>MU279368.1:0-600000 GCA_022385695.1 Xylaria arbuscula | reverse complement strand
ACAGCGGTGGTCAAGGGCAACGAAGTGTTTCAGGTGGAACGCATCGGCGATTTCGACAATGCGGACACCACGGCCTTTATAAAGCGGGCTATCCATGAGGAAGCCGAAGACCGAGAAGACCAGATAGTAGCTATACAGGAATGGGAGGAGCTGGGCGGCGCCGACCTGCTACCTGAAACCGACGACGGTGACGACGGCGGCGAGGTCGCCGACCCCCCTGACCCGATGGCAATCGACTCCCCAACCGAGAGACGAAGACAGATTGACGGATTCAGAGCCGAACTCGAACATCTCGTGCGCGGCGTCCGGAGGGCTGACTTGGTCCTAGGCTCGGGACCGCAGGCCCGTTTCGCATCTGGACTTCGGAGGTCTCCCGAGTTCGCGCTGAATAACGAAAGACGCAGAGCCTACAAACGGCTGACCAGGATGAGCCACTTGATAGGGTTGGACGAGGAGCACGAGGTTCATAGTTATTGATACCATGATTTGGGGGGAGTGGACATGATGACCTTGATCTAAGCCTGTTATCTTCCAAGGTTGTTGAGTGCTGTATATCTAGCTGTATATTTAGCTGTCATTCTTAAATGCTATCGTTATTCCTTATTCACTTTTTCTACCGGAAGAGGGCGTGTTGTAG
Source organism: Xylaria arbuscula (assembly GCA_022385695.1). Classification (NCBI taxonomy): domain Eukaryota; kingdom Fungi; phylum Ascomycota; class Sordariomycetes; order Xylariales; family Xylariaceae; genus Xylaria; species Xylaria arbuscula. The sequence continues at coordinate 599,363 of MU279368.1, read as the reverse complement.
TTGCTCAGGTATTCGGGAAATTGGTAGTTTGTAGTACTACTTCCTGGTAGGTACACACATGTAGTAAGGAACCAATCAACTTACATACATACATGGTACCTATGTTCATGGGTAGGTAGGTACCAACAGATGAGTGACGTCGTTGTCTCCAGCATGATTAGCCCCACCAGACATCTTACAGTACTACATACTTCTGTTCATACCTCCAATTTCTGGACGAACATCAAATTAATACTATCACCTAGGGATTCTCAACTCTGGCCGGCTACCTACCTCCCCAGTACCTCGGGAGGTGAGCGCCGAAGCTACGACTTCTCATGACTGTCTCTGCTACATGAAGACGCTTTCACCACGGTTTCTGGACGGGATCGCACGACACGGCAACATGCAAGAGATCACCATCGTCGGCGGCGGCATCATCGGCTGCAGCACAGCCTATTACCTCACTCGCCATCCGTCCTACTCGCCAGACAAGCATCGCATCACGCTTCTCGAGGCATCCTCGACCAGCTCCGGCGGGCGCACACAAGGTAGTATAAAGGACCCTGCCACGCTCGCGGACCCCGCCACAGCGTCCAAGAGGAACCCGGCGCACGACGGCATCGCCGGCGGGGCTAGCGGAAAGGCGGGCGGCTTGCTCGCGCTATGGGCCTTCCCGCAGAGCATCGTGCCGCTCAGCTTCCGCCTGCACGACGAGCTGGCGCGCGAGCACGACGGCGAAAGGAGGTGGGGGTATCGGCGCTGCTGGGCAAGCCAGGTCGACTGCAAAGCGCGGCGGCCCCCAGGGATCGACAGCGGCGCAGCTGGCGGGACACTGCCTGCCGACGGCGGCAACGGTGCTTCCAAAGGCCTCCACAAGGACCACAAGAAAGCCACCGCGGCGCTGCGCAAACTCGGCGTGCCGGAGGATCTCGACTGGGTGGACGCGACCGAGTCGCTAGGTGCGTACGACAACATCGGCACGCCGGAGAACACGGCACAGGTGCACCCGGAGCTGTTCACGCGCTCCATGGCACAGCTGGCCGAAGATGCCGGTGCGCGCATCGTGACGGGGGCTCGCGTCACTGCTATCAACAAGAGCCCGGATGGGACCCGGGTGGAGAGCGTGACGTACCAGAAGGACGGCGAGGAAATCATGCACCCGACGAGCGACTGCGTGGTCGCCGCTGGCCCGTGGACTCGGCGCTTGCTCCCGGAGATCCCAGTCAGCGCTTCGCGCGCACACAGCGTTGTGATCAGACCGCCGCGGCCATTGTCTGCGTACGCTCTCTTCACAGCGATCAAGCTTCCAGCTGGGTTCCGCACTCCTGTATCCAAGACAGCGCTGCAAGGGTCAATCGAAGCGACACCGCTTCGGGGTCAACAGGTGGTTGAGCCGGAGATATAGTAAGTACCTAGTTCATCGGGATATTTCTTTCATCACACACCAGCAACTTCAGGAGTACAAAAGCCCCTTTTCAGGCTAAAATCAGGCCTTGGGCTTTTCCTACGCTCCGAAGCACTTGCAATCACTTGATGATGGCGATGGCTGACTCCGAGCTCGATAGTGCTCGACCGGATGGAACTGCATATGCTTGCGGACCAACAGACGATGCTCCACTGCCGGAGACTACGGCCGAGGTCGAGGTCGACGAAGCGCGGTGCGAGGACATAATAGCTCAGGTCGGCGGAATTAGCGATGAATTAGGACGGGACGGCGAGGTTCTCGCTAGACAGGCGTGTTATTTGCCTCAGGGCGGACCGTACATCGGACAAGTGGGAAGCACCCAGGGTCTCATCGTCGCTGCCGGACACACGTGTTGGGGCATACAGAACGCACCTGGAACCGGCAAGCTCGTAAGTGAGATTATTTTTGACGGCAAGGCAAAGAGCGCTAGACTCGGTGGCTGTGATCCGGCGAACGTATTATGACCCTCGTGGATGGGTGATATATGGGAAGGGTTAACGTAGATTATGATCTTAGAGTTGTGGCCAATAATGAATACGCCTCTAGTATAATACTTGTTTACAGTAGAGTCCAAACCTTCTTAGTTTATTATACAAGAATATATGATAATACTTATGTCACGTTTGGGGTCTTCGGGGCTGGGAGTTTATAGTATATAGCCATGTCATCACATGCCAGACCAGACCCATGCCACAGCTCACGTTCAAGCAAAGACTTGGATAATAGAAATACCTTCAGTTCATACTTCTGCTATTCGTGGTCTAGAACCGAAAAAGGGGGTATCACCTAAACTACATACGCTACGATCAAAACCCAAACAACGCGGTACCAATACCATGCAAAGCCTCGGCTCCCATCATCCAAACCGCGACTTAGCAATCTCCCGCAACATATCAACAGTACTAGCCTCGCGAGCGCGATACTCCCTAACCCGTTCCTCCCTCTCCTCTCTCTTAGCGCGCCAGATCTCCTCGCGCCGGACCTCGCGCTCCGTCTTCTTCCGCTCGGCCTCGCGCTTCAGCCTCTTGTACTCCTCCACCCCGCCGCCCTCATCACCCCCCATGAGCTCCGCGTCTGCCAGATCCGGCATCTCGCCCGAGCCCTTTGCGGCGCTCGCGAAGGCGGCGTTGGAATCGCGCGCCTCGCGCTTCTTTTCTAGCCGTCGCGCTGCTGTCCCTGCGTCTGCGCGCGGCGCTAGCTCGTCTAGGCGTTCTTTCTGCTGGGTTCGGTCTAGCTTGCGTTCGTGCCGGAGGAGGGCGCGGGCGTCGTCGCGGTCGGCGGTCTCGAGTTCGCGGCGCTGTGTTAGGTCTTCGAGCGTGGGGATCCCGGGGCCGGGCTTGGGGAGGTGCGTTGCATTCTTGTTGTCGGATTCTGAATCTTCTTGTGTAGGCAGCGTGGGCCCATAATCATCGCCGTCATCATCATCATCTTCTTCTGCCTTTGCTTCCGGTCGCAAGTCCACCTCTCGTGTGGCCGAGGAACCACGCCTCCTCCTCTCACCCACCGGTTTATCGCTTGTCCCCCTAGCATCGAGAACCGTGTCCTCGAAGGTCTCGGCCCGGTACCATCCCTCGGCCAGCTCGGCGTTATTCCATTTCCCGACGAAGCTCTTCCAGCGGCCGCGGATCTCGCGCTCGTCGAGCCTTGCTATATCGATCTGCTTCTGGACGTCGAGATAGCGCGCAAAGAGCGGTTGGAATGCAGTGAAGTCGGTCGACCGCGACAGTGGGCGCGCGTCAAATGGGAGTTCTGGCGAGGGTTGATGATGACGATGATCCGGACGCGAGGCCTTTGCGGCGCGGTGGCGGTGGTGGCGAGCAGGCGACGCGGACCGCGAGCGCGGAGAGCGACGTCCTGCCTTGTCGCGATGTGCCGTCTCACGTCGCCGATCGTTGCGCGTGTCACCCTGTCGGTGACGCATGTGGCTTGCGTCGCTAGCTCGAGTGCAGGAGTCGCGGCGGTCCGAATAATGCGATTGGTGCGGAGATCGCGATCGTCTCCCGCGCGTACGTGCACCATGGCCATAATCGTCGTCGCGTCTCCTCACGCTTCGACCTTCATTGGTGGCATCGTCGTCGTCGTCGTGTTGGTGCGGCCGCTTCTTGCGCCCGGAGCGCGGGGCAAACTCCCCGCGAGAGTTGAGAGTCGTATCGTCCATGGCCCTCTAAACTACCGGTACAACCGGTTTTTACTCTGAAATCAAGCCTCCACTTCCGCGTACGTCGAGACTAGGTTTCGCATACAACAACACAGCACATTAGGAGCTTGAAAAGAGGATGGTGTAATTAGAGGTAGGTAGATTGGAGCTAGTGTATATGGTGGCGAGCTGCGATAAACCTTAAACAAGGTGCCTAAGTTCTGCCCGAGGTTAAAGATTGAGGCTCTCTAATCTAACCCAGTTGGGAGCTATTTAGACGGTACACAGTGACCGTGATGACAGACAGCCAATTGGCGGCAGAGGGACTGAATCCTCACCCAGAGTCACAGGTACTTGTAGGTATACAAGTAATATAACCAGTGGCTCCCGTCGGTATCTGCCGGCTACTATTTGATTGATACAAATAATGATGTTGATTTCATTAGAAATATACGTCTGGGATGATGTACTTGTTCATAGCCTACCTACCTGTACGGGTTAGCAGTCAGCTTCGCGCACGTAGCCGAGATGAGCTAGGCGAAGAAGAAGACGAACGGCGAGACTACTTACCAGGCGTCTGGCTCGGCTGGGCATCGTCCTGCGCTAGGTTCGGTAGATGTGTACGCATGGGCTCGCTATCTAGATCTTGGTGGACCGACCCGCACCGTCAGTATTCCCGCCGCTAATATAGATGGCATCGCGTATACCCAGATCTGGCTTCATTGTATATATTGTACGCCCAAGCTCAGTGCCTGGTAGCATATGTACAGCACATGAATATGGCCCTGCCAACAATCGGCTGTTACTATGAACAAACTTTTATCCCTCCTAAACGCCACGAGCGCCGTCATTAATCTTCCTGCTACCAGGGTATCATCATCTATGCTCGTAAGCTTGCTATGTCTGTAAATCGACTATGTTTCATCTACAGCCCTGGCATCTCTGAATGGTCATTACCTAACAGTCTCTTGCCATTACACCTGTGCCGCCTTCGTATTCAGGGGGGAGTGGGCGGATTTCTCGACCCTGGGTTACAGTGAATCATACAGCCAACGCACGCGCATTCGTCACCACAGGGACATGACTGAGGACTCCCAGGGCAGTAAGATACGAACAAGTAGTCGTTCATGCCTGTTGACCCCGTCTCCGAAGCTGGGGAACCGTTGGCAATAGGCGATGCGAGAACACCGGGTGATGTCTCGCTAGTTCCGTTTCGCGCGGCATGAATATCGCCATTGGACAGACTGGGTGAAATGGACTGGCCGTCTTGTAGCGCAGAGAGAACGTATTCCTGCATCGCCGAATTAAATGGATGTGTAGCGCAACCCAAACACTGACAACCCTCCCCGCAGCCACATTGTTGAGCCGTATACGAGTCTGTTATAGGTGCGGCTGCCTCCATCCTGGTCTGCGAGCCCATATAAGCATTCTGCGGTGGCATACTATGCGATTGGTTGGTCATCATTTCCTGCCACTGAGAGAATTGTAATGGTTCGTAAAATGAGGATCCGTATGATACGGGATAGGTATACGCCGTATTTTGCTGACTATGTTGCACGGTCGGCCTGTCGTTGATGGTGTTATCAAAACCTAGTGTCGACAAATTTTGACCGTTGGTCGGAATAGGGTCTCCATATCTCATCAAACCCAATCCATTCTGTGGTGATTCCCGCTCTTCCAATTGCTCGTTGACTAGTGGCATGGCTGACGACCTTTTCCCACAACAACCTGCACCTTCTGTGGAAAACCTCTTCGTGTAGGAACTAGGATTTGGCGACTTTGACGCCGGGGTATAGCGTGATGCACCGGACGCATCGAGGCTCGAGTGACCAGACGTCCCGTTGCTTGATAAGTCGTTCGACAATGGGTTGGAGACGGGATTTTCAAAGAAAGGATTAAGAGCTGCGCCTTCGAGTCTCCCCAACATTCGTGCATACTCAAAATTATGGCTTAAGGGTCCTTCGGAACTGAAATTCGGTTGAAAGTTGGAAATAAAACCTGGAGACGGCATTGGGCTCGCGTGAGGTAGGTTGCCGTTCGGACCAAGAGCCATGCCATGGCTAGGTATCACATTGATGGTAGTAGGGTCTATTTGACTTAGGAGGGAAATATCGTAAGACTGTTTACGGCTCGGGGATTTAGGGGTCGCATGTTTTTGGATCCTAAACGATGTCGCCTTTGTAGGCGACATAGGGGCCACATCGGACAACGGGGGCTCTGATTTTACCGGCGCTATTGGATCGGTAGCTGTAGGTTCTGAAGTTCCACAACCGCATTTCCCGTGTCGCGGTATGGCAGCTGTAATGTTATTACAGTTGCAGAGCTTTCCTTTCTGGTGAGGGCATGAACTAAGTGGTCGACCGGGCTTCCGCACCGGGATCATTATGCGCTCCGCTTGGTGCGTGCATTTCGTCGACCGGTGTCCTCGTATGCATGGTATACTAGAAGATAACGGCAGAATATCAGTAATTAGAAGTCGTTAAGTGAATATATATGAGAATGTGACGCAGAATAAATCGGAGCTGAGCCCGGGACTGAATATGCATTCCACAACCCCGCTAAGAGAAGACATCTCTTTGTTATTCGTGGAAGAACAGAACTAAACACTTACCACGCTACCTTGACACCATCTATAACAGGCATTTCGAGAAAACTGAATTGTCAAACCTGACTAGAAACAAATGACGTGGGAGCTATCTCTCAATGTATAGTACAAAGAGGGGTGATGTGGAGAAGGGGTGACGGAGAAAAAAAAGGGTGTCGCGGGAAGAACAGGAACCGTCAAGGTTCTTAGATCGCGGGTTTCTTAGTTCCTTCTCCCGGTCCACGAGCCACGAGGATGAAGGCGAGGTTCCTCAAAAGGGAGAGTCCCTAGCCGCGTGGCAGTTAACACGGCTGCGATATGTAACACAGGTTGAACAACAACTAAAAGCAGCCGCTAAGGGCAAGTTAAGCCCAAACAACCGAGGCAAGGAACGTAACATGAAACACTTGATAGGGTATACCGACAAGTTGGTCCCCGATTCGCTGCGCTCGGTCAAGTGCAAAGGAAAAGTCACTGACCGTCACTAGAGGTCTAGAGCTAAGCTGCCAGGAACATCAATCCGTTCATTGCCCTCTTCATCCAGATTCCGAAAACTGGATGCGTGGACTTGCCGCAACCCGTGGCAGAGTGAGGGGGTGACGACTGGGTACACAGGTCGATGTAAGCTCGGCTCCGACTGGACTGCTCGACCATGAGACGATTTTAGTTCAGCCGCTCCAGGAGGCGGGGTGAAGTGTATGGGCGGAGAAGATGATGAATGGGAAGAGCCCAGAGACGAGTTCATGTGGGTGAGATTGATGATTGGCCTGTCGGAAGCGAGATGCCTAGTAACGACGGTGTGCCCGCGCGGAGGGTGAGCAAGGCTGATGATGGAAACGAGAGTCAGGGCTTGAGCCGTTGATCGAGAGTCCGTCCTCACAAGCTGTGGGGTCACTAGCAATGTGTGGGGGGCCCAAGACCGAGAATCACAACACCAGGTGATTATAGCGACTGGACTAGTGTAGGGAGGATATATATAATATGGAAGTGATGGAATGTAGCGAGAGCGAAGACGAGAGGCACAGAACCGGTCCCCAACGCTCAGAACACGCACATCAACCACCACGGGCCGGGTACAGCGGGATTGGATCGGAACACAACGCTGGCCGCTCACCAGACAAGCGCCAGACGACTGAGTGCCTGGCTGAGTGACGACTACAACTACCCAAGTAGGCAACTAGATGGGCGGGCTAGATGTGTGGAAGACTGTCCGAGTTGGCAGACAGGACTCCTGGAATCTGTCTGGGTGTGCTCGGCGTTGTGATCAGCTGATTCCCTGCCGTCCTGGCACAGCGCTGATCGTCTGTCCCCGTGGCTGGTCAATGGAGATGGGTTGATGGGATGCGGCCGTTTAACACCCGCACAGCAACAGCAGCGAGCAGTGAGCAGCGAGCCCAGATATTCAACAGGCGACTTGAGACCGATCACTGCAGGCGCTCGAATGTGTGGTTTGTGTGCGTGTTGTAGTCTGTCTGAAGTCGTGCCATGGGTGGAGGAGCTCGCCCATTTGAGCAAGTTTTGATTGGCCTACAGCTGACAAAGGCTGCTGGTCTTTTTGCGTGCACGGCGAAGGATGGATGCTTTGGGTATCGACAGGGGCCTCTGATTGGCAGCCTTAGCAGTGCTAGCCCCTACTAGCGCCAGACGATGCATTACCCCTGTGTATAAGTACTTGCTTGGAAAGAGGTAGTGCACACGGCTTACATATGTACAGGTCCCTCCCTGCCCACAGCACGCCCGCCTATAGCCACTACCTAGACCTTCTACTGACGATACCTACATGCGAGACCTCCCATCGACGGGTCCCGTCCCGTTTAGTAGACTTCCCTCAGCGGCCACGGGGGCTAGGGTGGCGTCTTCTTCCGCCTACACTAGAGGGGTAGCTACGAGAACGAGGGAACGAGACCTGGGAGACGGGGGAAACAAGGGGAAACAGGGAAGCCGTCGAAGAGGGGTTGTGCTGGATATTCCTTGAGTATAAGTGACATACAGATATATAAGTGTATATATACACATTACGTGAGCCAGCAACTAACAATCAGCAACCAGCCAACAACCAACTACCAACTACCAACAACCATAACACTTGGTGCCTCTCGCATGAATCTTACATCTTCTGTTGTTTTCAAAATCACAATAGCCCTCCCGCAGCGACCGATCCCCGTGTTCGCGTTACCAGGTGTAGACTAAAGCACTACTAATAGATATAAGCACCACAACCAACGTGGGGGGTAGCGGCTCTTGTTTCGCTTGACTGCAGCGTCCTGTGCAGTTGCTTTGCAGATTGACATCGAGACAACGAACCATCCCGTCATTTTCTGACGCTAGCGGTGACCGGTAGAGAGCCCATTCGCCCAGGGTCTTTTTCTTCATGAGGAGGTTCATGCCTCCGAGTCCATGCGAGCGATCACCTGATCAAATAACACGCAGAAAGTCGGGGCGCGTAACTACTTGCAGCACCTCGCTACCTACCAACTTACTTACCCGAGTGGGTAGTCTAAGCAACCTCGAAAAATTAGCCAGATAAGGTCGGGAATTCGTCCATTGGCTTGGATGGGCGCGGCACCTGGTGAGTGACATCACAGCGAAAGTTTGGGGAATTTATTTACAGCCGCTCTACCACCTTCCGGTACATGGAAATACCTATCTTATCACTTAGAGGCTCATAGGTAACATTGACAGTCTCATTTTAGTCACAGCTTACCAACAAGCTGGACAGTGTTATACACTCTAGGTCATAATACGTCGACTATCTTGAATGGCTCGTTACACCTATGGTTACCATCGACCTTGGTGATACCATGAATGTAGTTTAAATCAACATAGCCACCCGATCACCTGGCAATGCGTTTATCAGGAACGCCGAACATTGAAAAAAAAACAAGCTTTTAGTCGCAGCGTTTGGGTTACTTCTGATGCAATGGTAGTACTCGGGGTCTGTAGTGCAGGTCGAAAAAACACCTACATGATTATGTACCTATTACCCCTCAAAGTATTGTCAATTTACCCCATTTCCAAGAAGCATGAGTATCCACCAGATCACACTAGAAGTCACCATGAAAGAATTTATATCATAACATGAACACGTGGGTTTTGTGGCTTTGAAGAAAATATTGTTAAGCTATCTCTCCACTTAGTATGTCAACCAAGTAGGATTTGAATGAGCTTTAAGAAGTTGCGGACCATGACGGTGTTGTCAAGTATGCTACTTGATTAAAAGTAGACTGGAGGGTCAAAAACGCATAGTTTTGTTTCTAGTAATGACGTAGAGCAACTTAGCTTATCGTCTACCTCTTCCAGCGATCATAACCGCTATCTATGTATGAAAATAGATCGGCCCGTGGTAGACATATATGGAGTAGAACTAATAACCAGGCGAGCAGGCACAAAGACATCTGGTGGTTCTCGGGCATTCACTATCAACAGGCCTGTGATATGGCAACCAGTGTCGTAGACTCAACAGGGGATATTAACCCTCGATCATCAGCAGATAGTGTCCTAAGCGAGATCTGGTGAGCACCTCAGTGGTTGAGTTCCCTTACGACTAGAAGGGCCCTTGTAGGGGATGTCTAACATGGGCGCGACTCCGAGCAATGACCGAATGATAATGTGTGCATTAGCCCCAAATCGTACACGGCACCCGTCTCATTGTTTACGCCAATACATGGGAGTTCTGGTACAACAGATCATGCTAGTAAAAGCGATGAATTGAACTCGAGCTTCGGCAAAAATGGTAGACGGCCAAGGTGGATTAGCCCATGCTGAGGGATATTGTGTGGTAATTGGTAGAATATATCGCAACACCACAACGCTATCATTACTCCGTTTTGGTTATGTTTCAAGTACATGATCAGCCAGAGCGGATGCACGGGCTTGCTGCATTGCACTATAAACAAGTAATGATAAACACACTGAGACTAGATGACTCAGTAAAGCATTGTTCACTTGCCCCCGTCAGATTCATCAGAGTCGGCAAACATATCCACAGCTCTCATGCGTCTCCCCGGTTGCCGAGGCCGATTAGGCGGCGGAGTTGCATCGTTTACCGGCGTAACAGCATTTCTTACTAGATCCGTTTCATCTGTGGCGACAGCGGCGCCAGGGTTTTGGTCCACTTCCACAGCGTCCTCGTCCTCGTCCATCGGCACTCCGTCTATGTCGCTGTCAAGCTCCACATCTATGTCCATACCTTCATCCATACCTTCGCCATCTAGATCGTCAAAGTCTGCAGCATCTCCATCTTTAGGTTCATTCCCTGGGTCTGTCGATACAGGAAGAAAGCCTTTATTGTCACTTGGGATTGATGATCCTGCTTCAACGGTCTTCCATTTCCCGCCCTTCTTTGGGCCCTCGGGTAATCCTTCTTTCTTGGCACTAGGCGGACTCTCGAAGGTCTGAGTGAAGAATTGCTGAGCATCGTTAGGGAAGGCACACCAACCTTCCCAAAGACTGAGCACGAGTCCTACGCTGCGCTTCCACTTCTCTGCTCGGAGACGACCCCAATTCAGGCGTTCGGCAAGAAGGCCAAGGGTCTCAAAAACCTTGGCCTGTTTGAGTGAAGTCTCGAAAAGCTGGCGATATCGCCAGGCATGTCGAACGCCGCTAGTAGCCGAAGACGAAAGTATATCGCTTACTACGTAGATGCCAATCAAACTAGCAGGACTCGTGTCCTGTGCCTCGGTGTTTTTCCCAATGTTATCATCGGGTAAAGGTGTCGAGTCCAAGGATCCGTGGCCCGGCTCATCGTCACCGACTGTTTTACTATGCTCCGGATTTGCAGATGTTAGCGCAAATGGGCGTACAATATTGGAAACAATTGTTTCAACAATCTCGTCTGCTCCTCGGCTTGAATGTGTGATTGCAAAAGCCGTTAGTCGAGCAATATCACCCTTTCGTATTTTGGCTAGAGTGGTAGGAAGCCGTGCTAATAGGTGAGTGAGTTTTGCTTTTTCGAATGGGTTGAGATACGCCTTCCCATTGTCTCCACCATCCACTGCTTTATTTCCTTCGTCTTCAAGGTCTTCGTCATCAGACGAGTTGTACTCTGGATCTGATATGAATTCGTCCACGCCGGTGGCATATTCGTAAGCTAGGGGCTTCTCGGGTGTCTTCCACGCATGGCTACCTTCGAAGAGCGGCAGATATTTTCCTTGACGCCCGTCACTTTCAGGGCCTCCGGTGACAACCTCCCACAATCGCCAACGATACCATATACCACCTTCGCTCCTTGCATCCCAGATCCATGCCCATTTTTCTTCCTTCTGCACGTCTGACCGCGACATAAGCAAAGCTTCAAACTCTGGACCATATTCTAAAACTGATTCTACGACCTTGTGAATCAATTGGATCTGCTTTATGTCCTCCGGGGCTTGCACCGGAACATGAAGGATGGTTTTCGATATTGGACCACCACCAACGCTATACGAAGGTGGGGGGGCGAATGCTCGTTGGAAACCACCTCCTTGATAGGGGTCGTTGTTGGCTTGTGGCACTGGCTTGGCCCCAAAGGCATGGGATGTTGATGTGGATGTAAGAGTCGAAGCTACTGTCGATGAGACGGCAGATGATAAGTGTCTGTGTAGAGCCAGGTAGAAACCGTAGCCAAGATATCTGTTTTGCAATGAACTAACTGCAGTGTCGATTTCTGCGGCCGGCGTTTCCGTGGAGAGAGTCACGATAGCAGTCGTCGACTTCCTTTCACCTCCTCCAGCATTTGTGGAGGGTAGAATTCTAACGTTTTCCACCACCAGGTTTGAAGGTATCAAGGCCTTCACGACGGCTGGTGATGTGCCGGGTGGTAGATTTGAGAGTCGCAGAGTTGGCCGTGCGACGGCCTTCTCTTCTGCCAAGTCCCGACCACGCGCTTCGGCTTCATCGTCGCTTGTATCAAATACTCTCGAAACACCCTTTGGTTTGGACAGGACCCCGCTATCAGTGCTATCTTCGTAGAATCCTAGCCTGCCTCTTCCCTCTTCTTGTGTTCTTCTGCTAGGTCCTTGCTGAAAGGAATCGTATCTTTTCTTGCCAAAGCTCGTAGGCGCAGGACCAAGGGAGCCCGGACCGCTCTTCAAACTTGTTGCGCCAAAATGTCTTTTCCCAAGTCCACCGCCAGTACCGAACTGCGGTGGGTTCACCCCGGGACGACCAAATGGTGCACTGTTCTGGGTTTTCCTACGGTCGAGCACCCCGTTATCGTTATCGTCGTCGTCGTCGTCATTGTCAAAGCTCTTGACAAAGCTTTCGTAAACGGCGGCGGTCTCGGCAGCCTCTCTCTTGCGCTTCGCCTCTGCTTCTGCCTTTTGTTTTTCGAATGCAGACTGTTTTGAGGGCTTTTGGAGTTTGGCTTCGACATCTGGAAAGTCATCCAGCTTGCTGTTGTTGGTCGACATGGTGAATCAGGTCAATGGGGCGAGTGTTGGCGCATACCGGGACGTTACTTGACGGACTCGCGTCTCGTTTTGTAGCGCCTGGTGAGGCGCGACCCTCGGAACGGTACTTGAAGAAGCACTACCAGCCCACAATGGCTACTGAATACCATAGCATGCTCTTGCTGTGCACGATGAGGAGGGTAAGACAATGGAGATGTTGTAAGCAAGGACTATGAGCGCACCTGGGATGTATGTAACACGATTCGGGGAATTGTCAACAACCTTGTACCCGAGCTAACCTGGACAGTATGTACCTAGGTACATCGAGCTTTATCGCTTAGGTACCTTTATCGTTATCAGCGCTGTATCCAGGTACATAATCTAAGTCCCTGGAGTTTAGCCTTCAATTAAGCACCTACAGTAAGTACCTACCCAGGTACTAACTTAACTCTATTTGCTGCTTAGAATTAGGGGCTACCTAGGTACCTACATCCTATTTGCTTTTATATCATGAGTATAGATTCCTAGGCTCTCGAGCAGTCTCGACCTCATACATACTCTAAGCCACGCCAATTCTAATTCTTAAAATGTTAGCGTGAGATCTATTGATTCCATTACCGTATTCAATGTGAGGAATTCTGTAAGCTCGAGGAATAGGCAAAGTGCTATTTATTGTATTGTTTGTACGCCCACTTGTTCTTAACCAGTTTCTGCCAAGTTATCCAGGGACCCGTCCACATGCCACATACACCAACCTCAGAGAATGATCAGTACTTAGCCTAGTCCGTCTTATATATGTAGCCTGTAGAGTTCTGGAAATACAAGACGAGGAATCCCAAGTGGTCCAAGCAAAAGCATGATTACCACTACCTATGGTCTGTGTCCGATACAGGCAGGGGGAGACTTGCGAAAGGGGGGATCTTCACTGCATGCTGGGTTCAACTTCAATAGCACATGTACATACGTAATGCATGCAGCTTACACAACATCGAACCATTTTGATAGGTATTCATATATAATTGCAGTTACAGTGTATGAAAAGCCCCAACCACTTAACTCTATGATTTAAAAACACATGTACCGGTAGTAGGTAAGGAGTGTATAACTTAGGTACTACCTCTTCTTAATAGATACCAGTAGAGCTACCGGTATCTAATAGATCTGACCAAAGGTTGATTGACATGCCGGGTAGCATCGGTACGCCCTTTTGTAGCGGGGTAACATCTCCAACTGACTGTCTCGAACATCAACAAGACCCTACCTTGGGCACGAGTATACACATAAGCTGACAGTATCTAAACCCTGTTGACCTGACAGATCTGTGCTTTTTCTACTTAGCCTATATTTCGGTACTTATTTTTTAACGAACATTTAGAGTCGCCTTCGGCGCCAGGCGGCTACGCCGCGAATACCACAATTTAGACTCTCTTTTTAAATTGTTTGACCTCCGGGGGGTATGCGCTCCGCGCCGGCCCCCACTCCGGAAAGAAAGCGATAAATATTGGTCTTTATTCGCCGCTCGCCTTCAGGCTCACAAGGCTCGCTGTTTTTTAGAAGTACCCTTTAAAAAGTGACTTAAAAAAGCACGGACCTGTCAGGTCAACAGGGTTTAGATACTGTCAGTTTATCTGATCACTCCTTGAGCACGATACCTTTCCAGCCATGGTTAGCGGGCCGTACGCGGAGACGGGCATGCTCAACAAAGTTTAGACTACGAAGTAACGAGATAGTCCAAACATGCACATCGTGCCCTAGTGCTTACCTCTACCAGGTTACCTCTGCCAACCTGGTAGTGTCATGGCATCAGGGCTACACTATATAAACTTACCCAAGTCAAGCTTCCTATCGCCTGGCTGTATTTTCAGTATATATGAGCTTAGCGTAACATAGAATATCCGCTCCTCATTGCCTCTTTCTCACTATGCTTTCTTGATGCAAGAACAATGGCTCATTTCTTGTGTCCTATCCCAGCCGTTGCTGGAGCCGAAGTAGCCCCCGCCATCCCCAACATCAGTCTCACGCCCGAGGACCCTGGGACGACCGCTGGCAATGGACAAGCAGGCAAGTCCAAGGTGCCCAAAAGGTGATAAACTTTCCGATTCTCAAAGTTCAGGGATCGGTATTCGCGTACCTTATATTCCAGCTATAATTGGTGTGTAACGTCGTACAACGAAACGAAGTGGCGTGGCCCTCATCTCCATCATTTTGCTCCCCCGATGGCGGAGACAGTCCGTACGATACAAACCACCCAATCCGACCCGCGACGCTAACCACGAGAACGTCCCAACAGCATCCTCATAATCGGCTCGGGCGTCTTCGGCCTCAGCACGGCCCTCTCCCTGACGCGGCACCCCGAGATCCCTGCGAACACCCCCATAACCGTCATCGACCGCTCGTCCGATCCCGACGTGTTCCCCGCGCGCGACGCCTCGTCCATCGACTCCTCGCGCATCATCCGCGCCGACTACGCCGACGCCGCGTACGCCGAGCTCGCGGGCGAGGCCCACGTGCACTGGCGGCGCGACCTCGACAACCCGGACTCCCTCGGCGGAGATGGGCGCTACAACGAGTCCGGGCTGTTCCTGGCCGCGGAGAATGGTGCTGACGGCGCCACCGTGCGGCCAGACGGACACCCCACCGGCCTAGGCTACACGCGACGCAGCTGGGTCAACGCCTTGGCATTGGCGCACAAGGAGGGCCGCTCGCTGGAGACCGTGCGGCTCGTGCCCTCGGCATTCGGCATCCAGAAGCTGACGGGCACGGGCGGCATCTGGGCCGACTGGGGCTATCTGAACACGGCGGCCGGGTGGGCGGACGCGGAGAGGAGCATGCGGTGGCTATACGAAAGGGTCGTAGCGACGAAGCGCGTGACCTTCGTGAACGGCACCGTCGAAGCCCTCGAGACGCAAACGGGCGACAAAGAGCCGCAGCAGCGTATCTCAGGCGCCCGTCTCTCCGACGGCGGCAAGTACGCCGCCGATCTCGTCATCGTCGCCGCAGGCGCCTGGACGCCAACGCTCGTGGACCTGGCGGGCGCAGCCGTCGCAACAGGACAATGCGTTGCGTATCTGCACCTGACAGACGAAGAGCAGGCGAAACTGTCCAAGATCCCCGTGTGTCTCAACTTGACAGACGGGTGTTTCGTGATCCCGCCGCGGAACAATGTGCTGAAGGTAGCGCGACACTCGTACGGATATCTGAATCCGCAGCCCGTGTCCCACGAACCTCTCTCCTCCTCCTCCCATGCAACCAACAGCAGCAGCGCAAAGACCGTCTCGCAGCCGCGCACCCACGTCACAGACCCATCTCTCAACATACCCGCCGAAGGGTCCTCCGATCTCCGCCGAGCGCTACGCCGCATGATCCCCTGGCTAGCCGACCGTCCATTCTTCGAGACGCGGCTATGCTGGTACACGGACACGCCCACGGGGGATTGGATAATAGACTACCACCCCGGCTACGAGAACCTATTCATAGCCACAGGGGGCAGCGGTCACGGTTTCAAGTTCCTGCCCATACTCGGAGACAAGGTAGTGGATTGCCTGCTGGGACGGTGTCCCGCCGCGTTTCGAGAGAAGTGGAAGTGGAAAGCAGGCGTCGGGGTCAGCGGCGATGCTACGAGAACCGCGGCGGGTGCACCGCAAGAGGAAGAGAATGTTGGTGCTGATGTGGCTGTTGAACTCAGTGTTGCGACAGAAGATGGAAGTCGTGGCGGGAAGCCTGGTCTTAATCTCAGTGACGAGATAGCCAAGGGTGGAAAACTTTAAAAAAAAAAAACTTATGTATTAATAACTTAGAAAAACAAAGCTCGTACGCAGGCTCAACAACATCATAGAACCAGCATCAACACCAGGAGACATCCAGGCGAGGTAAGACATATACCGGTATATACTATGTGGCACCATCCAACACGTCTAGGTATACATATCAACTCAAGTCCATATACTCTATTCTAGGTAGTAACACAGCTTCAGAGATTTTTTTTTCATTGCGTTATGTGATGTATTCTCTAACTAAAGAGACTACCATGGACTACGGTCTGGATTTTGTTTCTGTCTGGGAGTGGGCAGCAATCAAGCATTACGAGGCAATGCAAATCGACATGTATGAAAGCTCGCCAAAGCACCCGTAGAAACCACAACGCACAGATCAGATAATGAGAACCTTTCGGCAATCAGTAAACTGTGCGCGGAAAGAAGTGAGCTTGCTGTCTAGACAGTTTATCACTACTGCACAGCCATGGGCACGCATGGACCTGTAGCCCTTGCCTCATAACTATCTACCACATTTTTCGTGGTCTGACTGATGCTTCCGCCATCACCCTTCCATTTTTCCCTCTCGGGTCAATTAAAACAGTACAGGCCGACGAGTGCAAGTACTGTTGAAGAATGCAACAATGCAATCTATGTAGTTTGTTTGACCAGGTCTAGTGACGTTTTCCGCGAAGAAACGATCCAACCTGGCCCCATCCTTTGTAAAACCCACTCCTGTGTATGAACGCCGATGCAATGCAGTACTTGGGAAATCAATGTTACAAGTGACTGCAGCCATATGTCAAGAACCAGTATGATTCCTGCGCATAATGCAACAGTCAAAGCGTGCAGACGAAAGTCATGATATCGTAAAGAGTTTGGTACTCGTACAAACGTATGGTGTATACAGAGATGTGTCTTCTCTGTAAGTGACTAAAGCCGCTGTTCGATGCAGAAGCATCTGCTGCGGCATACTCCTTTAGTCGTAACCTTGACGGTTTTAAACTTTACGGAAGTCTAAACAAGGTTATATTAGTCTGGGTCAAGCGGAAATCTTAATTGATGCAGCAATCTCACCTTGCAGAACGGGATAGATCATCTCGAAGGCTTGGTAAATCTCCTCGCGGACCTTGGCGCCAGTCAAGACGATCTTTCCACTGACAAAAATCAAGAGGACAATCTTCGGTTTGATCATACGGTAGATCAGACCAGGGAACAGCTCAGGTTCATAAGAACTGAAGTTGTGGTGGCGAGATGCCAGGCCCTCAAGGCGAATCGGGAATTTAATATCGCAACTACCCACAATGTTCTGGATCTTGAAGTCGGTGAATTTGGCATTGAAGCCAAGTTTCTGGATAATGCGCGCATACTTGCGCGACGCAAGCTTGGAGTCATCTTCAGACTTGGCACCAGTAACGACCATCTTGCCAGAGGCAAAGATCAGCGCCGTTGTTTTAGGCTCGCGGATACGCATAATGACAGCAGCAAAACGCTGGTTGGGTCAGCCAAAATGAATTGAGTTCACCATGTGTCAAACTCATACCTTTGGATTGTACTCAGCGTTTCTCGCATGCAGTGCGATCGTCTTCAGATCCAGACGGCAATCCAGGTTGACCGTGGCGACGATGTTTCTTGAGCATGCGAGGTAAGCCAAAAGTTATGATGAAACTCTCAAGGCATTTTATACGTACTGCAAGGTAGGAGTCAAGCCACTTCCAGCCTGAGTGGCCGCAGGCGTGGCAGCAGGTGTAGCGGGAGTCACCCCAGTCCCGTTCGCAGCTTGGCTACCCTGTACACCGTTCGGCTGACGTTGGCTGTCGAAAGGAGGCGTAAGTTCGGTGGCAGCGGTTGGGAAAGACAGAGAGCCGGGAGCCGTGAATGCCTTGGCTTGCGCCGCATTCTGAGGATGGGTCTGAAGGGAATCCATGGTGTCGAGAGTAACTTCGGGTGTTTCCACACAAACGAGTTATAAGTCGAGATGGAAACCGCTGTAAAGATGACGTCAGATATAAGATTGTGAAGAAGATGGCAGGCGCGAAAGAGGAATTCATCGATAGGCAACTGCGACTCAATAGGAAGATGGGAGGGGAAGGGAGGCAGATTGATATATATTGAGGGGTGAGATACAAAATGAATAAATAGTAGTGTGAACTTGGGTGTTTGATAGACTGTGGGGAGGCGCTGTTGTGGCAGCTGCATTGAGCGCAGAAGCCAAACAAACACGGCCGCCCAACCTACGAGAATGAGGCCATGTAGCCAAGTCTGGGAATACGGCGTTGAGAAAATGATGTGGCCTTACCAGGATGGGAGTGGAGAAAAACAAGTGAATGTCTCCCCGTGGCAAATTTTCTTAATACGTAGCAGTCGACGGATTCAATATCGACCCAGGCACATAAACACACACGCACACACACAAGCAAGCAAGCACTGGATTCAGGCTCGACGATCGGTACTCTTGCTCGATGGGATATCGGAAGGACGATCGTGTTCGTCTTGACGAAGTGCGAAGCGCAAAGAGGTTTAGAGTATCGTCGACGTCGGAGATCTGGAAGGATATGACGACAACGACGGCGTTGACTCGAAGGCCTATGCGACGACGACAACGAAAAGAGCGAACGGCGAGTTCAAATTCTTTTCTACTGCGATTTGTTTTTTTCTTGGCTACACTGCACTATGACCTGTGCGGCGCAAGGTACTACCAGTGGTCCGTGAGCGGATGAATGGGAGGACAGGGAGAAATCGAGCGGGCGGGCGGCGGGCGATTCCCTAAATAGATCGATGGACAAGGAAACAAAGGAAGGTAAGGCAGCCGAGGGCTATGGAGTCCTTTGTTGTTTCCGCTTTGGTAGCTGTTTGTCAGGCACGATCAATTCAGGCGACGTATGCGACGACTGTTGTACCAGAAACACAGCGTAATCGACGACCACACAGCAACAAGACCAAAGTGCTGTTGAATGAGGGTAGGGTCAACGGCCACCTTTGCGATGGTCGAGGTTGTGTGCAGTGTGGGGAGAGGCACAAGTGGAGGGGGGGTCGCAGACGTTTGTCTTTGATATGTGGGTCACTCGTTGTGACGAAAGGACGGACAATAACAAGGAAAGAGTGAGTATTAGATAGGGACCAAACGTTCTTGGACAGACGACAGCTGGCAGGAGCTGGCTGGCTGGCAAAGATTACGTAAGGTTGGAATGGGCGGGGGTACTGTAGAGAGAAGTTGGGGGGACTTTCGGTCCGGATTTCGGCGCAAGACTCTCGAAACAGTTGAAGTTGAGGGGATGCCGCGCTTCTTATAATTTTTGGAGGCCAGCCTCCTTCGTGGGCCATGCACTGACTTTTCGGCCCACCACGCCCCCAATGTGGCGTCCATCCACAAATCAACGCTTGACTTGCTTTACGCTTGCCGCACCAGTGGGGCGCCCCTAGCGGTGTGGCCAATCGCCGCCGCCCTCTGGTCCCTCCCTTCTGTGTGCTTTAATTTTCTGTCCTGACCCACCGTGAGCTCTCTTGTTCCCGCATGTCACTTTTCTTCTCTTCCTTTTACTTCTGTCATCCCAACCCAGGCCGATCTCTCTCCCCATCACGACCTCTTCAATCCCACTGTTGTTCGTGTCCAGCCGGCCTCCAAACGTATTCACAGCTTTCCGACACTCATCCCACCCTTAGGACACACTCACTGCACGACCTACCAGACGACACATTATTCAGTCGTGGGAAACTATCGCTCAAAAGACCCATCAGCAGCGACAAACCGTGGCGGAAAGAAGAGGCGGCATGACTCGGTTAACCACTTCCAGTGAAGGCGGGCCAGTAAACAACGCCAAACCGCGCGATTTCGCCCCCGTCGGCCCAACGAATTCGCACTGGGCTCAATAACCGACGGCTCAGAACTCTCGTGTTGATTGGCTCAGTGGCCACAGCCGGCTTCTGACCGGGCAAAGTCTAGACTAGGTGGGGGTGTGCGTCGAAAAATGTTTGAAGACTCCAACGATACCACTCCTAGACTCCTAGCGTCCTGGGTAACCTAGGGCTCAAACTCTGCACCTCCTTGAAACGCGCAATCAAGCCGCCAGTGCTCTCTTCCCCCCATCCCTTCCCACTTTCTACCCCTTTTCCATGCCTCACCCACTTTGATCCTTCCTACTTCACGTTATCCCTTCTTCGACATTTGTCTCCTAGAGGATTTTGTCTTGCACCACCATTTCTCCTCTTCTTCGGAGTCTCGCCTAGTGATGAGACTTTCGTTATGATCTAGTTACTCTCCGAGCTGCACATGAAAAGTATAGAACGCGAGAAAGCCCGAATCGGACAACCCCCCAGAAAACTGCAAGCAGCACCGTCATTCGTATATCTGTACGACGTCGCAGCTGCTGACAATGCAGGTCTCATTCGCCGCCCACTCCAGTATTTCTTGGTTATGACGATCGTTCGTTGACGGCCGTAAGTCCTCATTTCGGTGGTTTCGGTGGTTTCGGGGGCCGGGGTCACTCAGTCCAGCCGCAGCAGTGTCGCAATTCAACCATCCCCTTACACTCCCCGACTCACCACCTTCACCACCTTATTTTTTTCTTGTTTCTCCTCACATTTACTTTCTCTCATCAGACTTTTGATAAACATGTCTGAAAACTGCGGTGACGGTTTGCCTACGCGCACATGAATCAGAGGAACCATCTGAGGCCACGTCAATGATATGCCGGTACATGCAGTGGGATTCGGTGGGGATAATCTCAATTAGCGCCGGTCTATTGGCTCTAACGGGCTCTCGCCCTTTTATGAACCTCTGTCTTTTCTCTTTCTCATCACCCTTGGCGTTTCTTTTGAGCCACGCCCCCTACCTACCCCTTACCAGCCTCGCACGGATCCTTGCTTTTCACCCAGCATTCCCGCTCCCAGCCGTCATGTTATGACTCATTCACAGCCTCATCATTCATGCACTCCAATGCCATCTTTCGGTCAACTGCATTTCTATCGCTGTTTTCCTACCTCACTGTGGAACACTCTCGCCCATGATCGTATTCATGTTGTTGGCAATAGTAGTGGTTATACTATGTCTATTCGCGAAGTGTTGCATCTGGAATGATTATGCCTTCTGATTCGGAGATTTCGTTGCGGGCACTTGTCGCGTCTGCGATGCGACAAATGTAATACAAGGGAGGGCTACTATAACTTCCAATCCTTGCAGGTAAGCCACGATGCGCAAACAAAATTTTGAAGCGATGTGTGCCAGCAGTACTCTCAAGTATACAGTATGCTATACTGTAAGCCACTAGTGAAAAATTCTCTCCTTCTGCACTACACTACATGCAGGTATCTAGGCAGCACCTAGTGATAGGCTGTGTCCACAATACACATCATTTGTGACCAATCAAATATACAAATGGTTCTACATCTTATCCTGCAAGCTCATGATACCTACACGGTGTATAGGATGCCTGCCGTGCTCAAAGCAAGTGCTACTGCAAGTGTACATTTACTAACACTAGCTTTATCCTCACTGCATTGGTTGAATTGCTATTCCTTGGTATAATCATGATAACAAAATTCTAGTTACTAAAGTATGATTGGTCGCTACGCTAAGCTTGCTCATGCTCCGAACCATCCAGCCACCAGCCTGTATGCAGTACACCTAACGGCTCACCGACCGGTCGAATATAAGATCCTTTGTATCGTAGGATAACCATCAAACCTAGCCACAAGATATTTAGTCACTCCAATTTGTATGATAGTAGTGCGCCACACATTAGAATCATGCTCTTAGACTTGTCTGACAGCCTTATGAATAGTCTCCGAAACTATCACACAATAGTCTTATCGTTGCTGCTCGCTTGCGCTGAAGCCAGCTCTATTTCACCCAAGATGCAACGGAAAGTTCGAATTGTGCTCCTCCTTTAAGTATGAGAACATAAAATAGGCATATCTCGGAATATAGGAATAATATGTATATATTTACTCACGTTCACTTGTATTTCAATCCATTCATGGTGTTCTCCCTCAGATTATATGATGCTAGCAATGACCCTTTGAACCTCACCAGCCTTATAGTTTATGGACGAATAGTCAACAGCTGTCACAATTTGACTTGAAACTCCGCTTAGTTGTATCTTGTACTCTTCATGATATTATCCCTGGATGACACCCTCTTACGCTATTTGACGTTAACAGACCAAAGGGCGGCTGGGGGTTTCAAGCCAACTCTCTCTCCCTCCCTTAGAGACAGCAAACACACTAACAGTAAGAAAACAAACCCCGTGTGTATTTCCTCTTAGGTAAATTTGGGGTATGCGTGTAATATTCCTATCTTTCACGTGTTGTTCACGAAATACTCTTATAGCACGAACACTGATCAAGCATGACTCGGCGGGATACTCAATTGAATAAAAACCCTCTTTTGATATCAAGGCACTTAGTCCTACGATATAGGACTTGAATCATTCTCTCGAGCTTTTTTTCTTCTTTGAGCATTTGATTCATAATTATGTCTTGTTTCAGTAGGGCTAAATCACCCTTGCATGTCTTGCCCTAAGGCTTTTGAACAAGTGTTACTATACTCTAAGTTTTGTGAGTTTCTTCGATAACGGGCATGCCTCTTAATGGACATACCTTTGGCCCGCACAACTGATAGAGAATAAAGTTGCAAATATGTAAACTATTATTGTGTAAAGTCATAGAGAAACAATACCTGGGCGTAGAGATCTGGCAATGCATTTAGAGACACTGGAGTATTATCTAATCACTTATGCTAGCCAACATGATTGTAAATGA
Source organism: Xylaria arbuscula (assembly GCA_022385695.1). Lineage (NCBI taxonomy): Eukaryota > Fungi > Ascomycota > Sordariomycetes > Xylariales > Xylariaceae > Xylaria > Xylaria arbuscula. The sequence continues at coordinate 576,316 of MU279368.1, read as the reverse complement.
TATATTCAACTGCAAAAGCAGGTCAGTAGGAAATAGAGCACAGCATACACAGGTTCAGAATAGAACTATTATCCTTTATTCAAGGCTTAGTAGTGAATAACAGCATGTTCTATATATTCACACACGAGCAATTCAAACAATGTATTTATTGTATATGCCTTTCCGCTTTTTCTGATATACGAACTGAAAGTACGCATGTGTATAATCATTGATTTCCGTTCACGTTACGCAAATTCTATTGATTCATTGAGAGCAATAGATAAAATAAAAAACCGGAAATATGTCCACATCGAGATGTAATGACAATGACATCACATGCAATTGTTGTACAACGCCTGAATACTTGTATGATAGTTTGCCACAAGTTCAATTTTACTACATCATGATTGCTCCATTGCACCCCCACAAAAAAGGTGTAGTACATAATCTGTAGGTATTTGATTCGAATAAGGAGAAACATAAGTGGTGTTCGGTCATGTCTGGTCCTTGTAGCATGCAATGAGTGGGTAATGAGGTGGTTGCTAGCTCCACTTGCTACCATAGCACCGGATCAGAGAGGTATTGTGACCTCTTCCCAAGTTCAGAAATTTGAAGATTGGCTCGGTAAGTACCTACATTAACTTTTTTTTCGCTTGCGCCCCCGGGTTGTAGTGCAGACGTTCTGACATGTGACCAGGGGTGCGGCCTCCGATAGCAGGCCGATTAGAGGCCGATTAGTGGCGAACCTCTAACTCGGCTAAGGTCGGCGCCGTTCAGCGCGGGATGGTCCTCACTGAGACTGCGCTAACCGGCTGTATGGGTGATTAGAGTTAACAGATTCCTAATAATAATCCTAATAATAATATAATAGCATGAATTGCTACGAGTGCCGACGTCGACGGAGCGTGGCATCCTCGTGCTGCGGCTGAAGTCGATGCACTCCGTATTGGCTCATCCCACCGTCACAGCCGGTTACCGGATACGCCAAGCCTTCCAGCCTATCAAGATGATCTAGAACCATTGACCCGGTCTTGACCGCTTCCTAAATGATGACGCATGGCCACGAATCTACGCAAAGTTCGTTGTAGAATTCGTGGTGCCAATCGATATTGGTCGATTACGGCGAGGGCTACTGACACTATTGCTTATCAAGTAGGTAATTTTTAGGCTCATTCAGCTACGAAGATGGTGGTGCCTGGTGCTCAACGGGGCACAGGAAACGAGAGAGGGACACACGAGAGGAAAAAAAAAAAAAAAAACCCCCAAACAAGGCTGCTCGCCGTATCTGCAAAGATTTATACTTCCCCAGTCCCTAGGTATGCCGTATCAAGAGTGATATCCATACTTGCACTACAAGCATGCACAATCCCAGTGACCCAGGTTTTCCTCGTAGATCTTACATCAAAACCTCTGCTCGCGGCTTGTTTGAACTGCATTAGTATACTTTAAGTACGATAGCCCTGCAGTCCGGCGGTTAGGCGGCTCCACACTTTAAACTCTCCTTTTCATGAGGCTTCACAGTCCACGCTATTCCAGAATCATTGCCGGGGAAACCCTTCCCTTCTCTCTCCTCACCAAAGCCAGCTCGACACCGCTGAGCTGTAACTGGCATCTTCTCGAGCTCAATCAACAGTGACAGTCGGGAAAGATGACCGTAATTGATATCAACAAAGACCTCTCGGCGCTCTTCAAGAGCCAGGTCAGTGCCACCCCGGATGCCGTGGCGTTAGAAGATGGCGATGTTATTTTGACCTACGCGGAGCTCGATGCGAAGGTTGATGCCCTTGCCCGTCGCCTTCGCCATCGGGGCGTTGACCGCGACCAGTTGGTGGGTATCTTGCTGGGCCGAAGTGCTGATTACGTTATATCGTGTCTTGCAGCACATAGGGCCGGGGGTGCATTTCTCGTCCTGGAGCTTGCATACCCTCCTGGGTTATTAGCCGACGTTCTTGAAGATGCGAGACCCACTGTCGTCATCACTCACACAGCGTATGTTGGCCAGATCCAGAGCCAAGTTCCGCTCATCGTCCTCGATGACCAAGAAGCTGCAAAAGACGAGGGCTCTCTTGAGGATGGATTGTCGAACGGCTCGTCAGTCGCATCTGACGATGACCTCGAAAAGCTTGCTTTCGTGTCATATTCTTCGGGGACCACGGGACGCCCAAAGGGAATTGCCAATCCTCACCGCGCCGCTGTGAGGTCGTACAACCTGAGATTCGGCTTGAGTGACCTCGGGCCTGGTGACCGCGTGGCGTGCAATGTGTTCTTCGTATGGGAGATACTACGGCCTCTACTTCGAGGGGCTACCGTAGTGACGATTCCAGACGAAAAGAGCTATGACCCTGTGGCTCTTGTCGAGCTTTTGAGAACCCAACGTATCACTGAAACTCTTATGACACCTACACTGCTTGCCACAGTCTTGGCACGACACGCAAACTTCGGTTCGCGTCTCAAAGATCTGCGAACTTTGTGGCTTAACGGAGAAGTTGTGACTACTGATTTAGCACGAAGAGCCCTTAAAGCACTTCCGAACGCACGCCTCCTTAATGTTTACAGTGCCAGCGAAACACACGAGATAGCCTGTGGTGATATCGGGAAGATGCTTGATGAAGAAGCTCAAGTTGTTCCTGTGGGACCTTCGGTAGATCCAAAACACACTTATATTGTCGACGAAGACGGCAACAAGGTCAAGGACGGTGTTAGCGGAGAATTAATTATTGGAGGCGATCTTTTAGCCCGAGGATACCTTAACTTACCGGAAACAACCGCAAAAGCTTTTGTCCAGGATCCGTTTAGCTCCGTGCCTGGAGCGCGTATGTACAGGACTGGTGATACGGCTCGGATGTTACCATCCGGTCTTCTTGAGATCACGGGACGCGTGGGTTCCATGATAAAGATTCGGGGATACAGCGTGCAGCCAGGAGCTGTTGAGCACACAATCGTGACACATCTCGCATTTAGCCAGTGCGCTATTGTTCCTCACGGCGATGGTCTAGATCGGCAGCTGGCTGCATATGTAGTTGCGGATGCTGAAGTGACGGAAGATCGTCCGGCTGTGCCTATCGACGATGCTGGCTTTAGTCCACAAGCGAGACGAATTCTTTCGGCGCATCTAGCACATTACATGATACCGGCTCTGTGGATTCCAATGGATGCTCTTCCAACTCACGAGGTGTCTGGAAAGGTTGACATGAAGCGTCTTCCAACTCCGACTCGGTCTCGAAGTCCAGCTACAGCACAGATAAATGGGAAGAAGGAAGATACCGACCAGAAGATCACGCTTAGAGATATTGCAAAGATCTGGGCTGCGGTCTTGAACATACCCTACACAACCGTTATGCAGGAGGAACATGGCTTCTTCGACCTTGGAGGACATAGTCTGGCACTTGTAGAACTCATCACAAGACTCACTGGTACTTATGGTTTCCCGGTTCCTCTTGCTCGTCTTGCTGGAAACCCGACACTCCAAGGGCATCTGCAAGTTGTGCGAGATGCGCGCGACGGCCATACAGCAGCGGTACAGGCTGACCTGCCCCGTATATTGGAGACCGATTCCAATCTCCCAGCCGAATTTCAACCCCGATCAACTACATTGAAACGAATTAGCGAGGCCGATACTGTATTATTGACAGGCACTACCGGTTACCTTGGGGCTTTCCTACTCCACACTTTGATCGAAACGACGACTGCACACGTTGTATGTCTTGTGCGTTTCACCGACGTATCCGGGTTCCGAAACCAGGCTGGCGGCATGGCTCGCATTCGTAGCAACCTCTTAGACTTAGGATTATGGGATGACTCTATGCTTGAACGCATAGAGATTCTTCCCGCAAACTTGTCGAGGACACGACTTGGTTTGTCACCGGATGCTTTCGATGAACTGGCTTCACGTGTACAAGTCATCATCCACTCTGCCGCGACGGTTAACCTTGTGTACCCCTATGCAGCTATGCGTGGCGCAAACGTCGTTGGAACTAGAGAAATATTGCGTCTTGCTTGCAAGGCCGGAGCTACTGTTCACCACATCTCCACAAACGGTGTACTTCCGAACTCCGTAGAAGGATGGGCCGAAGATGCTATGGTGGCCATAAACGACGTCCCAGAAAAGTTACTCGATGGGTACGGTCAAACGAAATGGGTGGCTGAACAACTTATACTGGCAGCTGCGGATCGTGGCCTCCCGGCAAGAATCTATCGCCCAGGAACAATTAGCGGACACAGTAAATCCGGCTCGTCTAACACATATGACCTCCTGAACGCGCTGGTCGTTGAGTCGCTTCAGCTCGGCCACGCTCCAAATGTTGAAGGATGGTATGCCGAGATGACACCGGCTGACTTCGTCAGCAAGGCCATACTCTCAATAGCTGATATCGCAGACACGAAACAACGCGTGGTTCACCTAGGTGACCCAAACCCACTCCCTACGAAAGAGCTGTTCGCCATTCTCAGCGAACTTGGGTATCCTACGAAGTCGCTCGGCTGGGAGGAGTGGGTTGCCCTGTGGAATGAACAGAGAGGCGCCGGATCAGAGAAGAATATCTTCACAGTTGACATTCTCCGTCGTGGAATGCCTACCATCGAGGCTTTGAAGTGGATCACGGTACTCAAGGACCCGGCAACTGGCCCCCTCCTTGCTAAAGCAGGCCTTGAGCGACCTAAGATAGATTCCAAGCTCTTCGAAACATATACCCGTCACTTCTGCGCCAGAGGTTGGCTACCGCGTCCACCGCGTCGCCAAGGTCCTGCTTCGTCTACATTTGCTCCAAAGAAAGGACCGCTGGCCGGTCGCGTCGCCGTCGTCACAGGTGCATCTTCAGGCATCGGCGCAGCAGTTGCGACTGCGCTAGCGCAAGAAGGCGCACATGTTGCTATCGCAGCACGTCGGACCGAGGCCCTTGAAACCCTCAAGAAGAAGCTTTCCGCCTCTGGGGTCAAAGTCCTCGTGCACAAGACCGATGTGACGAATAAATCACAAGTCGAGTCCCTCATGCGTGAGACTACGGAGCAGCTCGGTCCCATCGATATCCTGGTGTCGTGCGCGGGCGTCATGTACTTCACCATGATGGCGAACGTACAGACCGACGAGTGGGAGCGAACCGTCGACGTGAACTGCAAGGGCCTCCTGCACTGCCTCTCCTCCGTGGTCCCGGGTATGCTGGCCCGCGGGTCCGGACACATCGTCGCCATCTCCTCGGACGCCGGCAGGAAGGTCTTCCCCGGCCTGGGCGTGTACTCGGCGAGCAAGTTCTTCGTCGAGGCGACGCTGCAGAGCCTGCGTCTCGAGACGGCCGGCACGGGCCTCCGGGTCACCTCCGTGCAGCCTGGGAACACCGCCACGGAGCTGCTGGGCATCTCTACGGATCAAGAGGCCATCAAGAAGTACGGCGAGCCGACTGGTGCCAAGGTCCTCGATGCCGACGATGTCGCTGGTTCTATCGTGTATGCCCTTCGCCAGCCTGCGCATGTCGCTGTTAACGAGGTGTTGATTGAACCTAGAGATGAACCTATTTAGAGGGATGTATGTTGGCTACTTGCGGAATTCGCGAGGAGAAAAGTAGAAGAATGAAAATCATTATTAGTATAAGTGATAGTGCAGCGGAAATTGCTGGCTTAGTAATATGCTCTTTGTGACATCAGATGAACTCTAAGCTCCATACGTGCTGCTCTAATTCCTAGTTGGATCGAGGGTGTAGAGTAGAAGACGAAGGTCGTGATTATTCTCTCCGTTTCGGGAGTCAGAGAGTATATATACTCATATGTATTTTCTCTCCTTTTGTTATCTAGAGATGTTGCCCACTGCGATAACTGTCTCATCTATGCAGTCGTCCGTGCCGCAGAAGACCTATTCCTACATTATTGTGAATGTCTAGACTAGCTAGAACAAAAAGGGTATACATCTATACACAGTAGTTCTCCAAACCCTCGATCCCTGCCCTAGATACAATCCGAGGCGAAGTATAGCCTCAGCCGTATGTCAGCTGCAGCTTCAATTACCGAGTAGCGTAGTCCCAGATATTGTGAGATCAATCACGCGGGATAGCCACATCGGAATATCAGTGTCTGAAAGACATGTGACAAGTCTTAAGCATTGTCGAGAAGGCTCTGGATGATAGCAGCAGGGTCTTGGCTGTTGGCCCCAGCGGCGGCAGCCCCTTGTTGCTGTCCAGCTGCACCGCCGTTCAAGAGGCTGAGTAGGGCATTGAGAGCTCCGTTGTTGTCGTTGCCGGCGTCAGCACCGTTTCCCTGAGCAGCAGCCGCTTGAGCATTTCCATTGGCATTTCCACCGTTCTTGCCGTGCTTTTTACCATTACCATTGCCGTTGGCATTGGCCGTTCCATTGTTAGCGGCCTATGTTTCAAACAATCTTGTTAGCACATGATATTTATTCGCAGCTCGAAAGCACCGGGGAATCTTACAGCTGCTGCAACTGTTGCGTTTCCATTGTTGTTGTTGCCATTGTTCTTGCCCTTCTTCCCGTGCTTCGGCTCTCGAACGTGGAGATCTTGGAATTGTATGTTAGCTTTTTTTCATGATAATGCCAGGAATGAAAAAGGGGACTCTTTGCGAGCTACGAACCGTAAAACTCCTGGCCACGAGCTTCAAGACCGTGGGCCTGGGGCTCAGCACCTGGCGCTGGCAGGGCAGCGACAAAGGAGGCAGCGGCGGCCAAGGTGATAAAGATAGCACCGAAGTTCTTCATTTTGAAAGAGAGTAAAATATAAATATACTAATCAATAGTATTCAAAGTCGGGGCACAGCTCGCAGAGTCGTGAGAGAACGAAAGAAGTGGAGCACAGCTAGAGAATGGGTTAGCACATGGTTGTTGACACGAACTGTTTCGTCTCATACCTCGAAAGAAGGGAAGAAGAGGCAAGGAAAGGCTGAGGAATCGCTATGTGGATTCTGGGGTATTGGTCTGGATGGGCAGGATGAAGATGGAGTGAACGGTTAGGCCGGCACGAGGGACGCGTGGTATTTATGGAAGAATGAGATGAAATAAGCTTCTTTGATTGACATGTCTGTGCCTTCGATCGTCGCGTAGAACCAACACTCCAAACCTCTGATATGTCAAGTTTGTTGCATCCTGTGCACCATATCCTGTGTTGATGAGTTCGGGGACAGGGGTCCGAGAGAGCTTATTTTAGGACGGATCCGCGGAAGAAACTCTATAGAGAAATTTCACCATCACATCATTACTGTTTACCAATAAACAGCGCACAACAGTGAAGGCGTGATGATGTTAGGATGCCACGCCTGAGCAGATCATACGAATTGCGTTGGGTCTCGCGCTCGACCTGGCGGCTGGAAATTGAACGAGTTGTCCCTGACGATCACAAAGGGAGCCAAGAATGCCAAGGTTAATCATTAGTGGTGTTTTGGGACTCCCCCGCGGTCGGGAGCTCAAACACCAAAACTTGGAGATCAAACGGGGCCTCAAACACACCCTTCTCGCGGATCACGTGAACACACAGAGCAGACACCGACTATCAATGAGACAGGCACAGTATGTTTTGCAATCGGCTAGGTTAAACCTGCCTATAGTGTCTATGTTGTAAACATCCGACATCTGTTTCTTGCCGAGTCTGAGAAACACGGTTCCGGTAGCAACCAGGGGATAAGTGTTCGATGACTGTGGCTGTGTGTACATGTAAGTTGGTTGACTGTCCCATGATAGCTGTAGATCTGCATCACATTAAGATGAAGTAATCTAGATAATAGAAGCTCGATCGAGATTGCGCAAAACGCTCAAGTGTCTATGCTGGGTTTATTTTTGTTTGCTAGCATATGGAGACGAGGTTCCTTGTGAGGTTTTTGTAGCTCACGAAGAAACATTTTCACTCATCAATCCTCTTTACACTTGCAGTTTGGTAGGCAATAAACCTCCCTTTATGAAGATGTACTTGAGTAGACACGATTTTCAAATAAAAAAACTAACGTAGGTCTCAATACGATTGTCCCAGCTTTTGAAGGTGTCGATTGCTTGAACTTGTTGTACAAATGAGATTAGTAACATACCGACGCGATGGTTGCTCCCCGGAGTTTACTTCTCCTAATGTTGGAACAACTTTAAATATGAAAATAACAACTTAATAATCGAATAGTTATTTCGAATCTCTTTTATACAAATCGAACTATATACCTATTTCACGTTGACGTTTACAAACTTTCAACAACAAACTGTTGCTTAATCATGTATTCGACCTAGCAAGTTTTATGTCGCAGCAATTACACCGACATACCGATACTACGCCCTTTACAGTAATTACCGTTTACACTTACCAAGACCGCCTCGCCTATCAATGCGTCGCGGTTAACACACCTCGGTCAGAACCTAGGTGACGACAGTACATATTAGCGATCAAGCCAGGAAGCTTGGCTGTCTTGGCCTTTGTTGGTGGCGCCGACCGGTGGGTTGTATGGATCGATAGAAGCCAATACGGGCTGTTTTGCGGGGAGCGGTAGTAATCGGTACGATCTTGCGATGGCCCTCACAGATGCCCCTCCATCTACCATATCTGCCCACCACGTGTCGAGTGAATACGAGTGTTACTGTCGCATCGTGGTGCTCCGTTGTTCGTGCATCGCTTATGAGGTTGATGATCACATATATTAATAGATATATAGCAGCCTGAGCAGCTATTATAAATGAGATAATTGGTAGGTAGCACTACCCGTGAGGAGTATTTTGCGATCGAGCAAGGACTGACTACAGTAGATGGGGGCCAATTTTTTTTTGGTTGTTTTTGAACTGTATGCTTGGCGCTGCCGACAGCCGGAGACCAACGAGAAACAAGGTAGCAAGGCACTACCCGTGAACTAGTAGATAGCGTATGGATCACACGGAATGTCATGGTGGGTATAATATAATATTTTAAGTATTGTATGTGTTGTACAAAGAGCCTACCGATAGCTTATGCGTAATAAGTAGAGCTTTGCAGACGAGATATCTGTATACGATATCCCCCCTGTTCCTTCTGACACATTGCATATAAACAAAAGGAAGTGAAAGAGGCAGTCTTACGCTCGCACCGCAGGCACTGCTGCTCTAAGACCACAGTACCTTCAGGTTACAGCACGCCGCCTAACTACTGGTGTATTGGCCCCCTCGCTAGATTTACTGAAATGGGATTCCTAACAGCCATCACGGGCGATGGCTTTTTGCTCGTGGGGGTTCTTCCTAAAAGACTGTGGCGGCGATCCCCTCATGATAGAGGCACTGCAGGGACCTAACGATTTTGTCCCGCCCGGAGGAGGCCGCTCTAAGCTACGGAGGATTTCCGACAGACCGGGTCCGTATGTCTACTAAGTATTGGAGGAGTCTGACCGCATATGTAAACCGTTAAAGTCGCTATAACTACATACTAAGACTCTCAGCAGCCCGCTCCTCTTCAGCTATTCGCTCTCCTCTATCCCAGATTACGCGTACTGTAAGCCAAACCTCGTATTTGTCTTTTGCCGAAATTGCACGCTAACCAACAACTGTGACTCCACAGATAAATCGTTTGTTGTTTTCGGTCACTGACGGCTTTTTCTTCGGTTCACTTATGTCAATATACTACAATGTAGGGAATGGGTGAACCTATTCGTTGGCTGATAAGTACACAATATATATAACTCCTTGGCGAAGGGTGCAATATATTCGACTGTGCCATCAATCAGGCGGACTGGTGCAGTACACCCGCTCTTGAAAGAGTATAGGTACCTAGATAAGGCTGCCCGCAATCTGTGAGGCCGAATTCTGTGTTCAAGCCGCGGCGGCGGCGGCGCTTATGTTCATTGGAAAACAGTACGCCCATAATAGGCTATCAGCTACCGGTCTCACTTATTGTACCGTATATTTATGCACATAATTGGCGCAAACAGTCATGATTTACGATTTTGTGAAATTAATTTTTTTCAGCTCGATACCAGGGTGGCATCGTAGTGGTCAGTTGTGAGCATGAAGATCATGTCCTTCTTCGTCTGACCTGCATAGAGTAGCTCAGGTAGTCTACAGATACACCGCAACTGTGCCGCACTCCGAAAACTCCGAGATGTAGCTAAGGAGACGCCTAGGTATCCATCCATCTCTGGGCGCCAACACCATGCTAACTTCAGGTTGCATTGGCTTCTACATAGTATGCAAGCCTCAGCTCGACGTTCCATGCACAGTCGCATTCAGGGCGCACTACGTCGCTCGTCAGCCCAGAGTCCACTTACAATGTGCATTCATTAATACCTGGCGGCATCCTGCGCTGCCAAAGATGCCTCTCTCACAACGAATTCCACTCTTTGTTCACTTTCCATGAACTTTGCCATTCCTAAGTGATGGCGTCCCTTCGTTGGTCTGCCGTAGCCGCGGCCCTTGGGCTCCAGGTATGCTCCATGGCTTTTTATATGTCTAAGCCATATTTTAACAAATCATAGATGGCGGCGGCAAGTATCATCCCGAAGGCTCCGGCATCCGTTGATCCGCCAAGTCCCACTCCAACATCTCTGGGGACTGTGCCTGTGCTCCCCGGTACCTGGGCTTACAAGGGATGCTATACCGAGGGTAGCAGTGGCCGCGCACTCAACATTCAGCAGCCAGATAACGACGACCTCACGATCGAATCTTGCGTTAATATCTGCATTGGCGCTGGCTACAGCGTGGCTGGGTTAGAATACGCGTCCCAATGCTTCTGTGATGATTTCGTCCGGAATGGTGCCAACTTGACCAGTGCCTCGGACTGCAGCTCGCCATGCTCGGGCGATGCTTCGGAGGATTGTGGAGCTGGAAACAGACTCTCTATCTTTTCAAACGATACTCTCGTGGTTTACCAGCCGCCCAGTGCGCAGACAGATAATCTTCCCGAGAATTGGGAGTACTATGGATGCGTCGTGTATGTGTTGGCTATGAAGGGCGAACAAAGCTCGACTCTGCCATGAAAGCTAATTGCGACTATAGTGACGCTATTGACGACCGAGTTCTTCCCTATATGAGCATAGACGAGCAAAATGCCACAATTGATGCCTGTATAGCTGGCTGTAGTACATTCGGGTACAGTGCGGGCGGTCTCGAATATGGCTATCAGTGCTGTGAGTAGTCGGACACGCATATTCTTTTCTCTCAGGAGCGAGACTAATATCGGTGTGCATAGTCTGTGGTGACATAGGACCAGTGACTAACGCATCAGAGTCGGATTGCAGTGTTGCTTGCCCTGGCGACCCCAACCATCTCTGCGGTTCGTTCAAAAATCGCATATTGGTATAACCGTATAACTGACCAGTTACTAGGCGGAGGTAATAGAATCTCATACTATCGGTGGACAGGCGCACCCTTAACGACATTCTCATATGCTCACGGCAGCGCAGCTGGAAGCTACGATTTTATTATGTCGGCACCCCTTATACCCCTGATCAGCGTTGTTGGTGTCAACAATAAGGTCGTTCTGGTAGAGAAGCATGGCACGCAAGTCTACGACAACAGCAGTGGCTCATTCGAGTTCGATCCTTCGCTGGCACCACAGTATGGTGTGGCCTTCCGCGAGCTCCAGCTTAAGACCGACGTCTTTTGCTCCGCATCTTTGGTGCTACCTGATAAAGCCGGACGCCAGATAAACGTCGGAGGGTGGTCAGCTGAATCACTCATCGGCGTCCGATTCTTCACGCCTCAGCCGGGTTTGGGGAAGAACGGGACAAACGATTGGGAGGAGAATGTAGATGAGCTGTCTCTTTTTGATGCTCGATGGTATCCTACTGCGATGACACTGAGCAATGGGTCTATCCTCGTCATGCAGGGCGAGGACGGATCAGACGGTCCGATAGTTCCAACTCTCGAGATCCTGCCGCGACCGGCCGGCGTCACAAATTCAACATACATTGACTATCTCGAGAACGTCGAGAAGATCAACTCGTATCCCTTCATGGCCATTCTACCTTCTGGTAACATCTTCTTCTCTCAATACAATGAGGCTCGCCTTATTTCGCAGAAAGACTTCACCACGACCAAACTGCTGCCTCCGTTGCCCGGAGCCGTCAACAACCCCGAAGCTGGGCGAAATTATCCGCTACAAGGCACAATGAGCCTGTTGCCCCAATCTGCCCCCTACACTGATCCACTAACCGTGGTGCTCTGTGGCGGTACAACTGATGGCGCAAATTTTGGCTTGGACAATTGCATTTCCACCCAGCCAGATGTTGAAGGTGCCGAGTGGACTATCGAAAGAATGGTGAGCAGCCCCTTTGCTATTAACCTCCACCCTCATACTATCCATATGACGCTTAAGACCCTTCTGCTGACCATCTACCGCAGCCATCGACCCGTGTCGTTGCATGCATGGTGAACCTTCCCGATGGGCGTTTCATAATTCTTAATGGCGCCTTCAACGGGCGTGCAGGCTTTGGACTAGCCACGGACCCAAACAAAGGCGCTGTACTGTACGATCACACCAAACCAGTCGGCTCGCGGATGACGCAGCTCGCTAACTCGACCATTGCGCGACTTTATCACTCCGAGGCTGTCCTCATGCCTGACGGACGCGTCTTAGTCTCAGGATCTGATCCACAAGACGGTGTCAACCCGGAAGAGTACCGGCTCGAGTATTTCTCGCCCGACTACATTCTTTCCGGCGCGCCCAAGCCGACATTCACTATTGCGAACACGGACTGGACATACGGCCAGAGTGTGTCTTTCACATTGACCTCGACGTTCACCGGTGCCGTCAAGGTGTCTCTCATTGCCGCCATCGGCTCAACCCACGGGAACAACATGGGCCAGCGGACTCTATTCCCGGCCTTCACATGCCAAGGTACCGCGTGTACCGTCACGGCGCCACCGAATGCCTACGTCGCTCCCCCGTCCTGGTATCAACTCTTTGTGCTGGACGGCCCGACGCCGAGCCATTCCGTCTGGGTTCGCATCGGTGGTGACCCGGCTAAGATTGGCAACTGGCCTGACTTGCCTGGCTTCACCGCCCCTGGCGTGTAAATAAAATAGCTAGTGTACCCTTATCATGTTAGGATACAAGACTAGATATCCCGCCTGAGCGAAGAAGGTTTTAAGTTTTATATTAGCTAATTTGTATATTTATAATCGAATGCAGCATTCCGGTCCCATTACATGAAGTTTACCGTATCAGTTTACTTAGTCCACATGTGTGTTAACTTTTAAGACTTGCCAATAGGGTATCGGTAGTTCTCGATCGCGTACAATATTTCCACTGGCGGCCCAGATTTTCAGTTACCATTAGAGATTTACCCATTAATGGTATATGGTTTTATATATTACACTTTCCATCTTGAGTTGTAGCTTGGCTATCCGAAACTCAACACTGATACAAAGTCACAAACATGAGAGTTACAGGAGTATTTCCCCGTGTTAACACATGAAGCTCTATTAGTATACTAATTGTTTTCTTATTAAATTTTTTATACCCGTCAGTGTTGACTCGTTAGTTCGCTGCTCGCCTCAGGTTCATGAGTTTGCGAATCTCACTGAAGAATGACCCTATACCCTTCATCTTATTGACATAGTGAGAAACCAAGTCTCTAAACGGCGCGTGGTTCTTGTTGAAATGCATAGCTTCAAGCTGGAGATAGGCCAAAGAGAAAAAGAAAACCCAATATACATCATCTTCATTATCGGCATTACGCAACCAGTCCAGCATTTGAAGCTCTTTCTCGCCATTTTTCAAGAGGTGCATAGTACGGAGGAGACACCGAGCACTGAAATCGTCTGCACTTGCGCTCTCTGGAATGGGGCACCTGTCCCCTATCCACTTCTCGTCTTTCGCGTGCTCCTTTATAATCGCCAGTGTGGAGTCCCAGCTCGGCAACGGAAGGGACCACTCACCTTTCAAGTAAAGAATTGCATATTCGCCAAAAGGGGCTTGTAGTATCTGACTCGCGAACACGGCTTGCGCTCTCGATCGCGAGAGAACATCACAGTGTGAGGCTGGTCCGAAACCGAAGAGGGGTGCTAATTCTGCAGCAACAAGATCTAGGTTGTTTGGCCTCTCACTGAATAGCTTGAATATGTAGCTGAGTGCTACGTCTGGGTTGTCCTTGCTTGGCGTAAAAATGACGCGACGCTTGACTCTCTTCGGCAAATTTCGGTCAGCGCTCTGTGAGGAAATCATCGCTGTAAAATAATCAAGATGAATGCTAATAAATTCAGGTTAGTAATGTCGCAAAATATTATCGAGTTCTGAGTAACCAAGTTGGATCTTAAGTGAGATATCAATGGCTTTATAATCCTTTGACATATGTTCAGCAAATAACAAGAATCTTTGTTGCTTACTGGCTCCTTTCATGTGACCAAACTTGCTACGTCAACATAAAAGCTAGCAATTTCATTAAAAGCGATTGATTCCTTTATCAAAGCAGAGAAGTGGAGTAGCGAAAACCTCACCCAAGAAACAAGGTACCCAGCACATCTACTCATCTGAATTTGTTCAACAGCTTTCCCTGTGACCAGGTAGTTATCTTTACCCATTCGTGGCACGCTACACTTGCTTTTCATATTGTTTGGGCTAACCTGGAAATCAAGCAGTATTTTCTCAATTGGTAAATACATAGAAAGCTGACTCACTGGTGGTATTCAAATGGAATACTTAGGGGGTGGCTCAATTCGAGGGGGATTAGCCACTTATTAGCTGTGGCTAGGAAGGAGAAAAAAAAGGGATGGGGAGCGGGTCACTATTGCACTGTGTTATCCTAGAATGATTCCTCGAGACAGTCTGCATTCTTTTTGATTGGAAAATTATTCTAGGAAGTGTAGGGAATTATCTACCTTTTGAAATAAGAGCTTTTTCAAGCCCATTGACCAGGCTCAATTAGTAGCTCACTTCAGTACCAATAACCATAATGCTGCTCGAAAACCATCCGATGACGTAGATGAGATGAGTGGCCAGGAGTTGGGACCGTAACATTGGGAATACAATATTATATAATGTTATATAGAGGTGCCGAAAATTGTAAAACTATACAGGACTAATAATATACCATACTTAGTATGACGTTTCCATACCGCTAGGTCGCTCTTCACCAGTTTGAGGAATAATACTCTTTTAGTTAGCTGGCAACCATTTGTTTGGATCCCATATTTGAGACTCCTTGTATGGTGGATTGCCAAAAACGAACGCACCCGTTGCCGGGATGGGGCTGAAGTGCCCTTTCCAGTCAATCGCTTTTTTCTTCATAATCCAGCGCCTCGGCTTTGCAATCCGTTGCATGGAAATGTTAGCGGCGGCCCAATATTCCTGTTCCGGGCTGTGGGGGCAGGTATCAAAAGGCCAATTCTCCATAAACCATTCTCTCCCATCATCCAAATCGACTATTTTGTTTTGAAGAGCGTTCAGATTGCTGCTCTCTCTCCTGAGAAGTCGCTCAATGCATGCATTGTGTGCGACTAGGAGAGACCGGTGACTCGGAATAACATCACAACCACATTTGTGATTAGGATTCTGGTTTTGCGGCTTTAATGCTTGTCCTAAGCCCTTGCAAAAGCCAATACTATCAGCTTTTGCTGCTAGGTATTGCCACGATTCGTCCACCTCTGGCAAGTCCAACTTTCGGATAAGGCTCCCCACTCCAGGCTCTTCAGTGGGATCCATTGTCTCGGTACCGAAGATGCGGGATTTCTTTGGTTTCTGACGGTATTGATTGCTGCTGCTCATATTACGATAGATTTGTAGGAAGAGCTGACTGAGTTTCAAGCCATCAAAAATGTCCAAATCGCTCTGCTTATGGAGTGCCTCGCAAGCAGCAGAAGACCCGTCTGTAGAAATTCTTGCGAAGGGAACTGGGTCGTGTGAGCCTTGTTCACCATGAGTATGTCGGTACCATACATGGCAAAGGTGTAAATTCCAACTAAGTTAAAAAACTAGCCAAGCAATTTGACTTTCAGAGTCGTAAACCAGAGCAACATGAAGAGACAGAAGCCGAATCGCCTGTTCGTAGTGAGCTGAGGCTGTGAATCTCTGAACTGTGCTGCAAGCTTTAAATGAGAGGTTACCCGATTGTTTTAAAGAGATGGGGATGACATCTCCGATTCCTATCTCGCCCCCTATTTCGAAACCTTCTAGGCGGAATACTCGTTCAACTTTTGGCAGGTCGGTCCACTGAAGGTCATAGCAACCCTCTTTAGTTCCTAATGTGATGCTTACGTTACCTTTCCATCCGAGATAACAATGTGAGTACGAAAATATGCTGGGATTTTTCACTTGGAGCCAGGCTCCATTTAATGTCTTCAATTCTTCCGGTTTTATGATGGAGTTGGATGTCACTTCAAGATGCCACTGAGTGCTGTTCGTAGCCGGATCGTAAGCTATAGGGATTAGCGCAGTGAAGAACCCAAGAGCAATCAAGCCACCAGTCGTCGTCTCTCTAGCGTTCTCTCCCGTGGTCTCTTCGGTTGGATGACCCAAAGTAGAGCTATTGACGCATACAAAGTTTGTTACGGCGGCAAGGCGAATGAGCATTTCGTAGCTAAGGCGAAGCCCTGTCCCCCAAGAATGGTTTGATGGAGTCCATGCTATAACCGCCGACTTAAATAACCTTATCCAACAGCAATCATTGCCAATCTCTTCTTTTGAAAGATGCTGAAGAGGCTCTAGGGCGAATGCGATAATAGGCGGGGTTCCTGTATCGCTAGTTCCAAGTTGTAGACATGGGCTAACCCTCGACTTCATCAACCCATGGTCATGATCGGATTTCCTGCTGGTATGTGCCGGGATTACTCTCACTGCCTTACAGAGCCACTCCATACAGGCAATATGCACGGGGTCAAAATCAGTGGCTTGCGTAGTCAGAGTTATACAGGATCGAGACACTCTGTCAGCTTGAAGCACCCCTGATTGTTCCTTCACTCGAATGGGTGTTTTCTCGGAGGACTGTTTGGTCTTGGGTAGGAAAGCTGAAGAGTCGAAAGAGCTCAAGATATCAACCACGGTGTCAAAGACTTCAAGTCCAGGCGCACCAAATTTGTCCTTGACATACTGTATACAGGTTGTTGCTTCGAAAGCGCCGTCAGAGCCATTGAGAACGACAAAGTTTCGCATCTCAAAGCGCAAGTCTATGTCGTCGTCGCTGACATTGGGATCCTGACTGCAAAAAACTGAGGGAAGTTCCCACTGGAAAATGGCAATCTTCGCCTTACTCGACTTATTTGTCATGGTGTCTGAAGCCCCTATTTTGGACCCCAAGTTGTTCAGCCATTTGATTTGATTCGAGGCACTGAACGTACTTTCTTTCTTGTCCGCAACAGCGAGTCGAATAGCCCCTTCTGCAATATCAGTGTCTCTAGTTACTGAGAATTGATCCGCAAGGCTGTTAGCAAGTCGCTTCAGCCATATCGAGTAATCTGTGGTGGTAATTGAGTCATCAGTCGCCGAATTCATCTCTCCCTGATGAAGTGCCTTGATTCCCCGTTCTGAAAAACCAATCTCTCTAAGCTGTTGCATCAAGTTTGTTGAAAGATTTCTATCAAAAACCGATTGTTTGTAGTGCGCTCCAACTGAGGATTTGCCGATACTCCATTTTAAATTTGCTTGATCACTTCTCATTGCTCTACGATGCTTCATAAGGTCCATTTGTAAGGGCTTTAACTTTTCTCCTCCCAAGGAGTCGTCCGTGATTGATTCAGGGTCGATATGAGTTTGAGGGAAAATGCCCCAGCCCTTAGAATTGGTGCCGCTCCAGTACCAATCATCGACATGGATCCCTATAGAATCATAGTTAGATATAATGTCTCTCAAGGTAAAATGGCAACTCACAGCTAATATTTTGGATGATGTCTCCTTTCTGGAATTTTAGCCACCGATGATCGCTGTCATTTGGATTCCATTTCCAGCGGGCAACAGCCGAGGCGCCACTTCTTCTGGCCAACAATTGTAGCCGGTTTCCTGAGGGCACAATGAGATGTACCGCTTCTGTTTCAAACGCCGCATGGGTATTATCATGCCACCCTAATGCCCAATTCCCTTCATACCGAACAGGATATGTGATGCCAAAAATCTTTGCGCCCACAACCAGATGGTGCGTCGGCTCACGACCTGGGGCCAGTCGTGTGGTTCCCAGCGATACTTTGGGCGCAACTTTTGCAACTGCTATCGGTAACTTCGAGATTTCCTGCTCGATACCTAATACCATAGCCGACGGAGAAGGCGGATGCGGGAAGTATAGATCAAAATTATTTTCATGATGTGGCGGTATTGCAGTTCCTTGAATAACTGCGAAGCCGGGAACTATTGGCAATGGCCGAAGATGCCGGGCTAGGTGCTGAAAGAGTTTCTTCTGGCTCGAAAATATAGTGGCATCGCTTTCTTCGGTAGTATGTCCTTGTTGGATACAGAATGGACAGCCATACATCTGCTGATCAACATGCCGTATTGAGAGATGAGTCTTTTGCAGAAATCTTAATCGGAATGTGACTGTGCTGGAACTAAAATTTCCTGATGCTATCAAGGATGTAAGAAGTCCGTAATAATAATAGTTGTATGTATATAAAAGAAGAGAGACGGAAAAGGAAAGTTATAGAAAACAAGGCTTAGATACTTACAGTCGTTACTCAAGTCCTCCTCAACACTCCTCCAATCCAGTTCGAAAAGACAGTGAGTGCACTTTGCTACTAAAACTGTAGAGAAGCTCTACATTCGAAGTCAATACCCTCAATGAAACGGGTTCAATTTTGACTTATGATAAAAAACTTACACCCACAGGCATCTTTACCCTTTTAAAGGCTAGCTGACCTTGTTGTGCTTCTTTAGCACCTTTGCAAAAGCCTTTGAGCATATGGAAGGAACTAGAGGTGGTGATGGTGCAATCTGGCTCTCGAGAAGAAACAGATGAAGCGACCACAGATCCATCCATCAATTTTGAAATCGGAGGCTCTTTGGGATAGATGTTGGCAAAATTTGGATGAAAAAGGTTATGAGAATCCATTTCCGAATACTTGGGAAATTCGTGATAATCCCGGTATGATGAAACTCCAACTGGAGGCCCATCTTCACGTTCTTTTCGAGTCATTCTACCTGCAGCTTAGCAAACCGTGGAAATCGAAAGTATTCAGTTCTGACACCTACTTTGCGTCTGGGATCGCTGTTATGTCTTCGCTATCTCTACGAAGTTCTGATGTGGCTTCCGAGTTACTGGTAATTCCTGGAGAGTCTGGCCACTCCCATCCCGGCAAGCTCTGAGATATCAAAGACGACTCTGTATCTGTTCTTTCCCCTTGGGTAGTAGGCTCTGAAACCCGTTCGTACTCTATATGCGGGATATGTGCCATTGATTTATCACCCGATGGTGTATTTAACGGTATTAGTTTCAGTCGCTTCAGATTGCCGACTGTCTTCAGAGCCGCTGTCTTGGAAGCTTTTTCTAAGTCAATGAACTTATCGGCATCGAATTCTTCGACCTCGATATAGTCGTCGAAGTCCCAAAGTCGTTCTTCAAGTTCAGCGCGCAATCGTGCAATCTCGGCTATTCATGTTAGTTTAAGACTTTGTTAACTTGAGATCAAAAACTATGGTTTGTATACCGTGTTCCTTAATTGCAGTTATAAAATCGCTGCTATATTGCTCGTAGTAGCTGGCAGAAAGGGGCTCAATGTGCTTCAATGCCCTCTCGCCCCCTTTCAGAAGTTTTTCTGCCAACATTAGCATGCGCAATGGTTCGCTTCCACCTGCATTCTTGGCATTTTCAATCGCAGCTTTCGCCTTCTCAGCGATTTCTCTATATGGTGAGAGCAGCAGCCTTTCTACTTGGTCTATGATTCAACAAGTTGCTTGCAATTACAAGCTCGGCCGACAGCCTAGTAGTAGTAGGACTTCGATCTATCTGGAGTTCGCGAAAAGCGTTCACACAAGTCGCTGTTGATGTCTCTCAAATGTCTCGAGCTCGGAAAAAACGACAACAGCGTGTGACGACGATGAGAATCATACCACTCTTGATAGAATATACGAGAGCTGTGAGGATTGAAGCAATTTGGGACAGAGCCTGGCCGGCCTGCGTGGGCTACCTGCCTACTTAAGTATCTAACCCCTGCATCGCAGTGACATGCCACTTGAAGTGTGGCTGTGTCCACCACCAAGGCAACCATTCGCATCGCTATTCAGCTACGGCTGGGTCGGTATAGATAGTTTAGAACGCAACTAGAATTGGTTGATTCTATTAACGAAACAGCTGTAGTCATATGATACGAGATAAACAGAAATCAATATTTTCTAGACATACTTCAAAAGAAAAAAAAGACGCAATGATGCTTATTCCGCACGTATGTTACTATCTGGGCCGTAATGTACCTGTTCAGCTAGCAGCGCCAAGACACCATAGCCACCAAGCCACTGCGTTAGTCGACAAATTGAACAGCGGAACTTTTATCAAAGCAGTTTCTACAGCACACTTCAGGCGCATACAATAGGTTAGGTAGTATAGCACGGGTACATTGGCAGAGCGGAGAGCAGAAGGACACTTTGCGTGCCAAAATATTGAGTAGGTATATAGCGCAATGGGGTCTAATGCTGCGCAAACTGAAGAAAACATAAACCTTTTTAAGTGCTGTATCGGCCGTTGTGTGGGAGATTTTGCGTCGTAACCACTCATAAGAGACGCAGTAACAAGTGCGCCGAAGAAACAAGGTACTCTTTATTAGTAACGGACCCCCGGAACGTATATAAGTTCAAGATAGAAGCAGCAGCTCCTTGCTAACAAAACCATCAGTATCAACGTTAATAGAGCATGATCCCTTACACTACAGAATGCTAGTTCGTTGGCTTTGCGTTTCATGATCATCGGCCTACCTGAGAATCAAGCAGCATTTTCTTACTAGGTTAAGGAAATTGGCATATTACTCACAGGTGGTACTTGAATAGAGTGATAGGAAGGTAACTGAAATCGAGGGTGGGCTTGGCCCTACTACAACCATTAGATTATCTACTATTAAAGTTTAGGTGAAGTTTATACTAACAATACGATGCCTTAAGCTTGTGATCTGTTTAGGGGCATCAAACGCAATTCTGAAGAAATAGCAATGAAGCGTACGGCCGGGGATTAACCCATTGAAGCTTCTCGAGGTATCGCATCTGGTTCTACTCCCCTTTTTTCTCTCTCTCTTTCTCCTTTTTATCAGCGACCCCTTTATTCTGCCCACTAATCGCTATGTCTTTCTCTCCGTAGGTCCGAGCTGGAACTGGGAGTAGTCGTCCTCGCTACACCGCTTTGAAATCTTCTCCACCTCCAGGTTGGGAGAAACGTTGTGAAACGCCTTCGTCTCATTCTGCCAACTGGTGGTCCCAGAGAAATCGTCTCCGATCTGGCAGAGTAGGATGTAGCATTGCTTCGCCTAGGAGGGTTCTCGTCTCTCTCCGAATCTTCCAATTCCGCTCTAGGGGTTTCGTGTGGGGATGGCGTAGGGGACACAGACCGAGCAGGCCATACTAGCGAGGAAGAGTCTTCATCAGGACGCGGGGGAGCTTCCGGAACCAATGGAGGAACACGGTCCCGGAGATCTTGCGAGCTGAGGTGTGAAGAACTACCATGTGATGATTCACCCGCGAGGGATGCGCTGTTTGGACTATGTACCTCTCCAATCGACTGCTCTACGTGGAAGTCTGACGACCTGGGGCTGGGTCGTGATGCTGAGTCGACTGTTTCGGGTGGCGGAGTCCTGGGCCACACCTGCATAGTCACCCGAGAGCCTGGCTTAACAGATGATCCCCACACCTGGGGTAGGATGATTGCACCATCCAAAACTAGGTCGTAGTAACCAGCTTGAACATCTGGTCCTATGATATCGTCATATTCGAACAGTTGTCTGATAATTTCTTCCATCCCCTATTCAGATCGAGTTAGCTGGTGAGTTGAGACACAATGTATTGTCAGCACCGCTCACCGACCAAACTTTACATGTTTCAAATGGAAACACATATCTTCGCCCTCGGGCGTCCGCAAAATGGATTAATTCATTTCCATTAGCTTGGCGCTGAGCCTCGTCGACATCTTTATTCCTTATCTCTTCTCGTGATTCTTCTTGCTCTTGCTTCCCAGCTTCATTCTCTAAGTTGCGAGGTACTTCAGCGCCGGCCATGAGTCTTGTTCTTATCCCCTAAATACAATTCGTGAGTAAATATACCGCATTGCTTTTCAGTGCTTTAAAACGGATGATAAGTAATTGGTCGCCCCCCCCCCCCCCCTCTCCCGGCTGCAGTGGTTCAACACAATACCTGAAGGAAAACTCACCAGTTTTTTCCGCTGTGCTTGTTCTTCAGCCTGGTCCCTTGCCTCCTGCCCAGCCATCTCCTGTGTTTCTATTTCAATTTTCCCTGAATTCTGTGCCGCTTCCACGAGCTTTTGTGCTAATGTAAGACTCTCTTTCTCTTCTTTGGCAGCTTGAGCGACCTTAGTAAGCACCAACTCTTCATACTTCATCGTTGTCACCCGCTTCTCCCTTTCGGCTGCTAGTTCTTGGAAAATGGCATTGACACGTTTTTCTCCATCAAGTTTTAGCTCTGTGATAATTTTTTCCCTTTCCTCTGCCTCCCGTTTACGGACACTTCCAGCCTGGTTGTCATGCTCCGATATTAGGTCTATCAAAGCTTTGCGCATTGCCTCTCGCTCATTTTCTATCGAAGATACAGTTCGGGACATAATATCCATAGTAGTCGATTCGAAGATCGTGAGTCGGTTCTTGTATTCATCGCGCTCACTCTCAGCCGCTTGACGTGCATCTTTCTCTCGCTTGAGCTCAGAAAATTTCTCTGCATCCCTTTCACTCGTACGGTTAGCGAGGTCACGCTCACGCGTCGAGCGCTCACGCTCCGCCTCCTGGAGCAAAAAGTTCTCACGCTCAAGCACCGCTATACGAGTCCTATAACTTTCGGCTTCCTGTCGTCGACGTCGATATTCATAACCTCTAGCATAGTCGTATGGCTCTTTCTGCCGGTCTTCGCGGTCTTCTGGCTCTTGTGAATTAACACTATCTGGTCTCAGAATGAAACGTGTTTTCAGCCGCGTTCTTTCTGGACTCTTTGCATGTGATATTACACTATGAGTAGAGAAACGGCTAGCTTGGTCGTCTTGTTGTGCGTTTTGAGGGCTCGGACTTTCTATAAATACCGATTCTGGTGGTTGATCCCCAGCTGTGAGGTTGGTAATTGGGTGGATCTGAGGTCTGACTGTTTCTTGGCTTTGCTGGCTCCTTACACTTTCTTCCTTTGCTTCTTGCCCCGTAAACTCGATGTTCTCCCGTGCTTGTAAAAGCGGCCGCTCGCGCCGGTGTTTCTTAGTATAATCCAACTGCCGTCTTGCCCACTCCGAAAACTCCGGCATTTTCCTTGAGATCTGCTGTAAAAGGGCCACACTCATATGATGGAAGTACGCAAATTCTTTATCGAGCAAGTAAGAGATTGCTTGGAGTTGCCGACACTCCAATTTATACGCAAGCATTGTGATAGTCCATCTCCAGCGAGGATCACAAAGGTCTGGTGTTGCTACTCGCGATAGAACGTTAGTTAATTCGACTTTCAATGTTTCTTTGTCAGAGGCTGTTTTAGTGACGAGGTATTTTGAGGCTAGTATTTGGCTGTAGCCAAACAAGTCTCCATTCGTCAATTGCAGCCCACAAAGCTCACCGAACTCCTTCTGGGGATTTCCTGAAAGCCTGATAAGCTCCTGTAGAGATAGAGCCTCAATTTTAGTATCTGCAAAGCTTCTGGCTGCTCGTAAAACTAGCTCGGCAGATTCCTTTGCTTCTGGAGGGCTATCCTTTAATGCCCACATTGGTGTTTCTGCCTCTTTCGGTACATATATCGGTAAGTACGAATGATCTGTATGAACCTTAATTCCGGGCGAGATATCTAAGCGGTTCACCAGCGATGATATTGCAATGTGGCTGCCCAGTTCTGTGAATCGCGAGTTCGCAATTAGGAACCGTAGATACGGTCGGGTCCTCATATGCTTAGGATCATGAAGAGAAATAGACTTTGCAAGATCTTGACTTAGTTTGACAGCTGCTATCCTATAGTCTAAAGGCGCATTGATCGGTGCAAGAGCAATATGGGTTAGGATACTGAGCAGAGCAAGTGTTGTGGGTGAATCATATTCAAATTTAGGCGTTGACCAGTGAGAGATCAGAGTCTTGAGGCTAGCAATCAGGTCAGTGCCGAATATATTGTGTAACACCTCATCCACAGCACGGAAGGTTGGTAAGAGAGTAAGGAGGTCGTGGAAATCCCATATCCTCCCTTGGCGGAGTAGGATTGGATAGAGATGCTTTAAAGTAGTGGGTACCGAGTCGAAAGCCCCTTGTCCACGCTTAAGCCATATTGCTTCCAGGACAGGATTGCTCATAAGTTGACGAGTGAGGCCAAGTATTTTGATCTGAATATTTAGCCAAATCCACGTTTCAAGAAGTGGTTACTGAAAACTTACCTCGGCCGACCCAACTGGATTTTCGCAGTCTTTTAAGTTTCTCAGTACATGGGTGACTTCGTCAAATAGTGTGGAAACACCATTAATGGCATCCAGGGTGTGTATTTTGGCAGATAGCTGTATAAGCTCCCAGGTAATGCGTAAGAGCTGCAGTTCCCTAGATTCGGGAATTTTCTTTTCGAGGTCTGATATCGGTCCGTCCTTGAGGAGGGTCACGCTTTTGAAATCGTCTTTCTGAAGGAGCATATCTGCGTGTTGTACTAGAACATATGGGTTGTTCATATGAGGCTGGAGATTTTCCCGGAAGAGCTCCTTGGCCACTGCGAACTGTCCCAATCTGCAAAGGCGAACTAACTCTTCTATTTGGTCTTCCAGATCTTCTTGGAGTTCAAGATCGAGGCGCACGGTTAGATCACCGGAACCAGGCGTTAGCATACCGTCAATACTCCGGTCGGTCAATTTCGGACCATGATCGCGCGTATCTCCCTCCGTTTTGATATTCGAGTGTGTCACATCGGATAGACTTCGCGCCTCAGTAGGGGGTTCTTGGTACTGGTTTCGAGGGAGCGGTGGTGCTCGGTTTTGTCTCGCGTCGGTCTTCGATAGTCGAGCGTGGCGACGGTCGGTATGGGCGGAGACACGTTGAGAACCGTACTGCACTATTTCTTTCCCTTTTAACCTTCTGTCCCGCCCGTCCGGGTCTATCGTCTTCAGCAGCGGCCATCGTGCGGAGTTTGAAGCAGAAGCAGTCTCGTCTAAGGTGACATCCCGTCGTCTGATACTATTACCTTCAGTCATATTCGGCGCCGGCTCATTGCTTCCTGAACCGTACCAAACCTTTTCTTCGTGGACGGATCTGGATCACGCACTAACGGGACTTCGTAAGAACATAAGGTAGCTTAAGGGAAAACACTAGAAAACGCAAAAAGAAAAGGAAAGAAAAGTAAAAAAAAAGCCACAATGCAACGTAGGCATGTGCATACTTAGTCATATTCAACTCAAATGGGGGCCGAATCCCACCCCGCTTCAGCAGTAATCAACAATAATCAAACGCGTGGTGAGGCTGGCACAAAAATTTCTCATCACAAATGCCAACAGAATCGACATACAATTCGGCATGTCGCTAGACGTCCCACAGCCGGAACTTGGCGTTACCGTGAAGAGGAGATATGGTCCCTACGATATCCAAAGATTTGACGACTTGCTGCAAGCGTCTGTTGGTGCTACCGATCTGGGCAAGGTCCACGTGGATTGCAAGTTTCTCTTCAGGGAGTCCCGATGGGGAACACTGGATAATCGTAAAGCCGGCATCATATATCTAGACTTGACATTCAGTCAGCCAGGCGACTGCCGCCTAAGCAGTGCAATAATCAAGGTCACTCTTGACGACGAGGATACATATCTGGCGCAGATTGCAAAGGAACCTCCTAGCGGTAACGCGCCGTCTCCCCTTCAAATCCGAAAGTGGTAAGTCTTGGTCAATTTTGTATATTCTAACTCGACCCCGCTGGAGTTATAATTATATAGTCGCCGTCCCAGAATGGAAGCATTCAATACTCATCCGAGTTCTATCCTTGTTCCATTTCTGAGATGAGCAGCAACGCTAACTGGTGTAGTGGTCCACTCCAAATGCTAGGTCATCCGAGATACGAAACAGTTACGACTCACAATCAAGTCATCCCAAAATTTGAGATTGCATCGTTCGCTGGTGCCGGAGGGGTTGGGCATGAATCAACAAAGAGGACAGTGAGAGACTGCTGGTGGAAATTTGAAGGCCTTATGAAAGCCAGCGACAAGTCGAAGACCGGGGCGTACAAGGTGTTACAATGGCATGTTACGGAGAATGAACTCCAGACGCAGCCGCTGCATAACAATACTGTCCATACTGCGTTTTCCTTTGACCATGGTTGTCAGCCTTTTTTTATGCACGTAGAGGTCAGCGGGAGGCTCAAAAGTAAGAGATCTAATATCCGACAGAAGATCTTAAGCAAGGTGAAGAACATGAAATTTCCGCCTAGCTCACGGGACTCACGATACACTACCACCCTCATTTACTTTAAGGACCCGGACATGTTTACCACGCCACTCGATAAGCTTGAGAGAGAACTGGAAGATGCCATGCAACGTTGCAACATGACACACCCGGTGGTGGTCTCGAAATCCCAGGACCAATCAGCTGAAAGCCAACTACCTACGCCGATCCATCAGTCTTCGATGGATTCACTTACAGGGGAGTACCAGCTATTGGAAGACATAATCCCCGATGCACCTACAGTTGATGAATTTAAATCTCACTCGGAAAAGATTTTCAAGCCGGTTATGGCAACTAATGACTCTGACATAGGGTCGTATACTGATGTACAAGGAGAAGATATAGTTGAAGCGACAGCCGGTCGTGTTGATCTGCAGATAAAGATATTACCAGAGGAGGTTAATCTCAATATTTTCATAGTTCTGATGAAAATATGGATAATACGAACAATCAGGACAATCGGGACAATATTGGGCTACGGAGGCAACAATACTAACTAGCGATTGACTGGGGGACTGTCAGGTGGATTAGTCTCTAGAGTGAAGTCGGATCACCGAAGGGTAGCAGCTAGGTTGTAGTATGGGTTAAGGGCTCAATGTTATTGATTCCTGGCCTCCCTCTCTCTCCGAGGAGGGAGAGTCGGTCCTTTATATAGACAGAATGCTAGCTATTCTCCACTTCCTAGGATCCTTCTCTCCACCTGCGACCCTAGTACCTGACAGGGACGATTTAATTACCACGGACTGGTGTATCAAAAAGATGACTATATTAGAGCGATTCGATGAATATTATATGAGTTGTCTCTCATATAGCGAGACGTCAATTTATCATATGTTATCACTAGAACATAGACCTGGCTTTCGTTTTCGCGGCTAGACTCACATTGGCAAAAAGAAGGACAATAAAAACGAAACATTTTCCTGCATCTAGGTAGAAGCGGCCAGGAAAACAGTAGCAATCTCGTTGTTTCTAGGCTATAAAGTATGTCCCTGTGTGGTTTTCTTCCTCGGATGGAAGATAACCTGGGTACTCGCGAAAGCATAAATATAAGTGCTCCAAGAAAAAGAATGCCTAGCCGTAGGGTGCAAAAGCTTGAAGTCATATTCTGTATCGAACAAACTAAGGCTGGCTTTTACAGCCGCCGATGCATACCACCTCCCAGCACTAGACCGCTCATGTTAACGATCATCAAAACCGAATCCACAAAGTAGGTGTCTGAGTCAAGTGAACTT
The DNA here is from genome assembly GCA_022385695.1 of Xylaria arbuscula. Lineage (NCBI taxonomy): Eukaryota > Fungi > Ascomycota > Sordariomycetes > Xylariales > Xylariaceae > Xylaria > Xylaria arbuscula. Next base: position 548,686 of record MU279368.1, on the reverse strand, counting down.
ATCATGATCCTTCTCCAGTTCCCCATTGCTACCAGCCTGAAATTTCGGCGTATGTCGTCGCCTTTCCGGGCTCGGGTACCCTAAACTTATCGCTCGACAGGGGCAGCGTCGAGGCACGTGAGGCTATTGAAAGCTCTCTGTGACGATGAAACTTTGTTGAGCTCACTATTCTCGAAGAATAACTCTGCGCCGACTACAATGACAAGAGAATATTAGGTATCTTGGAGCTATCCCGATATTTCAAGGAGGTGCCCTTAACACATGGAGGGTGGGAATACAAGGCTTCGGTTGATAGTCCTGTGCATCGCGTTCTTGGCCCCAGATCAAAAGCAAGAAGAGATTCTCCGTTGCTATGAAACGGGGAAAAAATACGAAGTCGTGCGATACGAGCTTAGTCTTGGGGACGAAAAGATTAGGGGCCTCACGTTTCGGACTACTAGTGAGCTTTAGGAGTCTATCGGCACGGCTTCAGCGTTGCCAAGAAATGCGACTCGTCATTACAGGAGGAGGTTTGGGGAAACAGAATACCGGTAGGCTGCCCTGCTCAGAGCTTATGACCAGTAACATCGTTATGTTCTTGAAAGCTCCGTATTCTTAACCCGACTCAGCCCACTCTGGCTCCCGGTTCGAATGGCCTTATACGTAGACACATCCTATCATTCGCCGGTACCGTATAATGATTTGCATGTGATCATGCGGGACAGAATCCCGTGTGCGTTTGCTGGCACGGTTAGAAACGGGTATGGAGCGGGATTACTGTCCGAAGGTACTGTATGCTTGGTAGAGGTAGGAGGTAGGATAGTGGGGGTGGAGACCTAAAGGTCCCTAATTGATAATCGCTGATTGGCCAGACGTGCCTCGGATTTGATGTCATCGCTGCCGCTGTCGGCCAGCAAAACTTCTGCCGCTCTGCTTCGACTGGATTGACCTGGCTTGTTCCTGTGGGGTTGCTGTCAAGTCGTTGTGGCGGATCACACACTGCCTCCAAATCCAGTCGCATTTTGCTTGGGTCAATTACCTGTGCTTCAGATCTGGTAATGCGATCGGTGCCGGATATTCCCTTGTGCCTTGTTTGTGTGGTGTTTCTTTTGCTACGTGCTTAGCAGCACCCGACAGACAGCAGCCGACACGATGTCTGCATCAACTCCTCTACATAATTTTGCGCGTCGCGGCCTTCTCGCCCCTGCTCGGTCACGTATCCATCGCCAAGTTTGCAGGGCGTCATACTCTTCGTCGGTCTTGTCGCGGTCGCGAACAACATGCCAAGCCACCACCGTCGCTGCGACATCCCGCCCCTCCATACGCGCCTTTACCACAACCCGTCCTCGATCCTTCGCAAGCGTGGACGAGGGCTTCGATCCTGCATCTATCGAACGAGAGAGCGACGAGGTAGATGTTTGTATAATAGGAGGAGGTATGCAATCCTATTAAGAATACTATTGTCGGCGATCAGTCTCTGTCGCAAAACGTACTAATGGTTCCTGGGATATTGTAGGACCTGCTGGCTTGAGCGCTGCTATTCGCCTGAAGCAATTGGCCAACGAAAGTGGCAATGAAGATTTTCGAGTCCTACTGCTGGAAAAGGCCGGTGAGATCGGTGCACATATCCTCTCTGGCGCTGTCATACAGCCGACCGCCGTCAACGAACTCTTCCCCGACTGGCTTGACGAGAACAACGAAAACCGGTTCGAATATGCCACTCCCGCCGGCGGCGACAAGATGAGGTTCTTGACCAAATCTTCCGCTATACCTATCCCGACCCCTCCTCAAATGAACAACCACGGCAACTACATTGTCAGCTTGAACGAATTCACCAAGTGGCTAGGCGAGCGGGCCGAAGAGCTAGGCGTCGAGGTATATCCTGGTTTTGCAGCCTCCGAGGTGCTCTATGACACGGACGGCTCAGTCAAGGGCGTGGCGACCAACGACTTAGGAATCGCTCGAGACGGAAAACCGAAAGACAGCTTTGAACGGGGCATGGAGTTTCACGCCAAAGTCACCATGTTTGCCGAGGGCTGCCATGGTAGTCTCACAAAACAAGTTACCAAAAAGTTCGACTTGAGGAGGGATAGTCAGCCCCAGACATATGGTCTTGGTTTGAAGGAGGTTTGGGAGATCGAGCCCGAGAAATTCAAAAAGGGCGAGATTGTACATTCCTTGGGATATCCGCTGCCTTCGGACACCTATGGCGGCGCTTGGATGTATCATTTCGGAGAAAACCTCGTGAGCATTGGTTTGGTCGTTGCTTTGGACTACCCAAACCCTTGGTTGTCGCCCTATGGTGAATTTCAGAAGCTGAAACAGCACCCGTTGTACAAATCGGTTCTAGAAGGTGGCAAATGCCTGTCTTACGGCGCGAGAGCCCTGAACGAGGGTGGCTTCCAGTCGATTCCCAAGGTAGCATTCCCTGGTGGCGCATTGATTGGTGATTCTGCTGGTTTTGTCAACGTTCCGAAAGTGAAAGGTACACATAACGCCATGAAATCCGGTATGCTGGCTGCAGAAGCAGCCTGGAGCGCGTTGTCGGGAAGTAGCTCTAGTACTGTCTTCCTCTACGATTATGAAAACTCTCTACGAAAATCAGAAATCTGGAAAGAGCTGAAAGAGGTCAGAAATATGCGGCCTTCTTTTCAATACCCCCTTGGTGTTTACGGGGGCGTCTTGTATTCCGGATTGGAAGCCTATCTACTCAAAGGACGGGTCCCTTGGACACTGAAGCATCAGCATCGCGACCACGAAGCCACGAAACATGCCGATAAATGTACCAAGATTGAATATCCTAAACCAGATGGAAAGATCTCGTTCGACATCCTGACCAGTGTTTCTCGGACGGGGACCAATCATGAAGAAGACCAGCCGGTCCATCTTCAAGTGAAGGACTGGGATGCTCATACAGCCGAGACATGGCCTGCGTATAAGGGCTTGGAAAACCGCTTCTGCCCCGCTGGTGTCTACGAATATGTCGAAGATGAATCAAAACCTCTCGGCGTCCGGTTCCAAATTAACGCCCAAAAGTAAGTATTACTCTGACGTTCATGATAACTTGTGCTAACTTCGACATAGCTGTATTCATTGCAAGACCTGCGATATCAAGGCTCCTCATCAAGACATTAACTGGGCCGTCCCTCAAGGCGGCGAAGGGCCGAAGTATTACAAGACCTAGACCGATGCTGGCGTTTCATTGATGTAATTTGGGAGAGTATTTTGACGTTTATACCCGCAAGGATGCGCTGAGAGAACCTACCAGTTCCCATGTAGAAATTCAACTGTACATATTGATATAAACACAGCATTGAGGGAGCACAAGTTAATCGCTTATTGGTCATCAATCATTTGCAGTGCTGCAGATCCTCGTGAGCCCGATTGGATATTATGATGCGATCCGCAACGTCCGCTATGCTCGTGCACAGCGAGGAAGTTACAGAGAGGCAGATTGGTGTATCATACTAAAGAAATCATCTTACAGATGTACCTGTCTCTGTCGACTATATTCAAGCGCCTCTTATATGCCTGTCAAGTAGCAGTGTACTTCAAAATCCCTGCTGAGCATGCCATTTCTTTTCCCACTGCGGAAACAAAGGATGCTCATTCAAGGTCTGGGGGTCCCAACCCCTCTCTATCAAGCCAGACTCTTTCTGCTCTCGTTCGTATTGTTCGAAAAGCGGGAAGACCATGTCTTTCATATGAGGCGCGTGCTTGTAGTTCAGCAGATTCGCTTTGGCATGCCGCAATACCATCAGGAGCAGACTCGGTATGTAAGCTTCGTCCCGGAACTCCTCTATCGGCGTGAACAACGCCTTGAAGTTGAATACGATGCCTCCGGAAAGCGGCAACCGCCGCAACGTCTGCCAGTCTACGCGGAGGTGCACCCTCGAGGGCGTTAGGTCCTTGTCCTGGGAGTGCCGGTCGCCTCCTGGAGGCATGAAGAGGGGCTTGTCGACCTCTAGATCCCAAGATCCCCTCTGAATCGGCTTGTTGGTCGGCATTTTGGAGAAGAAGCTATAGAGGAGCGTTAACTTATATGCCTAATTCTACTTTCGATACTAGAAAGCAGAGCTAACGCTCTGGGTTCTCCATAGGGTCCAGGCAACCTACCGATCCATGCTGAATTTCATCTTTTCCTTGTAGTCGGGCACGGGCTGGTGAATCTCGTCTAGCCTGAGTCCGATTTTAATACCCAAACTCCAACCAACCGCCGAGCAGATTATTCCCGCGCGGAACACGTAATATCCGGTATCTGGATCGCGTAACGTGATAGCGAAGTCCTCGGGGACGTGATCTAAAATAACCAAAAGGGGGTGTTTCTCTCGGATATTCGCCCTGGTGCCTAGGATCTTGTTCTCGAGCCATATTTTATCCTCTGACAGCGCGAAATACTGGGGATATCGCGCGCAGATGAACTGGATCGCCATCTCCATGAGCTCCTTGCACGCTAATTCCGAGCCGGGAAGCCATTGTAAAACAGTTGAGCCGTGCTTTGCGTACAGCTCCTTGCGTTGGGCGATACGCTCTTTGTAACTGTGGGAGTTATTGTCAGACTTCACTCTCTTGAGCTTAAATGTAGGGTTTATAGGCCCCAGGGATATGGGTCTTCCTCTAAAAGGGCTTACGTAGACTCAAGCTCGATCCACCAGTCGGGCTCCAACTTTGTCAAGGCTGTTTCTGGTTCTTAGTACTTGTTATAGCTGCATAGTCAAAGAAACCAGGGCCGGCACTCATACACATCGTCTGGTGATATGGCCACCTGAACGGCCGATACGGACGAGGCTTGGCCCTGTCGATATCGAAATCCAGATATGGCTTTGGCAGCGGAACATCCGATAGAGTGGAATAATCAGGGAAATCTCCGAGCGCCTTGATCTCGCGGATGGAGATTCCAGAGTATACGTATTTGTGGTCATCCGCCTCGTTATAATCTTCATCGAATCTCAACAGCGAGCGCTCGAACGTCTCTTGGTTGAAAGATGATGCATCACGCAATGCATCCTGCTGGGTTGACGATAGACTCGGTATTAACTCCTTAATTTGATCCCTTCGGAATGGTGGAAACGATGTCACAAGATTAGATGTGTGCGAAGCTAGGGGCTGCGAAACTGGTTGCTTTTCAAGCGTTGGAGTGTTTGGGCGACTTGGGCTCCTGGAAAATCCGAATCTTCTGAAGATCACATCTTTTTGAACCGACCCGAGTACAAGAAACGTTATGATAGATAGAAAAACAGCTATTATCGGCCAAGCCAAAGTTGCTGTCGACATCATGTATTGTAGATGTCAGGATGGCTGGTTGTGGACAGGTATTGTCACGCAACGAACACAGAGCAAGACTGCGCTCGCCTGTTCTAGTAGTTACACGGCAGTGAGTTAATGAGGTAGAATAAATTGAAAGCTGCTGTTATAAAAGCGCCGTTTACGCATCTTAACGAATTCAGCTTCTCAACTCCGCTGAGATAAATCTGTTAATGAGCTACATAGGTATATGATCAGCTCATCAGATCGAGATGCCGATGAATATCTCCGGGTTTCGGACATGGCTTGGTCCCATGATACAAATAAGTCCATGTAGTATAATGCCATTGGTTACATACGAATGACCTGAATCCAAGGGAGTAAAGCGGCATGAGTTCCCCCAAAATACATTAGGGAGATCAGGAATGATAGAGCTTGGAGAAGATAACTTAGCGTATCACATATCTAATCATTACGAGGAAGTTATCTTGGCTCTGTCGGGCCCAGCCAATCGGATAGGTATATGTTATGCCCCGCATACATATCTAGATATCGCCCTGCATGTAGTTATCTAGTTGCCCTTTACATGAACGGACAAGATAACAACCGTTGATAATACTCGAGCAATCGTGTTCACTGAATCATTTACATAATTTCAGTAGTTAAGTTATCTCCATTGTGATCGATTTAGCTTAAGTGGTCAACAAGATCAGCATCATTATAACTAAGAACTCCCGCCCCTATGGTCACTTAAGGTACGAGAGTAATTTTATAGAAAGAAAAACAGTGTATTCATATGATTCTAGTTTATATGTTTAAGTCTAAAAAGGTATATAAACTGCATAGGGGGTAGAACCCGAGAACATGAGATCTTCGGTCGTGGATACTCGGAGAGTTTGTCAATGCGTTTTTGTACTTTCATAGCCCCTAGAACATGTAAGAATAAAAAATATATACCAATCTATTAAGGTGCGGCTCTTCGGTATCACCATACCATATTATAGTATATAGCGCCTATTTCAATTAGCTTAGGTGTTAATCGCTTACCTCGGAGTGCAGTAGGGAGCCAGCTAAAAGAAGGGCCTTGGGGATTGCCGGACTACGTCTTGTTTTACTACTAACGGATGCTATTAAACGCTAACCATCAAGGTTAATTGCTTAATATATTAACTTGCTGCTTTTCAATCCGGCAAAATTTGATATAATTAATTGCTAAAAAAATAAATTTATAAACCTTTATTAATAAAAAGTTCAATAACTACATTTATTTAGTTTACCTTTTTTTACTTAGGAAACAAAGAGTTAATTTTCTTTATTAGTTAAGCATTGCTTTGATTACACGATCTACCTAACGGTTAGCTGATCTTATAAGAAACCCTCGATGTCGATTGTTTGCATTGCTCATTATTCACCTCTAACGCTGGGAAATAACAGCGTTATCGGAAGCTGGATCAGTCTACCACAATTAACTACTTGCTAAGACTGTTGCTGATGTCACAGAACGCAACAGCAGATGGAAATGCAAGCACATGCATCACAAATCACAAGGAAGCTCCCTTAATGTACTGCCCAAAGTTGAAATGTTTGCTTGCTCTCGACATGGTTGTTGAACCTGTAGCTACATACCAGAAACCTTACTTCTCTGAATCTGCTTGTCGACTGACTTCTTATGTCCACAATGCATCAAGACCCGGCTGATCTACTGCTGACTGTTTAACTTGAGACTACCTAATTCACAACTGCTATTTGTAGTTTCATGCCGTTGATTGCCATAGACTGTCTATTGATGATCTACGCAAACCTCTTCTCATACCAGGGCCCACGCCCGCCCATACTGACGCATGGACCGGTACCACCACTAGGGCTGACCCGGATGCTGGCCAAGGTGTTTGCACAGGTACTATCACTGTAGCGAGAGATTATGCAGTCTTTCGAGTTATCCTTTGTGGAGTGGCTCTGGACGTATGCACCACCGCTACCGAAGCTGCCATGCCTCTTCGGCGGCCCTAACCGCCAAACTCCGATGTGCTGTCTCAATAAACGAAGGCTAAATAACCTCATACAAGACATACATCCAATATTTAAGGCAGGAGCTAAGAGTCAGTGCTACGCGTGTAACACAGTATTCTAGCGATGACGCACCTTCATATGCTCAGCCTCTCTACCAACGCCAGCAAGATCGTCATCCGTAATGTGTGGTTTCTGCCAACGAAATATTTGTGAGGCTTAGTGATTCCTAGTCAAACGAGTGGTTGCCAGGACTTGCGGAATTTCCACAGAGGAGCCTCTATTCATTGGTGCCGCTGAGTCTATTAAAGCAGCCCTTTGAAATACTTAGTAAAGATCTGGGTACAACTTAATTACTTTATTATATTAGACATGTTTTAAATGCGCCCTCGCTACTTTACCCACTACCTTTAATCTGCGATGTCTCAGCCAAATAAAATCTAATTAAGTATATATTATATGCTCAACTCCTTTACCTTGCGTGACGCATAATCGTAGCCGGATGAATATTTGTCACGTAAAGTTGAGGCTAACCAAAAGTCCATCTCAAGTGCTGTGTTACACAATATGGACCACAGCCTAGCCTCGGCCTTTTTTATAAGTACAATTGCGGTAACTAATTCATGTTGTCACTTTTTAGTTAAGAGTTAAACTTTGAGGAGTGACGCCAGCTAACGGTACAATAAATAAACAAGGATTAAAGATTACATAATTATTCTCTCAAATGTGTGCCCTTGCAACGGCAAACGAATTCAAATACCTTATCCGTACGGAATACAAACCTTTCCAACTCTAAGTTTACAATATAAAGTTATATGGCGAATCCAAGTACCTATATTATATTATAGCTGTATGGCTGGAGATAACGGAGTTGAACCTCTAACAAAGCTCCCGAAAGCCTTCCAAACCAGACCTTATTCTAGCTTAGGCCTTTCACCAACGCCCACTCGCAAAGGCCTAACCTACAAGACCTTTAGGCAACAAACTTACACCCGAAGTTAGTTAGCTAACTAGACCCTTCTAGCAACAGCCTTTTGAACAGGCTATTTAGTTGCGAAGGCTGGCCCGGCTAGACCTACCTATGCAATTTGGACCAAGCTATACAGCCCTTTATACAATCTTTTAGACTTGCAACGTTAACCCTTAGCGAAAGCGACGGCTCATTGTGGCGGCCTGCAGGCCCTACAGCAGCCCTGGCGTACCTTGAGTGGCCGAGTGGCCGAGTGGCCCCTGCGCGTACTAGTGGAGAATGGGTTGCTCTTATACAGTTTATACTGTATACCTACCTACATCTTTCGTTTTTGTTCCTTAAGTAGTAGGTATATTCTGAAGGTATAAAGGGTATAGTTGGGGCTTGCACCACACTGCCAGTATTGCAGCCATTATACTTAATATATTTTAAGCAATAACTTTTGTTACTTTTGTCATCATCTGCTACAGCACTAATATCTTAGCAGGGCATGTCTCTGTAGTAGGTAATCAACTCGGGCAGGCGATCGATGTCAGATCATAGTCTATATATCTCCCAGCTCGAAAAGCGTTGAAATGAACGTCGACTGAGTATGAGATGCGGGAACAGTTATTATGTGGGGTCTGTTCTTAAAAGTATCTCCAACTTCATAGAGTGTTGAAATTCAATTGAGCTGTCCCTAGCCATAGCCTCTCACCTTTCTCATAGCATCTACGATGCTTTATGTCGGGTCTGTATTAAAAGAGTGTACATCAGGTTGCGTGGGTTTCATTGGATAGCTAGCTAATATGTGTATAGGTACCTACTTAGACACAGGTGTTACTGTTACATTTCCTTCCCTCGCTACCTAAGCTACAGTGATCTCTGCCTGTGCCTATCTCCAAATCTGTACCTAAATATTTAACCTACAAGTCTCTACAGGTTCGCTCAACTCTCCCCATCTTCTCCCCATGTACGCTTTACCGTCCTTCCACCAGTGCATGAATCAACCTGGGCTCGCTAAAATGGCAAGCAAAGTAATCGGCCTCGTCGGTCTCTTCACTCTATCATCTGTTTTCTTCAAGCTGTTCAAGCAGGCAGCCGTTTACCTGTGCCCATCCAAATTACATCGTTATCATCACCTGTCACAACATGGCGAGCCACCCTGGGCACTTGTCACTGGTGCCTCCGATGGCATTGGCCGTGCGTTCTCTTATGAGCTCGCCGCCAATGGCTTCAATGTTGTACTTCATGGCCGTAACCATGCGAAGCTCTCCCAAGTCATGAGTGACCTCTCAGAGAAATACCCGCAGCGCGAATACAAGACTCTTATCGCCGATGCTAGTCATGTCGCATGCACACCTTGCCTCAGTGCCCAGCAGGGCAAAGAAGGGGGTGCAGCGCCGCTGGGTTTCGCAGCGATTCAGCGAGACTTGGACAGCATTAATCTCACTGTTCTCGTGAATAATGCTGGCGGTGGTCCGTGGAATCCTGTCTGTTTGCCCATCTGGGAATCCCCCGAGTCTAAGATCACCGCCAATGTCAGTCTCAACGCCTTGTTCCCGCTACATCTTACACGAGCTCTTCTCCCCAACTTGATACGGAACTCCCCGTCGCTAGTGATCAACATAAGTACTATGGTAGATCAAGGCTTTCCTTTGATTGCCTCGTACAGCGCTAGCAAGCAGTTTCTCATGGCTATTACTAGTGCGCTGCGCCTAGAATTACTGATGGAGGGGATGGGCGATGCTGTAGAAGTTCTAGGCGTGAAGGTTGGTCGTGTCACCGGCGCAAGGAACTGCACAGAGCCCGTTTCTCTGTTTGTCCCTAATGCTGAGACCATGGCGAAAGCTGCACTGGCTCGGGCGGGGAATGGGAATCGCATCGTCGTGGGCTACTGGGGGCATGCATTGCAACAGCTTGGGGGCGAGTTGCTTAGTCTGTTACCTACTTCAATTTCCGACCGAGTGTACATGGATGTTATGCGTCAAGAGCGAGTGTACCTAGATGGCGACCCTAAACAGGTGAAGCAGTCTTGATACAAAATAGCTGGGTAGGAAACACACTAATCGTGTGTGTCTACTCATAGTAGACAATGTTACACCAAATTATAAGGAGAACATTCATGATTTTTAATCTATCTATCTATAAAATTTCACGAGCTGAGATAGACATACTGACTGAATAATCATGAGGGATTGTGATCAATAAGATGGGGTTTGCCGACGGCTGGATTGTAACGCTGCAATGCCAGAAGCTTACCTATGGCGTTCACTACCCTCTGCTGCGACCCCTTGCTTTAAGAAGTAATTCCCTTTCATTATGTTTTAGGAGACAGACAGTCTTGTTTACACACGACGCCAAATTTCTTCTGTAATCCTTGAAAAAGCGAGCAATCTCTCGAAGGCCGTGAGCTCGCACATCAAGATCCGGTTTAAGAGACGTACGATACTGTTTAACGATTCGTCCAAACCCTTGTATACGATTCATAATACAGTACAACTCCTAATCCCCAACATGACAAAAGTAGAAGCTTCTACGGATGAACTACCGGTAAACACTAGCAGCCAATGCGAAGACAATGTCTCCGCGAACTTCCCGTCGGGCGCGAAGCTATGGGCGATTTTGATCGCAGTCACTCTAGCTTCTTTTATCATGCTGCTTGATATGACGATTGTCGCAACAGTAAGTACCAAAAGGAGACCCACGACTGAACAATCTAGTTGCACGGTTATTGCGAATTACTTATCATGAGAATTAGGCAATCCCACACATCACCGACGAATTCTCTTCTCTTCCAGACATTGGCTGGTATGGTAGCGCATACACGCTTGCCAGGTGCGGCTTCAAGTTCATTTAGACTCTACAAGTTTATTTTGCCTTGATCTATCGTCCATATTCAGGGCTTACCATGATACTATAGCGCAGTTCTCCAGCCATTGACCGGGCACTTCTATTCTAATCTAAATACTAAGGTATAGCTATTCCTACTAAATACTATACTACTAAATACTATACTAAATGTTGACTTGCGCCCAGTGGACTTTCTTGTCCTTTATTACGGTTCTTGAAGCCGGGTCCCTCGTATGCGGCTTTGCCCGGTCGTCTACTGTCTTCATTGTCGGGCGAGCGATAGCAGGCCTGGGCACATCGGGCATCATGAACGGTGCGCTCACGATCATCGCCGCGTCAGTACCGCTCTCTCAACGTCCTACTGTTACGGGAATCGTCATTGGATGTAAGCTCAAATCTCCTACTATTTACTTACTATTGTAATCCAATGCAATCTTAGACTCAGCTGAACTGTGACTAGTGGCCTATGTGGGCAGCGTGGCAGGACCACTCGTCGGCGGCGTGTTTACAGATTATGTGACATGGAGATGGTGTAAGTTCTTCGACACCTCTGCATTGACTCTTCGCATCTTGACATGGGGAGCGCAGGCTTTTGGATAAACCTGCCAATTGGCGCTGTCGTTAGCGGCTTCCTATTGTTCACCTCTACCCCAGAACATTCCGCGAAACGGATCGGCCTGCTCGATCTTATTTCCCACCTCGACCTGCTTGGATTTTCACTACTGGCACCTGCGCTGATAATGATCTTGCTCGCACTGCAATACGGAGGTAACGAGCACCCGTGGAACAGTGCTCTTGTTATCGGTCTTCTAGTCGGTGGCCTGGTTACTGTCTTCCTCTTCGCCTTATGGGAACGGCGGAGGGGAGATAAAGCCATGGTTCCCCTTCAGCTGATCTCGAAGCGCGTTGTGTGGAGTAGTAACCTCGTCGCGGGCTTCATGACATCTGCGCTACTAGTGCACTCTTACTACTTGCCTATCTATTTCCAGGCCGTGAGAAATGCAACGCCTGTTCAGAGTGGAATTTTTCTCCTCCCGAGTGTCTTGAGCCAATTGGTGAGCTCGGCGTTATCCGGAATTTTGAGTAAGTTTGATCTATCCCTACACATCCCTCTTGTATTGTATTTTTATGTCATAACCACACGACTTATTTGCCAATTAGTCAAGAAGATCGGATACTGTCTACCTGCCGTTCTCCTAAGTGGCGTCATGGTAGCAATCGGCGGAGGTCTTCTATCTCTACTCAACCCGACAACGCCCACGGCAAAATGGGTTGGCTACCAGATTATCCTTGGCTTTGGTCGCGGCATCGGGATCCAGATGCCCATGATCATGGTGCAGGCTGTCCTGGAGCCTCAATTCGTGCCCATCGGCATGTCGCTAATTGTCTTCTCGCAAACGTTTGGGGGCTCCGTCTTTCTCACCGTCGCCAATGTCTTGTTTACAAGCGAGCTTCGGACAGCGCTCTCCGAGCTCGCGCCACAAGTATCGGCAGATCTTATAACCAGCACGGGAGCTACGGCGTTCCGATCAATTGTACCTATGAAAGACATCCCCAAGGTATTACAAGCTTACTCGAAAGCGGTAAGCGCTGCATTTTACCTTTCGGCAGCGCTGGCGGTGGTGTACCTGATTTTCTCTTGGGGTATGGGGTGGTTAGATATTAGGAAGCTAAAGCCCCACGATGAAAAAACTAATAATGCTGGAGCTTGAACTTCATATGTCTCAATGATATCTTTATTATACATTCTGTGTCTAGATCTACTTGTCCACAGGCGATTAAATCCGCATTCGCCAGGGCTTAAACTATACTAGGACACAGGAAAACCTACAAAAATATCCATTTTAGAAAGCTTTATTATCTTTCTATGCGAGTATAAGACAACCATTCAAAATCCAATGAAATGAAAAATGACAACTGAACCCAATGGAGATTAAGCGATTTGTATCACAAGTCGATATCTGTGAACTGCAGTCATGTTGGGTAGCCGCCCGATTCACCCAGTCCGCTCATAGTCGTATATCATATGCTACAAAATAAATTTTAGTGAGAACTGCTGCCCTCATACAGAATCGTGTGTGACATGGATAGAGGCGAAGAGCTAAAGAGGGAGTCGAGTGCGGGGATAGCCGTTGACCCTGAAAACAGAAGCTTGACAGCTCTGCCGCCGGCAAGTCGCCATCGAGATTCTGCGGATAGTCCCATGGCCCCTTTCCGAAGACTGCCTTGTCATCAATAAATCCGCTCGATCGATGTCCACACCATCCTATCAGGCCCAGATACATTTTTACATGGCTAGCAGATACCGTTGCACCAAGCTCACCCCGCCAATGCTACTGTAGTATTGTCAAAACAGCGGCCAGACCGTTAGGGCGACACAACGTGGTGCTGATTCAAGAGATAGTGGCACGGCATATTGTCATTCGCTAGGCTTTCGCTTCGTCCAAAGAATGATCTTAGCATGGCTTGGGCAGAGATTTGTATACAGTGTCGAGGATACGGCCGTTTTTACGATCGACTTCAGCAGATTGCTGTCGCGTCAAGGCCTTTACTTGTTGCCACGCAATGTGCCTACCCGTAGGTTATTAGGTCACAATTTGGCCAGAAGATATGTAGGTCCTTCCGAACTATGCTGCATGAAAAAGCGTGATTCCTACGTGACCTGAATACGACTTATGTATCTAGTCTATATTGTCTGCATTCAAATACACTAATCGTTGGTTTCGTAGGCGCTTTATAACGCATATCTTCAAATCGCATTTTGAAAACTCACCTAGTTGGGTTGTTTTTTCTTTTCTAGCTGTGTAGTAATGTTATTAAATCCCGCTACGGTCTGATAAAGGGCGGGATAGGTATCTGCTCTGGAGCGCAAAACTTGAAGAACGGAGAAGAGGGAGGCCGTGCTAAGTCAGTGCAGTTAATCTATGCAAGAGTGCGGCACAAGACATACGCAGTATGACAGGATCGTGGCGCCACTTGATTTCGTAATCCTTACCTCTTTTGATTTTCGGCTTAACTTGACCAGTTTAGACAAGCCATGGAGGATTCAATCCCACCCACCATAGATATACAATGTGCTGCCGCTCCATCTATCACTACCATATCGCAACTTTGTAAGTTGGTTCCTACGGAGAGGTATTCTATGTTGTACACGTCCCATATAGAATGCACGGGACTTATGTGGTTGCAACCGCTTCTGAAGGATTGAAACTCTTTATCTCTTACGACCTACACAGAAAGTCTACCAGTTACCCTGGCTGCATCCCTTAACCTTCTTTCTGTAGGAGCATCGGTTGTTATGTCTTAATAGAAAAATGGTGCTTGGGTTGGAGGATTCTAGTGCCAGAATTCATTACAGGGGCATGTATTCTTTTCGTGCCCCAAGTGCTGACTATATACATACCGGTACATGGTCTTTGTTCAAACTGTAACATCAAGTACCAATGATCTCCTGGTCTCATACTAGGCGGGAAAGTTGCGGTGGCGTCTATATCGGTCCACTTGGAGTAAGGATTAAATGTAAAGCTCAATCGCGAAATCGGGTTTCATACTGAATACTGGGAGGTCTCACTGGGAATATGATGCTTTGTAATCGAGCACGGCATCAATATCTCCTTGTATTACAACTGTACACTAGATAACTGCGTAGATGTGTGACTAGCACAAATGTCACCTCTATCCAGCAGCATCGTTACACCCAAGACTATTATGTATCTATTCCTATCCTATTTTTAGACATTCTAAAGTTATATAGTGATTGGGGGCGAGATATGGTTGTTGCGCGGCGAGCTGTATGAGCAACTGATTTTCATCAGGCCCTTTGAAGTGAATATCTTATGAACTTGTTACGAGAGATTGTACAATCCTATTCCCACCTGTTTACTTTGATATTACGATTAATTCATGAATGTGTTCTTTATGTTTACATTCAACTACAAACGGGAGTTTCATATTAGACAACCGATACAAATACACTCTTCGACTTTAGTAGTCTAGCATCAGGAATAGAGCAGGCAACATGGCTACCATATACCCTGTCAAGGCTCCAATTGTACCAAAAGAAACATTCCAGGTAAGTAATCTATGAAAACTGTCATTAAGTTACAAGAAGCTGAGCCACATAGGGACTGGTCTGGGGTGGATTTGCTCTATGCGTCATCGCTTTTGCCTGTCGAGCCCACATCAGGATACTCTGTCATTGTCGTTTTCTTGCTGATGACTGGCTCATGCTGGTATCATTACTTGCGCTTCTCGGCAATGGCATATTGTCTCAACTGTTACTAGACCCAGTATATACTGTCTCCTATGTTGAGGCGGGGCATCTTCAGCCCAGCGCTGATTTCCTCGACGTGGTACGGAGGAACCTCCAGGCGTTCGGGATTTTCTTTATCGTCAGTTACATCGGCATATGGCTAATCAAAGTCGGATTTCTTGTCTTCTTTTATCGACTTGGAAGTAAAATTACCAGATTCCTAGTGCTCTGGTGGATATTTCTTATTGTCACAATTGCTTCCCTGGGCATCATACTGGGCACCGGGCGATTTTCTTGCTTTTTTGGCTCTATTGAATATATATCGACTGTCTGTTCTACGACTGGGGCCGACAAGGACAAGGCAATTTTCAAATTATCGGTCGCTCTTGATGTAATATCTGATGCATTGAGTAAGAAACATTGAACTCTAGCTGTCGCACAGCAACTCAGCTAACTCATGTCGTTGGCAGTTCTCGCATTTCCACTTTCGATACTGTGGGGAACAAGCATCTCCCTCAGGCAAAAATATGTGCTTTCTGCCGTGTTTTCTCTCGTTCTTCTCACAGTTGCCGTTACGATCGTACGGACTAGCGCATATGGTGGCGCAAATGAAACAGTTGCAAGTGTTCCATGGGTGTGGTTTTGGATCAGCGTGGAATGGGTTGTTTGTGAGTATTATGATTTATGATGTCTTGATTTATGTCCCCTTGAGAAATATCTACTAATGAAATTGAAGCATTCATCGCGGCATGCATCGTCTCGTTTCGTGCTCTATTTGTCCAGAAAGCGCGGTTAGCTGGTCGCGCTCGTGAAAGAGAGATAGCCGCTGGTCCTGTCTCCAAGCCCTCTGGACTACGTAACAGAGCCAAGTTAATGCACTCGAACTTCGTCGAAACTCTCAAGACCTTGGAGCTGGGCGAAAGGGATGAGTTTTCCCTTTTGCCAATGCCAGCAACTGGGCGATTAAGCATCGATCTCTCTGGAACTCAAACATGGACAGGAACCACAAAGTCAGTCGATGATCGCTCAAGTTCAATTCGAACACTCATGCCGGCTCATGTGAATTGATCTAGGAACATTAATTGAGAATCTCGAAGGTCTATCTAAGAATCACGAATAACGGCATAGCGTAATGGCAATGCCTTAATAATGCAGCGAAATCGTGCAAATGAAGAGAAATCTGTAGGGTAGAGGAAAATGAGTAAAACATGACGGGAAATCTCACTAGAACGCACAGGGTCACGTAGGCACTCAAGATTAGCAATATGATTTTAAATACAATATTTGTTTGTTGTTATCGTGTAAGATAATCAGAGCGATGTCCAACACCCCCATTAAACGCTGCCAGAACCACAACAGTCCACGCTGTTGTAGTATCATGCTAACCGTAGGATATACGAAGTGCCACACGCATTCCTCACACTCGTTGCGGGATATAACCATTTCTGCTTAAACTACAAGAGTAGCTACAGCAGTAAACAGTATCGACATAACACATAGGAAAAAATAAGCAACATCTTTAGAACAAAGATTTAACGGCCTCCATACTTTAGGAAGTAAATCAATTACAGGGTGAAATGGAAGAAGCTAGAGAAATAGCAGGTAAGCTTGACGTGTACCGATCCTATTTCCGTGTTTCAATGACCCAGGGCGCTCGCCTCAGATAAGTTTCCACTGGCTGCCTTAATTGTCGCAAGTGCGAGGAAGAAATGGCCAGCAAAGTTAACTAGCATGCGCAGTGGACTCTCTCAGCACTGCCCTCTCCTGATCAAGGTACCACTCTACCGACCTTTGAACAGCAATATTCAGTGGCACTAGTGGTTCGTAGCCTAGCCGCTCACGGGCCTTTGATATATTGTAGTATCGCGTCATTCCGCTGAAAGCAACCCGTTGACGAGTCAGTGTCGCTGGCCTACGAAGGACGACAGCAAGAAACTCGCTTAGGAATCCTATAACCAAAGCGACGAATAGAGGAAGCACCCACACACGCCGTGGATCATAGGGAAACCCTGCGGATACCCAGATGCTGCGGGCAAAATCCCAGAAGTATACCGGGTTGCCGTTGGTGATGAAGAAGCATTCCCCGTCTACTTTTTTATTTGAGGAATTGCAGCTCAGAAAACTCTTTTGGATCTTTTCTTCCGTGATATACGACCTCTGTGCACTTGACTTGAATAGAACCTCTGCGGCAAGGAGATGTGCGTGTGCCACATTGCCCGCATAGGTGAAGTCAAATAAGTTTTCATTACGGCCGATCTGGATATAGGCCTTCCCTTCGCGGTAGACATTTATCAAACGAGGTATAACCATCTGATCTCCTTCACCAAATATGGCGGACGGTCGGATGGCGACAGTGAGCAGATTGAACGGATCCTGACGGTTTGCCGCAAGCACGAAATCCTCTGCTTCTGCCTGTATATACCGTCAATAAATAGAGTTTATCAGCTAGAGGGTTTAATCACTTAGGCAATGAACAGAGGTGAAGAGAAGGTGGGAATGTGTACACGAAAGTTTCGTTCTCACCTTAGACTCGGCGTAGTATTCGGGTTGGTTTTCACCCCTGACTTGGGCGTGCCCTTCGTCAACATTCACAAGGTCTGATGTATGGTTGCTGACGACGCTTGCTGAGCTTGTGTAAACGAGCACCTTAACGCCGCTTTTCTGGCACGCCTGAATGATATATTGCGTACCCATAATATTGACCTTCTTATAAAGCTCTCGTGTCGACATCTCATCTACTTGCGGCAGCGGTGACGCGGTGTGTATGACTACATCTGGTCTCGTATGCTCGAATATCGTGAGAAGACGCTCTAAATCGGTTATGTCGGCGTTGTAGTACGATACCCCGTCTTTTGCGGGTCTCCTATTACGTTTTATCTCCAAGTCCAAAACGAAGATGGAGTCGGTATGATAGCGGTGGACAAGCAGGTCGACTATATGATGGCCCAGGAAGCCAGTTCCACCTACAATCATAACCTTCCCAAGGATCGGTTGAGACACTGCGGACGAGTCCATTGAGCGATTGTGGTTTTTGACTCCGTTTAGTTTGTTAATCTTGATGAAAGCATTACGAGGCAGCGAAGCAAAGAGAGATTATCAACGACATGGCTCGAAAAATCGACATACCGAGTCTACCAATACTATCTTCGGGGCGGCCCTTGGCTTTCGTATCAACTCTAACCTGAGAACTTGGGCTTCGCCCTGAAAACGAAAAATTATGTAATTGGGCGCTGGGATTTCGATATAAACATGCATGAGAAATATTATGGTACATAGGGTGTGTTGCAATGCAGCGTATCTATCGGAGTACCCATCCTTTCGGATCAATTACGGTCTTATAATATCTTTTCTTCGTCGCCCGTGGTGCTCCCACACCCACATACTGTAAGCAGGACGGTAATCTTATACTTTTTGACCAGGTATCTTCCGCGATAATTGGTTCTATGCAGCTTCGTGTAACCCTCGAAGCGCCATAACAAGAAAAAGGTTGCGTCATGGCCTGACTTGCCGGAAATAGCCGCTTAACCCCTCGCTATCTCAATCGTCATCCATATAGTTGAGGTTTCCGCCAGTCTCCCAGCCATTTGTACCTCTCAGCAGGCGGATTGGCGGAAAATCATAAGTACATACGAAATGCACATAGGTATTAGCAATGCTACGGAGGGAAACTATATTCTCACTGTACGATCCTCGCGATCCTACTGTGTGGTACTTTAGTCATGTTCAGCCCACGATGAATTAGATGCTACCGACCTATTCGCGCGCGAACCAGGATGGACAATAGCCCTAGTAACTGTAGCTTTGGCAGCAAATCAGCCTAAAGATGCCCAGTTGAGCGCCACCACAGGTGAGTGCGGTTGGAGGACGCCCAATTTCTTGAGGTTGGCCGAGCGTAGGGGCATTCGCTAGGTTGAATGACACTCGAGAGACTTTCGAGAATGAAACTGAACAATAAGAAGAATGGCGGTTACTGAAAGACTCGTGAACTATCAGTCAATCCAAATCCACTCTTAGTCTGATAGTTCTACAATTTAGTGACGACCAATTCGATTTACTAGGCACCCTTCACTCAAACCCTACTCATTCAGGAAATCTTGCCGGCTTTAGCTTCATCATCGTCATGGCTGGTGACTTAGATCATAGCATTGTCAAGTCAACTCACTTTCTATGGGATTTCATGCACGTATGGCTGGGGATTCTCTGCATCTTAGCAGTAGCATACCTAGGCCGAAGTCTCTCCCTGAAGCTAGATCCCCGAGAGCCACCTGTTCTAAAACCTCACTTGTTTCTCGTGGGACACGCCTGGGGTCTGTTAAGACATTCGCATGGTTATCTGGAAGCACTTAAGTATTGCATTCTGTCACAATGAATTTCAAAAATGAAGGGAGACTGACAAAAGCGCCCAGCCGCCAATCCGGACTGCCTATCTACACGATGCCATTGCTTAACAAGAAAGTCTATGTAATAAACTCCCCGGTACTCATAAATGCGGCGTTTTCTAACCGTAATATGAGCTTTGGGCCGTTCATAATAGATTTTGTTAAGCAAATGGAGGAGCTCTCTCAGAAGGCGCGCACTGCGTATACTGAAGGCGGCATGCATGGGCAGCTGATGCAAATATTCTCGATTTATTTAAGCGGCCAGTATATGCGGAGCATGAACGCGGTGCAGTTGAATTATATGTCAACATCCCTTCCCCCACAAGGACCCCCGATGAATATGGAAAATCTCTGGATTTGGCTTCGAGACATTTTGACATTTACGAAAACAACGGCGCTACTCGGAGCAAGGTTTAATCCATGGTTAAAGGACAGGTCTCTTGTTGAGGCTTATTGGTAAGCCATCAAACGAACATGTGTCTTTCACATCTTCTCTTAGGACCCTGGAAGCAGAGTTGCTAATAGGGAGATAGGACGTATGAGGCAAATCCGTCCCGAAGCTTCAATTTAACTGGGGTGGGAAAGCGAAGGTCTGCAGAAAGCCACAGAAAACTAGTGACAGCTTTGAAAGATTATTTTGATACAGCGCACGATCAGTTTTCCAACGACGGAAACTCTGATATCCCGGCCATAACGCGCGCGACCTGCACTATGCAGCGCGAGGCCGGCTTTTCACTAACAGATATTGCAGCTGCACACTTCATAATTATTCACGGAGGGCTCGTTAGCGCCGTGCCAACTACATTCTGGGCCGTAATCTATGTTTTTAGTAATGCAGAGCTGTTAGCCCGAGCGCGCGAGGACGCACTCGCCGCAGTGACACTGGTGCCTGCTAATGAGGAGAGCCAGCGACGAGGATACAAGCGCGAGGCTCGCATTTCTAGCGATCGTCTCGAAACCATTTGTCCGCTTCTAATGTCAGTTTTACGCGAGACGCAGCGTCTCGCGGCTGTCGGAACGCTACATCGACGCGTGCTCGAGGATACAGAAATCTCGGCGATAGAGGGTGATCGAAAGTATCTACTCAAGAAAGGCACGGCTGTATTCGTACCTGTGTTCCCAGTGCACCGGAGCGAAATAGTCTGGGGCTCAGAACCTGACACATTTCGCCTCGGGAGGTTCCACAAAGATCAGGAACTGAATCGAAACGGGGTTGGAAATGACAGTTCTACACTTGAAGTCTCGCAACTACCACCAGTGTCGTCAGCACATCTACAGAGGAAGGCTTATATCCCCTTTGGAGGTGGTAGGGAATTATGCCCGGGACGACACCTCGCCATCGCTGAAACACTCGGTACCCTTGTGATGCTTGTTCTGGGCTTTGAAATCACAGGGCCAGACGGATCCATATTCAAAACACCCCTCTTTTCTGGGCCAAAGCTGACGGCGCAAACAGGGCGGCCGCATCCAGATGCAGATATGAGGGCTCAGATTAAGAGGCGAAGGGGATGGGAAGATGTAGTTTGGAGAGTTAGGGAAGATTAAACCTCACACATTTTTATTTGCCGTAACCAAGATAGGACTTTTCGTATTTTATGAATGGATTTTGCTCCAATAATCGGATGTTTCCTACAACGTGTAATGTGATCATGAAACGTATTCTAACTGTCACTTAAATTATATTGCGTTTGACTAGACATGTCTATTGTATATAGCGTAGGCAAGGGTCTAACTCTCAGAATAGGCACCTCCTCGACTGAAGCTTATCTCAACAGTCAATCCTTCATAAGTGTACCGGCAATAATTTACGTGTTATTACGTGCAGTTGTTAGGGAGTGCTTTGAGGTGTATATGTTATCGCTGTCAATCACAACTAACACATAATGGCGTCGCATTGCAGTGCTTCACAGACTCCTGATTTTTCTTGCGTAGATAGTAAGATAGCCAAGAGTCGCTCTTTATACTACTAGTATTTTTCCCTTTAGAAAAGCGAAGTTCCAAAGGGTAACTTTCCGAATTAGATAAAAAGATCGCCATCCAGGTTAAAATAGGATTTCGCGGGCGGCAGTAGTTTCAGTCAATTGGTGAAGGCTATATTTTTTGAAGTTATTTTGATCGTGTTCTCTCACGGTTAAACACTGCCAATATTTTAATAAATAATATTATTATATATAAATCGTCGGTATTTTTAAGGTCTGAAGTCCGTCGATGTGCCTCATAGGGGTGAGGGTTGACTAGCCTCGAACGAATCATTCCCAATAACATAGAGAGTCGCGTCCAGCACGCCTCAGCACGAGTAAGACTTTTGTATATTAGAGAACCCCCAAGTTGACAGGTAGTTCCTTCAAACATTGATTCAATGTGGCATTTTTAGGCACTGAAATGAATCATGGTGTGAAAATTATTGTATGGCTGCTGCTAATCGCGAGCTGAAAGAGAGACCCTGATGATCTTCTTGGGGTTCGTATACCCAGAAGGCACCTGCGCACGATATTAAGTAAGATATAACTACTTATTGTTTACTAGTCAGCGCCATAACTGTCACGATGACGAGTCCTCTCATATGTCTTGAATTGGAGGCGCACTAGAGAGTGGCTCGATGCTTATTACCCGTGTGGACAGGGGTTGACAGGGGCTCCGGAGAGCTGTCCGTAATATTCATTTTATGAAGAATGACCATTCGTCTTTTCAAAGTACTAATATCTAATTGGGCGTAGAACTAGCCGTAGCATACCACCAAAAAAGCCAACCAGGGTATATTCCCAATATTTTTCCTCTAGAGCAAGATAAATATACCTTCTTTTCGAATACATAGTAGAGCGACACTTATACAGGACATGTATGAAGTCTGGGCAAGCATGTAACATGTAATTTCTTGCCGAGCATACAGGATTAGGAAAAAAGGTTCTTGCTCCACTGTTTCGCTAATATATACAATACGTTCTCGTTCCATTGCGACGGTGACATCGCAGTAAAAAATGGCTTGGCTGCAGAGTCCTTGCATTTAGTCACAGTATTAGGTAACGTGACCCGCTGCATCAGTCTGGGCTTGAGCATGTTTGAGTAAATTACCTATGACGAAGCATAAATGACACAACCTCTGGCTTGTTGCTATTCAGGGGGAAATGCCTATTGACCCTATATACCCGTTTCAGACTTTTCAGGTCAAATCAATATTAAGTCCGAGAAGTGGCTACGGGTATGGAAATCAACTTGCTCACGGCATTAAATAGTTCTGAATGCGAGTACAGTCCCGCCTGGCCCAAGTGCTTATGTGCGATGAAATATCGATCTCTTCATAGCAATCAAATATCCAGAAGGAGCATGATTCAGACAACAACTACCATTCCCAGATAAAACAGTTTCCTTTTAAAACGTCATCACTTGCGAGCTTTTGCAGAGCTACATGACCCACAAATGATGCTTGAGTAAAGGCGGTTTTGTCAGCATTTCTTTAGCTGCACATGTGCACCCCATCAGAACCTCCGTTTATTCACCATTTCAACTCGAGTCGCTGCAGAATATATCGGGGAAAATGATTGCCTCGGTCTCTATTGTTGGTGCTGGTAATTGCGGCTGTGCGTTTGCTGCTGATCTTGAGAATCGCGGTGTCAAGGCCCTCTTGTATGCTCACACCGACCACAGCAGCAATGTTGACGCTATCGGCAGGAATGGCTTCCTAGACTCAATTGGCGTCGTCGAGGGCCGTTTCTATCCGGAAGTCAGTACCGACATGAGAGACGCTCTCCAATTCTCGAATATAGTCATAGTTGCGGTCCCATCCTACGCTCAGGATGACATCTTGGCCGAGCTCGAGAAGTTTGACGTCAGTAACCACATCATAATCGCAATAAGCGGCAACTTCTTCACTCTTGTAGCCAGTAAACGCATACGAGCTCGCTGCCTCCTTGAGACAAGCGCCTCTCCTTACGGGTCCCGAGTTGTTGGTGGCAAGCATAGCGACGAACAGCTTGCCGACTCATGGTACGGTATTCACGTTTTCGGCTTTAAGACTGTGATGCCAATCGGCTCACTACCCGCCGAAATGGATGCGAATCTCCAAGAGGATATAGGTGCCATTTTTCCGGGGTCGCTTCAATGGTGCAGCAATGTCATTGAGACCGCTTTCTACAATTTCAACGGTGTCCTTCATCCAGTTACGGCGGTTATGAACGCCGGTTGGATAGAGCACACAAAAGGGGACTTCTATTTTTACCAAGAAGGCATGACACCCTCCGTTACCAAGATTATGCAAGCAATCGACAATGAAAGAGTGGCTATTGCCTATGAGTATGGAGCCCGAGTGACTTCGTGCTTGAAGCAGATGAATACCTATTATGGTTTGAATCATGGATCATTGAACGAATTTGCGAAAGGGTCCACGCTCCACAGCACGATGAAATTGTGTCCGACAAGCATGCAACATCGATATTTAGTAGAGGATCTACCTTACGTATTGGTCCCTTGGTATGAGCTGGGCCTGAAAGCCGGAAAGCCTTCTCCCTTTATCCGATCACTTATTCTTTGGTCCTCGTTGATAAACAATACCGACTATTTAGAGTCTGGGCGCAACTTGAAGACACTGTGAGTGATTCCTAGAATTTCAATCTTTTGTTTTAACTGTCCACAAAACAGGAAGCTTCATCTTCAAATGAAAGTTTGCACCCTAAGACGCTTCGCATTTCCTTAATTCTTGCAGATCATAAAGATGAACTATAACTGACTCCTAGTGCTAGGGGATTTGCTGATTGGTCGTTGGACAAAGTCTTGTCATATATCCATACCGACGACTCCGCGCCACTGTTTGTTCAATACGCCCCGAAACTAAATTTTGGTTCTGACAACCCGAAGCTGTAATGGAGTTACCTGCTAATGGTTCATGTATCAAAATTATAGCTCTTATCCCTAGTTTAGTAATACTATATAACACCAGGCGAATCATTCCTCTTTCATATGTGCATATTTATTCCAAAGCAGTGTAAATTTTGAAAGTAGTCAAAGCGGCACAGGATTTTCTTCATGTCCAAGTGATGTAGTCATTGTAAAGTATCCTCTCTTCCTCTAGCTACGCTCTAAACAATACTTGTGACATGCAAAATGGCCCCTTTTCCCTTATCTCCGGCGAATGTTAGGCGGGTTGACTCAAGCGCACTGTGAATCGCAGCATTTGCTACATCCTCGATTCCATGCGACAAAAGAGTATGCGATAGTATTCGCGATAAGCAGAGCCAAGCGCTCGACTGCGAATGCCCATGCCAGTCTTAAATTAGTTTGGGGGAAGCTGAGCATGGATAGTATCTCAATTCCAGTGCGACTCTGAGCTGGTAATGTTCGCGCATTGAATGACCGCTCGCTGATCGTAAACGCAATTACACCAGGCAAGACAATAACGGCTATAATGAAGAGACTGAGAAGAACGAGGCATATACGCAGACTAGTAGATATGGGCGATTCGGATATATGAACTTTGCGGACGGCATTGATGAACCAGCCACGCTTACCCACGGTCTCAAATTGTTTTAGTAAAGCATAAATATATACCATTAGCGGTCGTCGGATACTCCCATGCACATCGGGATATTGTGCGAAGCTCCATAGGGCTGCTATTTCCTTGCGTAGATGGGTGACAGCTGTTGACTCGAGCACTGCAATGGTGAAGTGTTCATCCCTGGCACGTGTAGCACGATGGAATGTTGTCAAGGAGAAGAATCCCTCCCCGCTGCGACACATCCTGTACTATGAGTGAACAAGATATTCATAAAGTGACAGAGCAATATGCCGTAATGATAGATTGTCGGGGGCATAAAGTTTGACACAAACATAGAGCGTTAGTATTAATAACCTTTCCTAGACCGAATGTAGCAAAAACTTGCTCAATTTAACGCGTGTCTTATAGCTTGATTTTTGCCGTTGACCATAATAAATGGACTCCAGCATCGTGATACATGCACATGCAGGGCGCATGTATACTACATTGGCTGCAGTAGCTTACTGGGTACAGGATGCAAGGCACTGATAGATACCTTGCAAAATGACTAGTATGTATACAGGACAGCACATACCAAGCTCGACTAGTTAAGGCAATCCGGAGGCAGCTTTAGATATCGGTAGAAGATTAATACACTTTTAATGATCAACTCCTGATCTTTTTGATCCATCTATTTACCTTACGTAGAAATTTTGATCGACACTGGACCCTGGAGATCTTGTTGCCAAGTCTCCCTACCAGCGACCAAGATCAGAATATGAACTATGTTTACTCGTCGTTACCGATATCCCTGTGCCACAATGCTAAATGAATAGAAGATCTATTATAAATAACCCCGGGAATCGCATTCATCAAACAGGCCTGCCAACGAGCCCGAAAAATATATCTGTCGATAGTCAAATCAATTGCAACAGTACCTTCAAAACACCAATACAGAACTCCCCTTAAGTCAACATAGATCTAAATAACGTAGAAGGTGAAGCGAAGACAGTTATTCTTGCTGGCCACATCGGGAACTCCGGTACCTCCCTTGATGTAAGCCCTGGTCGTACCTTTTTAAAAGAATTTCTTGAGTTAGCAATTTTCGTATATAAGAGATGCCAATATGAGTTTTTAGTGGCTATGGAAAGGAACAGCCGGGAGCAAGAGAGGAGAAAGTTCTGATGATATGACTCGTACGTGACGTATGAAAGAGGGTAGAACAGACGATAGCGCACTAACCTAGTTGCTTATGCTCCCAATTGATGGCATCTTGGTTACCGGGACCTTTCCAGTTACCTTCTGTACTGGCAAGCACCTTTTCCCCATTGGGCTTCTTATCAAGAGCGGCCGCCGGCGCACCTTTGATGATATCCTCAACGAAGCCGTTTGAGATGTTAGTCCCATCCGTCGAAGCGACCGTGGCCGCGCCATCGCACCCCTGCTGTAACGAGATATCGCCGTGGGCGTGCCCATCGTTTGATGCCTTAACTTGAAACTCACCCCACGTGGCGGGCTGCTGGTCACCGCGTTGCACGCGGCCTTTGAATTCCAAGTCTAGTGGCACATAGACTGTCTGATTAGGGGCGACATCGACGTGCTTCAGGGGCTTGTCGAAATTTGCGCCTGCTTCGCCGTTGCCGTTCCAAAAGTTATCATAGAAAAAGTATACGTTCTCCTTCGCTGACTTGTTTGTCAAGAGGATTCCTGGGCCGGATGGCTTCGGCAACGACGCCGCCTTCGCCATCAATGAAACAGTGCCGGCGGCTTGTGCCTCGTCTGTGTGCGCCTCAACTTGGCCTACGCCACTTGGGATAGCCATCAAGTTGACTGCAGCAGCATGGATTGACTGGCCGGTGAACCCCTTGGAAGGATCTGGGGCCGCATTTCCGTCCTGAGAATCATCAATACAAGTTGCGATTTCTTGCCAATGACCGAAAACTTACACTATAAATAATGAGGATATCCTTGCTACCTTTACCCGCCGAGCTTTGCTTGTTATCTTCTAGATTTCCAGCACTCGAGCCCCTTTACAACCATTGAATCATCAGTCATTAGACAAGTCTATTAGGTCAGCGAACTTACCAAGCACCAACGCCGATGTAAGTACGACCATTTGCAAAAGTTCGTACGAACTGTTCCAGGGGCTCGAAATCTTTCGGAGGTCCGATTCGCTTGACATCTTCCTTGCTATCAAGGAAGACGTAGCCTTTGAGCTGATCTTTTTTCCCCTGGGGTAGGTTGTGCCAAGCTTTGTTGCAGGCCTGCATGAAGTTCTCGAGGCCCTTGAACTTTCCGGGAGGGTCGCCGACCTGCTGGCACGTCATATTTCCGCCGGCTCCGCATATGTTGCTGATATCGATCGTGTCATTTCCCTGGAAGCCGCATTTAGTGATTTCGCATTGTTCACCGATCACACTTTCGTGGACCGCAATTATAGCACCAGAAGTACCATCCGCTGCTTCAATACGAGCTTGGCCGTTTGCCGTGATCGTCAAATCTTTGTTACCATTGTATCCATGGCATTGAAATGACTGAGGATGGTCAGACCTGTTGTGAATATGGATATAATGCATCTTGGGTCTGGTAAATTGAAAGCAAGTTTGATCTTATTATGAGAGTGCAATGTGGCAAGATAAAACATCAGGAAATTCATAACCTTTTATAATTGCAATAGCTACAAGCTATCACATCTACGACGAGGCACGAGGTCAACTCAAGGGGGGCGAAGGTGTTGGATCATCTAGCATTATCATTTTTAGTGTTCTAGGACTTTAACGGCGCATGAGAGAGCTGACCAGGTCAGTTGCACACTATGGTGACGGAATGAGTCCCTATTTCTCTCTTTCATTGCTATCACAATGGTTTCACAGTTTTTAGACGAACGGCGATGCTTCAATTACAGCAGCCTTACGATCACAAGATATCGTGTCCCTTAGAAGGCAGGGGTATTGGGGCCAGGGGCAAAGCATGGGATGGCTGAGGTGAGATGATTTGTTGGCCACTAATTATAAAGTGTAACACCCAGCAGAGCGGTTCCTGTTGGTTTGGGACTGTATAGCCCGCTTATTCGACCAAGCCCCTTCCCCATAAATAGTAGCCTTATGAATAGAAGCCTACAGACGAATAGTAAAAGTAATTGGCTCTTATGCATCTTACAAGAGTTTGATATGATTATGTATCTTGCAGAAGTGGTTGCACAAGACTCGGTAAGATCATCTGATCAACCGTATTATCACTGTCTCTCGCTCAAGTGTTGTGCCGTTAGACTCAGCCTTGTTTTCCGCCACGCTCTCTGTCGACGCCCCTCTCGGCCCTTCTATATAGGTCTTTCCTGGCTCGTTATATATAAAAATTCCCTTCACTCCCAATTCCAGCACACGGTTTTAATTAATATCAAAATCAAGAAGACTCAGTCCCCTCAATCAAACCTCAATCACACACAACTTTATACCCTGAAGATGGTTATTCAGAAGCGTCAAATCCTTTGGGATTGGACTAATTCGTCTGGTCCTGGAAACCCCGGGATCCCTGACAAGATCAATCAAGTCCCCTTTGGTCCCAGCAGTCCAGTGGCTTCTGTTAGCAACTGGAATGCTTGGGTCCCCCCAGAGCTCAGAAACCGAGCTCCTTTCCGACCCAGTAAGTGAATCTCTCATCAAAGGCCTCTATGAAACTTCCACTCTCCCACCCTCTCTAGAATCCTTAATGCTCTCCTTAATATTTGTATGAGCGGAAATATCTGACAGTTGAATCTTCTAGTGGTTCGCGTTCTTCAGAGCGCCCAGGGCAGTGATTGGGCTATGATTCAAGACTCAAAGGAACCCATAATCCTATTTTTCAACGAGCCTGAGCGTTCCGGCATTACTCCAGAGCAGGCAAGCGACATATGGCATAAGCAGATGTTACCCCTGAAGAAGAATAAGGGGAAGAAGTTGGGTTCCCCAGCCGTGGCGTCTGTGTGTTCTTCCCTTGGACCCTTTTGCCTTGTCTTCTTATCCGACTAATTTCACGCTCTTAGGATGACCAAGGCCGACAGTGGATCGAGAAGTTCATGTCGCTTGTCTCAAGCGACTTGCCCGATTTTCTTTGCCTACACTACTACTCCAGGAGCGCTGATGAAGCCATCAAATACGTGGAGGAGATGCACAAGAAGTGGCCCAAGATCAAATTGGCAAGTAACCGAGTACAAAGTTTAAATTTAGTAACTCTAATCGTAGGTTCAGATGGTTACGGAGATTGCCTGCATTGACCACGATTACCAAGCTGTCTTGAACTTCACAGTCAAAGCCTGCAATTGGATGGACACGCAAGACTTCATCTTCGAATATGGTCTCTTTGACTTTCAGCGAAAGGTTGCTGATAACTTTGTGAGCCCGGCTGCACAACTCATGGATGCCAATGGAAATTTTACGGAGCTCGGAAATATGTATGTTCATCAGCAGCCTATGAAGCTCCCAGGCAAGGCAAATAGCGAAGCCCATGCCATGACTGCTTTGAACGCCCCGACGGCCCTTAGCCCAGACAAGCAGAAGGCGTTAGAAGCCCAGAACCAAAAGCGAAAAACGAAAGGCCTCAACCCCCTTACCTGGGATGACCAGCTTACCAAGAGTGCCGAAGCTTATGCACAGCACCTAGCTAAGATCGGAAAGCTGGAGCACTCCCCAGGAGATTCACGTTCTAACCAGGGCGAGAATCTTGCATGGTAAGTCTATGTATAGTCGCATATATTGAGCAATTGGGAGCCAAAGAAGACTCAGCTCATACGAGTGGTGTTAGGGCTTCTTCGTCGAATACGCCCTTCACTATGGCCGTGAACATGTGGCTAGCGGAAGAAAAGAGCTATCATGGAGAACCAATCGGTCAAGGTGATTTCGCATCATACGGTCATTACACTCAATGGTCAGTCAATGGAGCCCTATATCCCCCTTTTCGTTAACCTCAAGAGCCAAGGATCGCCGAAGTAGGCATCCTATGGCATATGCGCTTCTATAGGCTCATGAAGCTCTAAGGAGCTATCATGATGGTATATTTACTAACCCTAATTCTACCATTAGTATGTGGAAATCTACAACTAAGGTTGGCATGGCTTCTGCAAAGGATGCGAAGGGTGGCGTATATATTGTCGGGCGATACTTTCCTTCGGGTAACTCCACCGGACAGAAGCCATACTGATTGTACCCCTAACCGTAACATGGAGAGAGAACAGCATCAGATGTAGCAATAGGTTTAGGGAGAGTTGATTATGTACTTTGCAATCTATGCTAGGGGCTATCTAGAGAGACTTTATCGAACCCTGAGAATTCATTTTAATAGTAACATAGGTTATAGCCTTCCGCTTTCACTGCCAATATTACACGACCCCTGATCCAGCGGCTATAACAAACTCCCTGAGGTAAAAGCTGACCACGAAGTAAACTTTTCTTTAATTTCATTACCTAAGTTTCAGGCCAGTAGATCTTCTACTGGAACTGGCATCACATGCAATAACATGAAGGCATATATATCGAAAATAGAGATTGATATTTCATCTTTGGTATTTCTCATAATATGTCATCGCTAGAGGTATATGTTCTAAGGAATAAATATATACAATAAGCTTTTATTTTTCATCATTCCGTCTTTTGATTTGCACAGTGGCCCATCTCTTAAGGGTGAGCATTCGGGTGTGCAGCCACTTCTGCCTGTAGACCACCCTGGATAACGTCAAATAGACGGTGTCCAGTCGCATTAAACCCGGGGACATAAGCGGTACCGAAATCCTGGATAAAAGTGTTGTAGATGGCATCGGGCTTGGTAGCAGCAAGCCAAGTGAAGGTCGTGTTGGTGCCCCTGAACAAGTAGTCGTTGGGAAACTTGGCAAGGATAGAATCGTAGTCTTCATTCTTGATTAGGGGAGATCGGGGACCTGGGAATTCAAAGCCAACACTCTTGATCATCCACTGTGTCTGGATGCTCTTGAAGTCTGGAATATCGGAGATAGCCTGTAGGGTAATAGCATCATACACCCACATAAGACGCAACTCATCCCACTCCGTCTGAGCACAAGGGTGTTCCTGGATAAACTTCAGGGCACCGACACCACCATCAACTTCGAAACGGTGCTCCTTAGTGACCCAAGGGGAGTCAGGGTTCACTGTGTGAGTGATCAAGCGTCAGCCATTGAAAAAGGAAGTGGACTATCTCTACTGGAATGAAGACACATACTATCCCAACCCAAATCGTGTAGGAGTGTGCCTATGGCATGAGCTTCGAGGTCGATCGAGGCCTTCAGAGTGGCGTTGTTGTTAAAGGCAGCAGCACCAAAGAGCCATGATCGCATCACGTGGTTATACTTTAACACTCGGTGTCAGTAAATATCATCTCAGGCATAATCTAAAGAGCTTCCGAAACCACTCGAAGCCTCCAGATCATACATCCCATGAAACAGAAATTCCTTCCATAAATGAAATAGCGGGAAGCGAGTAGTATATAGCTCTGAGAATTGCTCAGAAACAATATGGTTCTATCTTCAAGAGAAAATTAGAATATAATAAGGGATAACCTACGAGATATGGCTGGAGAGGAATGAATTTCTCGACGACCTTAACGGCATCGCGAACAAGCTGAGTGTCTACGACCTCGATGTTGGCGATCTTGGTCGTCGGCAGCTTCTTGCCCTTGTGGCTAGGAGCAGCAACAGCCGCTCCGCCTAGGGCCAGAGCAGAGATGATAGTGGAAAACTTCATTGTGGAACGAAGAATTAGAATAATTAAATATTATAGACAGTGATTAACAGAGAGGGGGAATTGGCTTCGTTCGGAGAAGGTGAAGATGGACAAGCGTGAGCGGCTTGAAAGTAAAGCTGATACGAAGCGGAACGCTCGTGCGCTTCATATATTCGTTCATTTTCCAAGCTGAAGATGAACGCCAAGTTAAGAGCTTTTTCTTGATGACTGCGAATCCTCGCCAAGCCAAGACGCTGTGATTTTTAAATCAAATCATTTTGCCATGTCATGAGATCTGCGCCTATCGTATTGTCTATTATAAGACAACTTGGTAAATTTGATAGTAGAGACGTCACTGACAGCCAAGTCTACCACACGACAGCTCCCAAGGTACCAGACCAGTGTAAGCACTCGCCTAACGGTGCACTACTATAGCATTTGGCTTGGCGTAATACCCCGGACCTTTAATGTTACTAAAATAGGTCTATACGCCATTCCTGATTGGTGACTTGAGTTATTTGATTTATTTTCTTCTCGTTTAGAGACACCACCTACCTAGGTAGGTTACCAAGAGACATTCAATACCCCTACCCATCTTAAAAGCAAAGCGAAAAATACTACGGTTGGATGAATACTACGCTCTAATCATGGATTATGAATATCATGCAGTGAGAAATGTCAACAGGTAGCCTCAGCAGTTGCTGATGACTGTTGTCGGAGCAGATACAAGTAAACAGAGACAGGCAGGTTAATTCGCGGCCGGTAAGGCAACAATCGGTGCTATACACTACTTGCTAGTGCACCAGATAAGTCCGCCGATCTTAGTTCTAGAATTTGCAAGCTTGCCATGATTTCAATTTCACCTGCGCCACGTGCTGACTACAGTAAAACTACTTAGTATGTAAAACTCTGTATAACTAGATCATGATAATGCGTGCCTAAGTGCGGCGTAGCAGGTAGCTGAGAAATTGAACATCTCACTAACCAGCGCTTTTCGGTCGCGGCAGGCAGTCTGTGCCGCTTCCGGCAACGCCTCTTTGACATGGTACTACATACCTACTTATACTTAGTACATCGTCTTCGCCCTAGGATTATACGGCTTGTCGTGCTATACAGATCTTCAATTGGCGCGGAATCATCCGTCTAGCTATTGTCCCTTACCCGATACTTCAAGCTGAGTGTGGCCAGGCTGATCTAGGCTACAATGCAGTGATCCCTGCTATACGCGGGGAGTGGTAGCGCAGCGTTGTTTACATAATGTAATTAGTTGCCTAATCCCCCACGGAAGAGTGACAATGCGGATGTCGGTGCGGATGAATAGTAGCGCTGCTAAAAAAAAAAAGATAAAAAAGAAACTGATAGGATTTCCTGTTGTGTTGTCAATTGGGAGGTTTGCACTGACAAGCTTCTGTTTCAATGTCCTCATTAGGCAAGTCTGTTCATATCGTCAAGGTTTCCTTATACCCGAACAGTAATGCATAAACACATAAGGTCAGCCCCTATCATCATCATGCCAATAATGACCCCGAAAACTTAATGGAAGTACCGGTATACTGTACTACATCACTCATTGCTCGTATCAATCAACGGCCGCCCTTCAAATTCGCAGAAACCGGGGGTAGCATCTCCGCAGCTTCAAGTTCCTTTAGGGTGTGCTGAAATTCCACCCACGTATCCGCATATTTGGTAAACCCCATCCTCCTAGCCTTACTCATGCTCGCTACGCAACTATACTCTCGCCCAAGCAAAAAATTCAAGAAGGCCCAAGTGGCATTGTCCCAGATTCCTTGGTCAAGGTCATGCCTATCGCGAAGGCTCTCCCAAGCTTTCACCACCTCGGGCCGCTGAGCCCACTTCGTCAAATCGATCTGATTGTATACGACGCTCTGTTTGAACTCGCCCCGAAGACCCATCTGCGCCTCAACCTCAGCTACTGGTGGTCGCGCATGGAGCTCCGCCGTGGTGCTCTCGTAGCCCGGGTAGGCTTTTCGTTCGCCATCGGGTGACGGGAACATCTTGTCTGGAATAGTGCAACCGTAGCGCTTTGCGAGGCGTGGCCACAGATCCTGCCAGCTTTGAACATCACCATTCACGACATTGAAGCGCTGGTTATTGGCGTTCTGTGCTGTGCTCGCCCAGAGGCAGAATTGGGCATGGTATCGCGCAGACGTCCAATCGTTGAAGGCCAGATAATTATTTTTATTTCCAGGGAACACGAGTTTGGAATGTTCGATCTCCTTGCTAACGGCGCAGTATAAACCCAGCGATGACATTAGATTCATGAAGTTGGCCCGCGCGAACCCAATGACATCCTGCGGATATGTCACCGTCCAACTCCAGGTGTTGCCGCAATCATCGGCAGCCTTTTCCAAAATGCGTTGTTGTGTGTAATAGAAATTAGGAGGACGGTCTTCTTGCTCGAGCCAGAAAAGGAATCCGGGATCATCCTCTCTCATGGGGTTTTTCGGTTGTCCCTGGTGTACACCGTACTGCTTCAGTCCACAGGTCAAGACAAAACACTGCAAGTCCACTATTTGGCCGGTCTTCGTCAGTGCCATCAAGAAGTTTGAGAGCATTGCGCCGTTGATGCGCGCGGCTTCGCCCTCATCGGGATCCGCCAGGTAAGCACAAAAGAAGATATGGGTCACAGGCGGAATATGCAATAATGACTTCGCCATTTCCTCTGCAGACTGTTGCAAATCGAGTGTCGCATGTTTCACTTTCGGATGAGGCTCAGTCTTCTGTGACCGGGATAGCGTGTAGACTTCGGAATATTGGGAGGAATCTGCGAGGCAATTCACGATGGCGGCGCCGGTGATGCCTTATCACACAACCAGTCAGAACCCTGCCCAATCAATCGGACCATGCAATCTCAACAATGATCCTTCGGCGTATATTAGGTGGAGTTTAAAAGGGACGTGGGGTAGACATGCTATGAAGACTTCAGTACTCTACGGGTGTTACTGACCTGTTGCGCCCGTCACTATTGCTGTAAGCATCCTGCTTCTTAAGTGACTTAACAAGTCTGTCAGTCGAGGCAATCAGTTTCTATGATAGCAGGTGAAGGATGCAGTGAACTCAACAAGGATCTCTCTTCACTGATCACAGAGCTCGAGTGTCGCTGAACAGTATATAATACAGAACACAGATAGTATATAAGTGTCACTATGACGCAAGACGGTCAATCGAGATAACCCCACGCCGGCAGTTGGCCGGAGCTCTGCGGTCGCCGACTACATGAATACTACAGTCTTTAAAACCGAGCGATAAGTTTTTAGCTAGGTATTAATTAGCATGCAGTGTTTGATACACCCATGAAATTATGGAGTGCCCAGTAATATCATTGCTGAGGGTTTATGTGGTTAGCCGCCATGAACTACGGTGAAGATCCCCTCTTTGATGCAGCACACGAGCCAATATATTAGCTTCTTCCCACCTCTCTTCAACAAGCTTTTACAAAGTGTGATAGCATTCATTTCAATATATCTTAAATAGAATGTATCATTTGATATCTATGCGCATTCGAAGAAAGACTATTGAAGACAACATCTTCAGATGGAAGTGTTAATACGCGAACATACCTACCTCAAATACATTGAAAAGCTTTCTGATGCAAATAGCCGGAATAGATCAAGTATACTTGATAACTGTTTCACGATTGGAATGATCAAGATATTACCAGTCTATAGAAGCTACAAGTGGGCTTACTCCGTAACCTCTATGAAGTCCGAGTAACAATAGGAAGCATACGTTCGACGTAAATGTTGGCATATCGAGCGACGGAGACTTCAGGGCAGTATTCTATTAACTAAAGAAACCTAAGCTATGTAGCTTCCGTATTCTCATATGTAAAAACGTGAAGTGATCAGTTTTTCCTTTGGAGGAAAATAAAAGTGACACAGAGCTGCCTACCAAAGTTTAAATCAGGGCTCAGGGAATATACTCAGATAATAGATAATCGTAAGAAGCTAAGTTTGAATATTTAAGATGGAATACCGTTTTATTCAGCTATAGAGCTTTCTAATGAAAGCTAGATAGTGTTGCTATCACTGGCAATCAGAAATCCTAGAAGACTACTCGGTTCAAGACCGAAGGTTATACATATAAACCGTTTCAAAGCCTCTTTGATATGAAGTTGGTTCTTATAAAATTGCGGAAGATACGATGTGGACACAATGGCGAATAAAGGAGTGGTTTAGCATATGTAGCAAAGACTTCGCCTAAGAATAGTTCAAGCCTCTTTACGTAATGATAGGCGAATACCACCTACTCTAGCTTGATAATTTGCAACTGACAATTGGGTCCCGAATTCTAATGGGTATATGCGGCATCGAATGCTCTTCTTCAGACTGAAGGAATAGCCTCGATTTCATCCCCCCTTTTCTTTTTTCCCCTCAGTGCTTTATAAATCGAGCACACAAATACAGGTGAACCACTATCACCTGGGACGTATAAAAGGCTTGGAGATAGACTTAATTAGACTATACTCTACTAGGGGGGCAACTAGGTCCTTGACCATTCGGAAGACTTCCTGACCCTCCCTTAGAATATCGAGGCTATTTATATATATTGTTGGTATTGCTAACCTCTGACCTCCGACCAAATGTGTTAGATTAGCGAGGGCTGAATAGCCTTACTGAGATAAATGCTAATACCTTTTTCAGCGCGTGTTACGTCCGTAGACATTACCGAGGCCGACAGCCTCGTATTTAGAGCGCGTAACACTTTCGTACAACAACCGCTGATATGCTTCGTCGTAGGGATAATGACGCATTTAATATAACAGCCGGTTGGTGTTGGGAATGGTGAATAATATTTATTTGTACACGGCTTCTGAATGGACCAGCAATGATTCAGTAGTATGTCTGGAGTCTTCACGGCAGTTAGTAGCTAACAAATCATGTTTACCACGTTCTATATCAGTAATATGTATATAGTACACTTAGAGTGCCATTAAGTGCATTAACAAGTCGACTACTTCAGCATAGATAAAAACCCTGAGCCCAGTCCCAAGTCTGATTTGCACAGTTCCGTCTCAACCCACCACATCTTGCTGTATCTTCTTGAATAAAACTTTGACCGATGGGTCAGCAAGGACATTTACCTCGAACATGATGTTTTTAGGGCGTCCAACAACCCCTTCCTCAAATTTAATCTCGTAATGAGATAGAATGTAGGCTAAGATTATCTTAATCTGATTACTAGCAAAGAAGCGACCCGGGCAAGCGTCGTTGCCAAAACCGAACTGCATACTGTCATATGATGTGCTGGCGAATTGAAACTTGTTCGTGTCTTCAGGCCTACTACGTAATTTGTGGAAGCGGAATCCATCAAAAGCACTCGGGTCTCCCCATCCGGCTGGGGCTTCGTCCAACATATTCGTGTTGCATTGGACAATTGTACCGGCGGGGATATGGAAGCCATTTGAGAGGTCAATGGGAATCATGGCCTTACGCTGGAATGTTGCTAGGAAGAGAGGTTAGCTTGTAGAAAGTGCAACCCTGCCATGAGAGCAGCATGGGTATTCTCACCGACTGAGGGAGGGCTATGTCTTTGAGACTCCTTCATGAAGCTGTCTAGCTTCCGCATCTGTGTTAGATGCTGCTTTCGAAGTGTACCATTACTATCCTTCGTGACCTCAGATATTTCTCTCCTCAGGGGCTCAATATACTCGGGGTGTGCTGCTAGATCATAAAGAGCATGGATGATGGCTAGTCTAGTGGTGTGGATTGCAGCAGTGGCCGTCAACATTTGTAAATTAGCCAACTCCTTACTGTTGAAAGACTTGTCTCCGAGTTTTTGAGCACGCTGCTGCATCCATTCTATCATGTCATTGCGTAGTTTTGGCTCTTTCTCAGCAGACTTTATCGAACGCTTTTCTAATTCTGGTAGCACTACAGTATTCACAGTCAGTGATACCCGTTTGAAGTTTATTTTTGAGGGTGACAAGAGGCTTCTAGAACATTATATTGGCCGTCCAAGAGGCCCTTTTCTACTATACCCCGCCATAAAAGAGGAGGACTGTTCCGGGCTTGCTTACAAAGCTCAAGGGCACGCTGGTGATCACTGCGAATACGAGTCATCTCTGGGACGAAATACTGAGCCAATGGTCGTAACCATGGGTGCCACTGTTTCAGTTTCTCGCCCCCAGTCATGACATCCAGTGCGAACTTGGTGCTACACTCTAGCCATTCCTCGTTACGGCACATAGGGTACCCAACAAAGATGCGAGCTGAAGCTTGCGCCACGACACGAAGCAGCTTTTCATGCAAGTCGATCGGTGTCCATTCTGGCACCTTGGTTAGTTCAGAGCTTTAGGGTGGTGAGTTTTGGGACTTTGACGGACCATCACACGATGGAAACTGAGTGGTAAAGCAGTGCGCGATTTCATGCTCCACATCTTCAACGAAATTTCCTAAGTTACGGTTTAGATCGATCTTGATCGCTCCCAACATAATGTCACTCTCGTGATCAATGGTTGTGTAATGGCCGATATGACGCTGTTCTTTTTAGCAGGTGTCTCTCCAGATTGGTGACTATAGGTTGATGTCTCACATCAGCCAGAGCCTTCATCCCACTCGCTTCATGCCGATTGAAAGGCTTTAGGTCATGGGCAAATTTCCTCGGAAGGAACACTCGCGGACCATCTGGGGTCGCAACCTGGAAGATGCCGTCCTTGAACTTTTGGCGCAGGTTAGACGCTTCGAAACTCCAGGGGCTGCCAGTAATAGCTTACTTTCTCATAGCCCTCACGAAGCAGGAGGTCTGCTTGCTGTACAAAACGTAACTTGAGAGTGTCGATATCATTTGTGTCTGCTCCAACCATAGGAACAGCGAACCCTTGAAGCCTTTTGAGGAATCTTGTAATAATGATGATGCTTGCGACTGAAGCTGTTATGGCCAAGACAGCCAAATTGAGAGCTGGCATGTCTGTAATCGCCATCTTGAACTCTATAGTATCAAACTCAACCGCTCGTGAAAAGGCACATATGTTGTCCCTTCCTTAAGACGTCGACATTAGCATATACCTAATTAGACAACGGTGCCATTTGGTGTCTGACAGTACCTATTATCAGAACGTCCTTGTCCGGGGTTAGGGTAGCACCCCAGCGAGTAGCCACTAGGTTAATAGCCACGGGCTACGAATATGATAGTGTGTTAGTCATCTCGTAAGGGCTTCTTCAACCTTATTCCGGACTTGTGCTAGTTGGGCTGCTGCAACGTCACATTAGTCTGACCTCTGATTCTAAACTAACGGACTTCCCGTCACACCTTCGAGACGATCCATACATATTACCCACAGTCTGTAGTGGGGATTGCCTACTACCAAAAAAGCAAGTGCCGATATACGTCGATCACATACGAGGGTTCTGTTATCCGACGAAGATGCTAGGCCGGTGAGTGACAGCCGCTCGCACCATTTACGCCACATAGGAGTCCATGCATAAATATGTGTGGTTTGATATTTTCAAGGGCGCTAATGCAGCCAGAGCAACGTCGATCAAAGTGATGAGAACCTTCACGCTTATCTTCTCAACGTCTATACGGCCATTAACCCTGATAAATATTACTATTCTCATGTCCGCGTGATGATGACGGGTGGGGTGTTGAATCACTGCCTGTAATCTGACTAAAAAAGGAAGAGCACTGACTTAGCTACTTTGGTAGTTAAGCAGAAAACACTTATTCACCTCGAACCGATGTGCATAATTAGCAATGTCTCGGGACTAGAAAATACGTACCTATAGGATGTCCTATACCACCTATATATAGTAGGTATAAGTCACCAAAATAGCAATCGCACTACCGAGATAGCATCGTTTCAACATACAACTAGATAATCCTTTGCGCGCTACGATCAGAAGACAGTGGTCCCTCTGCAACCAGTGCCGATAAGAAGCACGTGTATTCAGAACTAAGTAATGGGGGAGACCCAAGTCTGTGGATATGTGTGGAGTATTCTGGGGATGCGTATACGGACTTAAGTATTCTGGGGGTCCGCGCGCATGCGGGCCGGTTGATCTTGGAGGTCGCAGCGGGGGCGATCATACTTAGTATCTCTTGATGCGGTCCAAGTGGTGTATGTGTGTTCCGGCGAAGGATGTGAACTGCACTCTTCATTATTGCTCGATTACATTTTACTCTTTATGTGTAGTTTGCCGCAGTATTGCGTAGTTATCTCTTTGAATCAAAGCAATATTATAGGCAACATTCCGCCAACTTCAACCTTGTGGCATTGTCTCCAATACCATACAATGTGGGCTCAAGAAGTTGAATACAGTCTCCCGAAGGCCAGGAAATGCAGTCGACCCCTAGTTGTATTTGCCCCGTATGCGTTGTGCAGCCATGGAATCAGGGTGTCCGGCTCGAGTTGCTTGCGGAGTTGGTAATTCTAATGTGTGGATGATTGACTGACTACTCGCTACTGTAAATTGGCAACAAACACACCTACATACGAAGTATTCGTATACGTACACTAGTCTAGATTGGCCGTTTCCGAGGGATCATGATCGACATGTACTATGTATGATACATAGTACAGGAGCAGTGCAGGAGGAGCAGGCAAAGAAAACCGCCAACCCATTTCTAACCCATGTCACTCCAATGGTTACATAGTCTTGGCACCTGCATGAACCCTACCTGGGACCATCTCCACTTGGGGATTACTAACGGCCTTCTGGCCGACTATCGCTCGGTCAGTACTTGTCTCGGTGATATGCAGGTTACTTTTTAGGACACAATACATTTTCACCGGCTGAAGCGTCCGTATACAGGTACGCGCCTCCTACATCGTATCATGACTCCGTTCGCAGGACTGTCTACCCAGCACATCGGCATAGTTCCATCGTTTGCCTAAGCTTTGTTAGGTAAAATGAGGCAATTGTTGTCGAGTCGTCGGCCGTTTTGGCCTTGGCTTCACTCTCGCCGCATGGCTTGATAAGCCGACGATGGGCGTGCTCGCTGTACGAATCCAAAGGAATGTGAGCACTTTAACACCATTGGCACGTTATGGCTCCTTCGGCGACAGCAGCGAGCGTAGCACCTAAGGCGGCCCTGACCTCGTCAACGGTCAAGGTCGATGTACCACCCGGTCTGCGGCCCATCGACTCCGATAAGCTCGATATCCGAAGCGACGATGAGATTGCCGCATGGCTTCAGAAGCAGCATCCCATCGTTTCCGACAAGAATGTCTGGGCATTCTGGCATTCCGGTTTCACCGTATGCATGCAACTCCCATATCCTCCAGTTTCAATTCTCTCAATACCTCGCTGCGGCTTGCACCCGACAGCCCGTACCGTCTGAGAATGAAGCAAGTTTTGCCTATAAGCCGCAATGCCTAACATCTGAGTGTTCAGAACATGCCCCCCTGGGTCCAACGAAACATAATCGGTTGGGTTCGAAGGCTTGGACCGGAATGGACAGTTCATGTCCTCGACCATGTACCGGTAAGTTCTTTCTTTCTTATCGTTTTGGGAAGCCTTGGGGGGGGGGGGGAGGTTGCCTGCCCTTTTTTCCTACAAAAATACCGATCGCTGACTCTGCGTGTCACAGGGTTCGGAGACCAACGTTTCTCACTATGTCGAAAGCTCCTATTTCCCTGATGCCTTTAATAACAATGTTATGGATGGTCCCAGTGCCGGCGCCCATTCCGGAGACCTAGTTCGACTACCACTCATTTGGAAATATGGCGGCGTTTGGATTGATGCAGGCACATTCCTATTCCGTTCCATTGACGACATTTGCTGGAAGCAGATCGAGGACCCAGCTACTCCTTATGAAATGGCGGGATTTGTGATAGAGATGCGGCCGGGAGTGGATTGCATGCTCAACGGCTTTGTCGCTGCGAAGCGGGGGAATCCGTTTATCAAACGGTGGCACGACATCTATGTAGCGCTGTGGGAAGGGGTGACGAACGCACAGGGATTCCACAAGCATCCACTCTTGCGACACCTACCCCTATTGTGCCCGCCCGTGGATAAGCTCAACTGCCCCGATCTAAATATGATGATGGAGGCGTTCAGCGATTACCTGGCCGCATTCATGTGCTTTGAGCGTCTGCGCAAGCTCATCGACCCTGCTGATGGCTTCAACGGCCCTGAGTATTATTCCAACCACATGCTATTATTCCCCGCTCTGCAGGAGACATACTACTTCCAACAGCAAACGAATTGGTCCGGGACCCGTCAATTCAAGCTCCTCACAGCCAAGCGCACATGTGAAGATGTCGTGAAGGACGAAGAGTGGCAGAAGGCGGAAGACTTTGTCATCGACGCACTCGCCCATACCTCTACCATGAAACTGTCTCACGGCCCACCGGGGGCTTTAGACTCATTCCTGGCGGATTTGTGGGATTCCAAGGAGCATCAGGAGAAGGATAATGTCGAGGGCACTTTTGCCGCTTACCTGAGATATGGGAGCGTGCACTTCGAGCAAACGCGCAAGATGATCCCCATCAAGATGAGTTGGCCTTCTGAAGAGGTTTTGACTTGTGGCGTACTTGAGCCTAAGGAGTTATAGTAGAATACTCATAGAATACAAGAGAATTCGATTTATAAACATAACGTTCACAAAATCGTCGAGAGATAATACTGACGTATAACTAGAGTTGGCTGACACGTCTGAGGCGAGTTTCTTCGGCGTGAGTTGATAACTCGCGTAAGTATAGAACAATAGTGATACATTCTGCTGCGCTGTGTTAAAGACTACTACTGTGAATGGCAACAATTTCATTCATATAAATATACGTAGCCTCCGATCGCAAGAATCTCTACGCATGGAGACTG
Source organism: Xylaria arbuscula (assembly GCA_022385695.1). Lineage (NCBI taxonomy): Eukaryota > Fungi > Ascomycota > Sordariomycetes > Xylariales > Xylariaceae > Xylaria > Xylaria arbuscula. Next base: position 506,065 of record MU279368.1, on the reverse strand, counting down.
AAAGGGGGGATGGAAATCGTTAAAATAACATCTAACAGGAAGGGGATCATTTCCCCGTGAATTCTATCTCGAGGGAGGGTTCCAGACTCTCCTATCTCCTTTCGTTGACATGTGATAAGCCAAACAGTTTCTCTCTTCCCTTGTTCATCTAGCTGTCATCCAGATATCGCTTTGATGAGTAACTGAAAAGATTGATCACACGTAGTATCGTGTTTGCTAGAACCAGAGTTTGATATTGAGCTAGCCTCCAATAAGCACCGCCGGCAGTGAATCAGTAATAACCCCGGAAAATCCTTTCCGGGTTCTCTCATCCCTCCTCGCTTGCTAGTCGATGTAAGATAGGTCAAGCAATGCTTCCCTGTTCTCGTTCACCTGACTACTGTCCAAATATCGCCGAGAGTAGTAACTAAGGAGATGGTTTGATTTAGTATGCGTTCTGCACAGAAAACAGAGTTTTGATCTAACCTCCAATAAGCAGTGCCAGTAGCCAATCGGTGACACCCCTTGATGTATTCGCTAATGTCAGCATTGAGCTTCTGGTCTGTCTCACTCCAGGGCAACCTCTCTTCTGCCGCGACACAGATAGCATAGTGTTCACGAATTAGATCGAGCACCTTATCCACAGCACCATGTAAAGAGAGATTTTCCGAATTCATGAACAGGAGGACTATATTTTCGAGTTGCGATACCCGCTATATCGCCAACGAGGCAGTTAGCTCATGTGTCTGGCTTGTATCTTCAGCGTCGCGGGTGAAAGAAAGGGGATGAGACTGACGAATTCTTTCTGCAGAGACAATACATCGTTCAGTAGGATGGTGAGCTTGGTACACTCCTGCACGATGACTTCTATGGCCTCGTGATATCGGATAGAGTCCGGAAGCTCGAACTCCATTGCGTACTCGTTCTGTGTGATGCTGGGGATCACACCCACGTCGTCGGATCGGATTTTGAAGTGATACCACGGGTCAGGTAAGTAGGCTCCCTGCCGCACGCGTTGTTGGCGGCCAACGCCGTCCACGTAATCGTGGAGTTCTAGGCGCAGACGCTCGGTTGCGATCGGGCCGAGACCAGCACGCAGATCCCTCAAGATAGGATAGAACATTTCGACTGAGCCCCGCGAGCCCGAGGGAGGCGTGTAGTTTGGGTTTGGACCGAGACAATCGTCTATGCATTGTTTCGTCTCTTCACAGCATCGACGAGTGCCTTCCGCGTCGTCTGTGAGCTCGCCGCCTGTATCGATTTCTGTTTGGATATCAGCGTCCATCTATCATATGGTTCAGGGCGGGGGGAATGAATAATCTACGCTTACCATCGTCCCAGAAGAATATCCAGTATAGAAACTGTGTAAGGGCAAGCATCTTATCTTTCTTGCAGTGTGGGTAGTACACGGCTGTCAGCAGCGTATAATTGCCGCGAGCCCTGTGCTTGAATTTCTTTTTCTCGTCTATATTGACGCTGTGCGACTATCAGCCATCCTCATCAATCATTAATTATTTCAAAATAGAAGACCTACGTTGGTAGCCATTCGTCTATTTCCTTGTCGATCTCTTCAATATCTGGTTGGAGCTCACTAGGCCATGCAGGCATCAGTGATAGGATATCAGGTATCAAGACCTTCTGATTCAAGACTCTTTTGATGAGCTGCCTGCGCTCATCTTTAGGCTCTAGAGAGGCAGCTAGGCTTGGAACCTGGACCCTTTCGATGGCTAAAACCATGGTGTACTGCGATATGAATAAGGAGGAATAGAAGAGTGATGTTGGTCTATACCACGATCTACTCTCTTCAGACATAGAAAGGGTCCTCTGGCCGCCTTTTAAGTTCAAAAGCTAAGCACGTAAAGGGATGGTCACTCGGTCATTCACACATACATAGGTTCCCTGATCTCTGTTCAAGAACTAAGCACGTAAAGGGATGGTGGCTCGGCCAAGTCACCACACCATGTTCGTAAGCTTAGATACTTTCATGACATGCCCACAATACTCTCAGAGGACCTGTTCGTCTATGTAACTTGAAGGATCCTTCGGTACAGGGATCTATCAGGACAAAGTAGGTCTGCACATCAAGGACTAGGTTAATGGTAACAACTGCTTGCTGAGTTCCGGCACGTGTGAGTTCTACTTATCATACATATCAAAGGCGAAGAAAGTACTTTGAGTAGCAACTGTCTGTTCTATCCTTCGATCTTGAAACGAACCCCGTGAAAGTAGTAAGTGATAAGGATACAAGAAGTTTGTCAGATTTCTCTCTGTTTCGAGCAGGAAACTGTGTACTACATACATAATTAGCGGTACAAGCACCGAGTGTAGTTACCTATGTAGGGACTGATATTGTGTGCTATCAAAAGACCCTCTGATAGAAGTCCTGCGCTAAGAGGAGAGGTGTACCAACAGGTCCACCGAGGCGGAAATCTTCGCAGGGCAATGCTCGGCAATCTATGCCAGGATCTATTTTTCTTTTCTTGGTGCGATACTCCTACGTCTGGAAGCTCGTCGTAATAGGTTACCTGTACAGATAATACTGCTCCACTCGAAATGGGTCAGTAGTGGAAATAGTTCGTATTAGTCTCAATGCTGCGCAGGAGCGCCGTCTCAGCTTAGTGGTCGGCAATTGAAGGGCCTAAATCCTGCCCAGATCCGCATCGTCCGTAGAGACAGATGGATACCCAGCTCCTAATGTAATGTACAATGGAAGCTCCGTATCACACGTTACGCTTTTACTCGTCATGCGGATCAAATGGTCTTCTTCACACAACTTGCACCATTAAATGTGGTTCTATTTCTTGATGGTTGGTATGTCGATTGGCATCAATGGGAGGGCGAGGGAGGGCTATACTATCACCCCCTACAGTGAGTGTTCCGAAAATGGAAAATGCCCAGTGACTATCCGTAAAGGTCAGTGAGCGCATGTATTCAGCGCCAGCAATGAAGAAACTTCCAGGATAAATGCCACAACGCGGTGCCCCTCGTTTCACCTCATTGATGTATACATTAAGGATCTTTATGCTAAGATATTTCTTTTTGGACATGGCCATGCATAATATAGTCGTAAACCGACCCGGTTATCAGGTCAATTGAGTACAGAACCGCCGTCACAACCACCATGAACGGAGCGAGCGCCTGGGGCCTGCCATATCGGAAGACGACCGCTTAAAAAGGCCGGGGCGAGTTTACCCGCTTTCTTCCAGACCTTTCGGGTGACCGCCTACGGTAAGTATTGATCTTAGTTGTCTCGTAAAAGAGAGAGATGGGTGAGAAGAGTTGCGTCATCTAAGTCTACTTCGGACTGGAAAAGATGTGATGAGACGTGGTGTGATACGATGCAGCTCTTGGCTAGGCTGCCCTGTTGGCTGAGTCGCGGAGTATTAGGTTAGGAGTTGTTCTCCTTGTGGAACGTAAAGTCACTGATAAGTCCACGTGATGCCCTCTTTCAGGCTGATTTTATTCAGAACCCTGTGTTAATACGTCAAGAAAAGCCCAGGATGGCCGCCACCTTTGTGTCATGCCTCGAAACCACGTGGCGTGTGTTAGGCTCTGCTTAGTTCTGTACATACAGCCCATGGACTGCACATACACACACCATATGCAGCAGCGGCACGATCAGCAGAATACCAACTGGTTCGCATGCCCCTGTCAACGCCCACCATCCGAGGGCTGTAACCGCGCCGCAAAGGCATATTCAACCCTCAAATCCGATAGGCTGCGCCTCTCGGTGGTCGATCCGCACCTGGCGCACTTTAGCCACGTGCCATTGTCTCAAACGGCCTTGGTGACTCTGGCATGATCGAGCTAGTGTAGTCGGCGGCCAACTGAGAAGCAACGACAGCCGAGGAGCCGGGTGGCGCCGATGAGTCGCGAAGGCACGTCTGTCGCAGCGCCCGGAGCTGTCTGCTACCACAGCTGGACGGCAGCGTTCGTCGGCAGTGTCTTTTACGTCAGCACTTAAACATCACGAAGTACGGTACTGCTGAGGCTTAATGTCTGTCCGCATCTTGGCAGACATGTGAAGATTAACGGAATTAGCCATGGTATCTGATGACTGCTACTCAACCACTTTTCCCAGCATTGATTGCAGCATCGACGTCAGAGGCAGCCAATTGTTGCCCGGCCACGGTCGGGATCAGTACCATAGGATTCAAGGATGCCTAGATAGATAAATAGCTTCGTGAGCCTTATTGGTTGTGTGGCACTCCTCCGTTTTCAGCTCGGTGCTACTGTAGCTAGTGTCGTGATAAATTGAGCATGTCTGTACACTAAACGGGCAATGTATTTGATGCCCAACATGATAAACTCAACGGGATTGAGACTGAATTGAATAGGAAGCGTCCCAATTCGGGTGCTACTTGCGAAGATGTCAACTGTAGGTCACACATCGGCCCTTTCTCAAGTAACGAGGTCAAAGGCGCATTACATGGAGAGTGTAGAATGTAAGACTTGTGATGGAAGGAGTCCACAGTGAGTGAGGCTACCAGAAAGCTTGAGGCGCAGATCACTTCAGCTGACGATGTGCCCTCCTTTAATTCACACCAAAGCAGTACTATCAAGATCCATGGGCTCCCATTGTTTGACATGTTTCATGCAGTTACCGAATGCCTTCAAAAAACGTCTCTTTACTTGTTGAATGATATACTACCCAATTCCGTGAAGTCTTCTAGCAACAGCAAAACCTTTCGCATGAAGGCCTGGACAAAATATCAATTAACCATCTGATGAGTATATCTGCTACCTATTCACTAGTTATATATACCATATATCCGATATGCTCGGTTGGACATATACCGAGCTAGGTTGGGCACAGTAACATCAATTGCGGTGAGCCATGTTCAACCCCTAATGCAGTAAATGTCGGGCCGATGTGTTCCACCGGAACTCCCGGATCGCACAACAAATATAGTGCTTTGAAACTACTATTACAATGTTACTACTTACTTCACACCAGTGCGCATTTGTATCACGGATATCAAAGTTCGCTCTCTAAGCCAATATACAAGAGCTTCAGATTTCAAACGTTAACGCATTCCAACATGATAATCACTTTGGATGCCGATCCTTTCCTTTGAAGCTTAAGCCCCATCCTCGACTACCTTTTCAGATACCTTTCCGTCTGCTTGCACAATAATCTTGTCAATCTTCTGAGAAGCCTGAACGGGATTTGGCTGATTATAAACCCATTCCAGCTGTTCGAGTGTGCGGCCTTGGGATTCCACGCTAGAGAAGAGTCAGTGAGAGCATATCATGATGAAATGGTAGAAAGTGAACTCACCCGAAGAAAAACCAAGCTGCGGCCTCGACTATATCCCAACCGACAAAGACATAGATATACTTGTAACCGATATTCTGAAGACCGATAGGCCCAGCGAATTGATTGATAAAGCCCAAGATGTTGACAAATATAGCCGATGCGGCCAGTCCCTTGGCTCGCATAGTCGTCTCTAATGCCTCTGAAGGAATCACACCTTGTAGAGGAGTGTAGGCAAAGGAAAAGACGATATTAAACAGAAAGTAGGATGCTAAAGCACCTTTGGCATACGAACTCTGAATATTTTCCCCTTGGGAATCTAGCGCCGCAGACAAGCCAGAGTTAAGAGCCAGAGTAACAGCGCATGCTATTTGGCATTAGCATCATACCCATGGAAAATCCAAGTGCGCAAGCTTACCCAAAGTACCATATATCAGCACAGGTCGTCGGTTCATTCTATCAGTCAGCGATACAGCGGTAAGTGCGCCCTATTTCATTACTCCAGGGTTAGTAAACGCCTTTTACAAAAATAACTATCGCGGTCTGTAGCGATTTCCATGAGTGGTAAGCGTCGAGAGTTCTATCAAAACAACTTGTGCTCTCAAGAAACGCTCGAAGAATAGACTTTCGGTTCAAAAGCGGTATAGGAGAGGCCTCATAGTACTAACCACTGCGGATAAGACGGAGTTGAGCAGGTTATACGCGAGCTGCTGTGACACTGTTTTGATCCCGATTTGCTCGAAGATTGTCGCGTTGAAGTAGCCGAGCCCGTTACCGGAAAACTGGCCAAATACGGAAATCATAACCACCTGTGCGAATCGCCAGCGACCGTTATGGGTCAAGAAAAAGGGTCGATCTAGCGCATAAGTCAGTCATTTGTGAACCTTTACATGCAACAAACACAACCACAACCACGTCAGAGCACAACTCACAATCCCAAGGCCGCTTATCGACACCGTCTAGACGAATACCCTCGCGCATCTCTTCAATCTCTAGACGAACCAGACGGGAATTTGGGTCGCCATTCCCGTGATACTTGACAAGGAACTCGAGGGCTTCGTCAGTCTTGCCATTGGCCATAAGCCATCGGGGGCTTTCCGGAATAAACCAGATAGTGAACATGACAATGAAACACGCGAAGGACTGTAGAATGAGGGGAGTCCTCCAAGCCCAGTTGCTTTGAATGAATTCAGTGCCATACACAATGGCAGCTGCGGGGATGGATCCTCCGAACCATCCGCAGTTATAGAAGCCTGATATATTCCGTTAGAAAACGTACTCACAAGCATACCTTGATAGCTTACCGGTAGCACGGCCACGCCAATGAGGAGGGGATATCTCTATGGCATACGCCGGGGCGCTCACTGTCATAGTGGCGATCCCAATGCCGAGGATGAAACGCCCTACGACAAATTGTGGGATTGTCGAACTACTCGCGATGATAATGGTACCGATGATGATGACAATACCGCCAGTGAACATAGTTTTACGACGACCGAGTTTATCCGCAATTATCGCGGCAAAGGGTGCGCCTACAATCGAGCCGCTGTGTAGAGATCTAGGTCAGTCGACAAGTAACCTCAAATAAGCTCGGGATGACTAACACAGTATATAGAGAGAACAGCAAGGAAACAGTTGGTCCAGTCTTGCCACTGTGAAATACGTTCTGGAACTGGCTCATGGCTACAATTCCGGTCAAGAGAGATCCTAAGGGCAAACGTCTGTCAGTACCGCACGTTGGCATGATTGAAATTCATCTTGACTAACCATCGTAACCATTGGCGCAGGCGCAAAGAAAGGCCGTGAAGATAGCCACTGGATGGCAGTCAGTATATTTCCAAAGTGGTCAACGAATTGTGGCATCAAACAGTATAATGTCCTTGATTCTTTGCTCCATGGCTCAATTTTGCTCTCCTGGATTGCTGCGTACAGTTCCGCCTGTGTTGAGTGGTTAGCTACGAGATCCAGGAGGTGGTATTTTGTCAGCTAACAACAAGCTTTACTCACATTCTTCACCTCCTTGGCTTTCGCCCCCGATAAATTGGCAGTTTTCCCGACACCTTCACTCACGACGACAACCGGCTCGATTGAGGTTGACACTGTCGCGCCATCACTACCAGCATGCTGAATGGTTGGATCACCCATTCCGTCAACTCCCGATACTATATACTCTTTCCGTTCCGAAGACTGAGAGCAGAGTACGCTGACGACTAACGGCGCGCTCTTCCAAATCCTTGGGAATCAGAGCACCAGAAGCAGGTATATATTGTCGTGCAAAGGGCCGAAATTGATCAAGCTGGCAATCTCTGCGACATACAAAGACAACCTTCTTTGTTCTAGAAGGTGTGACACGCTCGGATGTGTCCGCCCATCGCACCCTTCAATTCCAAGCGGCCGCATGAAGGCTTTATAACTGAACATCACATCCCCATACTTACCCCAAACTTTCCATCAACACAGCATCCAAAAGGGAAAGCGGGCCGCTCGCCTCCGCGACCAGATAGGGAAATCGCTACAGGGTTCAAAGACGACCTACAGTATGCTCGAGTAGCATTGCGTGCTGCAAGGTCGTAGATTGTTGGTAATTGGAAAATACCAGCATTTTAGATATCGGCGGGCCACGGGTTCTAGACGCCCCCATACCACGCATTCTTGTCTTACATAGCCATCACTGCATACTTCTAGGAGCCGTTGGGTCGGGTCACCTTCCCAAAGCTGCCAACAGTTTTCTCTCGAAGCACACTCGAGCCTCAAGGGCTCAAGAATGGAAACGCCACAGTCGGCTCCTCAAGCCGTGATACCGGGAGCCCTGTAAGCTCGCTGACAGTCGCCGGCAAGGTCCGTAGGCTTAGCGAGATCCTTTATTCAATCTACACTACAGCAGTATATCTCCCCTAGATAGGGGATAGTACCTAAAGATACCCACTAATATAGGTCTAATGAACCCATCAGAGACAGGGTCTTCACGTGTCAGGTTGCTAGTTGTACGCGTCACATTAAGTGCTACTCTCGTTTAAGCAATGGTGCTAGGTCTGGATCCCGAAAGCTTGGGACCAGATCATGTTATTGCCAATAGGAACAATAACACCACTTCTCCAGACAATACTCGAATCTGGGGTGTTCGCTCTTATTGGTATAATTATTCATACAGCAACTAATACGATTACATATAGGGTTAAATAGTGCACTGTTACCTAAACTTCATGTGCATATGCGTTGGTTTCAAATGCATGAACCAACTCCAGGTTTTTCCGCCAATCTCGCCAACGGCTGGGCACTTTTAGCCCGTCCTTATTTCAATTAGGAGCAGCTGAGCTGACTAAGAAAACAGATACATATAACGAGGGCTTTCTCTGCTCGACAATTGTTTTCTCCTCAAGAGCCCATCGTCGGCATTCCGGCCCGTTAACTATTTGCATTTAGTTCAAATCTATCACACCGACTAGATTGACGAAACTGCGATGTAAACATCCTCAAGTATAGCTGGCAGTTCGAAGCCGCGATTCCATCCAGTTGTTTCCTCATACCTATGTTTTCTCTTCCGTAATGTTACGCCCGTGGCTTACGCTTCTGCTTGAAATCATGTTTACCAATAACAAGGGAATGCTCTTGTCGGTGGCAGATTATCATATCGTTTAGCGGTCAAGCTGAACCTGGCAAGTCCTGTATGATATTGATGCCAGCGCCAGTCGAAAATCTAGGAGGAGAGGAATTCACAAGTCGATTTACAAATGAATGTCTACCTCCTCCATACCCTAGGGGCCGCTAGTAGCCTAGCAATCTGCCTTTCGTCACTGACTATATACTCCCTTCACCTGCTGAAAGGTAAAATTGTTCATTTGAACTGGCTCCGATATCAATTGGCTGATGCTTAAGGGGAAAGGAGTGAACACGAAATGGCCGAGTAGGGCTGCCACCTGCGCATCCGCTGCTCATTTGGAAGTCTATACATTTGGGTATCACTATGTAGTAGCAGTGTAGTATCTGCTTGAAGTAAATGAAATGTTTTGTGACTTCTCGGTTAATCAGCCGATGCAGGGTAAGCTAACATAGTATGTCAATGCTGGAGCGATCCAACAGGGTAATCATCACCCCTTGAGCAGTCCACCTGTATATGAGCAGTTAATCTCCAGTGAGAGTAAGTACTGCAATACTCGGCCACTCGAATCTTTCGAGCTTCGCGTGTGTTGGTTTTCCGAAAAAAGCTTGGTCGTAAGGTCGCACACTACAACTAGTCACCAATGCCGTTGGGAGCACATATGTGTAACTACCTCGGCTAAATAGCACGCTTCTAGCTAGCATATGTGTGTTAAGGCGGTTTCTAACATAGAAAACATGGAGCATCTCAGCTTAGAGGTCAAACTTGACATTGCAGTTGTTTTCTTTCAAACAGAGCGCATTTCAATCATGCATACAAATAACACAATCAATTCCACTCTAGGCATGAGAAAGACGTAATTGCTGAGGTTACTATTGAACATGAGGACTATATATGAAATGCAAAATCGAATTCTGCGCAAATTGTTTGAGTACCCGATCGTTTCTCGTTACCGCCTTCTACATTTACTTCACAGCGTAGGTTAATAAGTACAGACCAGCAAGGTAATGCGCCTAGTCTTACTATATATTTTAAGAGTTAACATGTGCTTCGGTCGGCGTGATGCAGAGAGCATCCACAGAGAGGCGTCAATGGTACCAAGTACGCTTAACAGTACTTGGATGTAGAGTGTAAGTGGAAAACCCTGGTTTCGGAACAAATGAACTTTATTGCACTATCTCACTCACGTCCAAATGATTGCAAGGTAAATCCGGATATACGGTACACTAAACCTGCCTAGCTGTTGTTAGGTCGTGCTACTCGACTGAGCCTGTAGCTACTCATATACTAACCAACAACCTATATAAACTACAAGCTAACATGCATTGGGTTGTCGATTCTTACTTGAAGCATGGCATTCAGCTACATAAGGCAGTAGTTACCTCTTTTTCTTGTTAGGCGCTTATATCAATGTATCGGAACTGGACATTTCTTATGTCCTCGGACTTATCAATATCTGCGTCGAACGGTTTGCGGCTGCGTCTATTGAATTACATTGTCCTTCATCTCAACCCAACCATGAGCCTCCCTCTTGGGCATCATAATGTTTTTGTCGTTGTTTTTGAAAATAGCATGCATTGAACAACACTACTATATACACGATGGATCTTCCAGGCGCTTGTATCGTAGAATTATGTCGAACTTGTGAAGGCCTGTTCTTATATCTAGAACGGTAAATCCTTTTAATCATCACGTAACCGTTTCTATGGAAATATATAGGCTCTTCGAGATATACCATAGACCGATACCGACCCTGCTGGGTTTCTTAGGACATGCAAGAATATGTGTGAGATGCATCGGGCAGAACCCCTGGGAGCTTCGTCAGGCTTCGGCCAAGATGAACCATAAAGAATTATTCATAATTTGCTAGTTTGAGTTGTGCTTTACACGCGGGTTTGAGCATACTATCCTGTTTATAAGAGCCGTGTTAAAGGCTTGCTCATTACGCCCCGTCGGTTGCTCCTTTCTTCTGCTGGAACTCCTCAACACAACATTACCATCTACACCAAGCTCCTTCTAGTTCTTGCGTCGCGCCGCAATCATGACGGGGCTTCTTCAACTTGCGTTGATTTCCTGGATCAGCCTCGCACCACAGGCGTACTCGAAATTCCTCATCGCTAAGAACGATTGCGGCTTCGAGGTCTATTGTGCCGGCGCTAAGAACAATGGCGCTTTCTCTCCGATCACCAAGGTGCTACCGGGCCAATGGTACCAATCTCCGTTGTCAGCGGATAATGACAATATCGGGGCGGTCCTGAAGTGCGATATCGACCCTGCTCTCCAGAAACCGTTCCAGCTGGAGCTGAACGTCCAGTACGGCAAATCCTGGGTTGATCTCTCCGCCATTGACGGAGACCCCTTTCTCCCGTACCATCGCCACGCCGAACTCGATGGGGTAAGTGCTTTATTCCTCTCCTGGCAACGGCCTGGCCGGACCTGTTAGTTTTGAGAATAATAGAATAACGATGAGCTGATATCTGTTGCCTTGAGTAGGGCCTGTGTTCTGTTGACTGCCCACCTGGTGTTGCCGGTGATTGCGAGTGGCCCAACGTTCAGCCGACGTGTATGACTACGGGTGATGCGACTCTTTACATATGCTCTAAGGGGGCTTAGAGGTTATAATGTTATAGTCAGGAAGGTCATCATCTTCCGATGTAGCATGGCAATGTTTCCCCCTCGGCACTTACAAGGTATAGAGAGATGATGGTATACTTCTTCGTTAGGAATATTTCATATAACGGCTTTTTTTTTTTTACATTGTCTCTTTACACGGCTTGGTTGGTGATGGAAACTTGTTCCATGTTGATTGAGATTTGTAGGGTGTTAGCTTATAAAAGGAGACGCTCAGGTCAGCCATTAATATATATTGACTTTCTAATAATAATAGTTCTAGGCAATCAGACGAAATTTTCATCAACTTCAATGTCTACAGGTACTCTTGGCAGCAGCTCATCAACGTTGTTGAAAGTCTCCGAAAGTCTCCGGGCTTTTAAGTGATCCGGGTACTTTGCTCCCACACACTAGATTGTCTCCGACGACAACGATATAAAAATCCGAAAGAGTCGATTCCTCAGCGGATCATACTTTCTCTTATAATTTATATTACCAAAAACAATTACTGCGTTCACATTAGCTACCAGTAGCATTCCTACATCTAGCGCACCTATTTTCTCCGCTTGCTCCTTACTCTCATAGCCAGAAGACAATATATCGCTAACATGGCCACCGAAGACACGAACAAAAACGCCGGAAACGCTCACTTTCTCCGTGGCGCTGCTATGTATGAAAAACTCGTAGGAGAAACAAGCGCGGGACTTGCCGCCGTTGCCCTATCTTACTTACCCCTCTCAACCTATACGCCTACGACTCGGATCCTCGATTCGGCTTGCGGGCCCGGGATCGTAAGTAAACTGCTTCTATCGCCTTCTCCAGCATACGTCTCCGTACCAGGCCTACCTATCAATCCGCCGCCACAGGTGACAGGCATAGACCTGTCAAAACCCATGATCGAGCAATACAAGGCCAACGCAAGAGCGCTCGGGTGGACGACGTCTGAAGCTTATGTCCAGGACTCGCAAGACCTCTCTCGGTTCACGGACGCCACGTTTGACGCTGTTATAATGAGTCTCGGTATCTTCGCTCTCGGCGACGCTGTTGCTGGTGCGAGTGAGATGTATCGCGTGTTGAAGCCCGGAGGGTACGCGATTGTCACGACATGGAAGACGCGACGGCCGCAGGAACTCATGAGCCATGTCGCGGAGGTGATCCGTCCGGGCGGAAGTGGAAAGAATGCCAGTGAGTAATACCATATTCTTACCATCCTAGCTAGTTTTAGCACAAGGGCACCTTTCTGGGTTCAATATGTGTCGTGGAAGCCTTCAAGGCCCCCGGATCCCTTCAGAAGATGCAGCTCGAAGTGGCGATTGCTGACCCCGGATGTTCTAGTGGATCTCGACTCTAAGTGGTTGACGAGCGAGCACTTGGCTACAGTCATGACGGCTGGAGGGTTCAACCCGGAGAAAATACAATTATGTGAAGCAGAACCTAATTGGAGACATGAATCAATCGGTAGCTTACTTGAGGCCATGAGTTCGCCGATGTGGACGGCCCAGTTCTGCAAGGGGTGGAGTGAAGAGGAAATGGCTGAGTGGACAGAGGAGGTGGAAAGACAGCTTACTGAGTCCGAGCGAGAAACATGCACGCTGGAAATGACTGCACATGTGTGCATTGCTCGGAAAGACTATTAGGCTTTCCAGTAAAAGTTTAAGCTCTACATAGCAAGCCGCGCGTACAGATAAGGTAGGTAAGATTAGATTATACATAGAATATCCTACATATAGGCTGTACGCGATAATGCTATGCTGTTACCTGAAAATAGCCCCGGCCAAATCATTGTTTAGAAGTATAGATAACATCTATCTGTGTGTCATAGACTCTTCAAATAAGTTTCTTAGCTGGTCCCTTTCATGTTCGAGCTCCTTTGCCAGGCCCGGTGCTAGCATGAGCACCCTTGCTTGAGGGATGGTGCCTTCAACAAGACTTTCGATATCTTGGCTGGTGAAACCTAGCCCCTTGAGCCCGTTAGGCTGATCCCCGAGATCTGCTAGAAACTTTGCCACTGCCTCCCCTAGAACCTCGCCGGCGTCCTCGCGTTTTACATTCGTAATGTCAACTCCAAAAGCCTCGGCAGCCGCCAAGTGCCGGTCGGGATTTGATGGTGCGGTGAACCGGAACACAGCCGGGGCGGTCACGGCTACTGTGACACCGTGGGGAATAATGGGTGTTGTCACTTCGTAGCCAGCATGCTTGTAGCCTGGATTCTGACCTGAGATCGGATATGACATTCCTAATCAAAAGGCGTTAAAAGGAAACTTTTGACCGATTAGTTTCATGTGGATTGATTGATTCTACTCACCATGACATAAATGAACGCCGGCATTGCCAAATCCAACGCCCGCTAGTGTAGCCGCGAGAAGCATCTCACTTTGTGCCTCGAAATCGTCAGGGTCCTTGACTGACCGCGGTAAGTATTGTATGGTGCTCCTCAAAGCACTCAGCGAGAATATATCGCTAATAGGATTAGCGCCCTGATAGGCTGGTCTCAGAATTGGATTGGTTGGTCGCGGAGTCCTCTCGTTGAAAGGTATCGCTGTCCAAGACTCTAGCGAGTGGAACAAGACATCCAGTCCAGAACTGGCCTTAACAGCAGCAGGCATCGTCTTGGTGTTGAGCGGATCACATATGCCTAGTGTCGGTTTTAAATTCCGATGTGCGATGCCAGTTTTAGCTTTCTTTGCTACCAGATCGAAGATAGCGGTCCCCGTAGTCTCACTGCCGGTACCAGCCGTCGTAGGAATAGCAACCAAGGGCTTCAGCTTCTTGTCAATTGGCCGTCCATTCCCAAGAGGCGCATTGACGAAATCTAAAAAGTCTGCCTCGGGATATTCGGTGTATAAATTCATTAGCTTAGCCGTGTCTATCACGGAACCTCCGCCGACAGCTAAAAATGCGTCTGCTCTATAAGGCTTCGCGAATGCTATAGCCTCCTTGATTCTGCGATGGAGTCAGCTCGAATATTGGTTGCGACGGGTTCTAGAAGTACCTACGAACTATCCTTGGGTTCGACTCGCACCTTGTCAAAGATCTCATACTCGATCCCTTCTCTGGACAGAGCTTCTTCGACTTGTTTGACGGCAGTCAGTCGCCTAACGGTAGGGTCGGTGACGACGCAAACGCGTTTAGCGCCCATGTTAGCAAAGTCCATGCCGACCTCCTGAGTTACGCCAGGTCCGAACCGAATGGACGACGCGGCCATCTCAAAGGCGTACTCCTTCTGCTGGGAGGAATCAATGGGTGAGGCGAAGCCGCGTCTTCCGATGTCCCGAGTCCTCTGGGCATAAGCCTCGATCTGTGGCCGGGCATGCTGATGGTGGTAGCCCGGATTTGAATGGCACGGACAGTTCGGAGGGTGTGTGTACTGCACTGTTCTGAGAAGGCTGGTAGCTCTGGTTGCGGCCTGTTGATGTAATATTAGCTGGGCCGAATCGACGTCAACGCGTGAGTCTTGATGCACACTTACACTCGGCGTTATCCGAATCGCAGCACTCATCGTGGAAGACGAAGTGTATAGATATGATAGGATATACTGTACCCTTTCTTTTTGATGAAATCACAAGGAGTATCACGAATAATGAACCGGGTACCTTTGGGTAGTTGACTTTGAGCCTAAGGCTAGTTATGCGATATGATGATGTCTTGGATGATGAGGCGACACCGCAACGAGACTCAAGCCGCGGCAGAACATCTCGGCTATGTTTCTAGAGCGTCGCTAGACATACCGGCCGGTAGCTTGTGTGGGGTAATTCGCGTGGGGAGAATCCAGTGGCTGGATGAAGAGGGGAATTCTCCGCACGGCACAAGAATACAGTATGGGTCTTGCTAGCTTTCATTACATACTGTCAACTTGATCGTTATGAGGTTTGTAAAACGCGACTGGATTCGGGCCCAGTGCCTAAGGAGAGGAAAGAAGCTGTTGAGAATGTGGGTTTAGAGACCTCGGCCCATCATAGTCGTTTTCTAACATCGCTTTTGTGGAAGGATGCATTCCCACATATGGGGTGATGATCCTCTCTTTCTGATATAGTGGTGATATAGTGGCCAATCACCAATACTGTCTCTTGTTTCGTAATTCCGGCGTGACTCAACTCACCGTAGCTAGTAGACATTGATACACCTGGTCTGTACTGAAGGAGCATTGATCAGTAATTATAAAGTGCACCCCGTAGGACGTATTTTCCGGTGATAGCGTGTCAGCGATGTGAAGCCATCCCCTCTCTTAACTCTATTTTAGTCTGGCCCAAGGGAAACCGTCCTCGAATATCTTAACATGGCGACTTCAAATCCCCCGACAGGCGACAGCCTACCTCGTTTGCGGATCCGTGAGCTCCTACCCAACGTTCATTTGGGAGACTGGGCACCTGGACCACTCAATTCAATCACTGATGTTCCTGGTGTTCTGGTTCACACACAAGAGATCCTCGCCGACAATGGGAATGTCAACACGGGTGTTACGAGTATCCTGCCACGGGAGGACTGGTTTCATAAGGCATGCTACGCTGGGCTTTTCAGCTTCAATGGGTCAGGCGAAATGACTGGCAGTCACTGGATTAACGAGACCGGACTGCTGCACTCGCCAATCATCATCACCAACTCATTTGCGGTGGGCGCCGCCTATCAAGGCATCTATGAATATGCAATCAAGTCTCAGGGGGCGGCAAAAGGCCAGGTGGACTGGTTTCTCTTACCAGTTGTTGCTGAGACGTTCGATGGGTACTTGAACGATCTGTCACAGTTCCCAATTACTCCAGCACACATCGTGAGGGGTCTAGAGAGTGTATCGAGCGACCGCGTCCGGGAAGGTTGTGTCGGCGGTGGCACAGGTATGATCTGCCGTAAGTCTTCCACTGGATCAGTGCAGCACTCTCGTCGCGGCCTACCTAGAGTAACACTCGCTGACCTACATTGGCACAGACTACTTCAAGGGCGGGACAGGCAGCAGTAGTCGAGTAGTCCCCGGCTTTGATAGCAAGGGAGAAACTAAGAATTACACTCTCGGTGCCTTGGTCCAAGCGAATTACGGCAAGAAGCCTCATTTCAGAATAGCAGGTGTCCCTGTCGGCAGGATACTGGCCCAAGAAGATGATAAAGCGGCTGAGCTCGACGCAGAGAAGAGGCTTGCCCAAGAAAATCTCGAAAGGGAGAAAGACCGCAGAGACGGAAGCATCATCGTGATCCTGGCCACAGACGCACCTCTGCACCCAACCCAGCTACAGCGTCTAGCTAAGAGAGCTACTGTCGGCCTTGCTAGAGTGGGCGGTCGAGGCCACAACCCCAGTGGTGATATCTTCCTTGCCTTCTCGACTGGGAATCACATTCCCGTGCAGGAGATCTCCATGGACAGGCGAGAGGTAGACCCGTGGAAGCCAACGCCATTTTCCACCGAAGTGGTGGATGATGCGTCGATCAACGGACTCTTTGAAGCAGCAGCAGAGGCCACTGAGGAAGCGATATATAATGCTGTCTGCATGGCGGAGACAATGGTCGGGAACTTAGGTCATAAGATTGAAGCGCTCCCACTGGACAGAGTTAAGGAGATTATGGCCAAGTACGAAATCTAAGATATAGAATCAATTGTTATAAATCACGACGGAGAAATACTTCATGAGGCCGAAAGTATAGGTAGTAGATAAAGGGTACCTAAGAGATGGAAATTGTGTGGCTTGCGACACGCTAGGTAGCGTACCTTAGGTAGGTACATACCTAACCTACGTCGTTATGGCCTTTATTTCTGCCTGGCTTCAAACTCGAATGCTCGACATCGACGCTAGACTAATAGGGAGTAAGCGCACTGTAATAACCCGCCTAGGTGATCTAGCGTATTCGCCAGGTTCCAAGGTTGTCTCACCCGCGCCTCCCTGACACCCAGGCAGTGTTCAGGCATCGCAACTACCATCGCAGTACTTGATACCTAGCTGTCGACTATCGGAGATACACCTAACCCAACAGTGCATCGTGCCTCGAGGCCAGTTCCTTCAACCATCAACCAATCTGGTTCATATGCGAACGCTCCTTTCGTAAGCCAGCCTACAATCGCTACACCTATTCTGTCCGAGCCGGACAATACATCTAGCAATTCGATCGTCGACGCCACTGTCGCAGTCTTTTAACGCCTGGCCGCCGCTGCGTATACGACACTCGAAAATGTTCGACGAACCCCCTCGCATCTTCCAATGAACGCGCTGTCACATCCACGAAGTCTTCCTGTAGCCTGAAAGAAAATAATCACCCATGGAAAAGGTGCGGCAGCGAGGCGGCCCCGGAGGCGGCCCCGGCTACGGCCGTGACATGAGCAGGGCCGAGAAGTTCGAGGAGGAGAAGCGGCGCATCGTCGACAGTTGCTTCAATAAGAAGGACACAGACGGATCCAGTATGGAAGTCCCGCTCTGTGTGTGTGTTACCCCGACCGGCTCACCCGCTAACACGAGTTCTTGCGCGTTGCAGTCATAGAAACCTACATCACCCACATCCGTATCACCGAGTACAGCGCGCACCCGACCAGCCCTCCTCCGCCCGAGAGTCGACGAGAGACAGAAAAGCCCCGCGTCATCATCATTTCGGTACGGAAATCAGGGCGCGTGCGCATGCACAAGTCCAAGGAGAATGCAAATGGCACCTTCTCCATCGGCAAAACATGGGACCTCAACGATCTGACGGCCCTCGAATCCTTCACTGCCGCCACAGTCGACCCACAGCTGCAACAATGGGCCGGTGACACAGGCTTCATCGTTAACATCGGAAAGCCGTACTATTGGCAGGCTCAGGCAGATAAGGAAAAGAAGTTCTTCATTGCGAGCCTCATAAAGATTTACGGGAAATACACTGGTGGCGGCCAGCCAGAGCTGAGGGGGTTTGATCCTCGTGAACAAGACCAGGTTCTTGGTTCGCGAAAACTGCCGCCGCCCCGACAGCCTCCACCTCCCTCTGGACAACCGCCACCTCCGTATGAGGCCGTTTCGTCGCGGCCCGAACAGACGGGCACCCCTCCGCGACCCTCTCCTTTTCCGCCCCGGCCCGACCCCAAAGCCCAGTTTCCCTCTTCACGGCCTGAGGGTCTTCCTCCCCCAAGAGCGCCCTCTCGACCTCCATCACGGCCAGGTTCGAGGCCCCCATCCCGCTCACGACCTGAACCGAAACCATTATGGGGCGAGACGCCGCCTGCTCAGACAGCTGCTGCCTTCCCTAGTCCTCGGCCCATCCAACAGCCTTCCACACCACCAATCCGTAACCTTGGGCCTCCGAACGGCACCTCCTCTCCAGCCCCTAGTCTTGACTTAGGCCGTGTTTCTAATCAGCCTCTTGCCCTGCGAAAAATAGCATCAAACAACAAAAGTCAGGACTCTCTAGCAGCGTCGATCTCAACATCAAAAAGCGACGATGCTAGCAGTATCCCACCGCGATCACGCGGAGGCATATCTGGAACCAGCACACTCGGGCGATTTGGGGAACCACAAGATGTTCCGTCTTCTCAGGTTGACCTACCAGACAGGAAACGACCGCCAATGGATCCTCTGCGGCCTCAAGGTGCTAAGGACAATGATCTGGTGCCTGCGCCTCTAATGAGCCAAGGGGCTCGGAGGGAACCTCCGCCTCGTAGCAACGAGCGAACGATACCTCGAAATGATGCGGCGGGAAGTCGCTCTGAAAGTAACCCGAGAACAGAGAAATCAGACCTCGCTCCTGAACAAGCCAAAGAAGGTTCAAGTGTCACTGATACCAACCTGAACGGCAACCCAGACGCCTCCGTATCGGTTCCGGAACCAGAAACTTCGTCTGTTGATCTTCTTAAGGAGGAAGAAGAAACACGTCCGGGCTTAGGGCCCATGATCAAATCGAAAACGTCTCAGGCAAAACTAGCAGGTGCATTATGGAAAGCTGCTTCGGCTGCTGGCTCCTTTAAGCCCCGGCCGGGAGGAGCGGGAGAGCGGTTACGTGAAGCCGCGAAGAAGGCCATTGTAGATGGTCCAGATGGCATTACCAGTGTAGTGCCTGCTCCACCTCGTCCCCCGCCGCCAGCGGAGGCTCCCAAGCCCGTCGAGCCTATTCAGAAACCCGATGAAATTTCCACACCTGTCCCTGAGGTTAAAGTTACCGTCCCCAATTCTAACCAGCCTACGAGTCTTGAAATCGCCACCAAAGAGGTTCAAAGGAAGCAGCTTGAGGAGACACGAAAAAATGAGGAGGCACAGCGGATGACTATCACCGGCAATGATACCAAGTACTTCTCAGCACTGGGTGTAGATACTACCCTGCTTGCGGACACAACCACCGAGTTTGCCAGATGGCTAGACCATTTCGGTTGGGTGCCAGGCAATCAGATGCGTTCCCTTAATTTTGACGAAGTGAAACTCGATATTGAACGGGAGCTAAACAAAGCCCAGGCTGGAGGTTGGGTTGCTCGATTTCAAGAAGAGGATGAGCGAGTTGATGCTATCAAAACCGGGTTAGATGTTGCTATTACCGAATGCGACGAACTCGATAATCTCCTCACATTATATAGTGTTGAACTTTCGGTAAGCACGGCGCCCGTTCGCATAACGAAGTAAATGCTAATGAACACAGACGTTGTCCGATGACATCGCCTACATAGAAGCTCAGGGACAAGGGTTGCAGGTCCAAGCAGCGAATCAGAAGCTGCTTCGCAATGAGCTAGAATCGCTTCTTGACATCTGTGCCATTACTGCCGACGATTTACAGCCCCTCAAAGTGGCTCCCTTAGAAACTACGTCCGGGTTAGAGGAAATCGAAGCAGCACTAGTCACACTATATAAGGCCATGATGAAGATCGATCCTTCCGTGACAGGGCTAGAGCCGCGAAAGAGTGAGGATGCAAGCATGAATGAGCAGCAGGCAAGTCTCAATCCCGACTATGGCAAGATGCGCATTGTTCAAGAAAAGAAAGAGATGTACTTGGCAGAAACCAATTTTTTCTTGAACAGATTGGGTGGTTTCATATCTCGCCAATTTGACAAATCTATCCAAGACACCAAATCTGCCATTGCTGGTGCCTTGTCCAAGAAGGTCGATCCCCGGAATCATGACGCCGGGCGAAGCTTGCTCTGGCAGTATCACCCCTTGATTCTGTACGCCCGAGAGGTAAGTTTAGAAGAGTGGGATCGATATCTTCACATCTACCAAGAGAAGCACAACCCTCTCTATCGATCGCAATTCAAGGATATTTTGGACGCATGGAAGCGGAATGCCAGAAAACCGGCAAGTGAGGAATCCGAATTGCTTTTTACAGCCCAAATAGAAAAACAACAAGAAGGTACAATGGCAACCGCCAGGAGGGTCACTGTCAAGAGGAGTCAAACGCTTGCGAGGACTCTTGGTAGGCCATTGGGCGAGGGCAACAAGGCAAACTCGGAAAAGACACAAGATGGTCGCAGCCATCCTTACGAAATCTTTGGAGGCATTATGGACGACTTACTTCCTCTTGTTGAGATCGAGCAGAACTTTATCGTCGACTTCTTTCACGCCACAACCTTGGAGACTGCAGATTTCCCAGACCTGGTAGCAGCAACAAGACCACGCGACCGACAGGGAGGCGACCTAAAGCGGCATCGACTCATGGAGCCTGATCGTGATTTAGCCAGGAGAGTCACTCGAGCAATGGAAGCCATATTCTTGTTTTTAGAACAGGATCTTCAGAATTTAGTTCTCTGGGTTCTGGCACAAGATCCATTGTAAGTACCATTTCGGATTGTCTATGGTTCGAATGGCATACTAACACAAGAGATCAGACAAGGAGTTGGCATTCTAGCCGTCTTAGAGCGCAAACAGGTTGAGATGACATCATCTAACCAAGACTTCTTGAACAATATTCTTCAAAAGCTTAATGGGAACCTTGAATCACGCTTCTCCAAATTCGTGGAGGAACAAATCCGCGCGATCGAAGACACGAAAGTTAAAATTAAGAAGCGGAAGGGTGTCATCTCTTTCATGCGCGTATTCCCGAACTTCTCTGCCGCAGTTGAGAATATGCTCTCGACAACGGATACGGCGTCTTCCGTTAGGCGCGCCGTGGATCGAGAGTATGAGCGCATCATAAAATCCATGTTTGACTCTCTCAAGGTGATTGCTCGAGAGAACCCAGCGACGCTCACCAACAGCGGTGCCGATCCCGAGGACAAGGAGGCATTGAACTATCATATTCTCCTCATTGAAAACATGAACCATTTCTGCGAAGAATTGAATACGCACGGGCTTGAGATACTCGAAGAATGGAAGGAGGCTGCCGCCAGCGAGATGGCAGAGCACATGAACCTTTATCTCAATGCCGTAATGCGCAGACCACTGGGGAAACTCCTGGAGTACCTAGAAAACCTGGAGACCCAGATCGCATCAGGCAAGACCATCACAATCATCGCCGCGCAGCCTAGCAATTCAAAGGCAACCTTCAACAAGATTCTCAGTGCTTATGACGGGCGCGAAGTACGCAAGGGCATCGAAGCGCTGCGCAAGCGGGTGGAGAAGCATTTCGGCGACGCCGACGACCCGAGTCTCAGCCGGGAGCTGGTCAACCGCGTCTTGCGGGAATGCGAGAAATTCTACAACGATATCGAGGTGCGTATCTCGACCATCACGACGACGGTGTACGGCGGTGACGTGCTGTTCGAGTGGCCGCGTGCCGATGTGAAAGTAGCCTTCTCTACCACGGGCCGGTAGGTCGGGTCCGGTGACTGGGGGGGCATCCATGCATCGTTTAGCAGCCTGAGGGGACATCAGCACCATCATCATACGCGAGGGCAACGCCTCGGGGAGAGCGACTCGGGTAGCTGGCGTGACGATAGTAGTTCTGTTTGAAGATAACTGTATTAGCATGGCATTTATTTGTACATGATGACGAGCAAGCATAAAAAGAAATGCATAAATTAATTTCTATATGGGTGGGCTTTTGCTGTTAATTTTGGTGTGATACTTCGGGACTACAAGGTAAAACGAGGTTCTTTCGAATTTAACTGGTTTTTACCTATGCTAGATTTACACTGTTGCCCGGGTGGATACACTTCACTTTATTAGGGGAAATCACGTTGATATTAGCGGTGGTATGACTAGGTATTCTTTTCATGATTCATTCGACTATGGATGCATTTATTTATGGAAAGCCTTGACCTTCTCGATCTCGTCGTAACTTCCCAGATAGATACCTGAGCGATCGTGGATGCTTTCGGGGACGACTTGAAGCATCGGCTCCATCTTGTCGTTGACGGCTTGGCCACCGGCTACATGAGTGTTAGTGCTGGGTAAGGCCGCGCGAGCTGTATGATGAAATGCTTACCGTTTTCAAATACCATGGCCATGGGGGCGCATTCGTACAGAATCCGCAGTTTACCCTTGGTGCTCTTCTTGTCGGCGGGGTATGCGAAGATACCACCGTAGAGTAGAGTTCGGTATGCATCAGCAACCATGCTACCAATGTAACGTGCGCTGTACGGCTTGCCGTTCTCCTGGGGCTGCTTGAGGGATTCGAAGTATGCTTTCGTGCTGTCTTGCCAGTACAATGAGTTACCCTCGTTGACAGAGTAGATGGCCCGCTTCTTGGGGATTCTCATATCGGGATGTGTCAGGATAAACTCGCCAAAGGAGTTATCTAACGTAAAGCCGTTCACGGTGCCACCCTTCATGGTGATGACGAGCTGGGCCGAGGCACCGTACATGGTGAAGCCAGCGGCAAGGAGCTCACTGCCAGGCCTCAAGATATCCTCTTTTGTACCCTTGGAGCCGTCGGCGAGCTTGTGGATGCCGAAAATGGTACCGACCGAGACACCTGCGTCCAAGTTGGAGCTGCCATCGATGGGATCGCATGCCACGGCGTACCGAGCCCCAGCTTGATCCTGGAAGTATATGATCTCTTCCTCCTCTTCGGATACTAGCAACGCGCACTTGCCGGACGACCGCATGGCGGCAATGAACAGGTCGTTTCCGATAACATCCAACTTCTTCTGGTCATCGCCCGTCGCGTTTGACTGGCCGGCGAGACCTGTCAGGTTGACGAGAGTGGCGCGGCGGATATAGTATGAGATCGCTTTGAAGGAGAACTGCAGAGCATGGCAGAGTAATCTACACAGCGTAACTATTAGCACTCAACTGTCCAGACAGAAGACAATGATACGCTGTGGCTATAGTCTTACGTAAAGTCACCAGTGGCCTCTGTGTGTTTTACTTGTTCTTCCGTTAAGAATCTGGTTAATGTGACGATGTTGGTGTTTACGCTGGTCGACTCGGAAGGAGGCATCTCGTGCGCCATGGTTGATGGCGATGGCGGTGATTGTGGTAATGATGAGTGAGTAGGGTTGAGTGGGTGGTTAAGAGCACTATGACCGGGATCCAATATGCAACAATGGGCGTTCCTGAGGACGGTTGGTTTAAAGACGGATGGTGAAAGGAACGAGACAATAAAATATGAGAGACTAAACTACTGAGTAGACAGCACAATTGGGTCGCAGGGATGAAAGACGGAAGACGTAATAGGGAACACGCAAACCGCGACTGGGTCTGATTAGGGCAGAACAGCTATGGAGAATGTTTACGGGCAGCGCAGAAATGTGGAAAGGTGGAAAAGGCGGAAGATCGTGACGTCTCAGAGCAACCGGGTGGGCTGTACCTGGGGAGTTTATATATCAACATCGTGGAGAAGCGGCTTCGTACTGTACCTGCACCGGAGAGGGTGACCAGCGGCCCAACCCCACCACGCGCCCCTCATCCCTCCCTTTCCCCTTTCCCCCGTCTGCTTCAGCTCTGCCTCGAGAGCACGAGGGCTCACGGCTAGGCGGTGCTAGCTCGGTATAAGCGCGCTGGCAGCATGGGGAACACCAGGTGGTTTGGGTGGTTTGGGTGATTTGCGCGGTGGGAAAAGAGGATTTCCCGGGTCGAGCCGCATGCGACCGTCGACGTCGCTAGCCACTGTACCGATACGGGAGATATCGGCCAACCTCGGCCCTACGTCACTCGCCAATGCCGAACATGATGGATAGAGGCGCCTCAGGTTAAATAAGTATCCAGATAGCCAGTACGTTAGGTGCCTAGGCTAGGCAATTGAGTTCGAAAGCAGTGTCGCTTATTGGTGGACCATGACTAGTAAGACAGATTTACATATACACAGAGTATCGGCTCGTCTACCCAATGACAGGTAAGGGAAGCAAATTCGGCCGTCGCAGGTGACGATATCGTGGATAGATACGGACAGAGTAACGACGGGTGCTGATGGGGCCTAGACCTCGCAGTGCTTTCATCCCTAATGTGCAGGTGACGCACATGACACATGGGAACCCCGCCATTGATCCATCAGAACAACCGCTGCTCCGTCCCACTAACAGCTCCAGCTGGCAATACTGAAATGCCACTGTCAACTTCCTTCACAGCTGTCACTGGAGCCTTGGGAAATTGGGTTTGTCGGGCAGGGCATTCCTTTTTTCCGATAGATTCGAGTCCCCGCTGCAGGGGCTCCCCCACTATCTCACAGCCAATCGAAAAGCTGGAGTGGCCATTAAACCCCACTTAGCAGCCCGTAGTCTCTATATGGTCCAAGCTTTCCTCTGAGCTATGGAAATTTTCCAAAATCTTCCCAGTATTTAACTAAATTTTGAGCTCACTGCTTTCTTCAACCTTCACTCTTTCCACCTCCCACAACATGCAAACCTGTAAGTTACCACGTCTTCTCCGAAGCACCATTCCTTTTCCTGATGACACTCTGTAAACCGCAAACTAGAGTCTTTGACCTCTTTTGAGGTATGAAACTGATTTTACACGTCAGTCTGATCCAGCAACACAGTCGCAGACACATAGTCCAAACGTGTTCGCGACTAGCTTGGCTAATTGTTTGTTGCCTAGGTATGCGATGGGACTCAGTAAACTCCAGCCTTGAATACAATGCTTCTCGGTAGTACCATCTGTGCGGATGTCGGCGATCGACTCGCTGCCCCCTTCCAACACCCCCTCGGTACGTGTGCTCTCTATCGATTGCGGCAATCCATCCAAGTTTCTCATGATGATCATTTTCTATGCTTCGGCATAGCTGGAAATTACCGACTGAGACTTAGTCTTTGACGAAAAAAACTGGCTGATATCTGATATACCTACCAAGCCCTGCTTGCCTACCCTTGTCGTTCTTGTCTTGAGATGTGAATACTAATTCACTATACAGTGACTTGACTTAGCGGTATGCGCATTCCTATCTAATCAACACACTCCACGTTGATATGATGAAGCGGCACTGGGCTCCGAATATAAAACACATGAGTCGATATGCCATCTTGTGGCAGGCCTAGAAAACCTCGCCCACTGATCACCGCAATCGATCTATATCTATTCAGTTTACGGCAGGGAAATCACCAGCTGATCTGAAGCTCCAGGAGATTGATGGGATACTGTTCCGCCCCAAGGATATAATGCCGTGAGCTATCACATCCTGTTGGGCTTCCCATGCTCAAGTCCACGTTGGAGATCACCGAGTCATTATCGCTTTCGTAGCATACTATGGCATATTACTATGTTTGTTGCCCTGTTTTCTTTCAAATTTAAACAGCTCTGCGAGCATTCCCTCGTCTACCTGATGAACATTAGATGACGAGTCTGATTCGGGATTCCCGCTGAAGACAATCTTAACTACTTTCCATTCATGCATTTCTGATAGCAAGTTCCTTGGACTTTTTTCTTGGTTGAATTGAGTATCAATTTGCTGACTCTTATCTCCAGAAGGTTAGTTCCGTCTTCTCTAGCACGACGGTATGCTCACTGCAACATGATGATTCGACCAAAAACATTGACAAGCATATGTCATAGCTTTTCGGCTTTGATGACACCAGTCGTATCTGACTGCAGCTATATCATTCCTCGGTGCTTAGCTCCTAAGCATGTCGGCGGCTAACCACTCGATTCTAGAATAACACTTGTCCGTCCTTGCCTTGTGTTGATGATCAGTAAGGTAAGATGTCAACGTCCCTCTTTTCGCGTTTTCGTTTCCAAAGGATGATCATATTTTATCACGACGGTCAACATAGCTCGACAGCTTTGATGATATTGCCTTTGACCAGGCTTAATATCTGATAGGAATCTGATTATACCCATTTGGTGCAAAGTTGTCTCGATCATGGCTAACTCGCGGGCACTAGATTACTACCAACAAAAAACTTGTAATAATACCATTCGCGATTTCGATATGAGGTAAGTAAACTGGTATGCATCCATGCCGTAGAAAAGTGTATCCCGTTATCGTATTTCCACCGTAGGTAATTGATCAAGGGAAGCCGATTAGTGCATACACATTCAATAGAAGTTGGCTATTAGTATCTATATAAATAGAAGCGATCAATTTCATTCTAAACCTAATAGACAATGAATTTATCAAACAAGATGATGCATGCTTGGTGAATGTTGAAACAGCATATAAAAGTAAGCTCGGCATAATAGAGACGCGGAGAGCCTTAGTCGCGTGAACCCTAGCCGTTTTAGTATGTCGAAGGCTTCAGCTGAAGGCGCTTATGCAGCTGCTAGCGTGGGATCCGGCAGCTAGAGCTGAAAAGGGGCTTGACAATGATCTCAGAAGAACAAATTTCTTCATGTAGGTAGAAGGAGCAAGTACATGTTTTCTTAGTAGAGTTTGAGGGCTTGGCTTCCCTCGAACCAGACCGCCCATCATGTCTGGCCAGGCGGGAAACATCATTACGATTATCGGTGTGCCGCTCGCGGTGTTGGGTGTTCTCCCGATTTTGTACAACACTCTCGCTACGCTAACAGCGCTGCAGAAAATCAAGCGCATGTTAAGGCATGGCAAGCTCACAGCGTTGACGCGAAGTGATATCGTCAACAGAGTAATAGAGGTGGAATTGCCACGGTATGCGGTGCAACCGTGGGATCGGTTCTCCTCGGACCAGTACTGGCAGATCTCGCGCCAGCCAAGCGAGATACCCGGCGGGTCGTGGACCACGTTCAACTGGAAGACGAACACCATCGGGATCAAAATCCAGCGCGTGGAGTACGCCGACCAGCTCCGCCAGCCGCAGGTCGAGGTCGAGTTCCATGAACTCGTCGCCTATCTGCTCGACCTGGGTGCCATTCCCGACGCCCATGGCTGGAGGCTGCTCCGCTCTACGGGACTGTGGACGCCTACGGGATGCTCGCTGTTGAAGAGCCCCGATAGGCACCATACTGCTCTGGCCATTGCTCCACTGGACGATGCTGACGGCCATATGTCCCTGAAAGTCACCTGGAAGCCTTCGTGGACCACGCGTGATGCTACCACGCTCCCGCCGTATTGGATCCGGCTGCCACCGCCACCAAACAAGGAAGAGGAGGTAGATGAGGGCTCCTCGAGCTCACAAGAGGCGAAGAGCGTAGACAAGGCAGAAGAGGAAGGGGAGGCCGAAGACAAGAAAGTCAGCTCGCCTAAGGAGTCGCTAGACTCGATAGGGAAGCAAGCCGAGATGAATGCGAAGACGCCAATCACCTGCCGGTTCTCGATCGACGGGCTCGAGTCGGCACTCAGCCAGGACCAGGGCCCGCCGACATCGAAGACGTTCGACGTGCACAGTCTGCACATCGAGCACCTGCGCATCAACAGCGTCAAGATGAACGGCAAGTGGTTCGCGAGCGCGGCGACGGCGTACGGCACGACGAGCCAGACGGTGCTGTGGAACTACAAGATCCCGGACCAGGTCATGGAGTTCACGCGCCGCGACACGGTGCCCTGCGGCGTGTTGGAGTTGCTTGGCGTCGTCGACGAGTCCCTGACCCCGCAGTGGGCGACCAAGCATAACGATGGCATGGAGCACCACGAGATCTTCGTGCGACGCATCCAGGAGCAGGGTATAGCCATGGCTGCTGAAGCCCGCATGGATCCTATACAGAGGCAGAATGCTGTGAAGCAGAGGAATGACCGCGAGATGATGGAGCGCATGAACGAGAGTACGTATTCCCTACCTCCCCCCGTATTGGTGAAATGGAAGAACGAAAAAAGAGAGAAACCGGAAGACATAGCGCCAGACTAACAGGATTCTCTTCTTTCTGTATAGTGCGCGACCGAGGCCGCCGCGATGCCCAGCGTCGCGAGACGCGGCGCCACGAGGCGCTGCAGAGCCCCAAGTGGGACAACAAGCTCGTCGCCGAGCACAATCTCGTCTGGCTGCGGAACCGCAAGATCGTCAACGGCGATCTCGAGCCGCGCGACATCGTGGGCACGCTGCTGCATCGCATGGTGCTCGACGGCGAGTTCGCCTCGGACGTCTGCGAGGTGCTGGACGCCTGGAGGGCGTGGGCTGACAACGGCGGCATGAGGAACGCCGACCTCGATATCCTGCAGAGACGGTATGAGACGTTCGCGCTGGCGAGTCTGCTTGTGGCGCTCATCAAAGACGCTACGACGGCGCATGAGGGGACGCTGTCTATGGATTTGCAGGAATGCTTGCGTATGTGGAGGATCGTGCGGCTTGGGTGAAGAGTTTTATATTTGGTTTGTTGAGGCTGTTTATGAGTTATCTGTATCAACACTGTTGCTATCAGGATGTTTTATTTTTAGGAGTGTATAGGTTGGCATTAGACATGTTTACAAGACTAATTATGTTTCAATGGTTGGCGTTCAGGTTTTATGCCGTTCGGTGCGCCTTACACTCGACTTTGTATTTGTTCCGCCGTCTTGGTGTTCATATTTCAGTGACATGTGTCATCATGGCGCCCAGGGCCCCAACAAGTTGTTGCGTGAGGTATCCAAGAAGCCCCTTTTCGCCTGTCCCTCGTCAGCTTCTCAACCTAGTGTCAAAGAAGGCCCTTGATCATTCGTGATTACGTGTAGCGGGACTCGTATGTTGAAGGCGAAAACAGTCGCTGGTACGTTCGATTCATGCTACATAATAACACCGTTGAATACCACAGTCCTTAGATTAAATGAAGGGCAATCGGCATATGCTCAACCCGCGTCTCAGACATGAAAACTTTACTTTGAACCCAAAAGAACCTGCTGCCCTGAGGTCTCGTAGACCAACATTATTTTAATATCATCGTACCGACTTACGTAAAGATGATGCCACCGTCCACCAGCTGTGTTTGGCCCGTGACGAAGTCGCTGTCGCTGCTCGCCAAAAAGCTCACCAGCTTGGCTACGTCTTCCGGAACGCTTACTCTCACCAGTGCAGACATTTCCCGAGCGAACTTTTCCGTCACTTCGTTCTTGTCCAGTCCGGTTCTCTCAGAAATCGCAGCGTCGATTTTATCCCACATGGCGGTCTCGACGATGCCCGGGGCGTAAGCGTTGACTGTGATGTTGTTCTTGGCAAATTCCATCGCATACGCATGTATCAGACCACGAACGGCCCATTTGCTCGCGCTGTAATGGGGCATCAGGGGAAATGATTTAAATGCCACGATCGATGCCGCCGCTATCAGCTTGCCGGGGCGATCGGGTTGGCAGTTTCCCTGGCTGATGAGTTGCTTGGCTGCCTCTGACAAGCAGTTGTGCAGGCCGAAGACGTTGACTTCAAACATACGTCTGAAGTCCTCGTCTGATACTTCCAGAGGATGCTGCACTTGTACTATGCCAGCGTTCCCGACCCTGCATCGTGTTAGCAGCATCCTAAAACAACCCAACTCTTATGAGTCTAATGATACGGTGCGCACGAACATTGTGTTTAGAGGTCCCAGTTCCCGAACACTGGTCTGAATCATATCCTTGACTTCCTCTCTTTTCGTCACGTCCGCCACAGCGACACAGGCCTTTCGTCCCATGCTGCGAATCTCTTTGGCCACTTCATCGCAGCCGGCGCGGTTCGCACCTAGATCGTTGACACAGACATTGTAGCCGTCGGCAGCTAGACGTAATGCGATGGCTTTCCCAATGCCCCGGCTCGACCCCGTGATGATCGCACTTTTTCCTTCGTTGGATTCACGCGACAGCGAGGAGTATGATGCTCTAGTGGTTTGGTGGCTGACGTAGAGGGTACGGGGTGTGGCCCATCGACTACACCGCTTCCCAACCTGACGAGCGAAACGTAGACTTGTGCAATTCATTCTCACAACTTTCGTGATCGGTGTTGCTGGGGAGTTGAACAATCAAGGTCCCTCAACTCACAACCCTTTATATATGAGCACGATGCAAGTTCCCCGCACGCTCTGTGCATAACACGGGCTGAAAATCGCGGCCATGTTCCATCGAACCTCGGAAATGAGTACCCGATTCTTGCATGTCTCTCCTCACCGTTATGACAGCTGTTGACGTGGTGGCGTAACTATTGAAGTCCCGAACCGGCATTGCCAATTCTGCACATGGGCTCGTGGGGGAAGAGTCAGCAAATCATAACGAGGCAGCTTTTACGACTGCGACGAGGGGGTACTACCGTATCTCCACGAATGGTGACAATGGTGTGCAGCAATAAACTTCCTTTCGTCTAGTTTTGATCTAGGTTTACACTTGATATTGATATATGACAAGCAAATGAAACGCGGTTCATTTTTAGCTGACTGTTAATGTAAGACTAAATATTAGCTAGCTATATTTGGAATCGTATAACCATTATACTAGTATCCCCACTCTCGCAAGTCTTCCATTGCCTGTTATACAACTTGTATCCATCCTTTTCACAACGCATCTAAGTTGTTTGACTTTCATATCACATCGCCACACATGTCAAAAAATGAAGTAGTAGCATGTGTATGAGAGCTTAACACTGAAATACTCAAAGAAGCAAAATTTTTCCACGGCTAACATTCAGTTAATGCATGCAGTTTTAATTGCTGTATTTATATAGCAAGGGCTGGTTTCAGGGCTTGGAATTGACTCTATTCAGAATACAATAATCTGTTATGGCTGCCTAAGACTTTGACCATTCGGATTCCCTTCCGTTCAGGTGGCTTACCTACGTATCTATACACAACACTGGCCAATAGAGTAAACCTCCGACCTCGGCGCCTATGTCTCAGTTAAGCGAGGGCCGGATAGCCTCACATGGGACATCAGGAAGAATATCAGTAATAGACGAGAAGACGCGTTTCAAAGGGTTTAAGACTTGTAGCCTCGTATTCGCTACGTGTGACAGTTTATTCCAAAACTACCTACTTCATGTTGTTTACAAGAAGTCCTAATGAAAGTTGAATCTTTATACGTAATGACAATAAATCGTAGATAGTTATAAACGCCTTTGCGAGTATTCGGAATGGAAACTGTAGTTAACGTATGGAATTAATACGCTCTACTCCTATAATAGCCATTCGGAAAGCTGTTACACCACATTAGACACAGTTTTGCTACATCGCAATGCAGACAGTTTTGGTACCAAGAAAAGTAAAACGAGCTGATTATTTAATGATTAAGGAATCATAATTTTCTCTAACTACGTTTCATCTGTATAAATTTAAATATGTTTAGTTAGACCAATCTTTTAGAGTTGGGTTTAATTAGCCTATTCGATATATTTTATCAGAGGGTGTATTTACAATTAGGTATACAGGAATCTTTATCTTATGGGTAAAAACGAATAGTCCTGAACAGATACGATTGCAAGGATTTAGGGTGGTGGTTATTCCTACTTTATATAATAATTCCGAAAGGAGCATAATATGTTAAACAAAGTCTCAGACCTAGTCCTCTCGTCATCGGCTCTTCGACTATCATGAGTAGTAAAAGAGAAAAGGGGATAGCTGAATTAGTTCCCTATTGATATTTAAAAGATAGAGGCCGTTAGTACCCTGGAAGATTTATAGTCATGCACCTTGTAGCCCAATTTCAAAATACCAATCCGAGCAGCTCTTACTAGTATGACTGTCTCTGTTGGAACGGCACTTGAAGCGTGCGAACTAGTCCATCCAAACAATGCGATGTCTCATCAAGCTCTGCATTAAGCTAAAGCTACCAGTTTGGGCTCAGATGATCGACTTGCCCAAGTCTTGGGGTTTCAGATTAAGGACAGCCACCGCTGCAACGGAGTTCGTTGATGTAAAACAAGAACAGGAATATGTCAAGTCTATGTATCTTACTATAAAGAAGTGTCCACTACGTGTTCCCTGTGCATCTTTCGTGCTCGGGGACAGATTCACCACGATTCCAAGCCCCCAACACGCTTCTGGATTCTATGAAGCAGCGGGAATGAAAACTAATACTTGCGCGGATTACATGATATAACTCAAAGCTTGATGAGCTGATAGGGCTGTTATTTTCATCGAAGCGTGTGCTGTCTTAAATCGACGTCGTCTATAGAGTATGTTACATATAGATTGCCAAATACTTTTAGGTGGAGAACAAATGTTAAGCGAAGGCGACCTGCATTTCTAATTAGGATCTTTCGGAGGCATCACCGATCCACACTTTACTCCCGATGTATTATACTCCCGGATGCTATTGGGTACCCAATCACAGAGTGTTGCTGCCAACGCACCCTTGACGACCGTGCAACGGTACAACTTAGTAAAGGATATATTGGAGCCTCCCGTCCTCCGTCTTGGCTATTATAGTGTAGTAATTCCCATCGTTGTATCTATAAAAGCTCGTCATTATATTTCCCGCTCGCAATAACTGAGACTGCTCCACTCAGTCAACGGTGAAGATAGCCGCCTACGATGGTAACATCCAGGCACCGATGCTGTTTTAAGAAGCCTCCAAAGATGCTCAGAGAGCCCTATACCTTAATCATATGAGGCTATCCACATTTATCAGCATTTTCGGTCTACACTGTAGATCATACTCACAAAAGGTTTTCATCTAGTCTGTCGTCTCGCAGCGAAAGGCTACTTTAGGAAGGTATTCTTGAACTCAACATTTCAACATGTTGCGTGAGCTATCGTTTAGCTCAAGGTGGGATGTTTGCTAACAGTAGCGTAGCGTTGAGAGAACCATAAGCAAGTTATCTTCATCGTGATTTGAAATCCATGCACGTTCTTCGCTACACTTCTCAAGAGGATAACTTGGCGTTATTATGCATGACATCGAACTTGAGATAGGTGATTGTGTTATAAGAGGGTAGTT
The DNA here is from genome assembly GCA_022385695.1 of Xylaria arbuscula. NCBI lineage: Eukaryota > Fungi > Ascomycota > Sordariomycetes > Xylariales > Xylariaceae > Xylaria > Xylaria arbuscula. The sequence goes on along the minus strand of MU279368.1, from coordinate 472,669 downwards.
GTTTGGCAGCTAGTGGTCGAACGGGGAAGGTCAACAAGATCGTCAGATCACAGGTGAACTCATCGATTCGTGCAGTAGGCGAGCTACGCCAATTTAGACTCCGATAAAACCATCCGCTCAATCATTCCGGCTATTCTACTCTATCTACCGGACTAATCAGCAAGCTCCGCCAAGCAATTTGGACTTAAACACCCCCGAGATATTGGAGAGTTTGATAAAGCTTAATGAGAGTTGCCAAGTTGCCAAGGTCTTGTGGTGTTTCTAGAATTGAGACCTCCTTCCATGCATAGTTAGCGCACCAACACCGAAATCCGAACGCCACTGGCACTTTGGATAACATGGAGGTAGCCGTTGAGATCGTATCTTGGACGGCAATAATGTAGTTTAATATTCCAACACTCCGAATTGCCTCCTCGATTAACAACTCAGGCCTGTTGTTATAACTTCTTAGGAAAGACATCAACTCTTGGTCAAATTGCGAATGTTTAAAGTAGTCGTCCTCTCCAACTCGCAACTTACAACTCCAAGCTTAACATACATGACTTACGACAAGATCTCTAGTCAAAGCGAGGCAACGCAGCTAGCGATGCATCAAGAACTACTAGAACTACTTCGCCTACACTATGGCCCCTCCAAATGCTACATTCCTTTTAGGTGTCAATGAACCGACTACCTTCCTGATGCTTTTTGGGTCGCGGCAGGGGATAAAGATATCCTATCTATCTTGGGAGCATTGTGCTCTTGAGAATCTAGATATAAAGACGATCACTTCTTCAGCTTTTGACGATCCTTAACCCATCACCCACAAGATCATCCTCAAGCCAGCCCTGATTCTTACTACTAAGTCTTCAAGTACATTTATCCAACATGAAGTTCCTCGGTAACATCGCCCTCTTGGCTTCTCTAGCCAGCGCTGCCTCTATGGGCAAGCGTGCCGCTCCTCTCGACGTTCAGATCGAGCAAGTCGGCAACTCTGGTGTCAAGGCTACCATCACCAACACTGGTGTTGGTGACCTGAAGGTGCTGAAGACCGGTACCATCTTGGACTCCGCGCCCGTCGAGAAGGTCCAGGTCTTCCACGGTAGTAAGTAGCATCGATCGTGCCCGTTTTTGATAACAACCCCCTGACCTCGTGTGTGCGTATGAAGGCAACAAGCTCGACTTTGAGGGTATCCGCCTTCGCCTTATGACCAACACTGCGTTTGCCGAGGAGGCTTTCCAGACAATCCCTGCTGGTCAGACCATCGAAGTCAGCTTCGATGCTGCTGAGCTCCACGATCTTACCGCTACTGGCGAGTATGACTTCGTTGCCAACGGCGTGCTCTCATACACTGCTGCCGATAGCAACGAGATCGCCGGCGCTGTTCCTTACTCTAGCAACACTCTAACTGCTAAGGTCAATGGCGCGGAGGCTGCGGAGGTTCGCACTTCCTTCGTCAAGCGCACCGTACGTTTCCCCCTTCGGTCCTGAAGAATGAAAATCTAGCTACTGACAATTACACATTGGATAGGCCGTCCAATCTGACTGCACCGGCACCAAGCTCACCTCTAGCCGGAACGCGGTCACCAACTGCCGCTCCTTTGCGGCTGCTGCCTCATCGGCTGCCCTGACCAACTCCGCTAAGGTCAACGAGTACTTCAAGTCAACCTCAGTTGGCTCGACAGTCGCCGGTGTCTTCGCTAAAGTCGCCTCGGAGTGTGGCAGCACCAGCAGTGGCGCATCACGAACATACTGTTCCGATATATACGGAGCCTGCTCTAGCAATGTTCTGGCATATACGCTCCCGTCCGCCAGCTACATTGTCAACTGCCCTCTATACTTCAGCGCTCTGTCTGCGATCACCAGCACCTGCCACGGCCAAGACCAGGCCACCACCACTCTTCACGAGACCACCCACTTGACCTCAGTTAAGGGCACTCAAGACTTGGGCTACGGCTACTCCGCTGCTACTCGCCTCTCCTCATCCCAGGCTCTTAACAACGCCGACTCCTACGCTCTGTTCGCTAACGGTAAGTCATAGCCCCAGGATTTGCAGAATCAGTGTTGTACTAACGGCGTATCAGCTATTCACGTTGGCTGCTAAGCGTACCTGGTACGATCCTTGTAGGCGCTCACTGCGCCTTAGCTGTGATGGCCTGGCGAGGATATGAGAGCATGAATGATGAAAATGAGATTTTATTATATTTAAGGTCATAGGTAGTTGTCGCGATAGAGCCGGTCTATGTTGACAGACCCAAATATACTAGTACTTGGATATTCTAAGGCACCCATGCCTATCCCCTATATGTACATGTGTCGCTCGCTGTGAGCTCTAGTCGTAAGCGTCATATCGGCTCTAAAGAAAACAAATAATCAAGATCGTAGGGAGTATTAAAAACGCCTCTGAACACCAATATCGTCGAAAAGACAGTCCATCTAGATCATTTTTCTAAACGCTTGCATTGCCAGCTCTAACTGTGGACTCCGATCCTTTCCAGTGCAAAAACATCATTGTGGATGATTGCCCGTTTCCCATTCTCCGTCGGCTCTCCGTCCTTGATCTCCTTACGAAAGACCGCAGAGTCGGCAGACAGACAGCAAGCAAGCTAGCGACGATCTCGACGAGCGCCCACACATCAATGGTATGTGTAATTTCTGCTTTGGGAACGTTGCGCACCAGCTGCAGCGTGATCCACCTAGCTAGCGCGGCAATGATGCTCAAAGCCGCCACTGACACGACCAGGGCAAACCCGCTCCATTCCGCCTTCGTGACCCGGGTCTCCGTCGTGAGCGCTCTCCGCTCCCGGCTCAGAGTCGTGAGGGCAAAGATGGGAAGAGAAAGGATGACGAGATCGGTGGATATGTTGGCAACAGTAGAGATCGTCACGGATCTGATGTCGTGGACAGCAGAGCAAAGTTCGCCGTTGACGTTCCAGTTTTTGCTAACGGGGTCGCACCATCTAGTGAGCAAGGCGATATGCAAGATAAAAGTGCTCGTGGTGTAAAATACGGCGAAGCCGACCACAAATCGTGCTGTGCGCGTCTCCATGAGCCGCATCACGCTCGCGAAGAAGGCGATGAGGGCAAATTTGGCCGCCCAGAGCGAGATGTAGATGAAGTAGAGCGAAATCCATGAGACGTAGAGAAGGTGAGCAGACAAGTTGAGCGGGACGCTATAGTAGAGCTCGCTTGGTGGATAATGAATGTATCGCTCTCGAAGCGTATTTTTCCATGCATTGACTGCATTACACGGGATTATTAGGCGCCATGTTGAGCGTGGATAGGCGGTTCAAATGGAAGAACCCTAAGGCGAACGGAATTCGGTCCCCGTCTTGAAGGTTGATGGTAGCATAGATAGAATTACATACTGCTAATAAGGACGAGACCAGAGAGCCACGAGAAAACTATCAGGCCGTCTGAGATGTTGCGCGTCGTAGGCTGAGGTTTTGCTTCTCGCCAGCGCAACCAGAATCGAAGGATAATAGGTATCAAAGCTACCGTTAAGCCTACAAAGTCAATGGCTATGAAAGCCGCTTGAATAAAGATCAGCTCTCGTCTCTACTACTAATCATAGGCTGCGAACGTACGTAAAGGGATATCTATATCGTGATAAACCATTTTGGTACGCCAAGCTGATAGATAGATCCTAGAGTGAGGTGCGGCAGTCTAGCTAATGCGTGGAGTATGCCTTTTACGACTAGGGCGTCATGAATCGGATTCCTGAAGCCTGGTATTGTGACGACATATATACAGTTATTCCCGGCAGTGTGAGAGCGGTGTCGTTATACGTCGTCACATTTAAGAATCTTCGATTGCTGTAGCTGGCCAGCTAGCTTCACGGCATGGCGCACCACTCCGTCTTCAGAGTTCTAAATAGCCGTGTGATTCGCTTAAAATGCCAGCGACCTCGAGGCAGGCAGTCAGTCAAGGTCCCAATTAGCGAATTCTATAATTGCGTCGACTAGGGGAAGTTGCTGATCAAATTGCAATGAGTAGAAGAAAGGACCCTTGAAGCGACAAGTCCTAGTCCGGGCAGACGACCCAAAACAACATTTTGACAATTCCACGAGTACATGGTGTACACGTATGTATGGTTTGGATTTGACAGAGCTAGGCAGCGAGGTCCAATAGCAAGCAGAGGCTGAGGAGCCGCACGTTCTGCGGTGAGACGATGAATAGCACAAGACTTTAGGGCTGAGGCAAGTATCTAGGTAGGGTTTCTATAATTGACACTAATTACTAGGTTGAGGGAGTCGGGAGAGGCCGACTAGTGTAAACTAGGCACGGCAAGTCCGGATAAGCACTAACCCAGTCTATACTAGGCATACACTTGACCTTAATTGAGTAGCCGACTCCCTGTTCTGAGTTGCCGATCATCGGTTACCGAGGTTCATTGCTGGAATACTAATGTACACATTCGGAATCAATTCAATCTAGGCAGTATATGTATGTACATATATGGAAAAAGGAGAAAAACAAGAAAACTTGCCATGTCATCATAATTACCCAAGTAGCACTATCGAAGAATCAATAGTGGTGAGCAGCGTGTAACTGACAACGAGGGGTTTCGAAATTTCAGCCTTTACCTTCTATGTACACTATTGAGGAATTTATGATATTTCCCAAGATAGCCAGTCGGCGTCAGGATAGCTTTTTGTGCATGTACAGTAGGTGTCTATACAAGGAAATAGGAAAATAAGCCGCCTCTATTCCTTCGCTTACCAACAGTCGAGTCGTCAAGGTCGGTGAGATGGTTTCCATATCCTTTAAGAAATGATCTACTGATTCAATCTGGGTTAGCTTCGATATCTCCTACATATGTATGTATAAATGTCTAGTGTAGATACATACACTCCAGTGATAGTCACAACTACTAATACAAGTATTCATATTTAAGTCTAGGCATTACATGACCACATCTTCCTAGATATTGCACTGAACGTATCATCAACTACGTACGGAATATATGTTGCGGGCATCTATGTCAATGCTGCCAAACAGTAGTCTTCAACCACAATATGCACATTCTACTTCTCGTTTCCATGATCCTGGCTTAGTGCGGCACCGGATGCGGATTCCTCACCTACCGTACCACCAGATTTGGGTAAGTATTAATAAAGTTAACCGCTTATGCCAGCCATACCCTGAAGGCAGGGGGTAGCGCGCTTGGGCTGACTCAGCTCACCTTCTTTCGACAGACCAATAACGCTCGAGGGTTGACTATCTAGCGCATTTGATATTTCAGTAACACCTGACACGAAACTTCGCAGCATTTTGAATTTGTTATTGTGAAATGGCGGGGCTGTTTCCAAGGTATTCTATCATTAGAGTATCAAAAGTTTTCTCACAGTTTGTTTAGAATAACCGTAGAGGAGAGGATCGAGATGGCTTTTAACTGTATATACCGGTACTTGTTGAAAAGGGCGGGACAACTGATGAAGCGGGGTAAATGCTTTTCTAAAATCAAAGCCTTCAACAACTACTACATCAAATGATCAACAGCAACTACTAAAGCATGTGGCGTTTTACTATTACATCTAGTATACATGGCTAAATTTACAGGATTTCTTTCTGCTCAGCTTTGAGGAAGTTGACGCCGATTCGACGCCTCGATGCATGAAAAGGTCGTTAGTAGGTTGAGGTCGGAATGCTATTCCCGGTCAATCGGTGTACTTTTCTGCGATAAAAAAGAACATCCCTTGTAGGTTATAACCAGTACTCAAACGGACCTAGTCTATATTTATATGTAAAGAGACTTGTTTGGGTCACTTGACGTAAGTGAATCAGCACGTAAGCAGTTTAAATGTCCTTTCTCGGATCATCTATTACCCTGCTAAGCTGGAGTTCCTCGTTTTCCTCGAAACTCCTTGCACAGACCCCAGAGCCTCTGCTTGTTGGCAATTATGTCAAATAGGTGAGCGAAACTTAATTACTTTTTCGGGACTGTCATCAGATGCTTCAGCCTTACGGCCATCGGCAATATTACACAATTCCCCGAATTTCACCTTCGTATTTGCCTATGATCCCTCCCTGCCCCCCCCCCCATTCCTCAGGGCTATGCCGTTGCACCTTCTGCCAATGAGGCTATAAGGATACAGATGTACCTCAACCTCATTTGGTATCACAGAGAGCCAGGAAATAAGGATTTTATTGGTCATCGGCTGGCAGTACTTTTCCCTTGCATAACGTGCTATCGTCCAAAGCAAATTCATTGTTGATTTCTCGAGTCACATTACGTCGTAAGACCGTGGTTCAGCGTGCATCCTTACAGAGAACCAAAACATTCGAGATTTTGACATGAAAGCCTACAGGAGAAATTCGAACGCTTTCGGCTTATTTGATGATGTATTCTGAATTCTATAAAGTGAGATATTAGTGTCATCACCGCCCCTGGCCAGTCTTCATCCACTGTAGTGGAATCACGTATCCGCCACAACCGACGGGTTTCACTTAAGATAACGCCTGTATAACAGGTAATTTGAACGGTATAAGGGTAATACAGTGGTTGAATAATAGTTGCATAAGCAGGTTGTTTTCAATCTTGCAGCTGCCGACATAGATTGTGATACAATGTATGCTATTAGCGAGGATGGCAACAACAACGTTACCTTATTAATATGACGCTATTGTCAATGTCCTTTATACTGAATTGGAGTGCCAAGTAAGTCGCTGACTTGGCCACTTAGGTAGCTGGAGGGGAATACTGAAAATAACTGATAGATAAGATGAGAATATGGGAGGCAACTATACGGGACTGCCTAGTTAGACATGCGCACACTACATACTCCTTAAAGCAATATAATCTTCGTTAATTCCCAATGATCGTTTTTCCCAAGCGACAATTACTTTAAGAAGTGTAGGTATAGGTCTATCTCTTACGGTAAGAATTCCCTTACACTAGGGGAATTTTTAGAGGCGAAATGCACAATTGGTTTAAAACCCCTAATGGCGAAAAAGATATAGCTAGCTCCACAAGAAACTTTCTTCTGATCACCAAAGCAGAAGATATATTGTCTCAAACCTTCAGTGCAATGCCGCTACGCGCCCAGAAAATCCTCGGCAGACCGGACTTGGTCACCGTCGATCTACAATTAGGGAGTCAAAGAAAGTTCCCTTGTCAAGGAATCCCGGAAAGGCTCTCTGGCCTTTACGTGCCTTTATTGGCATTATGACCTCGAGGGCAACTGTCTGCGGCACCTTGGATTATATCTCCTACGTAGCTCCGCGAGAAGAGCTCCATGTGAGGAGTCCACCAGCAACTCAGAGCTCCGCTGGACGCTGCAGGAAAAGGGTTGGGAACTCATCGCACTTCACTATGCCTTAGTTAGCCTGTCATAACATGCTTCTCGTACAAGGAACATTAACCTGGAATTACGCTGTTTCACATTCAACAATCCCAAGTGCGAGGGTTTATAAAATAGACTTGTTTGGAGCTACGTTGATACTAAAATAAAACTCCTAAGAGTCGCCGACAATTAAATTCATCCTCAAGCTGGTCCGCAGTGTGAACGTACTACCCCTATACACCCCCCCCCTTCCGGTCTCAACGAAGTTATCATTCGAAAATCTAGACTAATAAGTTAGAGCCCCCGGTCTAAGTTGACATCGAAAGCGGCGCTATACTTTAATATTGGATTGGCTTCACCTCCGAAGACATGGACGACCTCTATTATAAAAAGCCCGCAAGTCTAGCTGTGGGTTGTCTGACATTGCCTCTCCCACCAGATTGGCCAAAGATAGGAAGAAGAATTGTAGTACACTGGTCCTGAATATTTTGTAGGGGCTATAACATATGTCGAAGAATAGAAATAGTCACTGAGCCCAGCTCGCCTACTCATTGACCTACCATTCTACATACCTGAATGAAACAACTGATACGAGCCAACCCCCTATTAGCCTTGAAGAAGTAACAGGGCCGACCGGGTTTGAATATACATATATGTATATGTGTAAATGTGTAAAACTCACCAAATGCGAACGCGAGGGACATTTGATGCTTAACTATTACAGGTCACAATACATAAAAACAGAGATATAAAGATGGGGTATTGTTCATTGTCCAAGAGTATCATTAACGATGACGCTCAATAATATTCAATCAAACGCCTATCCATGCACGAGGGTAGTCTGGTATATGCTAGAACGAAGTCCGCCAAGCCAAAGGACACAAGTGAACCTCACCACCCCCCATCCTTTCCAGGGTATTTTCATTCATAAAGTCAAAATAAAAAAAGAGTCATCACCCTACCACATCAAATGGGGTTACCAGCGACCCTGACAGGGTGCGCCTCGGTATTGAAGACCCACTCGTTATCGTGGTTGGCGTTGACTTGGTAAGGGGCATCTGCGGCCTGGATGAGGTAGCTGTACTTGAGAACCTCGGCGAACCAGAAGCTCTCCTGAGAGTCGTAGAACGAGCCGCCGTTTGCTGCGTTGACATTGGTGATGGCGCTGAAGCCGACGCCAGCGCTGCACGTCTTGTTGATGGCAAGGAAGGCGTCCCACGCCCAATCCTGGTACTTGGTGTCGCCTGTTGCACGGTATGCGTAGTACCAGCTCTCGATTACTTCGGGGCGCAGAATATACGCCGAAGACGAGATCCAAAAACCACTATCCTTGTAAAAGGAGGCTTGGTTGCTTGGCGGTCCTCCGTTGTTGCTCGCGTTTACTGCCAGCTTGTTGTCCTGCCATTGGAAGCTCTCGGGTCCGATACCTGTCACCGTCGCAACGTACGTCGCGTGGCAGGCTGCGGCAAGGTCGAGGCCGAAATTGACGTAATCCTCGTTGTCCAGTGTTAAGCCGCCAAGGATGATGTTTCCTCCGTCAAAGCAAGCCACTAATCATTTATCTTAGCCAATCACCCTACACGTTAATACAAAGGGTTGCAGTAACTTACAGTGAGACGAGACGAATTCAAGCTTATCCGGGCCAGCACCACTGTAAGCGGCCAGGAAAGTAAGATCTGGGCGGGTCGTGGGGTGAGAAGCAAGGTACTTGATGCTGGAGTCGACGGCAGCGATCCAGCGGTCCTTGAGTACTCCAAAACGCTCAGTGTCATAGATGTACATCTTGATCAAGTATTCGTAGAAGGAATCGTCGCCGCCATTCCATCCACCGCTGCCATCAGCAAAGGTGCCATCCTTGACATAAACATTGGTTCCAATCAAGCCGGGGTATGGCTCGCCGACCTCTGGGTTCTTAACATTAAGAAGGTACTCTTCACCAGCCTGTGCGAGTTTCCCATATTTGTCATCACCAGTGAGATCGCTCAGGCGCGTCCACTCGAGGATCAATGTACCGATCGTAGCGATTCCGTTAGTGGTGTCGCCAGCCGTGACGGGACCGTTAGGCCCGTTGAAGATCAAATCGTTGATCGGCACACCGCTAGGGGTATCGAAGGCGACGCTCAGTTGTTCAGCCAGGTTGACCGCCTGATCTAAGATCACCTGTACTGAATCGTCGTCGACTGTTCCCTCAAAGGGGCCAGTGAGGAAATCGTACGCTATTCACGTCTAAGCTCGGGCCACTCTGAAGAATTAATTCAGTCGGGATGAAATACCAGAAAGCATTCCGCCGAGGTAGCGGATAGTAGTTTCGAAGAGCGAGACACTCTCGCCACCCACGACAGTCTGATTGAAGTCGATCTTCTTGATGTGATCTACGATCTGGCTGACAACCTCCTTATTTTCCATGATCAGGGCAGTGGAAATGGCATCAACTGCGCTCGCACCCCAACCATTTCTGTCTGCAGTGTTAGAGTTCGAGGTCTGCCAAGAGGAACCACTCGGGTTTCTTACCGGTCGTTGGTGGACGTCTTTGAAATGGGATTCAGACTGTCATTGGGGAACGCATATGTGTAGTAACCATCCCACGATCTCTGGAAAGCTTCCTTGACGCCGTCGACTCTGTCCTGATGAGTGACATAGCTGGGGCCACGACGAGCTAAGGGAGAAGCAGACACTGCGGCTGGAGAGACAAGGCCGAGGGCAGCAAGGGCCCAGGTATAATGATGCATGGTAAGATATTACGATGCAAACACCGTGCACAGCGCAAATAAGGAGCGGCGCCAAGGAGCGAACGGGCTAATCAGAGCCCTGGGGAAGTGATAAAGCTGCTGGAGGAGAGAAGAAGAGAGGCCAGCAGGAGAAAAGGGCGGACGCGAGGCATGCCCGTGTCTTATATACTACACACGATGTCCATATTGCTTAGCATGGTGGATGGTGGCGGCCCGGAATGCGTGACTGATCGGGGCTGGTCCACAACGGCCTGTGGATTGGGATTGGGGATTGGGATTGTGGATTGATGGGGGTCGCAGGACGCCATGGCACCTCCTCTATCCGAATCGAACAGGTCGTTCTCATTCCGTACTGTGACCGCGGTGCTTGTGCGCCGACGTGCCTTGCTTTGTGCAGGCTCCATGACGGCTTCCTCTCGAACTAGCAGTCAATAAACAGAAAGAAAAGTGGGATGAGCCGCTAGTGAGATGCGGTAGACTCGGCACCTTTCCAGGGTCACTCGACTAGGTCCAAGTGCCGGGGGGTCAGTGCTGGGACCGGAATCACAGCACTGCGGCGTGTGCACTGTACCTGGGCACCGCTTGGGTTTGCTTCCTTTCTAGGCAGTGCACAGGTAGTACAAGTACACACACTCAGTAGAATGTAGGTAATGTAACGCTGCGTAAGGGGGTCCCTGGAGGTTCGCTAGCCTCAAAGGTTAGCTGCGACGATCACCTGAACACGACAAGGCCGAGGTGAGGAGCTGCGGTGCAACTCGAAGAGCAACAGAAGACGCAGGCACGAGGGGAAAAGCTTGTGCACGTTGGGGCTGTTCTCCAAACTTGGGCGACCTACAAGTGAGACTTGGAGAGCATGTGGTAATAACTTGGGCCGCATGTACAACATTTTTATATCTTTTTCTCCCTTAGCATTTTCTTTTCTTTTTTTTCCTAGGAAGGGGGTGAAGTCAAAGTGTGGCTTGCACTACATCTGCTGATGCGCCGCGCCGGCATTTGATAGCGCTTGCACAACACAACCATCATTAAAAGACGCCACCAGGAACCGGCTTACGGCGACAGGGCAACCTCATAGGCCGAAGAGAAATACAGCACATACCTATCACGATGGGCCAACTTCTCTCGTCCCAACTTCCACGCTAGCTGCCCCCAACGCCAAATGACCCGAGATGGTACCTTTTGGGGAATGCAACCTTCCGCATAGAGGAGGCCATGTGCTGATCACCGATCCATGGATGACGACGGTCAGTAGACGGTGAAGATACCCAGCTTCCCAAGGTGTCGTGACTTGTGAGGGGTAACCTAGCTAGTTAGGATACTGAAGATGCATCTGGCTGTTTAGATACGAGAGACGGCCCGAGTTCCCAAGTGTATGGGCAGGTAGGACATCGAGCGGACAAGTTAGTATCCATATCGGGACATATGTAAAGTTAGCTGTGTTAAAATATCTGACTGGGAGGAGAGAAAACAAGGGCAACCAACTACCTATCCTTAGTAGGTATCATCTACTGGTACCTGCAGACCTGATACCTATCTGCTCCCCTAAGAATACTAGCATCTGAATCAAGGACCTATGGGGAGATCTTTGTAAGCATGTACTGTAGGTCAACAGTTATGCTCTACATACATGTACTGCAGTGTAATTGAGTACAGACTAAGGAAGTAGTTTGCGTAGCGCCTCATCGTCTGCCCATCAAGGCCGATCTATGCGGGGAAGCCGTAGATAGTCTTAAGGTTGACAACTAAAACCCACCTCGGTACATGTGTATTACCTGCTAAAACCCCTGTCATGCGGGGAAATCAACTTTAATTACAGCGCCATGCACTCACTGTACGAATTACAATCGAGTGCCAGCAACCGCTTGCTATGCCTGTTCATAAGACGTGCTGCATGAGCATGGAAGAAATCAAGTCTGGCGCCGAGAAAGATAAATGAACAAAAAGGTCTGGGTATGCAACGTCAATAAAGATAAGAAGAACATCTCACGCGGCACGACACATCGTGTATGCATTGCGGCAACAGACAAGCCGTTGATACATACAGCGCATCTCCCCTCTACATCTCAAGCCATAGGTAATAATAATTCGGTTGTAGGTTAGTCGATGCAGGATTTTTGGTAATTTTGATAGTAACATGCCAAGATTATAACTCAGTATAGCGAGGAGCCTGTACTCCAATCATCAGAACCCACAGCACCGCATAGACGTCATACTCTGTGATATCTTTACAGATTCATGTTTCACAGCAGTTTCCCTCGGTAAACTGGCCTATCTCGTCTCGTATAAGATTATAAGTAGTGAAATATTTACCTATAGCAACAGGCAGCTATGAAGTCTGAATAGCCGGTGTAGCAACAGTTTAATGGAATAATGGCTAGGCCGGCCCACGTTTATCACTATCCCTGTTCCTGCATCACTGTGCAAGGCATCCCAAGGCACAATCGGAAGTTGCCAGGATAGCCCTCGTTATCGAAAGTTCCGAGAGCCGTGCCTCTATGTAGGCACGTGAAGAGCTCGTATGATGCTACCCGCGAATGCAACTGTATGCGCACAAGCTATACTACTGTAGGCACAACCACCGCATCGCATTCCTGCATCTTCCTTTGCTAGGTACGTAACGTATCCTCCCAAAAGAGCACTGAGCAAGCGCCTTGGCTAGCACATGAGCAATGCTCACTCAGGTTAGGCTGCCATCACTACCATGTCATCCCTATTCTTACTCTTAGCGCGTTGTCAGCTACGGGCGAAGATTGGTTAGGTTATGGTTTGTGTATGATTGCTCAAGTCAGGAGTTGCATGTTATCCCTTGTCCCTGAGGCGTGCCAGTGCAGCTGCGATACCGTCACTAAGGTTGTCAGCTTTTCGCGTGGGCGCGCTTGAGGTCGTATCGGATGCCCGTATTCTTTCTTCAGCGGCAGTTTTCTTCGACTCCTCGATAGCTGCCGCCAACAATGCTTCTTCCTGGTCATCCATATGGACATCTGGAGAACGGGAGGCATTGGCGGCAGCTATTGATTTCTCAGTGTCAAGCTCTAATGGTGGTTGTGGCGTTGCGCTGGCACTTCCCCGCGATGCGCTTGCAGATAGGCTCGCCATATCTCTCAGGGGAACCCGGCCAAGTGGCAATGCCTGGTCTAGTGCCGTACTGGTTTCGCTGGTTACAAGTCGTCTCTTAGCCTGCTGGACTCTGAAGGGCTCTTCTACAACGCTACACCACCGTTTCACCTTCTTCTCACCCCATCCGCTGATGATGGCGACTTGTTCGGGATCAGCGTTGACAGCGTTCTTGATACTACCGAATGCACTAACGAGTGAGATTGCATCGGCCTTGTTGATACCTCGGGGCACGGTCACGAATTCGGCCAGCTTCTCGGCATAACTTGTGGCTTGCTGTCCTTTGATAGCACCGAAGTTGGCATGTTCGTAGGACTTGTACAGTTCGAGATATCTCGCGGCTTCGGCGGCGGACCAGCATAGTATGACAGTCACATTGTTGATCAAGGATGTCTTGGACAGCTCACGCAGGGCGTCCTCATGGTTTGGGATGTCAACCATAGTCAACAAGATACGCAGGTTGTATTTGCCCTGTAGATTGCGAATCCGTGTGTAGATGTATTCGGGATGAAGCCGATGGTACTTGAGACTCAAAAAAAGGGCGCAAGTCGTCAAACCCAGGCCATAGTCAGCCGGGATATCGCTGTATTCCCAAGCCAGAGATCGAAGCGCGGTCAGCACAGGGTTGCCCTTTTGACGCGGCGAGACGAGGATCGAAGAGCCGGAGGCTTTTTGAGGGAGCGCTTGCGGTGTAGGTTGGACAATGTTGGAGGGGGATGCGCTGGGAGGCGGCCGCTTGTCCAGGCGCTGGGGAGTCGGCTGTTGTATCCTCTGAGGGGTTGGCTGTTGCGGACGACTTGAAGACTGCTGTGACCGGGGCTGGCTTCTTGTGGTTGTGTCTGCCGGCGCCGATGAGGCGAGCGCAGAGAGAAAATCCGCATCTGCGCCGAAGTCGTCGTCATCCATTCGCGCAACGCCCCCTTGATCCTCTGGTGTGTTGATGTAAGTGAATGTCTCGGAGATGGTCTGGGAAGCCGACGTGACGGGACTGTGACTTGGCATACCTATTACGTAGGTTGTGAATCATGTAACTAAGAGATAGTCTAGAAGCTTTTAGTTGCATAGATATGTGGATAAGCCTGATTGTGTGATCTCCAAGCGCCACGGAGCGAGACAGGAATGGCACAGCCACAAGTCTACTGAAACAACTTTGGAACCCCCGTGTCCATTTGGTTGGTGAAGATTCCGTGTCCCTTAGTGTTATCGAGCTACCTACACTATGTGGTCAAGTAAAACACTAACGGTTCTCATAACAGCTGGCTGTTGAGAGACTGAACAATTCTTTCGCGGTTTGCCCCGTTTATATACACAACTCGTTATTTGTGTAATGAGTTATTGCCAGTCCGCAGTCCCCTCATTGTGAGCAGCAGTGCCCCTGCCTCCTGGACATTGATTCGGCATGGCTCCAAAGAAACAGGCTTCGCAGAAGAAGGCCCCTCAGGCTAGCCGAGGGCCTGCAGAGACCAAAGAGGACTTTGAGAATGAACTCAAGACTCTTGCAGGTCAGGCGAAGACCGATACCTGGGCACGATGGAGCAAGCAGCAAGTAGCCGTGTACGGCAAGGCGACAGCTTTGATCGTACTCACCGCCGTCTATGCGAATGTCTCGGTCTTAACATTATCACCTGTCTATGGCCAAATTGCTGCTAACAGACTACATCAATACGTTGTTTGGACCGGACTATTTGTCGGCTGGGCAGGCAATGTGGCATTGCGGAGGGCGGTGCCATTCAAGACTATCACTATACTACCGCTGATAGCATTACAAATCCCTATGTTCCAGTTCTACCTCTTCGCCTTGAGCAACCTCTTTGGGGTCCAATATGGCCCCGCCCTTACAGAGACACTTACCCTGTTCCCTCTTGTGGTCGTCAGCGCGTCGTGTATAGCAGACATCCTAGACGACGCTGATCTCAGTAGGCTGCCGAGTTCAATCGCAGGTCCGGCTCCTGGAATCGCTTCCTACATAGTCTTCCGATACTCTGAAACTAGCTTCTTTAAACAGTTGGTAGAACAGATGGGAACGTCGATTATGCAGACTCGCATGGCGTTGGAATTGGTGCTAGCAGCTACTTACAGCATCATGGGCCGGTCACAATTGCTACGATATGCTGTTCCTGGTATACTACATGCTGCCTTCTACAACACACACCTCATGACTGAATCAGCGACTGCCTCTCTGAACTCTACTCTCAACGCCAATGGCTGGTCCCTTGTCGATCGGTGGGAGTCTAATACTGGCTATATATCGGTTCTTGACAGCTACGCAAATGGGTACCGAGTCATGAGGTGTGACCAAAGCCTACTTGGTGGCGAATGGACCAAGCTGGGGAGAAATATCGTCGCAGAGCCGGTTTACAGTGTCTTCACACAACTTGAGTCTATCAGGCTCGTAGAGGTGCCCGAAAAGGTGCCTGATAACGAAGCCCGCGCCCTCAATATGTAGGTTTCCAAAATTCACATCCTCATCTTTCGTATTCGCTAATGACGGCTCAGTGGTCTTGGAATCGGTACCACTCCTTCTGCCCTGATATCACATGGCATTGAAACTACAATTGTCGAAATCGACCCAGTAGTTTACAAGTTTGCCAACAAGTATTTCGGTCTCCCACCCAACCACACGGCTGTTATCGAGGATGTCGTCTCTTGGAGTCAGCTCAACGCAGCATCCTTGCATGAGAATTTTGATTATATTGTTCATGATGTCTTCACTGGTGGTGCTGAACCAGTGGATTTGTTTACCGACACCTTCCTCGAGGGGCTCAAGCATATGCTGAAGCCAAGCGGAGTCATTGTTATCGTAAGTTATCGACATACATCCAGGTTTGAAGCAGCTAACATGTGCAGAATTACGCTGGCGACTTCACGCTTCCACCTCTCGGCATTGTCGTCAACACTATTAAAGACATATTCCCATCTTGCCGCGTTTTCAGAGAAAATGAATCGCCCTCCGAAGAAAAAGTTGATGAAGAAGGTCGCGATTTCGACAATGTGATGATCTTCTGCGTAAAAACGGATGATGAGATCACGTTCAGAAGACCCATTGAGTCAGACTACCTTCAAAGTCTGGCTAGAAGGCAATTCCTTGTGCCACAGCACGAAGTACCACTGTCGGCTATCTCGACGCGTGATGAAGTGGGAACTCTCAGGGCCAACGAAACGGAGAAGCTTGCCAAATGGCATGATCAAAGTGCACTTAGGCACTGGGAGGTCATGAGACACGTTATACCAAGTGAGATTTGGAATCAATGGTAATCCAGGGATGCTGCAATGACTATATAACATACGCAAATTTACCATAAACCGTTTATTTTTTGTCAAATCTCTTCAAATATTTGCTTAGTAGGGCTAGGATATCTTCATATTCGCCATCCTTAAATGCTAATCTCACAACGCACCTCTAATGGAAATGTCTTCACCTTCTCTAAACTTGGACAAGAGTATAACGAGTGGCATTCCATGGTCTGGATTACGAGACCCTGTCATGTTCGTATGTCTCGAAATAAGGTTAAATGGAACAGATATCGTTTTGCCAGGCTGAACGAAAAAGCAAGATGGTAACTATACCAAGCTCAGAGCAATAACTCTTGGGTTCAATAGTTTCGGTTCCGAAACTTGGATTATTGGAACGCACACTGAATATAATAGGCCGTCAAGATCTTTTCTTTCACGAAATAAAGTCAATGTAATTTAAAACCCAAGTGTGTAAGATTGACAATTTATCGACACAAATTTACAACTTTCTTTGAAACTAAGCGATGGCAAGATCGTGGGTCCTCAAAATTGTATATTTACCGCAGCCGTAGTAACCTCTAGTCATCATCTCTAGAACTTTCTCAATGACATATTTCATTAAGCCCATTATGCCCATCCACTAATAAACACACAGATATAACACCAATCGACGGCAACGAACCCAATTAACTCTCTGATTTCGCCTTCGGCTTCATCACCTTCGTCGCAGCTTCGACAGCAAGATCCTTCGCGTCTTGATTCGACTCGCGTACGAACTCGTCTAGATACGCCGGGACTTTCCCCAGACGATTATACGGTCCGGGCACTGCGACGCTCAGGGGTTAGCAACTAAGTGACAAGCTTGATTTACGGTCTCCTAGATAAACTCCCGAGGGGTACACGGGTGTTACCCCAAAAAGAAAGAAGCAAAAGAAAGGGGGGCAGAGAGCGAGTTTGCTCCATAAGGAATCATTTATATAACTCGACAAGTGGGAATAAACATACGAGGTTCCCCAAGGGTATAATGAACAGGCACAACACCTGTCCAAACCCGATCCAAAAGTGCCTCATCAGCCAGATCCCCCTTCTCATCGCTCGGCATCCCGCTGCGCAACTTCGCGCTGCCAGAGGCGATCTTGACGCGGAGGATGCTCGTGCTCTGCATCTCGGCGTTGTTCGGCGGGACGCGCGTATGACGATAACGGTCACGCACGACGCTGTTCGTCACGAGCTCCATGGCCCATGACCTCTCTGCTTCGTCGGCCACGAGCTCGGCGTGTCCGAAGAGTACCGCGGACCGGTAGTTGTAGCTGTGCGAGTTGGGCGTCAGTGAGAGGACTAGCCCGTCGATGTGGCTGGCGCCGATGGTGACGGGGAGGCCGGTTGGTGTTGGCTCCTCCCCTCCATTTCCAGTTTCGGGACTGTTGCTGTTGCTTTTCCGGGATAGATTAATTAAACGCGAGGAAACGTAGCCGTGTAGATACAGCTCTAGAACGTCGCCTGTGTCGGAGCTCGGGCGCGCGAACGAGCCCATCTGGCCTATCATGGGCAGCATCATGGGGAACGGTGAGTCTGGCGTCGTGAAGGAGACATGCAGAATCGGGCTGGTGTTGACGAGCTCGTGGATTGTCTTTAGGGCGTATGTGGCTATTTCCCCCTTTCTGTGAGTTTGATAAGAGATATCAGGGGCTGAGCATGCGCTTGCTTACCTCGAACATCGTATCGGTTGACCTTGCTGTAAGGCTTTGTCGGGTATTGTAGCTCCTCCGAAGGCATCTTGTGTTTACTTTCACTTTTCTCAACCCGGTCGCTTTTATTAATGAAATATGATGTTCTCAGAAACAAGCATAGACAGACTTGTGTGTGAATGATTTGATAGTCAACCTCAGACTTTAGATAGGCAGGAGAACGATAACTACCTCTTATATACACAGGTTCCGCGGAACAAGATAGCCTTAGGTAGATGACTCGATAAGCTCTCCCCCATTTCACATGTCGTATAAGGTAGGTGTGATGTCTGATTTGTCTTTCATCCAACCCCACGATTTCCAGATACTAAGGCAAGTAAGTACTT
Source organism: Xylaria arbuscula (assembly GCA_022385695.1). Lineage (NCBI taxonomy): Eukaryota > Fungi > Ascomycota > Sordariomycetes > Xylariales > Xylariaceae > Xylaria > Xylaria arbuscula. The sequence continues at coordinate 454,255 of MU279368.1, read as the reverse complement.
AGGGAGTCATACCCGAGCCGGCGCTCCACACGCCATCCCGAAACAACTTTCAAAGCCCGAGAGGCTCAAGTGTGTATGCAGTAGTATCTCAATCCAATGCTAAACGTTTGAATTATAAATCGCCTCATTGGTTGCTGAACCGTTCCTCTACTAGCTTCCCCGCCATAGGGCAAGTTCGCTATCCTGATCTAGCATGTCCACCCGAGTTAGGATCTGGGGAAGATAAGTGAGTGTGAGTCTACCTATCATTGAACCCGACATCGCTGGACTATCTACAGTAAGAAGACACGTGGAGAGGGGAGAGTGCGAGATAAGTGCACTTACTCACAGGTACCGGTATTCCGATCTTGGAACAGTTACCATTGGTATTACCTTACGTAAAGTACCTGAGGTACGGTAGCGAGCCATTGAGTCTAACCAACTAAACCTATCTGGGCTAGACAAATATCTAGCTGTGGCTTATCTACCTAGGTATCTTATCGTCAGCCACATCAAATGCTCCACAAAAAAGAGTCCAAGAAGCATCACGACGCAAGTTGTAGATAGCGATTGTAGTCCGGCAGTGGCCTCACGCAATCCTCCCACCACGACGAAGCCCTCCGTCATCCGGACGAAAGCCCACCCAACATGGCGAAGAAAAGTACCCTCCTCCCCTCCCCTCCCCTCATAACTATCCGCATCTCAACAATTACTCAGCTAACCCATCGCACCAACAGCCAAGTCTCGCGTCATCTCAGTGCGCCTGTTATCGATGGCCATGACGGGCTTCTTCTACCAATACGCCCGCCCCCGAACAGCCAGGCCGATGAGCATGCTAAAATACGATCCTGTCGGTATGTTGTCCTATAATTCGTCTCCGTCCCATGCGAGAAGAACAATATTCTGCCTATTCGTTCAAAGACCATTCTAACATGGAATCATGATCACAGTACGGAAGAAGGTTCTTTTCCTGGAACAGAAACGGAAAGGAAGATAGACGACACGGATATTAAATATACGACATGCATAGAACGACCATTGAGCCCTCCGCTCTTCTCGACTATTCGAGTCAACGCATACACGAGGTACTCCGGCCTAGATCCATTTCTGTGTACGGACGTTGGAGTATTGGGCGATGCTCTCGGGACGCCGATGTGTATATATACCTGTACTATAAGGCAACCAGCTCTCCGAGCCGGTACACAACTCATGAGCGAAATGCAATATTATGATAGACACTCCACGCTGCAGAGTCTAAGTTCCGTTCCATATCGGCAACCCGCCGTGTATTTTATTGTGTCTGATACCTACACCTTTCAAAACTGTTATCATTCTCGAAAAACACGCGTCCCAGTTTGTTCCTAGGCGAATCGGGCTGGTTTCCAGCAATATTCAGCAACATTCAGCAATTCCTGTCTCGCCAACCCGTATTACGGAGAGGCAGGACCCTAAGATGGCACAAACGTAAAGCAGCTGAGCGGGGCTAGTGTGATGAAAATGATAAAACCAGGTTGTTCAGGAAAGACATTCGAGGCTAGGTGTAAACAAGCGGACTTGAGGTTGAACCTTTTACACCGACAACATCGTTTAGCCTGCCAATAGAATGGCCCGGGACGAGTGAACACGGCGTGCTTCCGTTGTAGATCCATAAGTAACGAAAGGACGCGCTCTTTCTTCTATCGGTCCACCCCTCGAATGCCAGAGCTGAGCCTGCAACTGTGCTGTGTTAATTTCAGGCTCTTGGGAATCAGTGTTGTGAAAATCGCTGTTGAAATCGCTGGACATAGACTCAGATATTTTCGCTCGAGGCTTCTTAGATAACCGCGGTATTTTCTTAACAGTAGTCTTTCTCTGCTCAGTTCTCGTTTCGGCTCTTTTTCTTTTCTTAGGTACTGTCGCACTAGAAGTAGTATCTGTGCTCTCAGGCAAAGAGTCATGAACTGATCCTTCCAACTGTGCAGAAGATCCCAAGACAGGCCGGTTGTAGGCACTATAAGAAACCAGGGTGGACTTCGCCTCGCTCCTTTTAACCCGTTGCTTCGATGACACCCTGGATTCCTTGGTGGTAGCCAGAGTTGGCTGGTAGTACCAAACAGCCGGCTTCAAAATGCCCTTTGGGGGAATACAGTGTCTTCTGGCCATTCGCTCCTCTTCAATGGATATAGTAGTTCTTTTATCTTCATCATTTGTCGCGTCATCGCCATCCTCATCCTCATCCTCATCCTCATCGTTGATGGGTGGAGATTGTATCGTAACACGACGACCCGCAACATGGGAGATTTCGTTTTCTTGCTCCAGCTTGTTGTGCCCATGACGACTAGCTCTATCAATCTCAGCCTCGGTGGGCCGTAGCGCATCGAATTGTGACCTGTGCCATTCCCATGTAGCATCCATCTTTTTTTGAACGTCTAAAAGCTCTGCTAAAAGCTTGCCGTTTTCGATGGTTTTGTTCTGATCCTCTGTTAGTTTCTGGACCGCCTGTCGTAGTAATAATAAATCAGCTTGGTCATTAGACCACGCATCTAGCTTCGTATTGAGACCCTGTCTTGCTTCTTCTGTTGTCTGCAGTCCATTCAATACGTTGTCTATTAGATTTACCATCGGTTGCAGAATTTCCTCCGCCTGCTTTTCGGCTTCGTCTTTGCTATTCCTTAGGGCAGTATCAGCTTTCTGCTGGACCTGTAAGATTTCGATTTGAAGTCGATTGTGGTCTTGCTCTGTAGCATGCAGGCGATTCTCAATGTTATGGTATTCCACTTGGACTCTCGTGCACTCTTCCCTCGCTTGCTTGAGTGCTTGGTCTTGTTGCTCCTGGCAGCTGGCAATCGCTTTCGTAAGATTTTCTCGCTCAGCTTGGAACTGACGCTCTTGATCCTTGAGTTGATAATCCTGTGCATTAAGAACTTCATTTGCACCTATTAACTCGTCTTCTAAACTTTGTATGGATAGTTCTTGTTTATCCAGAAATTCCTGGATTGTCTGCTTTTCCTTTGTGAGGTTTTCGATAGTGCGCTTAGACTCGTCTGAAGCCTGGTCACGGGCTCGTAGCAAAATAAGCTCTTCTTGAAGATTTTCCTGTTGTTCACGATGCGTTTTCGCTCCATCTTGCATCTCAGCCAGCTTTTCTTTGAGGCAGTCTGTTTCCCGAAGTAAATCCTGGTGCTCCATTTGGGTCTTTCCAAATCTCTCTTGCCATTCCGAGGCGCTTTGGCTGCTCTGTACTTTTTCACCAAGACTAGTCAGGTATTGGTGAATACCCAGAATGTCCATTTTCAGGTCTTCTGTAACCCTAGATGACTCTTCGCGGTCAGATGATGCAGATTCTCGAAGCTCTGAAAGAATCCTAGTATCCATTAGCATTTATCCTTCGACAGACTCAGAGCTATACGGCTCTTCTTACCCATTCAGTGTCTGTTTCTGGAGATCACTCAAGGTCTCTACTAAGCCGGCTTGGGTCTGTGTGGTCGCTTTCTCATCTTCTAGGAATTTTCGTAGTGATTGAATCCTATGACCGTTAAGTACGTTTCTCTGTTTGTATTTCCTGTCCACTTACTGTTGTTCCTGCCGGGCTATACAATTTCCCACGTCTTGGATCTGACTATCTCTTTCATCGCTCTTGTTCATCAGCTGCTGGTTCTGCATGTTTAGAGACGCAAGCGAACATTTGTTAAGCTCGTGTGACTTGTCCAGTTCTCGACGAAGATCATGGACATGATCTTTCCCTCGATCAACATCTTTTTCCCGCTCAGCTAGTTTAACTTCTAGAGTATCGATCTCTGAGCGCACTAAAAGAAAATTAGCCACTACAAAAATAACAGGAATCTTGACTTACACTTCTGTATCTCTTGATGGGAAAGAGCTTGAACTTCTTCCACACTCTTTTGGATTTTGTCCCTGACTTGACTATTGGCAGAAAGTGCTTCTTTAAGTGAAGTCGAGTGGTCATGTTCTGCTTGCTTCATCTGCTCTCTCATCTCATGATATCTTGGCTGAAAATATTTGAAGATCTTTTGTTGCTCACTGGTAGCATCGTTGAGGCGGTCTTTATATTCTTTCATTCGTTCTCGCATTCTTTGGCGCCTTGCTTCAGATTCACTGAAGGCAAGTTCTTGCTCTTTTTGCAGATTATAACTTTCCTGCTTCTCTATTTCGAGATCTGATATGATCCGTTCTTGCTCTCGGATCTTCGCAAGGTATTCTGCAACTCTGCCATCTCTCTCAGCAAGCTGCTCGATCATATCATTCATTTTCTCCTCCCAGTTGCTATTCCGCTTGGCTTCGTAATTGAAAAAATCGTTCCATGAATAGATGAGTTGTTCGCGTCGTGTGTTACTTTCCTTCATAACTAGGCCAGTCTGTCTTCCTTGGGTACGAGTGTGCTCTCTGCTTCGAGCAGCTCTTTTTCTGGATACGTTCGACGCTTCTGAAAGAGGTCTTGCAGGTATTGTACTGTATTTGCGCGCGTCTTGAGTAAACGACGGAGTTATTTCTACTGCATGAGCTTGACTCCTTGATCGCTTTCCATCAAGAACTTGAGCGTCAGGAGTATGGAGGGACCGGTGAGAAACAGGATGTTCGGGGGGCTTTTCCTGAGGCGGCCTTCTTCGAAATTTAGAGACCTCACGAGCTTCGGCTGAGTCCTGATACACCTTCGGTGTATTAAACTTAGGTGAAGATCTGCCAATTGGGGACCTTTGGCGGTGCATTGATTGAGTAACGCGATTCGTACGAGGAGTTTGAATGAGAGCTTTGCGCCGGATATCTTCGAAAGCTTTGGGGAGTCTCGGCGCTCCCGACATGGTTGCTGGAGACCGAATGCCTAATTTAGGCTGCTGAAAGGGAGCCGGAGCCCTATTGGAAGTAGAAGTATTTGGGAACGGTAAACTCGGAGCTGAATCTTTCGGACTACACTTGTCGAGCGCATCATCGGAATGGTCACTGGGAATCGAAATTGGATCATTCGGTTTCGTTTCAGTCTTTGACACCAACCCGACAGCTTTCCCGTCTCTTCCATGCATAACACTCCCGTCATTCAAAGAGTAGTCGTCAGTATGAGAACCATGACCACGGTACGAGTACGCTGTTTTGACAGGGCTATTGTCCTTCGAGTCATTTTGGACGTCTCTGCCGTTCCGAGGCATGGTCGGCGGAGCAAGCACCATATGGGGTGTTGGCGCTTTACTGTACTGGAATCCGTTTTGAAAATCTAGGGGGCTCTCGTGTCGGGGCCGGCTGAAAAAAGGACCTTGATTCGACTGTTGCGTTTGCTTCATTCCATCTGTTCCATGGCTACCGTTACCACGGGGCCAATTAGACCCTGCGCCCTGTATCTCCTGAGAACCTTTGATGGGCGCTGAAGGATCCGGCTCAAGCTCGTCAGCACTGTGCCTTTTTGACACGATATTTGTCTCTTGAGAATCTCCAAGGGGACTGAGAAAACCATCCTCAATAGCGCCAGTCATTTGCGAGTCGAACTGGCTCGCGGAGTGTTCGATCTGACATGGTTTTGGACTGAGCTCAGTTGCCATTGTGGGATGTTACAAGGGCTGACGGTGGAAGAAAGGAATGAGAAATGCTGAAAGGGTAAGTAGTAATCCGACAGAACTCGCCACGCAAGCGGCACTATATCTTGGGTGAGCCTCGACTGAATGGCGAGCGGGGCAGAATCGCTGTCCAGAGAGTGGGAGAAATGGAGAATAGCTCCTGGAGGCCTCGATGGGCTATATGGTTCCGAGAAGCGACTAAATAACTTGAGCTCGCGAAATATTGGATTACCTGGCTGAGCGGTAGACAGGATTCCTCTATGGGTAGCAGAATTGTGAGGATTATATGATAGAGAATATGGGAGGGAGATGGGCTCAGGGAATGGGGAATGATTAGGTGCTGTCAAAACGACTGCTGTTCTTTCAGCACGGCAGCTACGTTTGCGAGATGGAGTGCCCTAGAATGCGCCTTCTTACCACTGAAGTTGAGATTCTGAAGGAGTCACATACCCGTACAATACTACATACTTAGGTAGCACCTACCTGTTCTGCAAGACACTGACGATGATAAGTATGTAGGTACTTACAAGTAATCAACTAAGTACGACACCTGAGATATTCAACATAGCATGTCGCGGAATAGATATGACAACAGTAGGTAAGTTCAATGCGAGTGTACTCTATTAGATAGATATTTATATGCATCATGAATGCATTTTAGGGGATGTTTTTATCATACAAGGGCGCATCCTGGGATACAACTATCTCAACTGTTCATCTCGCTCAATAATTCGTCTTCTAGCTCTATTCAGCCCTAGTATTCCAAGTGCTGTCAATAAAATTGACTGGACGCCATGAATCTTGCCCTGCCATTAACCCATATCACCCTTCTTCCCCCTCTTCATATAGTCATGCTTTTTGGCTGGAAACTCCAGCAGTTTATATTGCACAAGAGTTTGATCAAGCAAACCTGTACAGTGACAGTTAAACACATCACATATAGAGAGAGAACTACCTTTGCTGACAAGGTCAGCAGCGCTGAGTGAATGCAAGGTACAACTCATGATTGACTAATTACCAGTCCACTTCACCGAATGCGTTGTCGCCTTTGAGCATAGCAATACAGCACCAGGAGAAAAAGATATCTTCCCAAAACCGTTAAGAGATACGAATAGTTTTAACACGCTTGAAATCTACTGGAAACTATCTATATAATTCATAGAGCCTTTAGTTCACGCTTCTGTCTTAAGAGGCGAGAATCTCTCACCGGGCTCAATATCATAGTGATCTGAGCAAGTTGATTGAAATAAGATTATAAATATCAACACAAATAAAGTAAGTGAAGAAGCCAAGGCGAGTTCTAGCCGTGTCCACAGCGGAAACAATAGTTTGTGCATAGGGTTCAGAATGAGTTATACCGATCCGATAGGCAAACGACATGGTGTTGGATGAAGGCCAAGAATACCCAGAGTCAATCTAATGAACATCCGCTTCCAGTGCCGGCTGCATACAACAAAACACAGCGTATAGGAAAAAAGCTAAAGACATGATAATGAAAGTGAAATCTAATTGACTACTGCAAATCTAAAAATCGCTTCGACTTACGGACTTGCAATACTCGGAATTCTCTACAATGAAACATCCTATGCTATAAGTTCCCTTAACAAACAAACAGGCGGCTACTCGCTTCGCGGCGGCGCGTAGTGCCCAACCAGAAGCAGCATCCGCACTGCAATACGCTGAACACAACACATCATGACTCTATTGTAACAAGAATGATACTCCAACAGAAGCTATAGCGGTCCGTGATAATGCGAAACCGGGGTCTAGGTATCAGGGGGGTCAAAGCCATCAGGGGCTGGGCCAATCAGTCAGCACGCCCTCTGCTTGATAGTCCACAGCAATGGAATTCTCCAGGTCGGTGTTTGGGCCATACAGCTATTTATATCTACTTATACTATACTTATATACTGAAGATACGCGACAGTCAGACGCAGCATTAATCAAGCAGATTTTGGGCGGTAGATGAGGCGTGCGGGAGGGCCACGCATCTGGTCGAAGATGGTATGCTTGGCTTCATACGGTACGTTCAAAAGCTTATGTTCTCGAATGGGTGGGATCGCCATTCTGAATGAGTAAAAGTTGGAGTAGTCATAAGCAACCAAAAAACAATCCCCGGCCGAGTTCTTTTCCCCTATACGTGCCTGTGATATACCTGTAGATATAATGCAAAATATATAGGTATTGATAGACTATGATCTACAACTTCACCTTCAAAAGCTAGAAATGGTTGAGGACGAGATAAGCAGAATCTTTGGGTCTGCGTGCACATGACATGGAACAAAAGTCATCACGCCAGTAAACACTCCAGACAGATTTTCAAAGCGCAGCGACAGATGTGACAGAATGAATCTCGCGATGCGTTTGGGTGGTGGCCAAGACTGAGCACCCTAGTCACAGGGTTCTGATTGGCCCAGCATCAGGAACAAGCGTGGAAGCGCCGTTAGCTGGGCGCTTCGAGAGTCGCCAGCACCAATGGGCATCGACCCAGATGAAAATAGAGCAGCTTCTATTACCTGGTTTCAGAGTCCCGGTACTTAGTAGATATCTGCAGGTCCAATGAGGTCCGGTCTGGGCCGGCATCTGCCAGGACGTGCATGAGGCACTCTGATATCAAGTCATCCATGTCGTACTCTACTACGTACATCTACCCAGGTAGCCTGTCTGCACAACTCATCACATCTTTTGCCAGATACCTTTCCCAAACGCTCGAGACTGTTCCTGACTGGGCTGCGAATAACCAACTCATAAGGTGCTGCCGGCGCTCTCAATCGTTTACGTGCCATTCACTCATTCTCTTCTGCCTGTCCAACCTTCATTCTCACGAGTCATTGCCATCGCTAGCCGATGCGCTTCTGAATATAACCAAGACGTTGGAGATCGATTCGCTTTACTATCATTACGCTAGCTCGTAATATTCGCCATGGCTACCAGCACCGCCGACTTTCCCTTATCAACAGAAGATCCATACGCAGGAAGCGATGGGGATAGCGCCGGTGGTGCCGTGAACAATGCGGCCGGTGCAGCGGGTTCAACTCCTGGAGCGGCTCAGCTCTCCCACGGTGCCTTGATCGCAATAATTGTCGTCGTGGCAGTTGTCGTCGTCGGTGGCAGTGAGCAATATTCACTTTAGACCTTACAAAGCATCCTATATCTGACGTCGTACAGTCTCAACTGCTATACTTTTTTACCTGGCCAAAAAGAGGGAGTGGAAGGTCAGGGAGAGTATCAGGCGGTCGGCGAGAAAGGTGGTCACTGTATTGACACCCCGTCGATCAGAGTTTCCGAGATCTGTTAAACAATCCGGAAGATCGGCTCGAGGTCGTGTTCGCCTGGATGACGTACCCCCAACGCCTAAACTCCGCCCCGAGGATATTGAAAAAGGACTCGCGAAGTCGGACGTTCGACAAAGTCCCGAAGGGCGGGGAAAGAAATGGACGAGGAAGTAAGCTTGCTATTGAGATATGGGAAACAGTTTGTTGAGATACTCGAGGAACTTGATGAATGGGTATTGTAATTTTGCCTCCGACGCTGGATCACGAGTAACGGAGTTGACTCTGGCCATTGTGCTGCTGCATTTGTATTTTTTCAATTGGGTATTCGGTTACTACAGGCGCCTTAGAACGTTACCACTGGCACTGCGCCTTGCCGCAGTGCGCTTGTCTTCGGATGATGATATTGTAGACTGGTCTATCCTCTCCTTCTTCCTTCTCTGTTCTGGTGCAAATGTCATTTCCTTATCGCCAACTACGTCACCTCCTCTGGCTTTGCTGGGACGGTTAGACTTTTGAGTCCTCGAACCAAATGCTGTATCCTGATCCTGTCTTCCACTCTCCTGATTCGATGAACTGACACGCATAACAACCGAATCTCTTTCTGTCTTTCGAGGGACGTCATCGGAATCATCACTTTCATCACTGCTTCCGCTATCCACATCGCTCTCTTCTGAGAACGAGGTTGCGGGGGCAATAGATTTCCCTGTTTCAGGGTCAACCTGTGTACTTGGGTTGAGTGCTCTAAACTCTCGGCTGTTCTCGTCAATCTGAAATTCTTCAATCTCGAACATCCGGTTGAAGCGCTCGTCGCCAAGGATACCGGCATTTGTATCAACTGTAGCTCTCTTCTCCTGTCTCTTGAGCAGTTTATCGACAAGTCTCTGGTTAACCTTGACCTTTTTGTTGCCGCGAATGCGACTGGCTCGTTCCTTCTCAACCTTGTCTTTGATTCGTTTGGCACGCTCCTCTTCGAATGCAAATGGATTGGCAATCAGTCGGGCTTGCTCATATAATTTCGAAGCGACGAAATAGCCGTGCATATAGGGTCGTAGCAGACTGGTCTTGCCGATGAGATGGTCCATGCTGAGTGATCTCAACTCCGGTAGCGTCAAGAACTTGTAATTCTCATAATTATCTGTCGTCACTTCGCTTGCCATCTCTTCCGTCAGAGAATCGAGATGTCCAGCCCACCGTGGCGCGTTGCCCAACTGAGGAATCAAGAAAGCATGCATTGCCTGGCCCTCGTTGGCGGTAAGAATCATGCCCGTTCCCTTGACCCAGGTCGTAAAATTGAGGTCAACGATTGGCTCGATGCTCGTCCAAGTCTGGCCAGTGGATTCCTCACTAATCTTGATAAGTTGTTTATCACTGGACATTATCTTGCGCTCTGATGAAGAAGTTGTCATATGTGTTAGGTTCTTAATTGGGAATCCGCTGCCGTGGTCTTTCTGCCAAAGCGGCTTTGGGCTTCGCATGTCAAAAAGCTTGACCACACCATTCGAACTCCCTGTGGCTATTGAAAGCCCCGAGTCGCTAAACTCTAGAGCTGTGATTTCGCCCTCTTGGCCGCCTAGAACGGCAATGCGAGAACGAGAACGAGGATCCCAGAACTATCGGCCTTGTGTCAGCAGTCTTCTAGGAAGAAATAGAGCTCGCAATTACCTCAACAGATCCAACAGAAGTCCCGAACGCGAGGAGATTGTGTGTGTTTTCGGCGATCGCTATTGAATTGACGGCAGGGGCCCAAACTAAGCGGAGAAAAAAAGTCAGAAACCTCAAGAATGCTAGCAAGGCGGTTTGGATATACAGAAGCAAAGAGCTTGAGGCTAATCCAGAAGGGGACCGAAGAATTCATATACGTACTGCTGCCCTGTAATCCAACCTCGGAGCCGCTGTCACTCCCAACATCTACCCTGTAAGACTGCATGAACCTCCCAGCTTCAAGATTGAATCTGAAGACCTCTCCATGGCCATCAGGACCCAGGCCAACAGACCCGATCAGCGCCTCCGTCGCTAAGCGATCGTAGCAAAGATCTCGACCGTATCGCGGTAGCTTGATGATCTCATGGAGGCCGGCAGGAGTATGGAACTCGACCCGTCGGTCGCTTTGTAAATGGAGGGATTTGGATGCATCGGCGGAGAGCAGGCTGAACTTGATGTTGAGGCTCGTTGTGTGTCGCGCATACGATAAAGAGAGGTGTGGTAGATAGTGGACATGGATTTGGGGCTTGTAGGTTCCGGTCGAAACAATCCAATTGTTATCCTCAGATATCCTGACACAAGCGCTCGCCTCCTCGAAGGAAAAGTCCTGCAAGAGCTCTATTCGGTTTTGGTATTCGGGGTCGGCCTTCAAACTACGTTTCCGTCTTCGAGCAAGCCAGTCGGGAAGTGGTCTTGCGGTATTGGCACCTGCTACGGTGTATACCGGTACATCGCCTTGCTGGACATGCATCCCGAATAACGCCTTCGGAGATCTTTGGTAACAAGAGCGCAAAACGATGTGTACTACAAGAAGGATAGCCTTCGCGCAGCATCCTAGCAGATAAATTAAAGGCGGCGATGGGCGAAGGAGAAATTATAGCGGGGCATCCACTATCGATAAGTTAGAGGTCCCTAGCTCGGTAGGTACCGTACCTTCGCTCGCATGGAACATGGTCCAGGTACCTACCCCAGCCGATACGCCGTCAAACTGCACCTGGACTTGTAGGTACCGGCCTGCCATCGCCGAACAACAACTGCATGTAGGTACCTGGCCAACAGCTGCAGGTGTGTAAGATCTCCCAGGATATTGAACCTCGCCCTTGAGGCTGAACATGATCCTCTTCCTTCCACTTCCTCAAACACTACCAGAATCTTACCTTTTTTGTTTCACTCTGTCGAGGCTGACCACCAACGCGTTGCTTCGCTCTTCGGAACCAGCCGACCGGCTTGCGAAGAGCCTCATGTCCTGAGGTCCGTCGCGAGATCGCCTGTGCAGCTTTCAGTATCCCGCGCTCGCTTGCCATCGCCCTAGTTTTGCCGTTGTCCCTTTAGCGATAGACATGGAGTCTAGCGCGTGCTGGCGACGTACTACCCTGAATACCTTGGAATACTTCGGAACCGGCTCTCACAGCGTCCGCCTGCTCCGCTAGCCTCTGCGACAAGTAGAGCTGCACCGAGGCCGCCCACGGCTGACCGACCGACCTCGCAGACACAAGTTACGACATGGACACTGGCGACTATGAGACTAATACCTTAGTAGTTGTATGCTTGGACCTCAATTTTGACTAGTTGTGGCCGAAAACCAGCTAACTTGCGTCTGATCCAGAGTAATATCTCCTCCGTTAGTTTCGCTTTCTACGAACCCGCCGTCGCATCATCGTCGTCCACGCTCTTCAGCTCCGCCGCAAACGACATCGAGGCCGCGTTCCGCAAGGATGGATATCTCGCGTTCTTGGATGCGAGTCGAAGAGGTCTCTGGTGCTTTCGTCTTGTGATCAAGGGCAAGTCTTCCGCCGATCTGGTAGATGCGCCGAATTTCGAGAAGAACGTTGAGAGCGCCGGCATCGCATTAACTCTCGCCGAGGAGAGCACATTCGAGCCAGCTGCTCTGGTTAAACACCGATTGTACGGCCACAATGCTGCCAACACTCCAAGTAGCTCGTCCTCCAGCGCCTCCTCTGCTTTGGATGCGGCTTTTCGTAGCGCACAGTCTGCCACGACCCCCTCGTTTCCGACCTCGGTAGCTGAGCAGGATGGCAGGACCCTCGGGTCCCTGGACTCTAAACTGAGTTCCGCGACATCTGTTCGGGATGTCTACGAGTGTCTTCTTCAGGCCACATACTCTGCGGTGTCCTCATTCTTTTCTGCGAGGACAGGTGCTGTGCCGCTGAGCTCTCGGACACTGCTGCTGCCAATAGCCTCTCAGGGCGAATACAGTGCTTCTCCACCAATTCTCGCTTCGTTGCGAATATACCTCACCACGACCGGATGTTTGATAGTTAGTATGAGCCACTCTTTCGCCAATAGTCTCGTTACATTGTCCGAAAATAATACCAGTCAGCTACCGCCATTGGGAGTCACCGTCTTGGTAGCCCCCCTAGGGATGTTTGCAACATGCCAACCGTATAGCTTGACTGATGCAACTACAACGGAAGGGAGCCTTGGGCAGTCTCCGGATACTCAACATCGCTTCAGAGTCGAGAAGGACGAAGGACCCTGGAGGACCCTGTGCTCGAGACTGGTACAGTCTCGAACGTTGTCATCGATGAAAGCAGCACAAAAGTTCATCAGCCTCCAGCGCTTGCGGCGTAAACTGGTAGAACAGAACAGCGACGGAAAACGAACTCCAATGATGGGCCTTGCCCCTAGCATACTATGGCCTGCAAGTTTATGTTTTTGTAAAGCACTCACGAATATGACTATGAACGAGTCGGATGAGCTACACGGATCACAACTAGAAAAGAATTTTGATCCCCTCACTGCCGCAAAAACGTGGTTCTCCAGCACCGCTGAACGAGAGGCTGCGATAAGTCAAAGGCAGAGAGAAAGAGATACGATGGCAGTACAGGAGGTCGCACTCCCGGACCGACAGGTTCAAATTTCTAATAGCTTATCCCCTCTTGCTTCACACCGACCTACCCAGAGTGGAGTTCTCGGAGGCACAATGTACCCAACCCCCCCTCAAGGGATTGTAGGAGTCACGCCATCGATGGACGGTAACCTCTCGAGCCCAAGCAACAATCTTACTACTGTAAATGTGGCAGAGATTGATACGGTGCCGCATGCTCCAGCAGAGCTATATAGCGAAAATTGGGATGGTGCAGAAGCGAAACGAGAGCGCGCCGGCACTGCATTTGAATCCGAAAATCTATTTGGTGAACTTGGCCCAGACATGTTTGGAGACAACGACATCACTGAGGCAGACTTTAGTTTCTTTGACGAACAACCAGATGGCAATATGGACTTGACACCTTTAGATTTGGCTGTCGTCCAGAATGTTAACCCAAGCCCTAGTCTTGACGTGAGTCTGACCACCGGTCAGGCTCCCCATAGCAAAGCAGCACCTGCGCATATACCCCCGCCTGGGCCTGCGCCAACATTTGCAAAACCAGAGCTTCGTCACGCTCGAAGCTCATTAATAGATGAACCGCGTCGGCAACCTATTTCAGACACGAGCCAACCCAACAACGCCGGCGGCAAAAGAGCAGCAAGTCCATTCAACCCAGACACGGTCTATAAGAGAATTCGGGCGTCTCTGGATAATCATAAAGCAACTCAGCAGAACTCGCAAGCTTACGCAAATCATGGTAGTATTTTTGACAAGGTAGACTTTGGGCCAAGCCTTTCATTAGTCAACAGCAAGTATGAAGGGAGCGGACGGTTCGACTTCTCCATGGACCAATCCAAGGGTATTAAGCCTTCCGACCTCGATACTCCACCTACTACAGACTATCTTCGGCGTCATAGCAAAGGTCGCAAAAATCTCAAAGAACTGCCAGTGGCATACGGCGAGCTTTTGATTCGTATGCGTGGTAACCAAAACTCGGCCTCAGCCCGGCCGAGTCCTCAACACCTCGACCCCTCCCATTCGGACGCAGACGACATGAGTCTAGTGTCTGACCAAGACGATTCAAGTTACGACAGCGACGAGCCTCCATCACCTGTGAAATCGTCAAGTGTGCGACGTCGCCGTGGTGATGATGATGGCGATTCGCTGGCGACATCGTTCAAGGATTTAGAGATGATGGATATCGCTGGCCCTCATTTGCCTGTTGAACTATCAAGAAACTCGAAATTCGAAATTGACATACCACTAACAAAGTATTTTACGGACCCCGAGCCTGCCTGGGTACAATACTCATTACCAGATGACCAATTCATTATGGCTGCACAGATTCTGACAGAACAGATAACCACTAGTACATTCTTGTCGGGTATAGCTATTGAGCATTCACTTCAATCGGGAGTGGATCGGCGCCGACACCTTTCTAATGTGGCACGTAACTCCATGAAGGAGCTCCAGCATGGCTTCCCTTCTTATTTCCAGCCCACTACTGGTCATCAGTTACGCTCGTTCATTGAACTTCAAGATGTCCCTCTCTTGGGCCAACCTATTCGGTTGCAGCCAAGGGCACCAGGCTCAGACCATATCAAACCAAGTAACATCTTCCAAGTACCCTCTCCTCGGTTTGAGATGCGCCGGTATGAATCTAGACTATCTGTTCTTCCGTCGTCAATATCATTTTGGGAAAGCCTAGGCCTCAGTCCGACACAGGGCGCTAAAGATATCAGTGCCCTCTGCCTCTTCCCGAACCATGAGGGTGTCTCGGATAGCATTTCAGTATTCACGGATAGAATACGAAGCACATACGAGTCCTTTAAGTTGGGCTCGTTTAGTAAGTTATCGACACCTTCAGGTGACGAGGACGGCTTATTCCCATTCGACGTCGAGAAAGACCTTGTTGCGTTTGGCAAATCGACATCTTACCTAGGGCCGTCTCTTCAAAGCTGTGCATCGAGAGTATGCAAAGCACTCTCGACTGTTCCTGCTGAGCAGACAAACTTCCTGCTTTTTTTTGTCTATACGCCAGATATTCCTAGTTCCATAGTCGAATGCTGTGCCGCCTTTAACGAAATCTTTGAAGGTTATAAGAAAATTCTAACCAACAAAAAGCTGCCAGTCGTCAACGAAATGGCATTGCAGCTTATCCCCCAAAGCCTAATTGCGTCTCCCGGCTCGGTTCCTATGCCATCTCCGATGGATCTTTCGAAATTAGCGCTTGAGATCTACGATAGATGTACAATATTTGGTGGCGCTATGCCATCACCGGCCATCATGCTTGAGCAGACACTACCTCGAATGATCGATTTCAAACTTAGCCCGACCCCGTCAACATCTGTGCTGCACGAGAATATGTGCCTTCATCTCGCGTATGCTCAGAGCATAGACGAAAGGTGGATCACAGTGGCATGGACAGATAATAGGGGTAGCCAGCAAATGACTACATCGTACTGCCTTGGAAGAAAAGGGAAGAATATTGCAACGCCTCTAGCAGACGTGATTCATGAAATATGGTCGACTACGCGGGAATTGATTTCTTCTTGGAAAGTTAACTGGCGTATCATTGTCGCCAAATGTGGCGTGATGGACACTCACGAGATTGAACTGTGGTCCAGTCTAGTTCAACCAGATTCTAAATCTGGGATCAACTTGACCCTCCTCACGGTCGACACTGACCCATCTCTACAATTACTTCCCCCGGCAGCCAAAATTCCCAATAGCGCGACATCGGTCTTCTATACCACTCCCGGTTCCACGCCACAAGGAGCAGTCGTGTCTCCGGAGCAAAGTGGTAACGCCGCAACGCCCTTTCGAGATAGTACTACGACAAGCGGGCAAACGCCAGGGGGCGATAATAACGCAACCGATTCAGACATCGATGCTACTCTGACCGACACCACTGACCAAACATGGGGTGTTATCCTATCACACAGACTACAGTCGTCGGTTTCGTCAACTGATCTGAACCCGGCCCTCGTTAGTGGATACCTCGTGAAGCGCGGAGGGACACGTATGGAGGATCCTCCCATTGTTATGGAAGTCAATATTGTTCACAGCGAAGGCAATCCAAGGGCATATGAGACGCTCTTACGAGAAATGCTTACATATTACCGAGGCCTGGGCACACTTGCTCGGGCGCGGGGCATGGTAGATAAAGACACTGACATACGGCCCTGGCATATCGCTGCTGCGGAGAAAGGTGCCAGAGCATTGTACATGTTAATGTAACAAGTCTTTTGGGTGTCACAGAGATGAAAGGAGCGAGCAGGCATTTATTTGTATATGACTTCATGGCGTGTAGCATAGCGTCATCGCATAGAGAAATTCAGCATAACGAGAGAATCTTGATTATAATTCTCACCTTCACGCAAAACGTTTCTGCAAGAAAGTACATGGGGCAGACTACGAGAACAGACCTGGAAGCGGTCGTAAAGTTTTATCATATATGATCTAAAATAACAGCATGTGAGAAAACCTCGATTGTCATAAGTTTTCCCCCTTTTCCTTGTTTACCCAGTTTAACTACACGGTTTACTTCTAGGTAATCGAATCGTCTTCTATCATTATTCGGCAGGAAACATTGGTCACAGAACCAAATCATTAGTCATATATCATTCATCGCAGCCAACCTCCACCAATCCGGACATCTATCTCTACTGCTCCAGGAATCCCGGGAACAGATACTGGACTTTCTTCAGAGCCTCGGGGTTGCGGCCAGCGGGCTTGGTGCAGAAGGCCACGGCGCCAACGGAGGCACCTTCGAGGTGCTTCGCGGAGACCAGGTCGGCGTGCTCCGGGCGTGCCAACTCATCTAGCACGGCGCCGACGAGTTTTCGGGCATTCTCGGCGTTGCCACCCATGCGCGCCATCACCATGGCCACGTCCACGTCGCCCTCGCCCTCCCGCCAGCAGTCGTAGTCCGTGGACATGCAGATGACTTGGAAAGCGAGCTCGGCCTCGCGCGCTAGCTTAGCTTCGGGGAGCAGGGACATGCTGATGACGGATCCGCCCCAGGCGCGGTACAGGTTTGATTCGGCACGGGTGGAGAATTGGGGGCCCTCTGTTGGGAATCGGCGTGTTAGCAATCATTCGTTTTGGATGTACTTGGTGATGTGCATGTGTATGCACATGTCAATAGGCATGTAGTATGTGTGTTTTCCAACTTACCGATACAGATGGCAGTTCCCTTGGGGTGCAGCACGAGGCCGTCGCCCTTCAGCTTCTCGGCGCATTTCTTGACGACCTCGGCGATCTTGTCGTCGTAGGGGTCGGCGAAGGGGATGTGGCCGACGAGCCCGTCGTCGAAGAAGGTGAAGGGCCGGATGCCCTTGGTGCGGTCGATGACCTGGTCCGGGACGACGAAGTCCGTGGGGCGGACCTCCTCCTGCAGCGAGCCGACGGCGGAGAAGCTGACGACGGAGCGCACGCCCAGCGACCGGAGCGCGGCGATGTTGGCGCGCGCGGGGATCTCGTGCGGCGCGATCTGGTGGTGGATGCCGTGGCGGGCCAGGAAGGCGACTGGCACCCCGTCGTGCTCGAGGATCTCGATGGGCGCTGACGGGTAGCCCCATGGTGTCAGGGGGTTGACGCGGCCGATGGGCACGTAGCCATCGATCTTGTACAGGCCCGTGCCGCCGATGACGGCGATCTTGACCGGTCCTGTGGCATACAGACGCGTGTTAGCGGCCGAGTTGCTATGAAGAGGCTCGATGTGCTGCTTGCTACAGAAGAGAAGGGGGAAGGTCGGGGTATAGAAGTCATATCTCGGCACGTACGGTCGAAGGTCTGTGGAAGGTCTGACATGGTTATGGCTGTCTAGTCTAATCCCGCTTTACTAGAGAATAGTGGACGACGTGTATTTCAGATCCCTTCAGAGAATACCTCAAATGAAGAGCACTCTATCTAAACTATTGGATCTATCTAGATTACCTCTCGGTAGCACCGAAAAAAAAATCGCCAGCACGCTGATGTGCCCCTCCATTGCGATATCTGTTTACCTCGCCGCCCCTCCTATACCCCTCTATTGTGGACCCATTCAGGGGAACTGGCCGCTAACAACAGGCACAAACAAGGTGTTGTTTAGGTAAGGACCTAATGTCAATAGCGCAGTCTGGTCTAGGACCTATCAAAGAGTACAGAATCCCCATGTGATCTCATCAATCATGATGCTACCTCTTCCCTTTCTAGATACCCTACTTACCTTATTTAGGTAAGACCACGATGTCTTATTGTCTAGAGTGAAAGCATATATGATGCCCTAGATACATCCATTGTCGACGCATCCTAATTCAGATCCAGTAGTAGTAGCCTCATATGACAAAAGCTCACACGACAAGGCGATGAGAGAGAGTCTGCTTAACACTCATCCAAAAGCTTAACTGCTAGATTACAGGGTAAAAGCACATTAGATTGTTAATATGAGACTTGCCCAGCTCCTACAGCTACAACTGATCGCCACCTAAATGCCGGCATATTGGGTGCTTTCTGTCCCGCCCAGACCGGCTAATCGTGCTTGTCATACAAGGCCCGATATGAGGGAGGACTTGATATAGACATCTTGGCTTTCTTACCCATGCTAAGCGCTCGCAATCACCAGTTCACCGGTTGGAGTCAGGTGTCACCTCTCTGCGCTGGTCATGTAACCCAGATACGGAGAGACATAAGGTCTTTAATATGAGACGGTCTGCCAATGGATTCCTGGAGTCCGGATCGCCCTTTAGAGACCCTTGAATCTCGAACGAGCGCCGTTCAATCCATATAATCCGCCATGGTGTGTTGGTCTCTAGCCAGAGTCGGCCTTCAGCTGGCATTACTGGCAAAGGGTTGGGCCCAGACAATTGTCGTGAACAATCAGATTCTTCGTCAGTGATTTCGTGACCTCCAAATCAGACCATCGCTATCATAACGTGTTGGCGACTAAAGCTGACCTCGTGTGCTTTGATGGCTTCAAGCGGCTGATGAGTCTACCGTTGCACCCGCTTTCGCCGTCTTCAATGCCTCGTCTTCTAACGCGACAGCAAATCTCTTTCCTGGAGAAACTTGGCAACTCACTCACGACGTCATTGCAAATCTCACCAATCTAAAGTTGACCAACTCGGTTCTCTTCAGCTTCCCAGACCCTGCGGCTCCGATTAATTCGTCAGAAGATTGCAAGAATTTCCCCGGTGATTCTGTCAAATTTCCAGGGACCGTTACAACTACTGTGTTCAATCTGTTGCTGGGCGGCTCTCTCATACATACCAAACCTTTCGCTTCTCCTTGTTTTCCGGATTTCAACAATCAGGATAGCGCAAAATGTGCCGAAATCACAGCAAATTGGTTCAATGATTCTTATGTCCAGTAAACTCATAACCGCATCGATACAAGAGATGCCCTATGTTAACATCCTGATAGTACCGATGATCCAACATCCATAAATGCAATACTGTATGAGGGCACAACTTGCGTACCCAGCGTAGTCAACCCATATGCAACACATTGTACACTTGGATCGTACCCGATATTGTCCGTGAATGTCACTACAGTCGCCCAGATACAACTAGGTATCAACCTTGCTAGGAACTTGGATATCCGACTCGTTATCAAGAACACCGGTCATGACTTTGGAGCGAAGTCGACTGGAGCTGGGTCCAGTGAGTAATCGTTTCTCCTAAATTTGTAAACTTCATCTCAGAAACCTTCTACGATATGATTTGTTAAAGTTGCACTTAGTGATAGTAATTGATACTGATTCTTTCAGTCTCGCTCTGGACTCACAACCTCAAAGATATTCGATTTTACGAAGACTATGAAGAGGGATCGTACAAAGGCCCAGCATTCAAGATGGGGACCGGTGTTCAAACCTTCGAAGCTTACAAAGCTGCCCACAGCGCCAATGTCACCATCGTTGGCGGCGAAGGAAGGGTAAGATGTCGCTAGTCATTGTCCTACTACAGCATGTAGCTAATTATCTGTGCGTAGACAGTTGGGATTACTGGGGGCTATATACTGGGCGGTGGGCATTCACCCTTGTCAAGCATATATGGCATGGGTTCGGATCAAGTTTGTTCTGTCGGTCCTGATCCGTATTTCATAACTGACCTAATTAGGTTCTCTCCATGGAAGTTGTCACTGCAGATGGTAGCTTCTTAACTGCTAGCGCGACCTCAAATCCAGATCTGTTCTGGGCACTTCGTGGAGGGGGAGGTTCAACCTTTGGAGTTGTCACCTCGGTGGTTATCAAGGCATTCCCAAAAATCCCAGTCACCACATTGACTTTTACATTGTCTACTGGGACAAACGTATTAGTGGACCAATTCTGGCAGACGTTGCGAGCGGTACATAATCCACAATTTCATTCATCGTGTAGCAAGTTCAGACTCATTGCTTCCCTCCGCCCCTGAATCTTTGGATACTCACTGTCAACTTCAACCACTGACAACTGGGTTTCACAGTATTTCGAAGACTTCATCAAGTATACTGACGCCGGCATGTATTCATACTTCTCGCTCAATGCACTAAGTGGGAACTATGTGTGGACGATGCAGCCATGGTTCGGACCAAACTTAACCAAGTCTCAGTTCGAGGATATCACTGCACCATTCTGGAACGCAACACGCGTAATCGGTGTGGACTTGAAGCCTGTATACACGGAATATGACGACTTTTATGAAGCTTGGGACGGTAACTTTCCTCTTGAGTCGTGGGGGACAAATCTCGAACGTCCGGCTAGTCGGTTATTTCCCAAAGAGAACTGGGAAGACAAGAACAACCTCTCTGCTACATTCGAAGCAATACGTTACGTCGTTGACAGTGGCGGCTATGTACTTGCTTTCAATATTGCACCCAATCCCAAGGGGGGTTATCCGGACAGCGCTGTTAATCCTGCTTGGAGAAAGACGGTTTTGCATGCCATTGATGCTGTGACAGTAAGTGATCCGCGGAGTCATTACCTTCTTGCTTGGGATGAATTCACGGCAAAGGCTCTTTTGGGCTGTTACCCTACCTAGAGGCTTCCCGCAAACCCATAGCTTCCACAGAGCCTGCTCAGAGTGGCAAATGCTGATCTTAGTATTATAGTGGACGAAAGAGTATGTTCTATCGTCATCTACTCGCCTATATTGATTTACCAAATTGGCTGTCTACTCTCCTCCAAAAGATGAAACCAACGGCGAGAGATGCGCTAACTCCGATGTGACCCAGCTTGTCGACAGAGTTGATTCGGTACTGGAGCAGTGTCCTCACCTTCGATTGGGGCCCGTACTGGCGATCCGTTAGTCCCGGTTCTGGCGCATACCTGTCTGAATCTGATGTGAGCAACTCTCCGTGTTATTTAAATTTCCTTTTCTTTTTCTTTTTCCTTGGACTGCCGGTCTGTTCTCTTTAGCCAAAAATCACGAATTGAAAGCTTCTCACAGGCCCGAGGCTTCTTAAACCGTGCACATGATGACTATTTCTGACACCAATTGTCGTATAGTATATCGAGCCAAATTTCCAACAATCCTTCTGGGGAGACAATTATGAACGACTATACCAGCTGAAGAAGAAGCTTGATCCTTGGGATGTTTTCTACGCACAGAACGCCGTTGGGTCCGAAGACTTTGAGATGTCGGACTATGTGTTTGGAATTTTGCCGTCTCAGAACAGCAGATTATGCCGTAAGAAACCGACGCCTTCAGTAACTAAATGAAGAATGAATAGGCTCGGGGCTGGCATTGCTTTAAAGGGGTTTTTCGGCCAAGATTCTCTTGTCATGCTTCAGTAGGGCTTGGTATTTCAACAAGGCTTTTAATAATTATAAGACCACCCTCTCGTCGTTTGTGCGATAATTGAGCCCGGCAGAGTGCTGTATTGAAGATGTCCACTAGATATTCTAATGTGAATTATAGGGTAGGATGGGCGAAAAAAAGGCTATTATTAATCCAAGGTTAAATTCTTAGAGGTGTAGTTGAACGGAAACCCTGCTGTAATCTAGGCTATCGCGCCTACTAAAACAGGGAGCATAAGTAGGTGCCTACCTACCCGGAGGGCCCGCTGATACACTAATTTCTGCAGAGACTTCCAGGCTACCTTACCTAATTTGTTCCACCTAGGCGGGCACCTTGGGTGTAAATGCATTGGATACCTAAGTAAAAAATCCACCCAGTGAGGTCGCCACCTGCACAGGGTATCTATCTCCATCTCCCACCAACCTCAACATCGCTCTGTTTTTCAAGGGAAATTTCCCAAGTACTCAATAAGTAGTATTCTGGTCATCTGCTATCTCGACTACCACTCTTAGTCTCTTGCCATTCTCTCTACTATCTAGAACCGAATACAAGTCCGAAGTCGTCTGGATTTACTCTCCAGTGGCTGACCATATCGTTCACAAAGCCCTTACCGAGCCCCGCCATACCGGAGATTCCTTGCCCAAGGTCTTTGGTGGGGCAGGGCATCGCGCCTTGCACAAGCTGTCTTGCCATCAGCCTATAGTACCATATATACATTGTGCATATTGCACGGTATTCTGAAGTCTTAGTTCGTCTCCGCCGTCTCGAGTCGGCCCTCTTTTCACCATGGCGTCTACAACGAGGCTGGATACCGACCCAGCTCATATGTGGAGCGAGGACTCTATCGAGGAACGAGGCTTTGCCGCCGCACTCATCTGCCTCGAGGGTCATTATCAGCAGTCTCCTGCGATGGGCCCGCAATCGATCACTAAAGTCATGAGTATAATATCCAAGACGCTGGAGAAGACGCATACCTACAAGGATGTTAGGTAAGGAGCACCCGCTGGCTGCCTACATGAATGCGTTTGCTACCTTACTCACACTAACGGCGACGCAGAGAGATCCTGTCGAAGAACATCCGCATCTGGATATGGTTAAGAAGAGCTATATCGGCGGCAATATGTGACCTCAATGAAAAATCACTGGGTGTACGATCAGAGCCATTTGTCGCCACGCGGTTCATCGACATCACCACTCCCGAGGTCACTGCTCTTATAATCAAAAACTATGCGCCACTCAAGGAAGCATTGCAGATGCTTAATAAGCTAATGCACATTGCTCGCAACTTACTTGTCACAACAAACCCCGAGATACCTCAAAATCTATCGGCAACCATTAACTTTGATCACGAAGTCATCGAGGCCATCTGCTTATGTGTGAATGTGCTTAGCAAAGGCATTGACGGTGAGATGCCAGAAGACGATGCTTCGCGAGTAAAGCTCAACGAAATTACTGAACTCTGTAGGTGTTTCATGACGAGCTCTTCCTAACGGGTTAACTAACTATTCAAAGACAAGAAAGTCTTAGTGACGTCCTTGCAGCAAGCCCACAATTGGATTGCTAAGAATGATCGAAATAAGATGACTTTCTGGTATAGGGTCTTTATTGAATCGCCTGACGTAGAGTTAAATCCGGAGCACGACGATAGGTACGAAATAGTCGGGTCGACCTTATCCCCCAGGTGTCTGTATCTTCAGGAAGAGGTACGAAACTGGATTAAGAGAAACACAGTGATGTGTAGGCCAGCAGCTGCTATTTGCGAGGACTACTTAAAAGCAAAAGATCCCAAGAAGTCCGATCTGTGGTTTCCACACCAAAATAACCTTGCCTTCGTCTACACTAATTCCGATTCCACGGACGACACACCGTCAACTTGGGACCCTGACGCGAAAGAGAAATTCTCACAAGACTGGCAATATGGCCGTGTATCACATGAACTTGATGTATGGTGGGCTCAGGCTCGCCTCCCTAATTTAACAAACATGGACAGCGCACAGTCTGAGACCACCGTCCTCAATGATAAAATAAGACAATGCGAAGAGAATCTCATGTCGCGCTATGCGCCTCCAGAGTCGCCAGATGAGACAGGTGATGGCGTTGACCACCACCCGGGTGACGCGACTGTCCAGGAATGGCCTATCCAACCGCCGCAAGACACCCCTCATTATGCTCCTGAGTATGATGAGTACGAAGAAGAGGCTGATGATGATGATTCCTATGGGGAAGGGCCAATGACAGGTCTTCTTACTGAAGTGCCAAACATTCTAGATCCGAAACAAATAGAGGCTCTACATATGATCATAAAATCATGTATCCTCGACTCTGCTGGATCTGGTCCAACACGACACGGTGAAAGCTTACAACAGGCCCGTTGTCGTATAATGCTTGCCACGGAATGCGGTAGAAATCTTCTCAGAGAGATGCTCGTATTTATTGCCGTATGGGAGAAAGATGAACAGTCTTTGATCTTCCAGATTAGCAGTCAGATCGTTCAGGCACTCCATGAAAGCTGTCTCATACATCATACCTGGGAGGCGGTCCGAAGCCCCAAGGATATTATGTCACCAGCGCAGACTGTTCTATTGCGTTTGATCACATACTTGGCGCGCACGGTATTGCTGCCCTCCAAGAATTACAACCCGGATCCGGACCCCACGGGGGATCCCGAGAGCCGTCTTGCGAATCCCGACTTTCGGCTGAGCCGCATGTTACACTATTTCTATACCATCTTCCGCAACCGTATCGCACCAGAGTGCATTGCCTTGATGCGAATCCAAGGCGAAGTTCGCGCCGAGACTATCGATCCAGCCGACTTCCCAGTAGATAATTGGGACCTGGAGCGTGCAAAAGACGGCCTTGTACAATTCCTCGATTTCCTGTACACTATTGCCGACATACATCCTCTGCGTCAACATCTCATTGACTACGATGCGGTGTATGATCTCCTCAAACTGCTTGAGGGCCTCGACCTGGCTGTTGAGAGGGCACCGTTGCCAGTTAATCGACGCAACGACGTCGCAGCAGCAAGTTCCGCTTCCATGCCCACGCCACAACCATCCTCATCCAGTAACCCTCCTCCTCCTCCGCCGCCGCCCCCACCGCTCTCTGAGCCCCCTCATGAATTCCCGTGGGCGGGTATCAAAGGCCAAGTTCTCTCTATCTTAGCCGCGTTACTACAACCTCCCCCAGGCCAGACATCTCCCGGTAACCCGGCTGTTCAACTGCAGATCGTCAAGCATAATGGCATAGTGGCACTTCTCAACTGCTGCCTATACGACGACAACAACCGTTTTTGCCGGGAGCGCACCCAGTTGTGTCTCAAGTGGCTTATGGACGGGTCCCCGGACGCCGCAGCCTTCCTCCAGAACCTGATTAGCACAAACCAAAACCGCCCCGTCGCCGCCGGCGGACAGCCACAGCCCGTCCGCATCGATGGCGTCCCGGGCGAGGTGAAAATCCAGGTCCGCAGCGCCAGCGCACCCGCCGCCAACGCCGCCGTCCCCGAAAGCAGTAGCAGCGCCGCCGCCAAGGTCGAGACGTTCAATTTCGAGGCTAACTTGGCGGCGAGCCGAAGCCAAGCCGCCGCTCTGGCCCGCAGGCTCGAAGAGAACAAGAGCCGTAACGAGGAACTCGTTAATGACCTTCTCGCGCTCACCGTCTCTGGCGATTCTCGGGCACGGCGGGACGCGGAACCCGTGGATGGTGATGAGACGGAGGATGAGGATTTTATGTAAGATTGATGCAGCGAAGAAGGGAGGAATGGAGCTATACGTGCGGTTTACAGCATACTTGCAGCTCATTCATGAAGGTACTATTAGATTTATTTTTCCCGTGGGGAGTTCAGTGGCTGGGATGGGTGTAGGGGCTCTGTTTCTGGCGTTACGGGCTGGTCATGGAGTCTAGACGATGGATACGACTATGTGATGTTTTATCAGTATGATTACGAAATGAAAAAGTTATCGATTTTCGGAAGCAACAGCAGCTATCCTATCTCTATCTTGTTGCGACCAGGATCTATGTCATGTCAAATCAACCACCGATAGAAAGAAAAGAAAAGGTAATATTAGCCAATATTGCTGAGTCGTGATCCTGCAAAGCCATATAAAACTACAGTGTTATATGCCCAGCAAATACTACGGTGTTAATAAATTTCGCCTCATGATTCCAATATTTTCCCCACTGCTTTACCGAGTTCTTCATCTTCCATGGCCATTTTTATCAATATCTCACCGCCAAGTGCACCTAAGGAATCGGCAGTTCCTTGCTGGAGACGAATCTTGACGATATCTCGTATGCTTCGCTGAAGTACAATTGTCACGTCGATCATAGACATATGGTTACATGCATCTCTTGCTTTGGAGACATGTTCATTCCTCATGACACATGATATTTCAGTACTCGTTGATGACACAGTCGTGGCTTGAGACGCTGATCTCTTGGCCACCGTATGTTTTGAGATGTCAGGATGCACCTGCGACAGTTTTTCGCGAATAGAGTTAGCTCCGAAGAGTGATTTCTGTGAGTCCTCGGGTTTGCAGCTTCCGTCGAGGTGGCTAGAAATGAGGGACGGGTCAGTCATGGTAGATTGTGATTCTTGTGGTATGATAGTAGGTGCAACTAGGGGGTTTTCGAGTTCAGTATCCAGACCAACGACGGCGGGGCGTGGAGGAGATGGATTTATTACTGATGGGATGGCCGTGTATGTCACACTCGCGCCCGCATTGTCAGTAACAGAACAAAATACCCTGCTGATACTACCAGCTTGTGCCTTCTCCGAGGAAATCTGACTGGGCTGAGACTCCTGAGATAGGCTCTTCTTCACTTGCGTGGTAGTAGATGTAGACGCGGGCTTGTTGTTTCCATGCTGTGGAGTACGCCTATTAGTGAACGTGATCTTGGGTCGTTTAAGAGCGCGGACATCGTCGGGGGTGGTGTCAGGATGATTGTGAATTGTTTTCTGATTGCTTTTTGATCGAGACTCTCCAGTGGTGCATTTGTCAACTTGTTTCGAGGCTGTCGGTACTACTTTAGACGAAAGAGACTTCGTGGTGGTCTCGCCCTCTGTCTCTGGCTGGGTTGACTGTACCCTGGCACGATTCTTCTTGGGAAAAGGAAGGATACGCTTGGGAGGCATGAAGTCATCTTTGGCACACTGGCCCTCTGGAGCGTCTTCTGTGCGTGGTGAAAATCCCAGTGTCTGCCCTTCGCGCAGTGGTTGTAGGTGAAGGGACGTTTCGGTACTAGTGTGGGCAACACTTGCTGGTCTTGGAATATCTCTACTAGAGCGCTCGCTCTGCATATATTGGGCTGGGACTGAATATGGACGGGGTGGTTCTATACCGTGAAAAGTCACTGGTCTATCAACGTCATGAACGGGGTTTCTGGCAACAAGCTCATCCCGCAACGGACGCAGGGGCTGCTGTAGACCTGGGTTTCTATAATATCTCGTGAAATGTTGGGGAACATAGCTTGTTGTCCCGGGGCTACTGGCAAACAATGGACGTGGTTGCGGACGAGAGGGAAACGGTGACATAGAGCTCCTGGGGACTGCGCTGACTCGTGGCTGGTGATGCGGAAGAGGAGACAATCGACCTCGGTTTTGCGATGCTGGGCGATTCCCATAGCCATTGCCGAAGTACCGGCTCTGAATGCCGGGTAGAGGCTGCGATTGCATTGCGATGCCGTAGTACGTCTACGTCCGAGTCCGTCGTGGTTTAAAATGAAGGTATAGCGATGGGACTTGAAGATGCTAATTTATCACTCAATCAGGAGGCAGCAGATCACTTGAATGTTGTACAGAACAGAAAAAAAAGCAGTCTTTCTTGTCTCCAATCCAGATAGATGGCAGGAGACTAGGAGAGGATTGGTGGTAGTAGACGAGAAAGTCAGACACATAGCACTAGCTGACGATTTCCGATAATTAGGCAGGTATCTAGAGATAATTTCATGCGGAAGGCACATCTGATATAATGAGAGATTTGACTAAGCTGCCTTCCATAAGTTAGGCACTACCTACAAAACCAGGAGGTAGGTGCCATGAAGGTATCACCAGTTGGCATTGGCAGTGTCCCGTGCCGTAGGTAAGCACCTAGCACTATTAAACATGCCCCACTTCACCGAATCCCTGCACTCTGCTAACGTTATTACATAAGTAAACTTAGTTGCCCAGGTAGGCATGGTCTGTGCAGGCGTGCCTCCGCCCAAGCTAGTCCCTTCGCAACCAACACGACTCCGATCTGATTTTCGCGACTCCTGGGCAATCATTGTACGAGGTTTAGTAGCTTGTAAGTTATACCTATCCTGTTATGCGACGAGCATCGCATCGCGTTGCCTCAACCAACCTCGACAACCGCGATTTCCCCCCCACCTCAACAGAAGATTCCTCTCCAATATCCAGCGGCATTTTGATGCAGTGCTGCTAAACACACAGTTTGGACGGAAAGAAACTCTCACTCATACTCATCCAGCCATCTATTCTATTCAATCCTCTGTCCATCTCTCCCTGCAGCGCGCACGCCCGCAATTAATTCCTTTTCTCAGCGCAGCCGGCACCGAGCCTCTTCTCCTGCGAACCCGCGCGTTTCGTCCCCCTTTGCGCTCACACGCAACCCAGAGTTATTCCCAAGAGCCGCGTTTCGCTTCATCGCCGCCGAGGGTGCTGAACGGCCTCTGCCTTTTGCATTGGCCTCGCGATCTGCGACTCTTCTCCCGTTCATCTCCAACAACCACGACCACGACGCTGCAGCGCTCGCCCGCTACTGCGGAGCTCTTCAGTAGAGATGGCGCCGGCTCGCGGGCCTGGAGGCAAGGAGGTCTTCGTCCATGAGATCGAGCGAAGCGAAGAGTACAACAAATTCATCCAAGACCTGACTGCCTTCCATGACAAGCGCGGCACCTCCTTCGAGCCTGAGCCCAGGCTCCCTACCATGCACGGCCATGTCAACGTCGACTTGTTCAAGCTGTACAAGGCTGTGGTCGACAAGGGAGGCTATGACGAGTTGAACAAAGTCCAGAAGGCATGGGGCGCCCTGGCCGGGGAGCTGGGCATGTATTACGCCGACAACAAGGGAATGGGTCAGCTGTCCTTCCAACTGAAGCAGGACTTCTACCGATACCTTGCTGCCTACTGGATCCAAGACAAGTACGGTCGTGATCCTCCTCCAAAGGAGATTCTGGAACAGCAGTCATGCGCTAGCAAACATGGGCCTGTCCTCACCCGTACCCTGGAAAACTTCAAATTCTCCACCAGACGGGCCGAAGAAACGCCCACGAGGGATGAGCGCCCGGCTGAGAGCACACCCACGTCTGCGAATAGAGCCTCAGGTCGTCTTCGTGAGGCTCCTCCGCAGCGAGTTCCCTTCCAGCCAGACACTGGCCCGAGCCGACAGACTCGGAATGTTTCCTCGCATCACAACACTCCAAATTCTAATGCAACACAGAACAATTTCCATGGGAGCCAGACACCTCATAATCACCACCATCTCCCTCAGCAACATAACCCCAACAACCCTCTCCACGTTATCCAAGCTCAACAGGCTGCACTCCGAGGGGCTTCAAGCTCCTTTACCCCGGCCAACTCTGAAATAGCCTCTCGCCTGGGAGATCCATTCGACCCACGCCCGCCCATATCAGTTCCTCTCCGCCCTGTTAACACCCCCGGTAACAACCCGGTGGAGTTTGCAAAACGGCAGCGACAATTGAAGGCCCAAGCTGCTGGGCGCGGGAATACACAAGCTTTGACGCGGCCAATTCAACCCCCAGGTGAGTCATCCAATACTCTACACACGTTGCAAGCCGCTGACTAAACCAGCTGGGGGCGACGGCCCTAATATCTACACACGATGTCTCCAAGCTCTCCGGTCCGGTATCCCTGCTGAACAAGCCTTCGCACTTAATCATCTTGTCAAAATCTCGTACGAGCGGGGCGATAAATACAAGTTTGATTCGTTCCTGGGCTTAGCAGAGGGGCTTATTGAAAAAGCTCTCGAAGTTGGTAACTTATTCTATGACATTGATTGGCAAATATCGTACTCTGGTGATCAAGACAGCTCAAACCCTGGTCTTCTGGACGGCCTGGATGGGACATCAGATATTTTGGAACGGATTCAAAATCTCAGACATAGACCCGTTCTAGATCATTTGCAGCCTGCAGATTTCTCAGACCGTCTCCTCCGTATTACCGAGGCTGTTCTTACCATGAGAAACATGGTCATGCTTATTGAGAATGCGGTATACATGGCAGAGGTTTATCCCCTGAAAGATGCTCTCTGCATTATTCTCCACTTACCCGATCTCGAGATGTTAGTCGAAATCAAGCATTTTGCTCTCGACATCGCTGAGCAAGTCACTCCCTGGCTACTTTTGGATTCGAGAGATCCACTGTACCGGACGCTACTGGCTCAGCTGAACTCCACAGACCGTGGGACAATCTTAACGGCCTTGCGTGCTATCAGCCGGATATCCATGAATCTAGAGGCGACCAACAAGCTTCAGAACGTACCACCCGTGGTGCTACAAAATATCATGGACTGGCTGTTGCTGAACGACGAGGAGCTAGTAGATGCTTGTTTGGACTTCCTTTACCAGTACACCGCTGTGGTTGCGAACGTTGAAAGTTTGATAGAAGCAGTCAACATGGAAAACGTAGTACCGCACCTCGTCAGATTATTAGCCCATGGCGCTAAACGCGTCAAGGAGGACAAAGTTCTTAAACCCGAGAAGAAAGCACCATGCTCGGAGGAAGTGCCCCCTCTCCCGTTTGATCTTTACGAAAAATTGAGGAACACTGACGAACCTACGAGATGCTTTCAATGGCTTAAGACTTTGTTTGAAGAAGACGCAGAATCCCATATTACACAAATCGCAATATGGCAAGCCTACCAAGGATCTTTCGGAAATCTGGCTGGAGTACGAAGCAATCTGAGTGCGGCCGATTTTATTAGGAATGTCAGTCACGTATTCGCGAACGCTCGCGCTCAGATCATACGTGGCCCGGGTGAGGTCCAGCGCTTTATTATTGAAGGTATTCGTGCCCGGACGGCGCCATGCCACTTCGAAACCAGAGAGGAGTATACGCGGTGTCAGTGGCAGATCGTCAAGGGATCTCTTTCGAAGAAGTGTAACCAATTTTACCTCGGTGGTGAACAGATGTGGCATCATGTCTTGACTGCACATCTCGCCGTGCCGATCGACGAGAATGGGAAGATCGAGAACAGGGAAGTCACCACATCCTGCGACTGGGCCGATTGCGTCCAGTATTCCACTCCTAGGCAGTTGAAGCTTGCGCAACTTACTCGTCACATCAAGACGCATTTTCCAGCTGCCCAAAAACGGCCACAGCAGGACGGTTCTGAGCTTGCAGCCAAGCGACAGCGAAAATCGTACATCACACCAGCTAAGACTATGGCCCTCACGTGGGAGAAGACAGTCGTTACGTCTGATGAGCGGAAGCCAAATGTCGAACAGGCAGCTGGCATTCCGCTAAGCGCTGTGCTTGTGCTGCGCAATATCGCACGTAATGTCGTCAAAACCGAATCCGAGGAAGAACTACTCAAGAAAAATGAGACAGACGGCGAGAATGGCGGATGGAACGAGAGACTGTTCCGCCCTGTCATGACCCGGCTCTTCGAGGTCATGACGGAAAACAAGGCTTTGGTGAGTTGCCCCTTCGCGTTCCTCGACAAACTCATGCAGTTTGGCTAACATCGATTCACTATAGGCCGGTTATATTACATCGCTTCTACAGCTGGTCCAAACAGAAGATTAAGAGTTGTCGTGTTTTGACATGCAATCGATCTGCTTTCTTAAGGGGCAACCACTAAAGTTGCCCAACGGAGAAGGAAGAGAGAACACTGATGTCTTGTTTCGTTCCAGACAGCAAATTTGTTATGTAGGGAATACCCAGGCGTTTGGGAGGGGAGAAATGGCAGGTTTCAAAAGGACAACTGGGAGGGATCGGGAATAAGGAGTGAATGAGGGGAATAGGGCAGATTCGCCTTGCGAAACGTAACCTTTATGCCCTCTTTTTCTTTTCTTTATTTATTTCTTTTTCTTTTTGGACGTCGAGGTCCCATCCTGCTGTCTCTTCATCACATTGCTGTACCTGTACTTTCTCTCCTGTACTATCACACGTAGCCAGCTAGATATTTTGCAGTTCACACTTTTCGTATCGTGCGTCTGACTATTCAGAATGTCTTTTCGGGTTTAAAAAGGGCTCTTATTGTAACGGTAGATGTTGGGGAAAAGACGCATTCTGTCTATCAGACCGAACTAGATCAGGCCAAACTAACTGAATTGGCAGCTATCGCTTGGTTATATAGTGGTAATAATCAGGGGAGTGAAATAGAGAAGACATCTATCTCTAAGCTTGCCTGTCTTAATTAAAATCTCGCCACATTTCATGGTATTGTGCTAGTAGAAATAGAGCGTAAACTGTATATTTTGAATACCCGGATAAATTAGCTAGTCAGGTGAGTTTTATGTTTTTCTACAGAACAAGTTTGAAATTTTTTTCTCGCTGGTTTTTATGTTTCAGAGCCGAGCTGTGTCATTCTTTTCTGTACCTCCGCACCCATCATGCTCCCTTTCCCCGCGCTTCTGACGAAATCCTGTCCCCGAATTTGTTCATACAGATTACACGAAATATAGGGCCAACAAGAAAGAGTTGCACAGACTTCTTAGTCCCTGCGACCCGATTGTCCTTCCCGGACAGCAGCTAGGATGAGTTCCTTGGCCTTTTCACAGCCTTCTCTAGAGCCTAGAACCTCGATGGCCTCGTCTCTAGCTTGATCTCGTGGAACGTTGATCTTACAGCCACTCTGCTTTCGAATTGCGTTGACCTTGGAGCCGCCCGTGCCAATGACGAGACGGTAAGTCGACGGGTCAGGAAGAATAAGATAACCCGTACTATTATTGTTCTGGGCCTGTTCAAGGGCTGTAGCAATAGTCTTCTTGGCCTTTTCAATATTGTCCTGGTTACCCTTTAGAACCCAAGGTATGTCGCCCTCCTCGGAAGAAGTTGTGTCAACGATGACCCATGAGTGAGCGTCAGCAGCCGCTTCCGCGTCGTCGGTGATCAAAGGAAGAGCACTTGTGTTCGCCCGGGTGTTTGGGGCCTTCGATTTGGCCGGTGGATTCTGACCGGCATGGTCAACCGTGACCTTGTGATCATTACGGAGCCTACGGAAAAATTGACCATTTTCTGATATGGCGTTGTGATACTTTCGAGGAATCTGAACGGTTTCGCCCTGCGATTCCTTAACCAAGGATGAAATGTGATCCTTGGTTTTCTCAACGTCCGCAGGCAACCCTACTATCTTCACCCCGGTCGAGCCACTTCCTTGCCGAGGAATGTCAATGGAGACATTGAACTGAGATTCAAGCTGCCTTTTGGCTTCGCCGCCACGGCCGATGAGTGTTCTGTGCTTCTCGACTGGAACATCTAGAGTCTCTGTCACCTGGCTTTCTCGTTGTGACACGAATGCTTCGATGCTTGCAGCAATCTTGTCGACAACTTCACGTCGCCCCTCGATCCTGATGCCATTGCCATCGGCATCTTGCTTGGGGAACTGGACAGTACGAGCCTGCAGGCGCCGATCCTCCGGACCCCCAGCTTTAATGACGATATCGCGCAAGGTAGAGCCTAATTAAACAATATTAGGATGTTTTCAATAGGGTTAATAGCATAGGGGTTATCACACACCACCAGGCCCGATCAAAATCTTGTGCCACTTTCGGTCCACCTCAATAGTCCTAGAGACAGTATCATCGAAGATGGTCTTCTTCTCCTCCAGGATTTTCTTAGCCGAGTTAACTTGTTGTTTGCTACCCCTGATCGTAATCTCGACCACGGCGTCGGGCGCCTCGTTTCTATCGTTGGGAATATCAACCCTCGCTCCTGTGGTTTGGCGGAGTTCATCCATAGCAGCACCACCGGAGCCAATTAAAGATGGTAGCTGCTTTTGTTGCACTGCGATTGTCTCGGTAAAGGCATGTTCTTGGAGGTACTGGTATAAAGAGAAAATTTCGTCCCGAGCCGCATCAGCACCTTTTTTAGGTCCTCTAACGGTAACCTCGTCAGGGTTTTGTTGTCGTCGGGGCTTACCAGCCTCGCTTGCGGCATCGGCTACAGATTCATCATCTTTCCCAGGCTTGGTCGTCTTAGGAAAGTTAATATGAACACCATATCGGTTCTGCAGCCGTAGAATCTGGCTACCTTGTGCGCCGATAAGCTCTCTGTGGAACTTGGGATCGATCTTGAGGCTATGGGTGGTCTCATCAGCCCATTGCCGACCAAGTGAATTGATATGGGCTTTCGCCCTCTCAGCCTTCGCTTTGGGACCCTTGAGTTCAACCTCCCCGTTTTGAACCTGGATATCAACGTCGAACTTCTCACGTAGCTCGTTGATGTGGCTGCCAGCTTTACCAATGAGATGGTTCGCAAACTTCTGCGGAAACTCAAACTTCAATGTGAAACCACGCTCTTTCTCGTCTTCTTTCTCTTGCTCCACGAAAGCGGTCGACTTGTCGGCAAGAGATTTCACACTGGAAGTAGGACCTCGTATAGTCACAGTTGTGCCTTTAACACTAACGCGGACAGGGATGTCACCGGTAGCACGGGATGTTGTATCCTGTTCCTTCTTGATGAATTTGCGTAATTTTTCTTGGAACCTGGATTGAGATTAGTATAGCTCAAATGATGTTAGAGTGGGCTACAAGCATACTTGAATGGGACCTCAAGAGTGGCTGTTTCAATCTTTTCTTGCTTGTTAATAAGATCAAGAATATGCTGTCTGGCATCTTGAAGCCCTTGTTGGAAAGTGCGAAGCTCCGAAGCGGTGGGGGTCTTCTGGGGAACCTCATATGCGCTCTCTCCAACTTCAGGTCCCTCATATACCAATAGAATGGGCAATTCAGCATCCGATCCATCAGGAACGACCACATGGACACCAAATGAATCTTGCACTTTCGGTCGGATGTCGCTACGCAGATAAGAGTGGAAGAAAGGATCAACCGGGATGCTCGCTAGGCGCGAGGGCGGATGGCTATTGACGATAGCGCTCATCTCTTTCTGTGCCTTTAGAGCATTCTTCCCTTCCCGGGCGTATAGCTCCCATGGGCTGATAATGCCACTGGCATACGGGGTGTTGATATTGATCTTATACAGACTTTCAAGCCGTTCGATCTCCTTCCTCTGGCGAAGGTATCGAG
Organism: Xylaria arbuscula; assembly: GCA_022385695.1. Classification (NCBI taxonomy): domain Eukaryota; kingdom Fungi; phylum Ascomycota; class Sordariomycetes; order Xylariales; family Xylariaceae; genus Xylaria; species Xylaria arbuscula. Next base: position 418,959 of record MU279368.1, on the reverse strand, counting down.
CAAGGTCACGAGAGTAGACAGCTTCACCGCCTGGGGCATGGCTATGATGCTTCGCGACGTTGAAAACAGAGGTGTGCACTTGTGTGGCCAATTCCATAGCTTTCTCTAGGCCATTTGACACGTCATCTGGCCAACCAACAACTGTTACGGTATCAACGCCGGGTTCGCTAGGGAGAATTACAACACAGTTGGTATCGGCAAAGAACTCGTCTGATGGAATACCACGCTCTCCGATGATGAACTGGTGGGCGCCCTGGCGAATGTCAACCTGGTCCATATGAAGTTGATTTTGTAACTCCTGGACCCGGCGTTCGATTGCAGCCCTAGCGGCCTGGACTGCGGCACGCTCACCAGCCAGCTGAATGTGGTTGTCATGGGAAGCAGGAGTGAATGTCAGCGGCTTTCCAGATACTGGTAACTCAGGTACCCGAGAAGACCACGGTAAATGGGGTGGTACGCGAATCTGGACGCCATGCTCTGCCTCAAGCGCTTGAGCTAGACTATTGTTCGGACCGGAAATAAATGGGTAGAATTCAGCTGGGATAGACTTCAGCTTCGTGCTGGCATTGGCTGAACGTTCCCCAACGATCTTCTCAATTAGCTGACGAGCCAGAGCGGCCGTATGAGTGTTCCCCTCAATAACGACGTCGATTGTAGCATCATCATCATCGTCCGTGTTAGGTCCAGCTTCATTGACCTTGGGCATCTGTATTCTTGCACCAGATTTCTCTTGAATGGATCTAATTGTGGCACCTTGTTTACCGATGATATGAGCCCTGGTAGACTGCGGGATCGAAATAGTGGCGGTTTCCTGTGTATTGATTAGCCACAGGAGCAGTCTGAAGAGCTATGGCAGTAGCACTTACCTTGCGACCAATTTGCGAAACCAGGTCACGCAAAGCTTGCTGAGCCTTATCTTGAGGGCCAGAGGCTTCAAACTTCAGCTGCCCACCAGGTCCGGTAGCCATCGTAATATTTGCCCGAGACTTTCGGTTAATATCCTTCACAATATCTGGGATCGGACGTCTGAGCTGAGCACGTGGTAGGAGAGAAGACGAAGGTAGCATAATCGTCTCCACGTTGCGGCCAGGGATAGCCATTGGCGGAGGCACGCCCGTCGGCGTAGCAACTCCAGACGTAGGCGTCACGGTGCGAGGGGTTCCATTAGCTGACCAGGAGGTGCCATTCGCATTGCCATTTGCACCGCCCTTAGCTCCGGCCCAGATAGGAGGGTAGTTGGTTTTAGGGGCCGCTGTCTTGGGGACGCCAAGCTCGGGGAAAGCCTCGTGTGACTGTGTGTCAATACCAGTGGAGGCCGGGCCAGGCTGTTTCCCGGCGGCTTTTGCGGACGGTGTAGGGGCCCAGGAAGAGTCAGTAGGAGCCGCAGTATCGGTCGAGGGTTTGGCTTCGTCGTCAGGCGCGTCTTCGACGGTGGCTTGAAGAGGATGCTGAGCGTGCTTCTGAAGAAGCCGGGCAGCAGCGGAAACTTCTTCGGACGCCATTGTTAAGTATATGCTAGGACAAGTAAGCTCAGAACAATGGACGACAGGTTGAAGACGGCAATGGTATTGGTGGTGATGCGGAGCGCCAAGCTCGCCAGGGATGACTGGAGAAGGGCGTAGAGAGACTGGTCGGTGTAGGTCGACGACGGCGAAGGCTAACTCACCTGATTATGTGTGAAGCAACTTAAAACGGCGGCGAAACTTCCAATTGACTTCACTCAACAACTAAGTTGAGCAATGGCAAGTATACAGGGTAACAATTGTACGAGGAGAGGTAGTACCGATACAGTGGGGGGTGCCAGACAGAGACGGAGATGGAGCTGTAGCTGCGGGAGAAGCTAGAACATGATGCTCTACTTTACCAACCGAGACAGGAGAAGGATGTTACGGAGGGGCAGTACGCGCGTCTGCGAGATACCACGGGCACGGAGAGCACGCGGGTCTGGACGGGGAGTGGTGGTTGAATTTGAGAATGGCAGAAGAGCTGCTTCGATGGGCAACGACGGGATGGTGGTTGAGACTTGACTCTGACCAGATGTTCAAAAAAGGTGCTTGGAAAGGGCGAGGTGGAACTCCATGAAGTTTGCCAACCATGACTCCACTAGTGCTGCCATCTGCCAATGAGCCAATGCTCTAGTCCCGATTCAGTCTGTTGGGGAGAGTCTGACCCTTGTTCGGTACCTCCATATCGGCACCTCCCGTCTTTTACCCCTATAAGCCTGCCGTAAGCCACTGTGGAGAGAGGGTACCCTCCAGATAATTGTTAACGAGGTTCATGAGCTGCCCCGCAGTCCCCCATCTTGGGCTTGGAGAGCTCCAGCTTTGGAGAATCTAAATGTGCACTAGGGCACCTGTAGTAGGCTCCGTGTCCAGTGGATTGGACCGCTGGAAAACAAAATCTGAGGTCAGCACGTAAGGTAGCTAAGCTCGAGAAGAATCGAGAACCAGCAGGAAGCAACACAACTCATTGTCTAGAGAATTCCATATCACCTCCTGTCCTTCTATTACATACGAATGAGTCCGAATTGAGGAGGCCAACACAGTATTAGCTAAGCCGTACTCGGTAGAGAAAGTCTCAGCTTCAATTTTATATGTACGCAATAGCTACGGGTTATTAGCTAATCGTATTTTAGAAAACTCGACCGGGGTGTTCATCTGGCACCTTATTGCTTTTTACTGCATGGTTGCTGACTGAGCACTCACCATTACGGGTCATCGAAAGAATCCAACTGTTAAAACCTCGCAAGAAAAGATTTAGTAGCGATACACCTACCCCCGTTTCCAGTCACTCTTCCTGCAAATTGATAATATTAGATCTGCCCAGAATTGCCGCCAGCGCGAAAGCTTAAGTCGGTTCAGTAAACATCTGTCAGATGCTCGTCCAGGTCGTTTCTTCTCAGAGACTCCCGACTCCTTTCTTTCCCAACACTTTTACAACGATCCCGGAGTGAAGGCCAGGAGCTTAAGCAACCTAAGAAGACCGTTCGAAGCGAAAATCTGCGATTCCATAGCCATAATGGGATCTTGGCCGATAGAAACTTCAACTTGGCAGAAGCATACTTTTATATCTTGATCACTAGATTGATATACCGGTGTTTCAAGGTTCAACTTCTTTGAAACCGGTTCCGCGGCACTGGCCATCCTATTTCATCCGTAACATATAACGTAATGTGCAAACATTCCGCAGCATTGCCTGTACGGTTGAATGGTGAGCCTTGCTTGTACTGAAAATGCGGAACATGTTCTGAAATGTTAGCCGTATGGGAGGAGTAAGGATGTTCGGTAAATAGGAGAAATAGGTATGTAGGAGAAATAGCTGTGCAGGTGTGGGGGAGTCATCTATCTGGCAGAGTACCGGTAGTGCAAGAGCTATCTAACATGACGAGACATGCAAAGCTGACAAAGCCTCGTTGGCTGCCTCGCCATTGATTAATTTTTAATATAAATCGAGGCGTCGTGCAGACCACCTACCTGTGCACGTCGCCACTTTTGAGCCTATCGCTGCACGTCATGAACGTCTTGGGCTGCGATTTGCCGATCTCGTGTATCCTCGTGCAATCTTTCGTGGGGGCTTACCACTACGCCACGAAATTACGACCCGTAGGCGGCGCGTCTGCAACGGTAAGACCAGCCGCGACCTTGACAACTGATGCGGCCGGGGACGTTGATGGACGACGACGACCAGCCGGAAATGGGTCGACAAGTAGAGACAGGGGCGAAACCCCAAGCCGGGAACTCGAAGCAATTTGTAATTTTGGGTCCGAGAAACTTGAGACGAACCATTCCCCCAAGCAAGTTCGACCATCCACGGTAAGAAAGGGCCTTATTTGTCGCGAAGAAAAAGCAGCTTCTGATTTGGGCAGGCTGCCGTCTTGATGGAGATATGGCTCCAATTTTGTGATTTGGGAAGACGTGTTAACACTCGTCTTCTGCTACACGAACCGCGCAGCATACTCAGTATCTCAATGGCAAGATATCTTGAAATTGGTATGGATGAAAGTCGGCGCGTGCACGTTGATAGTGTCAGGAATGAGGCACGCAAAGACTAGGAAAACCGAAGGGGCGGATGTTACTTGCCTCAGGTGAGGCTCGCGCCGAGACTATACTTTATACGTCTGCAGGACAAGTACAAACAAGAAACTAGAGAGAGGCAGCGATCGATTCGATAGCGTTGCCCGCTGGTCAGCTAGACCTGAAACAAATTTGACACTATGCAGACATCAGGAAGCGCCACCGACGAGGAGGCAGAGAAATCCTCGCTCTATGCGGCCAAGCATCGAAGTATTCCAAGGCATCAGGAGCTCCTTATCTTGACTGACACCAGCAGTTTAGGCTCTGTTAGGATGCTATTCTATCCATTGGCCACTGAGAAGCGTAGCCGAGTAGGGAATATGAAACTGTGAGGTAGAGCGGGACAACCCATGTCCGCCGATGCTAACCTTGGTATTCTTGATGTATTAATGCGCCTCAACATCCAGTAGGCTAGCCCATACTAATAACCGGCAACGACGTCATTGTAAAAAGAAACAAAATTTCCAACGGCCCGTTAAGAAAACGGTAGCGGCCGCGAACCAGATAATAACTCCCAAGATGAGGTAACGTAGGTAATCCCATTTGAAGCAATCAAATACTTGGGAGAAACATGCCTGAAGAGGCATCGGCTTGCGTCTAGATCCACCCAAGATATGCTCTCTCCGCACTTCGACTCTCTCCAGAGCAGTACGCAGAGCTGTTGTAAGAGGCCAGAATCCCAGGTCGACTGATACTTGTTGGACATGGATCTTAGGCTACCAGATTCGTGAGCAATCAAGTACTTGGAGTAGCCGCTTGCAATTGTAGTAATTCATCAGCGCCTGTCATCTGAGTCCTGCAGTGAGCAATGCAGTTCTGGCTTCTGCATACATGCCTACTAACTAAGTAGGTAGGTGGTACATCTCTCTCCGTTACTACTTGAGATCAATGAAGCACAAGGAATCAGAGCAGTTCGTATTCAAGAGTTGCGCTTCACAGTCAATATCATGCCGTGCAACACTCGCACAATGGTTTGCCTTGCAACGAATTAAGCACAGATCGGTTAGGCTACGGCTCAGGATTCTGATACCAGGTACCTGACAGGGAACACGGTGCCCTGATCCGAGCATGTCGACTACTAAAATGAGGTTGTTCAGCTCTTGGAGCGTATTTGTACAGTTACAAAGACTGGAACAGGTATCTACCCAGGCAGTGTACAGCAAATTTTTGTTGGATGTAACAGAGGCCCACCAATTAAGCCGTCCCCCTCCTACAACTCACCCTCGTAGAAACCATTGCTCTGCTCTTCCCGCTGACGAAGAATTGGGGTGAAGCCTGTCGTTCGGCCAGGAACTGGCTGCCAAGTACCTATATCAGGTCTTGCCTACTACCGAGATGAAATTGATCCGACCCCAGCTATAATATGTAGACATGAAGAGGAATATCCGCCATAGCAAGCCCATGCCAGTCGAGGGAGGGTATCGAGAGACTGAAAAAGAAAAGGAGAGACAAACACGTTATTATAGCGGGCCACATACCAAAGCACTACTACTCAATGTATACTGAACTGTCTTCGGACCAGTCCTTGCTTTTCCAAGGTTGTGCAACTCAAATGCCAGCATCTCGTCTTAGTTGTGCTACGAGAACTATACATGCTATCGTGAACTATTACTGTATCCGGACGCATGGGTGCCGTGTACCACGAAGACCATATACCGGTACCTATTACCTACTCATTTTGATTATGTATATATAAATATCAAGATCAAGCAATATCCCCTCCCAGCGGGATTCTGGGGGCTGCAGCTGATGCTCCCTGGATAATACGCAGGCAGTAAGTTCATCTTACCACCTCGCTCTCTATATTCTACGGCGCCGCTCCTGGACTGCCCACCCACCCACCTTGCACCGGCGACAATCCGCCTATACATCTACCTGGGTACTTACCGGGGGGTCATCTAGCTACCCTACCCTAGAACAGACCAAGGTTCACTTACAAGTCATTAGCCTGGTCGCCCGTTGATGCAAACCGGCCGATACCGTGGACCAGTCCACACCAACCACGGCCTGTACTGAGCGAGTATGGGATGATGGACGCATGTCACAGGTGAGCGAAGCATCAGAGAGTCGGGAGTGCCTACTACGGCTGTACGCCCCCAGCGTCCTTTTTTCGTCCAACAGCAAGGGCAGTCCAGGTTTCATCATCCCTCAAGCGGATGGTGATCCGGTTCATCATACCAGTTCTATTTCCCGTTGAAGAAGAACCATAGACCTGCAGTAGGAATCTGGTCTCGGACATCCTTTTACATACTACTTGCCCACACCACCGTTTAGTATTGCTACTACCTGTTACAGTAGCATCCTGCCTGCTATTAGTACTTACATACTGTAGCTATATGCATCCCATACCAGGCCATAGGTAGCTACTGTACATACCTACCTACATACATACATGCTATACCACCTGCTACCTTAATTTCCCAACACAGCGTTATTGTTGCCCGCTTATACGCCGCGTCCTTCCTCCCCTACACGTACATCATACATTCAGCCCCTTCAGGCAGAGTCAGTCGTCAGTCGGGACCGTGTCGAACAGTGGCGCGCGTAATCAGGATTCTTTTGCCAAACAGCCCTCCCTCGTTTCTTGAGGCCCGCTTCCCCGCCGTTTGTGGTAATCTGCCGCTGTGGTCAGGTCAGGTATAACGTATACTCCGTACGGTATAAGCCAAGAAAGATGGGTTGGGACACAGACAGCCATAACCACGGTAGAAGTAGCGACAGTCCCACCACCACCAACACCACCGCTGCCGATTACCAGCGTCAGCAACAACATCAATACCAACAGCAGCAGCAGCAGCAGCATCAACATCAGCAACACCAGCAACAACAGCACTCGTCTTCACAACGTCGCAGGCTGACCAAGAAACCGCCGTCGCAATACCAGCAGCTCACGCACAGCTACACGGTGGCAGGCGACGGGCGCTTTGACGCCCAGTCGCTACAGAGCAAACGGAGCTCCAGCAGCTTGAAGCGAGCTCCTAGCGCTCCACTCCAGAACACTGGCCGATCTTCTAACGCGTCAAACAACTCATCGCCCCGACATCCTCCTCCTAATCACCCACTCCCACCTCCTGTCTCTGTCTCTGCCTCTACCTCTACCTCTCCCCCCCTTCCTCCCTCGAACTCTATCACCATCACCACCGCCGCCGTCCCCTCCAGCAATATCGTCGCCAGCCCTTCTTCTGTCGTGCAGCCCGGCGAATTGCCCGCCTCCTCGCCCTCTGCCCCTTCTTATCAGGTCGCGGCCCCCACTTCTCCTTCGGTCTCCCACGCCCACTCCTCGCCGCCGACCAGTACTACTGCGACATTCCCCGCCACTAGCGCTTCAGTCGGCGGCGCACCAGCGGCATCTGGTGCTGGCGTTGGTTTTGGCTCTGGCTTTGGCTCTGGCATTGGCATCGACTTTGACATCGGCACCCGTGCTGGCACCGCCCCATCGCCCTCGACCTCGACTCGGCTCAATCACGGCCAAAAGCAAGGCTTCTTCAACCACCCGCTTCCGCAGCTGAGCCCTAAACAGCATCGGCTTCCGCAGCGCTTATCTGGCTCGCAGCAACTACCCTTGCGGCCGCTTCGCTCCAAAACATCCGAAGACTTTGTCGGCGCTCCCTTCGACGGCGAGACCATTCTCAGTCAGCTCGACAAGGCTGCCGCCCGGGTCCCGTTCTCTTCTCAAGCTGCTCCGCGCCCTGCTCGCCCTCCACCGCCCCCACTAGCTCCCGACCCGCGGATCATGAGTCCTTCACTTCGCCGCTCTGCCAGCTTTCATGTTGCCAATGCCGCCATGTCTGAGAAGTCCCACGCCGCCCGTATCAACGATGCTCCCACCCTCGCCTCAAAACGGTATTCCGACGAGTCCAAAGAGTTCAGAGGTCCCAATATTTTGCGGAAAAAGTCTGGTTTCTCCGGCCTCATGAGCACACTAGTGGGGTCGCCGAAGAAGCCTGTTATCTCTGCACCAGAAAATCCGGTTCATGTCACTCATGTCGGCTACGATAGCACTACTGGCCAGTTCACGGTTCGTCTTCATCCCAGCCTTGTTCATCTCTCTGACCGTTCATTGCACAAGTGACGCTGGATCCTGCTCCATTTGTGTCCGTGCTGATTTTTAATATTCTTCTCTCTGCAGGGCCTCCCCAAAGAATGGCAGCGTCTTATCAACGAGAGTGGCATCCCTGAGAATGCCCAGAGGGAAAATCCACAGATGATAGCGGATATCGTGACCTTCTACAAGGAAACTACTGAGAGACCTCATGAAGACCAGGTTCTCGAGAAGTTCCACGATGTTAGAGCTCCGGAGCTACGCACCCCATCAGGAGGAATGGTAACATCTCCCGGCATCTATTCGCCAAATCTAGCTGGTATGTCACCTATGATTAGCCCACCAGCAAGTCCGAGATTTCCAATCGTGAATAATGAAGGCACCTTTGAAAACCCACGCGCGCCGCCGCCGGTTCCTGTCCCAGGAAAGAGTCCAGCGCTACACACAGCTAGAGATCATCCAAATCTCCAACCCAGTCGCCCGGCACCGAAACCTCCAGTCTCCATGCAAACGCGAATGCAGTCGCAGTCGCAGTCGCAGTCGCAGTATCCGGCCAAAGACTCTGGCATTGGCATATCACAGCCTGGCGAAGACTTGCCGGCTCTTGCCTACGCCCCCCCACCCAAGGATAACGCTGTTCCTATGCTACCTGAAGAACATAGGTCGAGGTCCAACTCCCGCGTTAACGGATCTTCCCCTTACAGCCCCCATCCCCCTCAGACTCCTGCTAGTCAACCCTCCCCAGCGATGCAGGCCGCCGCTTACCAACAACAACTGATGCAGCAGCAACAGGAACAAGCAATGTCACAAGCTCAAGCTGCAATGAAGGGCCAGCTGGGAAGATCCCAAAGCACGAGACAACCTACAGTGCAGCCTCAGAGCACAAGAACGCAACATCCTCGACCGCCGGAAGCTAACGGAGCTGGTAGCGCTGGCGCCCCTCCAACACAAGCACGGCCTCGCAATAGGAATGCACGACAGAGCCAGAGCACCACGATAGATGTTGCTGCCGCTTTGAAAAGGATTTGCTCGGAAGGTGACCCACGGGAAATATATAGAGGATTTACGAAGATTGGTCAAGGTGCTTCTGGCGGTGTCTACACGGGTCATGAGAGAGGCACAAACCGTTTGGTGGCTATCAAACAGATGAATCTGGAACAGCAACCCAAGAAGGACTTGATTATCAACGAAATCCTCGTCATGAAGGAGAGCGTCCACCCAAATATCGTTAACTTTATTGACAGTTATCTCTGCGGTGGCGAGCTATGGGTGATCATGGAGTATATGGAAGGCGGCAGCCTAACTGATGTGGTCACCTTCAACATCATGACAGAAGGCCAAATAGCATCAGTCTGCAGGGAGACTCTGAAAGGCCTGCAGCACCTACACTCGAAAGGGGTAATTCACCGAGACATCAAATCTGATAATATATTACTGTCATTAGAGGGCAGCATCAAGCTCAGTAAGTCTTCCCACCTCTTCATCGGATTGAATGGATATCTAATGGTTTGCGAACAGCCGACTTTGGTTTCTGTGCTCAGATCAATGAGGCTCATAATAAGCGTACGACGATGGTGGGCACACCATACTGGATGGCGCCAGAGGTTGTTACCAGGAAAGAATACGGCAGGAAGGTGGATATCTGGTCTCTCGGAATCATGGCCATCGAGATGATCGAAGGAGAGCCACCCTATTTGACAGAATCTCCACTCCGTGCTTTGTGGCTCATCGCTACGAACGGTACACCACAAATCAAGGAGGAACATACCTTATCTCCAGTGTTCCGGGATTTCCTTTATTTTGCTCTGAAGGTGGATCCGGAAAAGAGAGCGAGTGCTCATGACCTTCTTCGAGTAAGCTATTTCAATGCCCTGAGTCAGATCACAGAAGCCGGTCCGCTAACTTGCACTAGCACGACTTCATGAAGCTGTGTGTCGATCTTGGGTCGTTGTCGCCTCTCGTCCGGGCTGCTAGAGAAGCTCGACAACAGGAGAAATCCCGGAAGGGGAATTGAGGTCCCACCAACTCAACGTGCCTCTGATCGTAAGGATCAAGAGAGTACGGGAGCAGTAGTACATAACACTAACTTGGATAGTTGCATACATCATACATTGGTGAGGCGCTTCTATCAGCCTTGCCCGCGTAGCGCAGAAAATATTTAAGAGTGGCCCGGCTCAGTTTTGACGAGATAGATCAGGGAGGGCCGATGGGCACGCGATTGGATTAAAAGAAGCGCGTTTTTATTCACATATCTATCGCTAAGCGACAGATTGATTTCTTACTCGGATATTAGGAATTACGAGATCCCACTTCCAAGTACACTTGTACATAGCAAGCTGATACCACCATTGTTCTACAACATTTCTTCGGGCGACCAGATCTTCCACCTCTTTTCGAACCGTTCCTCTAGGGATCCATTCTTATTAGACGCGCAAATGCGCTTAAGATAGCTAGCATCACGAATCATCACCCGATGCAAAAACCAAATTGCTCTCCAATTGAGTAACGAGAACTCAACAAGACAAAGCAAACAAGCAAAGTGAAATCTTCCAGGGCTTCAATTGGATGAGAGCTGCAAAACGATAAATACTTCCACTGTGTCTAACAAAACCTTTAATATACCATCAATTTACAGAAGTCCATTATGTCTTCCCCCGACATTGCGAATTTTCAACGCATCATTTAAGAGGCAGTTATCTATATATTTCGAAAAGCTTCCAGACAACCTCCTTTCCGATCACATCTTGCTAGGACCCAATAGAGCTTCGCTGATGTATGGAATGGAGGTTTTGAGATCACACAATGAGAAGAGAAACATCAATAGGAAAACCATGGGTGTGAACTGTTTGAATTTTACAGTCAGGCAATTCTGTCGTCTATACTCTTACGCTCAACCTCTTCCCTCTAGTCTAAAGATCCATTTTGACCGTGCATGCCAATGCGATGCATTCACATCAGTCCATATTCCTCATCTTTTTCCCTGCCGCTCAGATTGTACAACTCTAGCTCTACGTGAGAAAAAGAACCGTGGGTCTTAGCGATCCCCAGTCAATATTAAGGAGTCTAATATCCAGAGCGGCTGACCCAAACACAGAAAACCGAGGATTGTCAGATATGATGACTCCTGGGTCAAATGACGATTGAAAACTCGCTTTTTCCTTTCCTCCCCCGGGGAACAAATCCCGGCTCTTTTTTTGTATTTACCCATGATCCATGCGCCGGTGCAAATCCGTGGGGGTTATCCGCTGTGTGTGGCCCCGAGTCTAATGTGATGAGAAATCTAAAAGAGAAATGCAGAGATGACGGGGTGCTTCGCTAACAGGTAGGGGAGGTCGTAGAAGTCGTGGTGCGATACGCCCAGGGTTGAAGGTGCATATAAGCCCGAATGAGACAGCAGACGCGTCATTCTTCGCAGCATGGGAGGGTATCCATCTGCACCCTCAGGGTATCGAAGACATAGGACCTCGGCCCATACAGCGTACTGCATTACTCCGCTAGAGCAGATGATATTTCACGCCGCGGGGTGACTGTTCGCGACGGCTACTTCAGCTCGCGTGTACGCTTATAGCACAGTGTAACCGCCATCAATAGCGACATTAGCACCGGTCATGAAACCCGAGGCGTCGGAGGCGAGGAAGACGCAGAGACCGTTCAGGTCATCGACGTTACCCAGGCGGGCCTGGGGTGTCAGAGAGCGCCAGATCTTCTTCTGGGCTTCCAGGGCGGGAACACGGTTCAGAGCCGTGTCCATGTAGCCGGGGGAGATGCAGTTGACGCGGATGTTGTACTTGGCCCACTCAGCGGCAAGCGACTTGCCGAACTGGATGACACCGGCCTTGGAGGCGTTGTAGCACGACTGCTCCTGGGGGTAGTTGACGATGCTGCCGCTCATCGAGGCGACGAGGATGATAGAGCCGGGCTTCTTGGCGGCCATCATGGCACGGCCGACGGCCTGGCTCATCAGGAACGAACCAGTCAGGTTGATATCGATGAGGCGGCGGAACATGGCCGGGTCGTAGGTCTCAGCCTTGATGTTGGAATCGGCGATACCGGCAGAGTTGATGAGGACGTCAGGGGCGCCGTAGGTCTCGACGCAGGCGTCGACGGCGGCGTTGATAGCGGCACCGTCACGGACGTCGACCTTGAAGAAGGAGACGGGGAGACCGGTCTTGTTGTGCAGCTCAGCCGCAGACTCGTCACCGAGTTCCTGGTTCACGTCGAAGATGACGATGGCCTTGGCGCCGGCCTCAGCGCAGGCTCGGGCCATGTGGTTTCCGAGACCACGAGCACCACCAGTCACAACGACGACCTTGCCCATCACACTCATCTTCTGCATCATGGGGGGCATGTCACGGTAGACCCGCTGGGTCAGAGGGATGACATCGGCGTCCTCCTCGGTGGGGAAGGGCTTGGGCTTAGCATCGTCGCGGTTAACGGGGATGCTGAAGTGGTCGCTCGTGGAGCCGGCTGTGCCCGTGGCATCGGGCGAGTAGACGGAAACGGGGACCTCGGTCTCTTGCACCACGTCGCTCTTTGATCGCACCGCTGAAATGGAGAATGTGCGCTGGGCGGCGGGGATGGCTCTGAAAACGGGGGTGCGCGAAGCGCTGGCGAAACGGGGAGCGGCAGCTCGGGCCACGCGCAGGACTGATGCCTTTCCAGACATTTTTGTTTTCTCTGAAATGTGAATGTGTGTTGTGTGGTGGGCGGTTCTTTAGGGGGTGGATTAGGGAGATTGAGCTAACTGGAGTGCCCAATTAACTAGTATAAGCGAATGAGCTGAGCGTTTAACGTAACGTAGCGTAGCGTTAGAACGTGACGAGTGACGGTGAGAAAAAATGGAATAGAGGGTGATAATGAAGTGAGAGAAAGTGTCCGGCTTCGAGGTAGGGCGAGGACGCGGATTCTTATGTAGCAAGGCCGAGATCGGTGGGGAGGAAGGCTGTGGGCTGGACCTCTGGGGTGGTGGGTGGTGGAAGGATCGTGAGATTGCACTTGGGGTCACGAGGACGGCGGGTTTGATGAGAAATGGGTATCGTGAAAATGGGCCTTGTCAATTCCCGACAAAAAGGACAGGTCCCGTACACAGAGCTTGGCCTCTCTGACTTTTTTTTTTTGGCGGCGGCTTATTACTAGCAGCTTTTTATTAGGTCGCCTAACGGGTTGCTAGATCCGCTTGCCGTGGTGGGGAGGGTCGTGTCTCGTGAATCGTTTTCTGACCAGGGACGTCTTGGGAAAACGAAACGTGTGCCCTCTCGAGCTCCTTTCTAGCACCGGTTTGTCGTGGGGGGATCTGAGCGCTTAGGAATAGATTTGTGAAATAGTCGGTAAGATCGTGAGATTGCGAATTGGCGGTCTCGTTCTTTGTCTTGCTCTACTACAAGGGAGTTTACGAGAGAAAAATGAAAATAGGAGGTAAAAAAAAGATCGAACTTTGCTACGAGAGGACGATGACCCCCCTTTTCTACTCTTCTGACGACTCGTTATCTCGAGTACTTACACTAGAAGAAGGGAAAAGATTTTTGTGGATTTGCCTCTGATACTGCCTATCTACCTGCCTGGATCCTTCTTTTTCTTCGCTGTTTCGCGCCATCGTGTCCCGTCTTGTATCCGCAATTGGCTCCAATGCCGTGCGTTTGCAAAAAGACGGTGGTGGTGGTGAATGGAGGCGATGATGTTATTCTGGAGAACTATGGAATGCGCTACTGTACACTACTGTATGTACCTACACTCACTTACCTACACTACTATACAAGTCTGACCGAAGTCTGACCCAAGGTACATTGGAGACTGTGGTTAATGGAGATAGCTGGTCAGTATCCTCTGAAAACTTCTGGGGCCCGGCCCACGGAGTGGCAATGCATACTCGCGGACTCCGACCGTACGGTATTACATACATACGTAGTGTACATGTGCGCTGTTGCATTACATCGTGTAGCGCCAGAGAGGAATCACCGAGCGCTAGCTGAGGGCTGAGTTCAGCCGCTTAGGTAGGTACCTGAGCAAACGACGACACACAACGCGAAGCAGCGAGGTCACGAGTACAGGCCAACTCCGTTCTATTGTTTGCTTGTCTGCTTTGCTCGGTCTTATTGTTCATTCACCACGGCAAAGAAAATCTGCTGGGACGCGTGAGCAAGTTAGATAAGGAGGACAAAGACACGACGGGCCCCGTATGCAATTACAATAATACCCTTTTGCCATTCTCCGGTTTCCACGATTCAGGGCAGATCCCGTTTCTAGCTCCAGGCTTGGTACACTAGGTCTTATTCCGAGACTCCGTAACACAGATCTACCGTGCATTGTTGTAGGTAGTGTAGTGAATATAGCAGCAGCAGAACAGCAGTAAAGACAAGTAGATAAAAAAAAAAAAATCTCCCACCGGTCAAGTCACGACCCCTGACAGGGCCCAGCCTGGTGGAGGGTCCAGAGGCTCCACGGCCCATTTATATAACCCACCAAGATCGTCATGAGACGCCGCGTGCAGGGACCCATACTCCCAAATTTGGAAGTGATTTGAGTCTTTCTTGGGTGTGTTCCCTGGGATATCTGGAAGCCTTCTTGGCAAGGCCTGCCACTTTGCAGTAGCGTACAGATAGAGTCCCATCTAGCGCTGGTGCATGGGACAGTTACAATGCCAAGCCGAAGTAAAGTTGGCGGTCGACGGCCTCTTCTCCCCCTGTCATCTTGGCGACGGCGGCATGCGGTTCTTGTGTCGTAGTTCGTAAGGACTACCAGGTGTAGACTTTGAATTCGGTATTGACCCTCACTAAAAGCCGATACTCTTCATTTTCACGAGTCGTGAACGGCGGCCCGCCAGCTAGTGAACAGATATTGCCCCAGATTAAGTTATTACAAAACCAACAGAGCCGAGAAGCCTTATACTAAGTAGGTACTTAGGTATGCAGGACTGTATCAGTGGATACACACTACGTGGGAGGATTGAGGATTCAAGAAATCCATACGCTACGCTAGAACAATGGCTAGTAGCTGTCTTAGAATGTAAAAGAAGCTTGAAAGAATCAAGACTTTTTCTAGAAGAAAAAAATAAAATAGAATAAAAACCATTACCAAGTTGCTACGTAGCAGCCAAAGAGGTTGCGTGATTATCTAGGGCGTGGGGGTTCTCAACAGTGAGATTCGTCTGGATGATCTATCATTACCATCATCGACATCAACACCAACTGCAACAGGAAGGTCTCCGTCGATCAGGGTAGCGAAGCGAAGACTATTCTTCAGAAACTCTGAAAAGATACTGGGACAGGTGACCAAGGATACAGAAGTACCGTATGTACAGGGAGATATGTCAGTGCGCACGCATGCAGCGGATATCTCCTATCTGTGAAGCCGTTGCAGCGATCTCCGGTCACTGGTTGTTAGTGTATGCAATGCTTGTTAAACCCTAACAGTACAGAGCGTACTATATCATATACGTACAGTAACCATATATTTGAATAATCAGGGGAGAGCCCAGCAAAACGGAGTTCAACTCTGGTCAGAATCTTGGCCCTGGAATTACTACTACTCTTCCCACTACAGTATCTACACTTACAGCACACTAGGTTACAACGTTGGTGACAGATTGCATTATTGATGACGCGGAGCACCAGTCGCGGCTGACCGACGTCCGTGTCTCTCACCGCCAACAAGGTCACTATGTTCCCGGAGGGGATCTTAACTTGAAAAGGGGAAACCCTGATGTCAGAAAAGTATGAGGGACCCGCGCCCGAGGCTCCATTCCCCAATTTCTCAGTCGAAGCCGAGAATTAGTGTACAGTAGCGTCAGTCCACTTAGCGTAGACAGACCCTCTCCGTAACCCCTCTCGACTCTTTTTTTCTTCTATTGCTCTCTGAATCTATTCGAAAATCCGGGGTGCTCGAAGCTTTTAGCGCAAGCAATCTCTTGCAGTAGCTACTGAAAGACTTTTTTCTCCATCCACACTGCAACGGCGGACGGCGGTGAGGACATAAAAACATCAGTCGAGACACCAGTTATTTTTCTGGGCCTTTTTAAAATCCATTGCGTCGGTTCCCCCTCGCACTGGTTTTCGCGCGGTGAGCCAAGCAAACAAAATAAGCAAACAGAGAAGCCTTTCGTCTTCGAATGAGAGAGCGCCCACGTGTGTTGTATATCCGAGGTATGATGCCGAGCCAAGCAATGTAATAAATTCGCTCTTAATATGCGGCTCCTTTATATCCTAGGTAACTTCATTCATCTCCCGTTATCGTCAGCCTCTGTCGTCATTCGCCAATCGCTGGTAACATGGTTGGCGCTGCAGCACATGAATGAAAACTGCGGTTGGTTCGCTTAGACATTAACACCCTGAGATATCATGCATGTCATTCAGAGCATGTTTCAACGACTGGGTATACCAGATTTATAATATCATTCCTCCGGGTTATGTTTCGCAGCATGTAGCATGCACGTGTGTACACACACGCAAAGATAGGTTTCTTGGACAATAGGAAGGCCGTCACCGTTCGTCTCGTTGAATTGTGTAGTCACCCCCTTAGCTCGTTTTTGGATATGGACAGATCCAGTTCACCGGCATACACCGCTCTAACATGTGTTACTGGCGAGATCCACGCAACCGCAGCTACATACCATCACACGTGTACACTACACTACGCTACACTAGGTATATTAGATACATCCCGCGCTGCCAAGCAGCCCTGACACCGGCATCCTCGGAAGAGTGGGATTCAGCCCTGCAAGTGGCATATTGCTCCGTCGTTTCGCATTGTCCTCTGTCTATGTCCGGCATAGCTCTCCTGCTATTTCGGTACCGGCAACAAGGCATCGTATTTATCATCTCATTTTAATTCTGGTCACGCGTCGTGCAAGATATCACCTATTACTACGCATGATTTTGTCCTCAGCTTTTGGACAGCTGTTCATGGGACTCGAAGACAGTCTCTCGGCATTTTCCTCCTGCTAGCTATCGAAACACTCTTCTCTTCGTTCCAGGTCTCTTGGTGACCTTGTAGCCTAAACTCAATTTGCTATGTGTCCGCCTATATACTCACATACGTTCTCCAAATAAGCGAATTGTATACTCGCGTCCCTTTACTTCAAGCAAGTTCATGGCCAGGTCGATATTCCATTGTAGGCAGGGAGATATCTAGCCCACATAGGAGGTATACCTGCTAGAGTAGTATACCTCCTACTCTAGCAGGTAATTAGGCAGGACACTTTTGCAGCTAGAACCCGTCAGATCGAGCCGCTCCAGTCCCATTTATATCCTATCAAACGAGTACCCTCACAAGCTATTCCTCACAAATGCATTGCGACATATACAAACAAACTGAAGAGGGTTGAAGAAACGTTTATACATTATCTTCAGCTTTACTTTCCTTGTGTTTTGTTTTTATAGAAGTACACTCATCTTCGGTGCTCATCCCGAGAAAACGAGTTATCAAATGTCCTCCAAATTGATGGTTTTGATATTAAATTTAGCGCACATTTACTCCTATATGAGCAAGGTGTCACCTTGAGAATGAACGAGCCGACTCTTCAAGGTGTATCATCGCGTAGCGAGGTCGCAGGTAACGCTATAACAGCAGTAATCAATTGCTGGGCGCCGGAACGGTTTCGAAAAGAATTATATTTGGCAAAACAGTCGGGAGTCTATAATGTGAGGCATTGAGTGACACGATAGTGGGAGCTATATATAAATTACAAGGCTCAATATGGTTTGCTGAGTCATTCTGTTGCCTCAAGCTATCTGAAGAGAACTGGGCGCTTTCTTAGAAACTGTAGATCAGGTTCGTTAAGGAGAACCTTCGCAGGCCGCATGCGATATCAGCACTGGTGCATCTTATCTAACCGAAGCTCATGGATGGTATTGAATCTGTCTTCTTCATGTTGAACTCTCTAATGTTATGGGCTCACAATGAATTTCAAGCAACAGCTGGGTCATGAATCAACTTAACGATCATACTTCCGGGAACAGAAGGTGATATACCGGACTCAAACCGTCTGCTCTAAAATGCCAGATCCCATTCTCGGCACCGCCGTCTCGTGTCTTCTCACTTGCAAATAAGATAACAAAATTATCACAGGAGCATCGGGAGGAGCAGCACTTATTCTGCAAGAACACAGCGGAAATATGTGAGCATGACAATCTGTTCAGAGACACAGTATCAGCTAATGCCCAACTGTATCGAATCAAAGGGTGCGAAGTGAAAATTAAGTCACTAATAATTTACTCGTGATGAGTCCTTGCTTGATAAAAAGAGAGACATTAAGGCTCGGTGTACTTGAATAGAGACTATCATCACTCGAGAGCTCTGGTCAATTCAAACTCGTGAAGAAACAAACCATCTACGCAAGCCGGTCTTTCACATGAACAAAAAGTATCAGGAGTCTAAAGTCGGGTCTCACCAATGTTAAAACTTACCCAACGCTATGACGGTGCTGTCTATTGCGAATGGGGGCTGGCGCTCGACGAATTAGGCCGAGATATCATTGTTCAGTCAGCTACCATTCTATTCAGTAGGTAGACCTCTGTTCACGTTTGAGAACACGTACGATCAGATGATGCGGATATATGTTTGCGAGTCAGATAGCTCGCCTTCCTGCCAGGCTGACGTGGTGATGGCCAATTTCCAGATGGAATGGGTCGCTTCCTCCTAGAGACAAGATGTGAAGTTATATCACTACTTGTAATTCGTTCTTGCATAACTCAGCGGCTTACTTCGCCCCTTTGTGTCTTGTATCAGGCGCCTTCTAGAGAATTTAGATTGCCTTCTTCTCATCTTTGGATCACACCTTGCCCACTCCTGTGAAGCTATAGACGAGTTCCGCATGTGCAATAATAGCTTAGAAACCACCCTCCGACGTAGGATAGCCACGACAATGCCAAATATCTGATTGCTCAGAACACAGTTCAGCGTTCAGTCGAATCAGTATTTGTAAGTCTATGGACACTGCGAGCTATGATGAACTGGCAGGATTGCCCCTCTTCCTTATCAATGCCTTGCTAGTTAGGCATCATTCAAAGGTTATGACATATGCATACAAATGAGGAAGGTAGCTTGAAGCATTTGAGTCCCCGAAGGCAGTGTCAGGTGACAGCAATGTCGACCGCGTTTCATGCCGGCTTTTCTATCTGGACCTATAAGTTGGATTGCCTTAAACCAGAGTATCATCGAGAGACAGTGGCTTTGACTATTTCCCCCAGCATTGAACGCAGCTTGAAGAAGACAATGTAACTTCATTTATTATCTTATTGGTCGATGGCCATAATTTGTGTACTGCACTCGTATTGACTTCCCATTTTCAGTGTAGCCAAGGATCTGAAGTATCTGAGGGTTTGGGCCCGCAGGTCAATGTGGGAATTGAATCTAAATATAAATGTTCCACGATAGCTGTAGGAATGCTGCTTCGACTAGATACCACTCCGATAGGAACGCAAAGACCCTTACAGATTACAGCATTTGGAGCATCATTTGTATATAGTGAACATGGACCCTTGACCTTCTCCATCTTTGAGCGCACCGTTGGTGTTCAGAGTAGACTTGATCTGCACAAGGATCTGTGCACGACTAGCTGCCTGCGTCTCGGGATCTTGAAATGTCGCGATGCTTGTTTGAGATTGGTGATGGAATATGTACTTCTAAAATAGCCGACTTTCTGAGCCGGCTGCTGATTCTTGGCATCTCATGCTCGCGACAGCCTCTGTTTCTTCCCTACTGAAATGCCTGACTGATTCTTAGAGATCTTAAAATATATAGTAAGGAAACTCAAGGCGTTGGCTACTAATACTTCGGGCGAATAAGTTGTCATGTTAACGCCATTAGTGCGTTTCCCAGAACCCCTCCAAGATTCGTGCCAACTATCATAAGAGCTCGTAGGATCTGGTTCGTGGTGGTGAGTGCGGATAAACAATAATGTGGTCTAGGACTCTGTGTTCGTTATAATACATATGCAGACTTAGCAGAGGCTCTAAGTATGTGCTCTGACGCTAAGACCTCCGAGGTTATGTGCAATATCCAGTCTGGAGTTGTTGGAATCTCCATCTGTTGGCGCGGCGTATTCCGTGACAGAAGACCATGCATGGTCGCCCAATCTCCTCTGCCTTATGGCTCTAGAGATCTCTATTACGTCCACGTCATACTGTATCCAAAAAGAATCCTTGCCCTGGGTACGGTCCGGGGATATCCTCAGGCCGCGAATCACTCGGCCAGGGGGTCTGGTAAGAGCTACCGCTTACGAACAAGGGAACTTTGTGCCGTCAGGCTTTGTCACTTCCGCACTCGCTAGCTGCGAGATTGCCTGTTGGCGAACATCTCTAGTTCCCTCGTTGCCCATTGAAGGTGACGTTGAGACCTCTCCTTTCGCGTTCACTATGTCGTGTGGCTATCATATTCGCGGCACTGCCACCAGCTACAGTATAACTCCTAATCGAAGTTACATAACAGAAGTAGTACTTTCATAGCAGATGCATGTGTCTAGCTTCTATCGCTTTGTCATTACAGGCGCACGGTTGGTTATGCATAGTTATGAGATAAAAGTATCGTGAGAAGAACCAAAAGGATGTTGTAAGATACGCAGAAAATGTATAAGCACTCCGGTGGAGATCTGACAAGCGACAGTTGAAGAATCATGATTACATCTCATTTTAGCTGGATTGGTGTCAGGCATTGCATTGTGTGGTTGTATTGTAGTTGTAGAGGTTATGGAGGGGGCCAAGTGCCCAGCACTGTGGCTACTTATTATATACACAACCTAGGGCATACCTGCCTACAATTGGGGTTCGCATACCATGACGAGCATACATGGAAATGGGGATTTGATGCTTATTCGATGAGATGACGGCTAGATTCTCTGTAGTACACAAGATGTACTGTAACTAAGTAGATTGAACTTCGTCAAGAAAGGGAATAGACTCGTAAAATCTGGGCTGGCCCTATTATTTACTACTGTGGTCTAGGTTCGGACCGTGCACCAACCCAGCATCTTGTGTTGGTCCGCATCAGTATTCCATCATTTGATTCGAGAGTAATGCATTTCGAGTACCATCTGTTCCCTATTGAATGAATTTAGAGGGCTCATTTTTTCTGGTTAGAACGAGCCAACGATTGTCTCCACTAGCATCAGCGTTTCTACCGGCATCGAGATGGAGATAGCATAGCGCCTATGCTGTGGGTGCTCGGTGCTAATTGAAACAAACCCCTCCCTTGGCCGTGTCAAAATAGCAAAGTGCAGTCAAATTTCTAGTCAAGCCGAGCCTTCGTTTCACTAAGTTTAACCGCGTTCATTATTGGCACGAGTGAGTTGACCGCGCCAGGCAACTCCTCACTATCATGGAATATATACTGCCGAGCTATTCTGCCTCGTTAAGTCGGCAACCACTGGCATCCGATTAGCATGTGTACAGACGGACCTCATTTTGCCTATTGTGGCGGGTCGTAGATTGCAATTGCTTATTGTTAGTTGTTGCGGGAGAACAAGCTAATTCTGTATCTCGGCCCCCCTTTGCTTTTCCGGCTGGGTGAAACTGCAAGTGAAACGATGGCGACAGGGGCCAATCGACGGGGGTGAACTACTGCAACACTTCTCATCAGCCTGGCATTACTATTAGTATTCCACCAATACCTCGTCTTCTTAGCCTGTGGGCTTCAGGGGCTGGCGTATAGGAAATTCTCGAACACGGACCCCCGCCAGCGTCACGTCTGAAGTAGCACGCTAAAGTACGATCGCGAAAATCCTGTTCACGGGGATGCGTGCGTGCAGGAGCCCTGCCTATCTGGTTATTGCAAGCGGGCGACTAGGCGCAATGAGCGATAGGTCAATGTGCTGCTCCTGTTTACTTTGACTGCCTCGCTCTTTTACAACCCAATCAGTTCTAAGAGGTGCGGTGGACTCTATCTCTCGTTATGACATCGTGATGAGATATCCGAATCTGCTATCATGATACTATCTTTCTGTTAATAACTTCAGTCCCCCTCAAGTGGGCATTGAATTCTGTTCTACCCTCCCGTAATTGAAGCCCCGTGGCATTGCCGTCACCATGGCGGTGCCTGGAACCATACAGGCGTTGATTGCTGCGTTCTTATTGTCAGTACTCAAATGCGAATTATTGTTGTTTATTTGTGCTTATCATTTACTACAGCGGAATCTTGTTCAATACGGCATCTACTGCTTTGGTTCTCTACGTCAAAAGCCAGGGCTCGACGATCTATCGGGACGGGTTGAGGCTGGTCCTCATTTTATTCTTTTTAACATCTTCTTCTTGGGCTCTTGTCGAATTCCTCTCCACTCTCATCGATCCGAGCGCAGTGTCTACGTGCCAGGTGGCGGTAGTTTTTTCGTCTCTTTTCGACCAACTTGGAAGGGTGTTTGTTGAGCAATATCTAGCGTGGGCGGTGCCAAAGGGAGATACTAAAACAGCATTTTCCCTCATACCACAGATATTGGTTTTCGGGCGATTCTTCGTGGGAATAGCCTTCACAGCGGTAACTCGGACTCAGTTTAAACCTACGTGTGCACCTATATCCAGCGTACGAGCGATCTCTATCACGAGCATCGCATTAGACGGAGTCATTATTGGTCTCTTATTGATTCAAGCTTTCACAAATGGCACGCCCACCAAACAGCCAAACTCTCACTCGACTTTAAAACACAAGCCTGCCCGCTTAATTCTAGTGGGAGTTGCTTTGTGGTGGGGGGTACGTGACGAGTTTTCTCCTATTGTATTAAATATATGCTTACCCTCTATAGACGAGCGTGGCTTCATCATTAGGACTGGCAAGTTTAGATTTGTTTTACAGAACCGCCTTGCCCGGAATTGGTCTTACGGTCTTAGTTGGTTAGTTCTACGATCCAAAACTTATGCTCAAACCACTAATATTATCATATAGCATTAGTTACAATACTATCCCAGGCATATGCAGTTCCTCGAGAGTTCCCACAGCGCCCCGATTCTCCTTTGTCACGAGAAGCCAGAAACTTGTCATCGTCAGGCTCTACGGATTACCCGCCTTCTCGTTACGAGGATTTGAAAGAAACCAGCACTTTTTCGGTAGCCGCGTTCCCAACAAGAACAGATGTTGGTCGAAACATACGCCGAAATGACGATGGCACGTTCCCCACGATCTCCAGGCCGATGACGGCTGGATCAGACAATAATGGGATTCCAACCCAAGAGCAGCTTTTCTCGACCATGAATTCATCGGGCTTAGCACCTGGCTTGTCCGCGGTACCACCTCTTCCAGTCGGCCGAGGAATTATGAAGAGTGCGAGTGGCCGTAAGGCGGTCTCAAAAAACAGGGTCAAAGCGGAGGATTTGGTTATCTCAAACCCCATTTTCAACGAAGATGAAAACACGCAGACATCTTTTAAGAGAATTCCCACAATTGACCTAGCAGAAGCAGCAAGTAATGAGAGGTTAAGACGGGAAAAGTATGCGCAACGTATCCCAAGTCTAGTGGCCCAGCGTCCTGCTCCACGACCCCCTAGTCCCCCAGTATCACCCGTTAAAGGCGTTGCGGAGGCACAGATGACCGGAGAACTAGAAAGATCTGAATCTACGAAGACAAATAAGACGTTAGGTGGACTATCTGTCGAGGGAAATGCGTCTTCTACTGGTACCCAGTTATCTCCTGGCGTTGAGGCTATTCGGCGTCGGTCCCCGCGACAACCCGAGCCAGCTACTTTGACGACTCCGTTCAGGGTAATCAGGCCTGGTGAGCCAATTCGGATACCCATCCCACGGCCACCAGAACGAGACCAAAACCCACCGCCAACGAAACCAGAACCTGTAAAAACACCTCTTCAGCGTCGCCCGACAACGGGACTGCCATCGAACCCACGAGCGCAAACACTAAAATCTTCGGCGAATGAGACTGATAATCAGAAGACCCAAACTGTTATGTTTGTTAACAATATCGTTTACAGCAACCCGAATGCAGTCGGAGATATCATCCAGGAAGCTACTAAAGCGCCGCAGCCACCTGACTCGGCGGACTCGGTTTTAAATCGCCCGCGTCCTATTCCAAGGAAGGGTGATAAAGATCGCCAAGTCTTTCCAGCTGAGATTACTCCAAATCATCAACATAAACGTTCTAAGTCTAGCGGGTCTATAGTGAGTCGGAAATCGATCCTGCAAGTGGTCCCTGGCAGCCCAACAGGGCTTCCTGCTCTACCTCCAATCCCAATGATGGCCAGTACAACAACTAGAACCGTACCAAACAACACCAACAGTATGACTGTAGAAGAGAAAATGAATCTTCTCTATTCTGTACAATCCAACACATCGCCCAGAACAGAAATAAGCTTGAGGCGACGTTCGTCTCTCCCCAATTTAGTTGCTGTTCCTCTTGTCCCCCAGGTGGAGCATTCGTCAGATATTGTATCCGGTCCGGAGCCGAATAATGATACAAGAGCATCTAGAGGTAGCAAAAGATCTACAGCACGAACCTCAAGCTTACTTGGAATCACAGCTGGTTCTCAGAGCGTTAACCAGACCGATGCATTAGCTGCGTCCTTCAAACCCCACGATTCCATGGGCGATATAGGAAACTCCTGGCTACCTGGAATACCTGCCGAGAATCTCACGGTATCCGAAGAAGTGAAACGTAGGTCATCACCGGTAATTCCTGTAGGTAGGCAGTCGAGTGTATCAACCCAAAGTGAAACGCGGTATGGAGATGAGGAGACGACGACAAATTGGGGTTCAGTCTACTCGCCGGTTATCCCAGTTTCGAGACAGAACGCCCGGTCAACCTACATCCAAAAAGGCTCTCAAAACGTCAACAGCTTTGAGGAGATACCAATCATGATGGTTGCTGAATCGTTCGAGAACTTAGGGAGCAGCGGTCCACCGTCAAACTCAACACCAGAGAAATCGCCATCTAACAATACAGATACTTCTCAAAGATTATCAGGACATTTTCATCATCGCCCCGGAGATGATTGTCCTACCTTCTCGGCTCGCAAAGAAAGAATACGACCAAGGAAGATGCCTCCTCCGACTCCATTGCTTCTGACAGGGCAGGCTGCCAAACGTGGAATAATCGCACAAGCTGCGGAGCCCTCCCCTGTAGAGTCACCTAGGATTGCTTACGAAGCCATTCAAGCTCAACTTAGGAACTTCGAGAAATCAGATAGGGACTCGGTGGGAAGTTCAGGCCAGCGCTTAGCCCTCCTAACTAATCTGGAACAAGAAATGGGACAACTGGAATCGAAATGGCAAACAACACATGAAAATCTCAGTAGAGATTCTATCTCGAGTATACGAACCTCCCTTTCCCGAATCTCACGTCCGACTTCGATAGAACCGACGTTATCTAGATCGCATTCACAGCGATCATCATTTGCAAATACTATTGCTGAACGACGCGCATCTCGAAGGGCTCGCATTCAGCGCGGAAGTGGCGAAGTAACGACCGTTCCATCGAGTCAAAATCCATTGCGAAATCTTGAAGACACTGGTGCCGCCTCCCAACCAAAATTGCCCATGGAGCATCTACAGTCCACGGAACAGGCGCCAGAGCTACTCATGAAACGCATCGATTCTAATTTCTTACCAGCCTCAAAAGTCGGTTTGGGAGACCTAAGTCCTCCTGAAACAGATACATTAGGTTTGGATGGAGAATTGGAGAAAGGTTTAAGAGCCGACAGCACCAAAAATAATAAGTCGGCTTCTCCTATTCACGAACTATGGTCTCAAAAAGAATTGCCCAGGCAGCAAGTAAAGTCATGGCTCTGGGCGCCTGATTCAAGAGAGCTGCAGCTACAAAACCAACGTTACGAGCCCCCAGAACGATATATTCGATTAGTCGATCGAAAGCTTTTGAGTCCTTTGACAATCAGAAGTTCGGACTTGTGGCAAAATGACACTAAAGTGATGTCGGTGAAACCGCAGGATGGCCTATGGAATAATCAATCGTCTCGGCATCCAGAGTCAGAAAAGGTTTCAACCCGTCCAGCTACCATACGTCCCCCTCGAAAACCCAAACGTGTCACACTCCTTCCTGACATCATTGAGAATCCTGAACCTCTTCCAAACAAACGGGGCACTCTAGGGATTTTCCAATTTCCCTGGGGAGAGAAGAGCGAGAATGCCACACTTCAATATTACCCGAGCCAAGCAGTCATGGCCATGCCCGGCACAATGACCACTGGGAATCGTGTAGAAGATGCCCTAACCAGCGACGAGTTGACAGACCTAGAAGCGGATGAGTACTCGTCCTCTTTCTTCGACGATTACGAAGAGGGTGATAATTTCTCGGACTTTTCTGGCGGTGGCGATGACGAATTCGATGAGACGACACTTTGGGAAATTGCGAGCTTACTTCAAAGTGATCAGGTTCCATCCAAAAATAGCCTGCTCCTTATGCCATTCCAGTCTTCGCCTTCAATAGATTCCTCTATACTCGTGGATTACGGCGTGGATATGCTATCTGACTACGAGGAGCATGATGACGAGGACGAGGACATGACTGGGATTCTTGCCTCACCAAACCAGATAATTTCGGTCCAGGAACTTAATATGCCAGATGATATCGAGAGATCCTTGTTATGGACTCCACCGAATACTTCTCAAAACTCTCCTCTGAGTTTCGGTTTACCTCAACGCGAGAGTTGGGATTTGGGAAGGGACAAGCAAATAACAATGCCACCAAACAGAGTCAAACCTCAGCCCCTGGTTGAGAACTTCATCTCTATCCAGAGCAGCGAACTGTGGTCGCCAATGAGGAAAGGGACAGAAAATGCTAATGCATTATCGCTTTGGTTATGCTCAGCGAATAAAAGCGAGCTCCATCAAATAAGTTCTTCTACACAGCCGGTGCAGAACCAACACCAGCCGCCAAAGTTGTGGTCAACATCAGTGGCCGTCAAAAGCTCCTCACAGTTCAATCTCTCTGCATTTGGCTTACCGGAACCCGACGCTCAGGTCTGGCAACAGTTGATCTCCAAGATGAGTATTGCTAAAAGGTCGAGAGCACGAACAGAGAGAGCGTTACCCATTATTAACAGTTATATGCTGTGGTCTCAAAGCAAGATAACTGAACCCGTAACGTTATGGACTCGGCCTCTGATTTCCCCACTGGTAGAGAATGATACTTTATTTCAGCCTGGAGCTTCAAGAAGCAGTTACCGGGCCACAACAAAGCCTCCTGCTGCACTCTCGCTGCCCATGAGAGCGTTCCGTCCTGACAACGCCCCTCTAGAGCTACTAGAATCGACTGCGCTATGGAGTTTAAAGGCTCCAATCTCAATTAAGGCATCAAATTCTGCTCTTTGGGAGATCGCGATCAATGTACCGCAAGTAACAAGAGAAAACCCTGTAAGAGCCTCTACAACAGGAACTTGTACTTCAAGTGGACTTTGGAGGCGGCCAGGACAAATACAGACACAGGCGCATCTGGGTCTATTTGATTCTAAAGCAACTAGATATGATTTCCGTAGAACATCGGAGCCACCGGCAGCCATCTCGACCGCCACACGACCTCGTATTGTTAGAGAAGACATATCGGCTTTAACTAGTCGCAACCTTTGGGCCCGGCAACAGATACGAGAAACGATCATTCAGGATAAAGAACGAGGTCTCCTATGGCAAGAAACTCTGCCCACGGATATCAGGATGCCTACCCTATTCAAGATTGACGCAGGGCGAACAGATTACCGCACTACATCCGCCAATCCTGCAGCATTGGTGATCGGCAGAAAACCAAGGACCATTCAACAACCGTTGCAATCCCTCCAGTCGACTCAGCTATGGGTTAATGAGCAGGCCTCAAGTTTGGAAATAGACTGGATTGCTGTGCACGGTACCTCCTCGTCCTCAATTCCCCCATTCACGGACAAAGCCCCAGTCGAGATAGTCGCTACAGAGGTCTCGCACGTTACCACGTCAAGTAAAGGTAAACGCGGCTTCTTCAATAAGTGGTTTGGCAAGAAAACGAACGAGGATGCAGCTACAGGAGCGGCACCGAAAATCCAACCCGATGAAGCAGGTTCAAGTTATGATATCTCTGGACCATCGAACGACATCGTCGCCAAGGATCAAGATGAAACCATGCATGTGAATGCGACTCCCCCTACTCTGCGTCATCAATACCGACCTACCGTTTTATACAATGCCGATTGGGATGCAGCGCTCGCCGAAGCCGTTGCACTTAGCTATCCAAGAACCGCGATTACTTTGTGTGCGTCCGACCCCAAGGACTGGGATGTTCAGCTAAGTGAGGCAATCAGAGCAGGCCGTTCTACCCCCCGCTCTACACGTCTACAGGCAACACCCCGAGACTGGTCTAGAGCGCCTCATCAGGCCATTATCGAGTCATATCCTCATCACAGACATTCAAGAGGACAAACAGTGGCATATCACCTGAATGCCGAACGCCCGAACGAAACTTTCAAGGATGAGGGCGTCCGACCGCTGGAGTTCGACGCAGCTATTCGCCATCCCGTTTTTCTTGGCTCGCTGAAAACTACGGCTGAAACCGTGCACCCAGCTTTTACCGGCTACCGCGCTAATACAGTAATATTCTCCGATAATATACATCCAGTGACGACAGAACCCAGTACACAACATCTGGATACGATCACTCAGCCTTCACCTGACACATCATCCCTGTGGGCTAAGCCTTTAGAATCACAGATCATTCCCATGGACGGACTATGGTCCTTCGACAAGGAAGCCTTAGATCCCATGCCTCAGCACATGCGAAGCAGTATTCTTACTGGCTATTACCCTATGAGGGGGAATAAGGTATCTCTTTCAATAGTATCTGATATGGAGATTGATCTCAAGGAGCAAGGGCTATGGAATCGCAGCAGTGGGAACAGGTATCTGCGCCACCCTTCTTCATTTGAGAAGAACTGGCTTGATGACTCTGTGAATAAACGGTTCACTCGAATTGAGCTGCGATACTAAATAGTGTTGCCTCACATAACTATCTTCATGCAAGCATATTTATTTCCTTTATGTCATATCATATCCATGTATCATTATTGCAATTATAATCAGTCATGATGCAAGATAATCATTACAAAATTCAGGCGTAATTGAATTGTATCTCTCTGGAAACTGTCTGTTCGTCTCAGTCTGGTGACTCCAAATGTAGACATCTGTTCAGAGCGACTCAATAGTGGTGAAGTATGGGTCATCGAGTTCGCGGCTATTTTCACTCGTAGCGTGTGAACCTTTCAATAGTCCCATACCTTCAAACTCCCTTAAGCCAATCTTGAGTGTACCTAGTGTCTTTCCGTCACTGTCAATAAGCTCGGCGCTCGCACCCAAATTAACGTGATAGAGGCAGAGCTCAACGTCCTCGGCATAGTCGTAGACAGCACTCTTTACCCCGGGTTTACCGAGGACCAATATGGTGTTCTCACGCACATACAGTGGCATGCTACCAAATCCGTGCCTTTCTTTAAACCAACCGGGACCCTCGTGGACCTGGTTCGTGAAGAACGAGGTCCATTTACCTTTCGGTAGATAGAACTCGACTTCACCCGACTCTTCAAATATCGGTGCGGCAAGTAGGCTGTCGCCAATCATGAATTGGCGGTCAAGATACCACGCAGTCTGGTCGTCGGGAAATTCGAGACACATGGCCCTCAACGAGAGCGGCCAGCCATTCTCGACGGCCTTCGCGGCCTGTGCAAACAGGTATGGCATGAGTCGTGCCTTGAGCGCCGTCCACTTTGCCAAGGTATGTGAGCAACTCTCATCTGACTGATCGTCATGGTCGATGGTCCAGGGCACGCGATAGGAATTGCTCCCGTGCAGCCGACTGTGCGAGCACAACAGTCCGAATGCGACCCAGCGTTTATAGACCCACGGCGCTGGGTAGCCTTCGAAGCCGCCGATATCGTTCGACCAAAAGGAATAGCCGCAGAGACCAAGGCCAAGTCCACCACGCACGGATTCCGCCATTGCTTCGGGCGTGGACTCGCAGTCGCCGCCCCAGACGAGTGGGAAACGCTGTGTGCCGGCGCAGGCCGAGCGCGCGAAGAGTACGGCTTCGGACGGTCCGTAGCGTGCTTGCAGGGCTTCATATACTACTTTGTTATATAGGAAGGCGTAGTAGTTCTGAATATGCGTTAGGAACTCTTTTCGTACACGAATTTTGATCGAAAAGAAGAGGAAACTCACATGCATCTTATGAGTATCAACCGATTTATCGAACCATTCAACATCGAGAGTCGGGATCCTCTCTCCGAAGTCTGTCTTGATACAATCGACACCCTTGTCAAACAAGTCGTTGAGGCAATCAACATACCACTTAACGGCTCGGGGGTTGGTGAAGTCAACTAAACCCATGCCCGCTTGCCACAGATCCCACTGCCAAACGTCGCCATTCTTCCGCTTTAGCAAGTATCCTTTCTGAGCTGCGTCCTTGAAGGCTGCGCCGTGCTGTGCGATATAGGGATTAATCCACACGCAGACTTTCTTGACCAGCCCGGATTCTTTCAAGCGGGCGATCTGTGCTTTGGGATCAGGGAAGCGATCGGAGTCGAAGACGAAGTCTGTCCATGTGAAGGCCTGTCATAGCACACATACTGTGTAAGTCTAACTGAAGCAAGCAAAGAGGATATTCTAGCATCCGGGGCCCCGTAGTCTCACCTTCATCCAGAAGCAATCGTAATGAAAGACATCAACATGTGTATCCCGTTGCTTCATTCCTTCTAAGAACGAATTAACAGTCGTCTCGTCGTAGTTCGTGGTAAAACTCGTGCTTAGCCAGAGTCCGAAGCTCCAGCTGGGCACCGTGCTCGGTTTCCCCGTGAGCAAAGAGTATCGCCGCAGCACATCCTTGGGCGTAGGCCCGTAGATGATGTACCACTTCAAGTGCTGGCCTTCGACGCTGGTTTGGACGCGACTGCACCGCTCGCTACCGATCTCAAGATCTACTTTTCCGCACGTGTCGATGAAGATGCCGTAGCCGCGCGAACTCAGCCAGAATGAGACGTTCTTGTACGACTGATCGCTCGAGGTGCCGCCGTCGGCGTTCCACAGCGATATTGACTGTCCGACTTTATTGAAGGCTCCGAAACGCTCTCCGAGTCCGTGGACAGACTCGCCAATGCCTAGCGTTGTCTGTGTAAAGACGTAGTGCTTAAAGTTTCGCATGTCCCCTGTTTGCATGGGGTTGCTGGGCGCTGGATTGTACGCCAATCCAATACTCCGACCGAGCAGTGATGTCAAGCTCTTTGATCCATCTGTACTGTGAAAGCGTATGTCAAACGAATGCTGGTCTGGGCCAATCGTTGCTGATAGCGCGCCGGCGCTCAGCGTGGTCCCCTTATCCCCTTTAGTGTATTGAGGTTCGATCTCCGGATGTCCATTGGGGAACAAATCGAAATGAGGACCGTTGTCTGCTGCCCCAATCCAGTGTGTCGTCTCAACTGATATGATTCCATCAGATTCTGCCTCTATTTCCTGTAATCTTCGTCAGCTATAGTAGGTACTCCTACAATCGCAACAATATCTTACAATGGTTAAAGTACTCTGGTTCAAGGTGTCTCCCCGTCTGAAAATTTTCCGCGTGGGACACAGCAGGCTGAGACCCCTTTCTGTCTGCGTGATGTTATGGATATCTTCAGCGTACTCTACCTTCATCCCCTCTGCCGTCAGCCACATACCATCACGGAACTTCATGTTGAATACTGGGTGTTTTCAGCTGATCCTTAGATTTTAGGATGACATACAGTTTAAATTTCATACTATTTGCATCTTCATATAGACAGAAGTACTAGAAATATTCGCTATTAACCCTACACCACGTTAGTTAGGCCGCAGGGGGATGACAGTAACACAGACAACAAGACCCGCTCTTATGTGTCTCAGCGCAAAGCTTCGCCGACCATTGAAGGTCACAATCATATGATCTTTGCGTCGACGGCATGCGGGCCGCATGGCGCGAGCGGGGTTTCTCGAACGATTTTTGAATGGTGCATAATGATTCGTAGTATGCTCTAAGAACTGTAGCCCGTCTCACATGCAAGGGATGAAGGGGTGTCGGTGCGGTGCTCGATGTTCCACTCAACGGCGTTCGTTCAGTGCATGGTATATCCTTCGGTAGAATCCTTGCCCACCAATGACGAGAATTCATTTCTCTGAATCTGGGGCCACAAGTGCCTTGAACACTTTCCCCAACCGTTGATCTCCAATTATCTCCAAATATTCCATCCCCGGAATGTGCTCCCGAGCTCCACGACTGAGAGCTTCCTTAGGAACTTTGTAGGAGCTGAACGGTCTAACAAACCAGGTCAAGGGTAGGAGCCGTGAGCTCGGTAAGGACGACGATGAACTCCCTTCGCTTACTCTCCGTATGTAAGATCTAAAATGCGGAGAGAAGGCTAGTTTGCCGACGGGCATCGTTCTTTAATTTTCCTGATGACCAGTCCCACCTCGCATATGTGTTATATTTAATCGTCACTTTACGCCAATTTCTACGCGTCTGTCATTATGTTCTCGTCAAAGTGTCGTGACCTCTCCCCGGACGCTTTCTATCACCACGGTGAAAATGTGGGACTCTATTGCGGCTATCGTCGTCGTCCTAACTGCTCTCACGCAGGGGGCATTGGGTGACAAGAGGAACACAACCGTGTACAAAGATCCCAGTGCTCCAATCGAGAGCAGAGTGGCAGATCTGCTGTCAAGGATGACGATCGAGGAAAAGACATCTCAGTTGGTTCAAGGCGATCTCAGGAATTGGCTAGACGTCGACACATTCGCATTCAACCAAAGTGGTCTCGAGTTCAACATGGAATACCGAGGCGGCCAGTTCTACGTCGGCGTCCCGATACCGTGGAATGAGCTTAGTAAGGGCATTAAACAGGGACAAGACTACTTGATGAACGAAACGAGACTCGGAATCCCTGCGTTTGCGCAGTCCGAGGGCATCCACGGTTTTCTGATCCCGAATGCGACAATTTTCAACTCGCCGATCGCCCTCGCCTGTTCCTTTAATGTTGACCTTGTCCAGAAGATGGGCCAGGCTATAGCTAATGAATCTCGAGCGTTGGGAGTCAATCAGATATTTGCACCCCTTGCTGACTTAGCTCGCGAGCTGCGGTTCGGTCGTGTAGAGGAAACCTACGGGGAAGACGGCTACTTGTGAGAAGATACTACTTGCTCAATCTCGCCCAAAACACTAACCATATTCTATGTAGGGCCGGGGAGATGGCGCACGCCTACGTGACGGGTCTTCAGTCCCTGAATGTGACGGCCATGGTGAAGCACTTTGTAAGCAAGAAAGACCCCCTGGTCGCATATAATATTTTTGCTCACTAGAAATGTGATAAGGCTGCCTTTGCAACCCCGGAACAAGGTGTTAACACGGCACCAGTTCACGGTGGTGAGCGGGAATTGCGAACTACATACCTTCCCTCATTCAAGCGAGCAATCATTGACGGCAATGCGTTTTCGATCATGAGCGCCTATCACAGCTACGACGGAATCCCTGCAGTTGCTCATAAGCATTTATTGACAGACATACTACGCGACGAATGGGGTTTCAAATATTTCGTGAGTTGAAAGGTCAGCATGATAAAAGTGCATAAGTCTAATGCGGGAAAACTAGGTCTCAAGTGATGCTGGAGGGACTGATCGGCTATGCAGCTCCTTTGGAATGTGTGAGGCGAATCCGATAGATTCTCATGCGGTCGTCAACTTCGTGAGTTATCGGCACACGCAGGGCGCGAACCACTCAAGAAGCTAACGTGATATTCAGGCTCTCCCTGCTGGAAATGATGTCGAAATGGGGGGCGGCTCCTATAACTTCGAAAAGATCCCGGAGATGGTCCAAAGCGGATTATTGTCCATCGACATTGTTGACGAATCTGTCTCGCGAGTCTTGCGCGCCAAGTTTGAAGCGGGCATGTTCGAAAACCCCTTTACGGGAGTCCCTGAAGATCAACAATCGGAGTACATTAATACGCCGGAGACAGTCAAGCTCGCACGTCAACTTGACGCCGAGTCTATCGTTCTACTCGAGAATCACAACGGCCTTCTGCCGTTAAAGAAGGATACCAACATTGCCGTCATTGGGCCCATGGCGCACGGTTATATGAATGTAAGCGGTTATGGAGACCATATAAGTCATAGGATGACTGACAATATCTGTTGTAGTACGGAGACTATGTGCCTTACCTTTCGCAGTACAGAGGTGTCACCCCACTCGATGGTATCAAGGCTGCCAGCGAGGGCACCGTCACCTACGCGCTAGGATGTGAGCGATGGTCAAACGACCAGTCAGGTTTCGATGAGGCTGTCGCCGCCGCCAATTCGGCCGACGTCGCTGTCGTGATAGTAGGCACCTGGTCTCGCGATCAAAACGAGCTCTGGGCTGGTTTGAACGCGACGACCGGCGAGCACGTTGACGTAAATAGCCTCAAACTCGTTGGCGCCATGCCAGACCTCGTGCAGGCCATTATCGACACAGGAAAGCCAACGGTCGTAGTGTTCAGCTCAGGAAAGCCTGTCACAGAACCTTGGATTTCAGATGCGGCATCGGCGCTCGTGCAACAGTTCTACCCTTCGGAACAGGGCGGAAATGCACTGGCTGATGTGCTGTTTGGTGATATCAACCCCTCCGGCCGACTCTCCGTGTCATTTCCCCATGACGTGGGCGATACACCCATTTACTACGATTACCTCAACTCAGCGCGTGCGTCACCCGATCCTGGTGCCGAATATCCAAACGGTACCATTATCTTTGGTCACAACTACGTCCTCTCAACCCCGCTACCGCTTTACAGTTTCGGCTACGGTCTCTCATATAGTACTTTCTCGTATGCCAACTTAGCTCTGTCAAAGACAACGGCGTCGGCTAGCGACACGATCACGGTCAGTGTAGACGTCACAAATGAGTCGGATCGAGACGGGGACGAGGTCGTGCAGCTCTATGTCAAGGACTTGATAAGCAGCGTGGTCGTACCTAACACTCAGTTGAAGGGTTTCGCCAAGGTAAATATCAAAGCCGGCGCAACTGAGACGGTTAACATTGATCTTCCCATCGATTCGCTTGGTCTTTGGGATCTATCTATGAAATACGTTGTTGAGCCAGGTGCCTTCACCGTCTCCGTCGGCAGATCAAGTCAGGATATACGGGTGAAAACCACACTCACTGTTGCTTGATGGTGCTGTCTCACTTAGGGGGTATCTGAGTTAAGACTTACCGGTATATAGAGGTGAATAATAAACTAATGCCTTCATCCGTCACCTCATACATCCGTTTATGCTATATTGAAAGTACAATGTCAAGTATCCCCTACATCATTTGGAGTCGGAAACTGAGCACATATCGATGTGTGATAAATAGGTTTCTCAAAAACGTAGGCCAGGTGGAGCAAGCCGAGGTGAAAAGGGACACCACCTTATCTTTATGGAAGGTCGCGTGTGTCAATAGGACACCTGATGCCCATACGTACGCAGAGTAGTAAAGATAGACGTCGCTGTGTGTTATAGGGTCCCTAGAATTACTTGGAGCTTAATGAGGTAGGTCCCACTGCGTGTCAACTCTTTGCCAATGGTATCGCGATCATAAGCACCTTAACATACCCCTGTCTGGCTTCTACTCGGCTCATGGTTGGAGAAAAACAAGCTTTTTACTGCCCAAAGTAGGATTCGACCTATCACTTGACGTTTCTTTACTCTCAATAGTTCTAATATCCTCACATCCTACAAATGAACTTTCGCTTCGAGAGTCGGTGCGTCTCTATGGGTTAATAGGCTAGGCCAGGGGAAGCAACCCACGTATAAGTACGCTAGCATGCAGCTGATATGCATCTTCTCGACCTGACCGTCACCGTTCCGGCGTATTTTGCCCACGGACATTAACAATGATCACAGGCACCGTTCGATAGTACGAGACTTCTTTCCCCTCTTTTTCCTTCTCTTCGGCACTCTTTTCAGAAATAGCTCTATGCTTATATAATAAGTACGTAAATATGTAGCTCGGTTCAGAGTTTCCATAGACTTATCGTTCTATTTGGCTTAGTGAACCGAATTACAGATACGAAATATGAGCTGAAACTATTCAGTGTGAATAGTCCTATTATTGGCCTAATTGGGAAATTGGGGTGTCAGTGCCATCGATCATCGATCATCTCTCCACATCCAACGAATAAATACATCCTGTCTAGGTATTTGGTCGGCTATTCTGGCAGTCCCAAGCGACCAAGGTGACAAATTGGCAAAGTGACTTCGCTTGCACGGTCGCGGCTAGAAGCAGCCGTCCGTCCAGTTGTCCATGGGTCTGTCACTACGTCATTGAACCTCGTGATCCTTGTGTAGAATTTGAGAGTGCGACGTTGTGTGCCTACACTTGTGTAGTGCTCGTGTAAGGCACCCTCTAGGCCAGAGATGCTACACTGTTTGGATGTGCTGTCTTTACCCTCTACTGCTGCCTCCACTGCTGGCTGGAACAAAAGCAAGCAAGCAAGCAAGCAAGCAAGCATGCAGGACAGATTCGCTTGTACAAATCAGTGTACTGATCGACCTAATTTGTTGACCAAGACAGAGAGCCTAGCATGTTTTTGGCATCGCGCATTCCAACCAATGTCCGCCCAGCCCAGCACCTGCCGGAGCCATGGCCTGCTTTTCTTGTGTAGCCCTTGCACAAACGGGTGTGCCCTCCAATGGGTATAACGGTGGCATCGTGGCCGAGAAAGACCAGGAACTCTGAGGAGGAACATCCACACCGCATGCAGGCTGCCAGGGGACGGTTACATACCTAGGTAGCGAGTGGTCTGGTGCCTGAAGCCATATAATCCTGAGCTGTCTGTCACATGGCAAAGCTTTCCTTCGTGTTCCTCGTCGGTTAAGTAGCGAAAACGCCATCCTCACAAGCAGTGCCTATTGTAGCTGCGACTTGACCGTCAACATGGCACTGAATGCTTCTCAGCGTGCTCCGGCACCACGGAGCACTGGTGTCGTTATATTTTCTATCGTGTCACTGCTGGTATTAGGCATATTCTTGGCCGGCAACCTCCAGGGACCGGCAGAGAGACATGGCTTCGACTTCGAACATGCTGAGCGAATGAAATCGTCCTCTTCAAATTCGCGAGCAGAGACAAAGGGCGATAAGTATTTGATAGGCGTAGGCAAGGGAGATATCACTGGACCTACTGGTACGCATTAAAGCTATAACCTCCATAAACTTGTTGCTGGGTTCAAGCAGCGTCTCAAGAACATCCTTATATTTGGATTGGTCCCATGCTAACTTATTTGTGCTAATAAGTCGAGGTCAACTTTGGTGTATGTCTTCTATTTGGCTTTGTTTTGTCTTGTTATTCATCAGTTTCCGGCACGACGAACTGCCGAAATCCCAATGTCCTCGTGGTCGTCTGCTGATACTAGTATTGTAGGGTTATGCAGACATTAGCCAGGTAGGAACTGGGTTGAGACAGCGAGTATTCTCGCGCGCTTTCATTGTTGGCGATGTCAATAACCCGAACGATCGATTCGTATATCTCGTCCTCGACATGGCGACAGGCGATACGGCTGTACGATATGGAATTCTCGAAGGCATTGCAGCTCTTGGTGACGAGTACTCCGTCTACGGTCAGAGCAACGTTGCCGTGACTGGCACACATTCTCACTCAGGTCCTGGTGCCTGGTGGAACTATCTACTTCCACAGATCACTAGCTTTGGTTTCGACACACAGGCTTATCAGGCAGTTGTCGATGGTGCTGTTCTATCTGTAAAAAGAGCCCATGAGTCTCTGACCGAGGTAAGTCGTGAAAATATATGAGCCCCAGGATCAGAGACTAAAGTTTACTTCAATAGGGATATATCGACTACGGTAAATTCAAGTACTACACTTACCACGTTTAACATAGCTGATGAAGTTAAAGGAGCCGTGAACATCACCGATAGTAACATCAGTCGAAGCTTATATGCTTACATGAATAACCCAGCTGAAGAGAGAGCCAAATACAGTGATTCGGTGGACAAGGAAATGGCCGTTCTCAGATTCCAGCGCGCCTCTGACAGCAAAAACATCGGTGTTTTGACGTGGTTCCCTGTTCACGGCACTTCCGTCTATCAGAACAACACCCATGTAACCGGCGACAACAAAGGCGTGGCTGAGCTGATGTTCGAGAAGGAGATTGAGGGTGACGATTCGGCCGCAGACGGCTTTGTTGCTGCATTCTCGCAGGCAAATGTTGGCGATACAACTCCCAACACCCTTGGCGCATGGTAAGAAACCACTGACGATGATGGATGTGACCTTTTTTTGCGAATAAGTTCTAACATTATTTAAGGTGCGATGATGGTTCCGGTCAGATGTGCAGCTATGAAAATAGCACCTGCGCTGACGGCAAGTCCGAGTCCTGCCATGGACGCGGACCTAATTTCGAGAAACTCGATCTTGGCGTAGCGAGTGCCTATGAGATAGGCACACGACAGTATAACGGAGCTCGGTCCGTCTATGTATGTAGTACGTTCAAACTTTTGACAAATTGATGACTTACATTCTTTAAAGGACAATCTTGACTCGACAGGAACGGCCGTCGTCGGTTCAACGGTCAAATCATTCCATTTCTTTCACGATATGTCTTACTGGGACTTCCAGCTGGACACTGGTGAGCAGGTACAGACCTGCCCCTCAGCGCTTGGGTACTCGTTCGCCGCCGGCACAACGGACGGCCCTGGGCTCTTTGATTTTACACAGGCCGACTCAGGCGAGCCGAGTGCCAGCCCTGTCTGGGAAGTTGTAAAGGCACTATTACGCGAGCCCTCGGCGCAACAAAAAGCATGCCAGGGACCGAAACCTATTCTCCTCGATGTCGGCGAGCTATCCGAGCCCTACGCATGGAGTCCAAACATTGTAGATATCCAGATGTTCCGCGTGGGCCAGTTCGTAATCATCGTAAGCCCGAGCGAAGCAACGACAATGGCTGGTCGCCGATGGCGCGACGCGATCAAGACGGCAGCGACAGATATTACTGAAGCGGAGCCTAAAGTTGTGATCGGAGGTCCCGCTAACTCATACTGTCACTATGTCACCACGCCTGAGGAATACGAAATCCAGCGGTACGAGGGCGCCAGCACACTCTTCGGCCAATACGAATTGCCGGCCTACATCAACCTGACCGTCAGCAACATCAATTACCT
The DNA here is from genome assembly GCA_022385695.1 of Xylaria arbuscula. Lineage (NCBI taxonomy): Eukaryota > Fungi > Ascomycota > Sordariomycetes > Xylariales > Xylariaceae > Xylaria > Xylaria arbuscula. Next base: position 379,758 of record MU279368.1, on the reverse strand, counting down.
AGCCCCGGATTCGACAAGCTCTCCGCCACCGGGCCCCAGTCCCCCGGATAACCGTGACAACAGTCTGTCGTTCATCACGGGCGTGGTGCAAGATAACCCGCCTCTGGGCAAGAACTTCGGCACCGTGACAACACAGCCATCCTCGACATACGCGCGCGGCGCAGTGGTCAACGCGACCTTCGTGGGTGCCAACCCGCGTAACAATCTGCGCCTCGAGGGCACGTTCGCCGCGATCGAGCAGCTCGGCGCCGACGGTAGCACGTGGACACAAGTCCGCGATGACACTGACTGGTCCCTCGTGTACACGTGGACACGCACCAATGAACTTCTCGGATATAGCGAGGTTGTCATCTCCTGGGAAAGCGAGCTCGATGCTGAGCCCGGCACGTACAGGACTAGGTATTACGGTGATAGTAAGGCGCTGCTCACTGCCGCCATTTCTGCCTTCAACGGGACGAGTAACAGCTTCAAGCTTACTTAGGCTTTGGGATTAATGCAAGATTCCAACGAGTGAAGATGACACACCTGACGCAAAGCTTGGTAATGGGGTTGTACATATAGATATGATAATATACGCGCGGTTTGTGACTCGATCCAAATTTTAATATGATGATAAGAAAACGAGTGAGCTGATTTTCCACAACCGATTAAGTGATTCGGCGAGAATCTACCAAAGACGTGATATGGGAAATATCTATGTTGCATTTATAATAAATTGAGCAGAGAGATCCGAGCAACCCGACTCAAATACACCTAACAACTCCATGCCACAAGTAACGTCTGTCGGACTGCCTATCCTATTAACTCTGCATAGAAACATGCCCGCACTCCAAGAATCACATCGCCTGGCATAGATCCATACCTGCAAGCTACCCATCCGCCTCCCTTTTCAACCCAGGGTAACATCCTCAGTTTTCCTCTCCCTTCCCACCAAAGTACTTGGCACCATAAAGAACCCAGAGCTCATAATCGAGCACACACCCGACAACAACAGCGGCGGCCAGAGATACCCGACCCCGCGGCGTCGCTGCTAGACGGCGCAGGAACCCTGCGTTTGGGGTCGTCGCGGATGCCAAGTTGCTACCTGTGGTGGTGGAGTAGGAGTGTGATTTGCCCGCGAGACGCGCAGTTTGCGCGATTGAGGGGTTGGAGAAGAGAGTGATATTTGATCGGTAAGGCATTTTTTCCCAAAATTGATGCCTGATCTTGTGGTGTATTGAAACGTTGGGGTTGTGGGCTGGCTGTTTTAGAGGCCTATGCGGTGGGATTTGAGGGGTGTGATGTGTTTCTAGTTTTGATATGTATGGAATTCAGTGAAGAAGCAAAAGATAGAGAATGTATTAACGAAATAAAGACCTTATTTGTATCATAATCATAATTCATGGCCTTATTTAATATGCCTTTGCTGACTTTCTTCTCAGAGTTATGTTGACCATGTCACGAGGCATATAGTTCTATTGACTATCATGCTTAGGAGTAAGGCTTGGCAGTAAGTTTGAGGTCATCATCTAAATAAATCGAATACACAACATACATACACATAATACAAAGTGACAATAGACTATTAGTGGAATTTTTAATTCATAAAACATATCTTATATGGGTATCTTGACGTTTTGAACGCGCCTAGCGTTGCTAAAAAAAAATGATCTGCTTGAGCTGCCATCTACCTACAACTCGTAGCGCAAACCAATGAGAATGGCCTTGGCTGAACCTGTCCGGTATAATATATGCCAATTTGATGACCAGTGCCTAAAATACAAAATTGGATCTATGTCACCCAAAAACTAGCGTCAATCTTCCTGATACTGTCATGAGATAACCCTCGCTAGGACCTAGATAATGCCAGCACATTCTAGTGAAATGAAGAGGGCGCCGCCTCTCTCTTACAGAACTTGATCGTAGTTATTTTTTTTTTCGATACGGGCTTGATTGTGCTTAAGCGCCGACGCTGGCCAGGCGCTGATGCTGTTGCTCGGGGTTGGGAGTTAGTCGGCGGACGAGATCCGGTACGCCGACGCGGTCAGCCATTCGATCCGGAATGAGATCGGGCGACACCGATCGAACGGGGTATTCCGTTGCGGGGGTTGCGCGTAACAGACGTGATGTCATGGGCTGGGGGGCCAGAATCGTTGGAGATTGAACCTCGTCTACAACAGTTTTGGGAATAGAGGCCGGCGCGGGGCCAGTGCGAATGCTCGAAGGCAGAATCTGCTCGAAACCCTGTTCCCTTGCAACTTTCTCGATACTCTTGAAGTACTATAGTAGGTTATGTTAGTAGGTGGTTCATATCGGCAGTAAAGTTGATAGTATAGTCTTAGAATAACATACCTTAACTGTCTTTACTTGTAGTTCCAGTGTGGCATCCTCGTCGCACACAATCATGGGGTGAGGGTGAAGTTGAAGACTCGAGAGAGTCCACATGTGGTTCACACCTTGCTCAATGCATTTTTGCAGAGCAAGAGATTTGCGTGCACCGAGGATGATAATGACAACCTCCCTTGCTTCAAGGACGGTCTGGACGCCGACCGTCAAGGCCATCTTAGGGACCTTGCCTACGTCGTTGTCGAAGAAGCGGGAGTTGGCCAGGATGGTGTCATATGCAAGGGTCTTAACACGAGTCCTGGAAGCTAAGCTGGAGCCAGGCTCGTTGAAGGCAATATGGCCATCCTCGCCGATGCCACCCAGGAAGAGATCGATGCCTCCGGCACGCTTGATCTTGTTTTCATACTCGACGCATTCGGCCTCAAGATTGGGCGCATTGCCGTTGAGGATGTGCACGTTATTGGGGTTCGCATTAACGTGGGAGAAGAAGTTCTTCCACATGAATGAGTGGTAGCTCTCGGGATGATCCCGGGGAATCCCCACGTACTCATCCTATATTATGCGTTAAACTCTATGATACATGCGCGGGGTATCAAAAAACAGTCCATACCATGTTGAAGGTGACGACATTTTCAAAAGAGATCTAATAAGATATCGTCAGCTGTACTTCTTATTGCATAATACATATCGATGAAACCTACCAAGCCGGCCTTGTACTTCTCGACCAATATTCTGTATACGCCGAGCGGGCTGGAACCTGTCGGCAGTCCAAGCACAAAGGGATGTGAGGGGGTAGGGTTGAAGTGACGGATACGGTCGATGATGTAATTGGCTACATATGAGCTAGCAGTTTCGGCATCGTCGCGGATGATGAGCCTCATGTTGACGACGTAGTATCTCAAACTGGGTCTAATAAAAGAAGAGAGAAAGAGTTCAAGGTGGTATCAAACACGAGCTGAAAATATGTTGTCGCACCCCGTGTCTAGTAGTGCTGCGCTTTGGAAAATAAGAGAGGGTGCAAAAGAGCAGCGATCGATATAGGCTTCATAGACATTATGAGGGGCTGCCATCGTCGATAGTGGCAAGAGATGACACAAGTCCATGGCAAATCCGCGGTGCTGACCGCAGGAACACCCCCAGATGAGATGAAACGTTTTGCTGGAGTGAAAGCGGCGCTCCACCAAAGAAGGAAGCGAGTTCGTACATGATGTCTTGGGCGAAGTGGTGAGTGGTGAGGGTGTGAAGCACCAGGTCCACCACCATAGAACGTTGTATTACCGTAGTTGCTAGCTCCCTTCACAGGCTCCCAAACCCAACGTCGCTCACGTGTGAGGTCAGTCAGTCGCCCGTCATGTGGGACGATACGGCATCTGGTTGGTCGGGTGCCTTTGTCCGACCAACAGGCCGATCCTGTCAACCTGCCTTCTACGGCGATCTCGGCATTATTCAGGGATCGAAGGCATGGAAAGTTCTATTAACGCCCGCCAGTCTAACGGATTTGGTCCAACAAAGAGACAAAGAGCCCGACCCCTAGCGTACTCATACATAGTAGGTATAGATGTAGCTGGTGTCATTGTAGTCGCTGTAGTCGCTGCCCGACACCTACCCGGGCTAATGCACAGTTGCGACGTTCCCGCGGCGGGAAACCGAACCGGGCTCAGCTCGAGGGCCCAAACGACGTTCACGATGCTACATGGGCCACACCGTGTGCGCTTCGAGAAACATCATGGAAGGTCGTTCTCATTGAGGCCGGCCACTTTCGCTATGGGTCTCGACAGAGCCTCAACTCCGGATCCGGAAAAGGGTCTACGAACGGCCGAGGTGCCATGTTATTTCTGCATGAGCCATGTCGCAATTCCCTTCATGTTGTGTACGATCACGGCGTGCACTACAACTATAAACAAACCCGTCCCGTGCGTGCGTCTCGGTTCAGGAACGATAGATGAATTCTGAGGGGGACCGGGACCGGTGATTCGTAGATTACGATGTTTCGTTGCGGAGCATTGGGATTGCAGCGGCAGACACTGCGCTGACTGACTCGCAGGGGTAGCAGGGGTAGCAGGGGGCTGACGGGGGATCCCTACTGCGTATCTCTTTTATCTTTGCGGATCACCAGCCACATTACCCGGGACTTGCCCAGGATAGGAGTAGGTACCAATGCATCCTTCGCTCCCCATGTTGGGGCCAGCCCTATTGGATACTACATGTACATGCTAATGGGTAGATACTGTAAATATGTTGTCCTTTAGTCCTTTACCTAATATCACAGCGAACCCGGACAGGCAAGTCGTATGCTACAAACTGTATAATTAGATCAGATTGGTCTCACGAGAAAAGACGGATTTGCACCCCCTAGACCAAATAGGAATATGATTGCACAGCACGGCACTTAATAACCACATCATGTAAATCATGATGTGGCTTATACAGTCCAATCATTTCCATAGGATCCCTGTCCCTGGAAGAGGAGACTAAAACGGCTTGTAGTAACAAGCACAGAGTCTACACTACTGTACTTCTACAACGTTACATCACATTGGGAACTCCCGTCTGCCGTACCTACGCTAATACTACCAATACTACCAATACTACCTCTACCACTCGACGCAGAGGCACTGAGGGAGAGGGAAGGCGATGCACGGATAAAGCATCTCACCAATGGGCGGCCAGGAAACCCGCCTGTCATTTCTTTCTACCGTTACAGTAACACTCACTTGCGGTACTCCCTTGATTAGATTACCTAGGTAGGTATGCACTGCGCTAGCTTCGAAGAGAGAGAGTCACGGCTGGTCTTCTACACGAGAAAAACCGGAGACGACTTATACACACACAGAGAAAGACTGTTACAGCACCAGTGCTCTTTAGTAACGCCGTTTCTCCCGCTTACACATCCAATCCAAGCCGCAGCACCACCCGCAAAGTCACCTGCCTAGGCCAGCATTGACGGCAACGACAGATCTTCTGGCTGGCCCCGTATTGGCCCCGTACCAACCGTCCCATCTCGCCCTGTGCCCCCTTGTATTCGGCCCTCCCAACTGATCGAATTGTTCTTCTCCCTCTGCTTCGCCCTTTTCCCGCTAGTATTCATAGATGTTCTGAACTAAGGGTCCCAGGCGCCATCGTTTCCGCCCCGTAGCTTGTCGTAGCTTTGTAGCTTTCGGGAAGTCTGGTCCCATTCTGTCTTGTTACAGCCCCAGGGGTCCTATCAGCGCGCGTCTCTTCGTATTGTATGTCTACTTGTACCTGTGTGTGCGTATGTGCATGCACATCATCTGTGTTATTGTCTATCTGTCTGGTTCCTGTCGTTGTTATTGTTGTTGCTGTTAGTATACCATCGCTTGCTGGCTTGCGTGATCCGATCTGATCTGATCTACTTCGCTTTGCCAGTTGCTGTCTTACACACGAGGGTATCATTTATCTAAACGAACCAAAGTAACAGACTTACCCCCCCTTTACTCTTCTCCCTCTGATTCATCATTACCTATGCTACGATACTAGACCACATATTATTGTGTCGACTTAGTACTGGCACCCCATTCGCGCGTATATTGCATCACTCATTCGTGCTGTAACTTACCTGTTGGGGTCGTCGCCCTGTTCCGTTACCTGCGTTTCCTCGCCCAGATTCGAGCCCTGCGGTTGGCTCCTTGCTGTCGTCTCATCTGGGGATCGTACATGGTCCAGATCCAACCATCGGGCCGCCCATCAGTATCGCCATACCTACATACATCGCATCGCAGGAATTGCTGTGCCGGCAGGTTTCATTCTCATCTGCCCTAGCCCTTTTACCGCCTATACGAGTCTTGACGCGGCCCTCGAGACAGACGTACAACATTAACGCTCGCTTGGCTCTCTCTCTCATCTCACATGGTCCCTTTACATTGCCACTTATTCTAAGACATGGCATGCGTCGTCTGAAGGGGCAGATCTTATCCCTTCATATTTCTCCCTCGCTCACTCATTGTTGCATGGTGTTTTTATTCAGCGCTAGCGGTATCCCGACGTTCATGTTTTAGATATATACCACCCCACCCCCCACCCATAGAGAGAAGGAAATAATCGTTCTCTTTTCCCCCTTGTCATGCGGCCACTCGTTTCTGCAATGACAACCTTAAGAAAATCGTTGCTGGCGGCCCTGAAGTCGTTCCTCCGGGGCAAGTCCTTCTTACAAGTGTTATTCGCATTCTGGATTAGCCCCCGGAAGTTAAAAGAGCAAGATGGCAGCGGCAAGACGGGGAAGGTCTCCAAGACCATTGTGGAATTCCTGAGGGAAACGGAGAAGCTGCTGTTAGGTCCCGTCGAGGGGGACCGGTTAAGGGCGTTCTCGTCAGATCTCAAGGCTCAATTTCGGGAGCGGTTACAAACACATCCCGAATGTATGCTACCGTCTTTCAACCACCTTCTCCCCACTGGTCAGGAAATCGGCCAATTTCTAGCCCTGGACGTTGGAGGGTCGACATTGCGGGTTGCATTGGTTGCGCTGAGAGGCCGGGGAACTCATGGGCAGGACCGTGAGATCGTACGGATGAGCAGCTTCAAGATCACACCGGAGATCAAAAGGCTAGAAGGCATGGCCTTCTTCGACTGGATGGCGATGCGGATATACGACGTAATTCACAAGGACGTCGTAGCAGAGAGCCAGGACCCGATACCCATGGGCTTAGCATGGAGTTTCCCCGTCGAGTAAGATTAATTTCCCTTTTCTCGTATGTTCCCACGTCCACTGACAATGCCTTCAAGACAAATATCCTTAGCTGGTGGCCTATTAATGGGTATGGGCAAGGGTTTCCTTGCTACCAGTGGCTTGCTGGGCCAAGACTTGGGAGAAATCATCAAGTTCGCCTGCCAGAAGCATGGCCTCAACGTGCAACTCGCCTCTATCATCAACGATAGCAGCGCGACCCTTCTATCACAGGCGTATACCCATGCTGAAACACGGTTTGGTCTGATCCTCGGCACTGGCACGAATATAGCGGTGCATCTCCCTGTATCGGCCATCGGCCGCGCCAAATTCGGCGCACGCTCCGAGACCTGGTTCGATTCGGCCAGCCATGTCATCGTCAACACGGAACTGGGCATGTTCGGGCACGACATCCTCCCGGAAACCCGGTGGGACGGGCTCCTGAATGCCTCGCACCCGCGCCCCGAATTTCAACCTCTCGAACACTACCTCAGCGGTTACTACTTGGGCGAGATCTGCCGGCTTGCCATCGTCGAGGCCGTCGAGACAACAGGTCTTCTGGGCGGCGAGCTACCGCCGTCACTTGCGGACCCCTATTCTCTCGACACCGAGATCCTCTCGCGGATAGAAGCGTATGTAACACCCTTGTCATAACACACCCTATCAAACGCCGCTAGGAGAGACCGACCCAAAGGCTAACATCCAAACGCTCCACAGTGACACCTCATCCACGCTCGAGAAAGCCTTAGTAGCATTCACATCGGCGCACCCAAGTCCCATCCCCGCGACACCAGCCGACATATCCGCGATCCGGACGCTAGCCTCGTTCATCTCGCAGCGGTCAGCGGCCCTTCTTGGTGCAGCCGTGTTCTCGCTGTGGGAGCTGCGGCACGAGACAGCACTGGAGCAAGCGTGCGAGGAGAAGAAACCCGCCATAGAGAAAAAGGAAGATGAAGAGGACCTCACAGCGCCGCCGCACACCAAGGTCGCCTTCAACGGCTCCGTCATCGAACACTACCCGGGCTATCTGGCGCGGTGCCAGAACCACATCACGGCGCTCATCGAGGGGGCCCAGAACCCTGTTCTCGCCTCTGGCTCTATCGATCTAGTTCCTGCGGTCGAGAGCTCCATCATCGGCGCCGCCGTCGCGCTGGGCTGCGCCCTTGCGGAAGCATAAGATAGATGGTAGGTGTAACATGCCTAGCCTGCGTAGATCGCAACAGCCTAGGAGAAAAGGGAGGGGTAAAAGACGAGTTGGTTAGCACAGGGGTTGGAGGGGTTGCATATATCTGCTTTTGGAAACCATTTGCTTTTATTTTATTCTCACCATTTTCATCATCATCATCATTATTTTATGCATACATCATGATCGACAACGATTATATATATCCTTTTACGCTGTTCATTACTTACTACTTGCGCGTTTTTGGTTTGATTCCTGATTTTAAGAGTCCTTTTGAGAAGATGGATGAGGAGGGGGAGAAGAAAGGGAAGGGAGGCCGCAAGCGCCCAGCAGTTAAACCAAAAAAAAAAAACAGACAAAGTTGCAAACAGTAAACAATCTTACCTGAGCAAGTAAGAACCTTTTAGAGATATTTTTGTTTCTATTGACGTTTTTTCTTCTTGTTAATGATGATGCACGCATTTGTCTAGATCTATAAAGTAGATGTGGGAGGAACACTAGTGGTGATCCATCTTTTACATTATATAGGTTGCCGCAATAAGACATAATCCATCTATACCAACAGCCCAACAAAACACTTGCAAGGATGCTTTACATATCAGAGAAGCGGTTCTTTTCCTGGCCTACCAAAAGCATAATGGGCAATGTAGAACTAGAGACAAATGTGAGAATGATTGTTTTCGCCTACATTCGCAAAGCTGAAAAGAAAGTATGCAAGTATAGGCCAAGGGAGGGCAGGTAAATACATTGAAGGCATTGCAAGGACTCCTATTATTTGCTTACATGATTTACGTAGTTGATATTGTCCCAGTATCGTATCATTCAAGCAAAACAGAAAACTATGACTTAATATTAGGTTGTTAAAGGTCGCCTAAATATCCTTGCTCTAAGAAAATAGTCTGTTCTTTTACTAACATCCAGAGAGCGATAATAATTATCCTCAACACCGACATGATTTTCACAGTTGAGAAGGGCCGAGTCCTCAGACTGCCAGAGGCTTGACACGGCCATCATATGCGCAACTCACAAAATGTTACCGTCGCGATTGCCATATTAGTCGACCACTTGGCAGTCAGTCAACCGTATAAATAAACTGGTGAGGGTTGCCACCCACCTTATTGGTTTGGAACTTGGGAGTAGGGATCAATGACAATGGCTAGTCCACATACGTAGGAGGTGTGCTTCTTTCCATAGCTATCTACTTAGTTTACAATAGTCAAGTCAGCTGCAGGATAAATTCATAAATGAATGATCGCAGTTTCTCGAGAAATCAAGGTTAGTAGAAAGGCGATGATGTTGTTCAGCTATCACAGCGATGCATGGAAGAAAGGTTAGATGCGGTGGGGAGGGTGTGAGACGGAACCTAGCTTGAGCTGAAGCATACAGATTCCTACAGGTACTATAGGTATCTGATACGCCGCTCAAAGTCATTCGAACCAATCGCACCTCGATGTGAGCCTCACAGCATACTGTGTAGCATATAGCCCAGTAAGTGGTTAGTGGTGGCCGGAGGATGAGGGCTCTGGTACTCAGGGGAACCAATGGCGCCTGACTTTGACATCCGTGAGTCGGGACAGGTACCCAACGACCGATAGGTCACCGTGCCCCTTGCTCTTTTTCTGAATACAATCACCACTACCTGCTTCACTTGTATGTGTCTCCATTCTATTTCACAGAAACTACCGGCCCTCAAATTCATCGTAACTAACTTACTACGCCCGGCACATCTTCATTCCAAGTCGAAACTAAGACGTTATGCAGATAGCGAACAATAGATCAGAAGTTCCTACCTCCGATCGATCGACAGCCGAAAAGCCACCTAAGACAATGGACATCAGCGAGAAGGCGAGAGAGAATTCGTGGGCAACCGACCTTGCTAGGGCGGTCCAGGATAACAAAAACAAACGCGTCACGTTGTTGCTTGAACTCCGAGACAGTAAAATTGCGAAGACACGAAGCCAAAGGCGCAGACATGGCAAGCTGTTCGGCGCCATTGGCCTGGTGGATGCGCTCTATATCGCTATTGAAAAGGAGAGATCTCAACTCGCGATTCTACTTATTAGGGCGGAGGGTGCCGAGCTGACTCTTACCAGGCCCAGTCTTACCAGGCCCGGAGACTCCCACCGAACACCATTGCACGAGGCGGCCAAATGGGAGAACATCACGATCGTGACTGAACTTCTCGATCACTCCGAGTGTGCGCGGAATATCAATATCAAGGATAAAGATGGCCGAGTGGCGCTGCATGAAGCCGCCGCCCGCAGCAACCTTGACATAGTTCAAGTCTTACTCGCTGGCGGCGCAAATGTAGATACGCGAGATGCTTACGGTATAACACCTCTACATCTTATGGTCTATCACAGACTCCCTCGGTGCTCCCCAACAAATGATACCATTCTAGACACACTCGTCGCCTCCGGCGCTGACGTAAACACCAAAGATAATACCGGTGAGATTTGCCCACCCCTTTACCTATCCCCAAATAGACCCCAATTTGGCCCCTTACCTTTCATTATGACATCGGTTATCTTCCTATCTGAAGGCTTTAAGGCTGAATTCCACTTATATTTAACTTGTGTAGGTAGTACTCCGCTACATGCTGCTTGCACCCACGGCGATTTCCATCTGGCAACTGCTCTCCTATTATATGGTGCGGATGCTGGCGCAGAAGATGCTGATGGGAAAACACCGCAAGCTATCACTCCTGAGAAGTATGAGGATCTTCATCAGAAGCTTGATTGGTTTCAATCCTCAGAAACAAAGAGCGTAGCACATATCCCTCTACCGAAGCCGTTTTGCCCGAAGAGCAATAAGAAGGTTTGCGACACCGCGCCAGTTTACATTCGGTGGTACTCGCGCAAAAATGATAAATCGTGGGGAGTGACAACCTCGATTAGTGATCTAATATACGATGAACAGCCCGGAGGTGAAACGGGTCTTCAGCGAACCATCGAGGAATTCAGAGAAATTGTGTTGCAACCCCCCAGTGAAGGAGGTAAAACCGGTCTTCAGCGAACCATCGAGGAACTCAGGAAAATTGTGTTGCAACCCTCTAGTGAAGAAAGTGAAACGGGTCTTCAGCGAACTATCGAGGAACTCAGAAAAATTGTGTTGCAACCCTTCAGTGAAGGAGGAAAAACGGATCTTCAGCAAACCATCAAAGAAGTCAGGAAAATTGTGTTACAACCCTCTAGTAAAGGAGTTGAAACGGATCTTCAGCAAACCATCGAGGAACTCAGAAAAGTTGTGTTACAACCCTCTAGTGAAGTAGGTAAAACGGGTCTTCAGCAAACTATCGAGGAACTTAGAAAAATTGTGTTGCAACCCTTCAGTGAAGAAAGTGAAACGGGTCTTCAGCGAACCATCGAGGAACTCAGGAAAATTGTGTTGCAACCCTCTAGTGAAGGAGGTGAATGGAAGTGGATCCATTTACATGCAAATAATGTGAGTGGCATGATGGTCTCATATTAAACAACAATCTTACCTAGATACACGAGAACTGACAGACTGGCACTAAATAGATGACCTGGGTAAAGGTTCGCGAAACATCTCTTTCTTTATTTATATCCTACCTTCTTCACAACACGGCTGACCATAGAGGCTCGGTGTCAGGACCTAATCTGGCGCATTACTCATTCTGAAGGATACAATCCAGATGAACAGTCTGAAGTATGGCGCTTCTGGGAGCGAACGATAGATGCTAAAAAGACGGGCGCCGAGAGCAAAAGGGCTCCACACGTAAGGTCTCCTTAAGCGCTCATTCACCCCTATAATTGTAGTATTATCTAATCGAGCATTGGCAGGCGCAAGACTCGTGGGAAGAAGACCAGCTTCGAAGCAGCGTTAATGATAGCACAGAGGATGCTAGCTCAGAGGAGCACAGGACATATTTTCCAAAGAAGAGGAAGCTCTCACTTGTCGTACGTGTGCTCTATACCCCAAGCACAACACACTATTAATTATGGCATATTATTTAGCTGCCATTTATCGACATAGAGGCTAGGTCGTATCTTAATCGAGAACCACAAGGGCAAATGAAGAAGACGATGGACCTCCTTGAGTGCTATGGACCTTATGACGGTCGAGGCGGCCTTCAGGTCCCTAGAACACTGGATGGGTCATATTACGACATGCTCGAGCCCAAGCGAATTCAGGGGCGAGATAAACAGCAAATCTTGCTCAAATGGTTCGAAACCCAAAAGGGGGCTTGGGGCTTAGAGAATGAAGAGTCCGAATGTCCCCCTCAATATAGCCGTAAGTCGCCTTCCCAATCACACGGCTTTATCTAGCGCCTCATGCAAGACCAATGTGTAAAGATAAAGTGATTAATTGTACTGGGGTAAAGAATGCTAACATGGTATTAAAACGGCCTAGGAAATTCACAAAGCAACGAGAACAGTGCCGGCACTCTGGAGTCTCACAGCGCTACGAATATTGTAAAGGGCAATCCTATCCCCTATGTGGCTGCTCACCGTAAGGTCGATGACCTTGCAAAGCTTTTAATGGTTCACCAACTCTGGCTTTGGAAGTTGGACGACAGTTTGTTATCTCCCACTGGTAAACAGAGTGAGTATCTGCATCTCTAACGTTCAATAGATACTGTCATCACCTGCTGTCCGGACCGATGCCACAGCGGCCCTGGGAATACTTTGATTGATACAATTCGCCAGAGTGGCATCAACGCAATTCGAGAACCAGATGATTTGATCGAGCGCATATTATATGAATGCACCAAGTCCGTGGACGAACTCCACAGCGCAGGACTCGGGGCTCACATTTTCGACATATTTGACTACATGATAGCCAGCAGGGTTCGTTTTTCTTCTCTTTTCATACATAAAATAATAGCAGTTGAAATTCTGTTTTCGCGTCCTTCTGTTGGGTGTTTCTTAATAAAAATCTATATATTTCCTAAAAGCCAAACTTGACACCCCATCTCCTTGCTAATGGGATGTGGCCAGTCGGACGAGGAATCTGTGCACTTCGAACAATTTAAGGACGGCATGCGAAGACGTGATAGAAAGAAAAACCAGAACATCACGCCCGAGATCAATCTGCTATACGAAGTCAAGGACATCCGTGATGAGCTCAAGCTGCTGAAGCGGATCTTCGTGGCTCAATATCGGGTCCTATCAAATTTTACGAGGCTCTTCTGGCCTGGTGACCAGACAAGGCGCGATGGCTTTCTTGAGGACTGTGCGGTTAAGGCGGTCATCGATCGGACTGACCTACTTGACGAGAATGCGAAAAGTACTCTGGACGACGTGAGTTGCAACAGCCCGCACACAATGTGACCAGGTAGGGTTCGTTTAACTTAAAGGCTTGGGCTAACATAAAGCACGTAAATAGCTCGACTATTTGATACAGGTCAAGCAATCACAGAGCGCCCTCGATGAGGCTGAGGCCTCACGCCGCCTTAATAACAACATTTTTCTGTTCACCATTGTCACTATTATCTTCGTAAGTGATAATGTGCTATATATTGCTTATCCTATTGTATTTCCCACTTGCTAACAATCCGATGTATCTTTACCTACGTAGACTCCGCTGTCGTTCATAGCGAGCCTCTTCGCTTTGCCGGTGAAACAGTTTCCGCATGATGGTGACTCAAACCTAAGCTATGACTCACTCTGGATTACCCAAAGGATGTGTGAGTAGTTTTTATAACCTCAAGTCTTTCATCTTTGGTTTTAATCGTAGTTATGTGGCGATGTATCTCCTATCCGAACTTGGGGTAGGCACTGGTACGAACATTGGGAGAGCGAGTTAATGATAGCGCGCCTAACTAGTAGCTAATGGGAGCAGTTGCCGGTGAACTCACCACTCTGGCTGTGATAGCTGCAATAACAATCTTCCAATGGCGCCATTCCCTACCCACTTGGCACCCTTTCGATAACTCGACGGGAGGCCCGGGACCCAACCTCACCCACTCGCGCAAGAAAACCAGGAAAAGGTCCCAACCAGATGAGGAGGCAGCCGTGGACTCCAACGACTAGTTTGGGCATACCACACCTTCTGCTCGCCCGGAGTGTTAAGATAGGGACATTTTCGTCGATGACGTTGTTTGCGGCAGTGTTGAGGGTTGTGCTAATATAAGTTTAGTAAGGACACAGCTTAGTGGTGGCGGGAGTTGGGCTCTAGGAATAGTAGACTTCCTGTTCTTCTAAGGACGAACCGGTTAAGTCCTATAAGGAGCATAGGAATCGAAGCATTTAATTTTTTTTTATTACTTAGATGTGTTTCTATAATTCTTATCTCTCCCTATATGCAATACTCTCAATCAGCTCTCCTCGTTATTAGGAGTGTACTAGATCAAGGAGTTATTTCATGTACTATATAAGGCAAGGGGTACGAAGGGGCATAGATATCCTATTCATGCATAGAATAATGTCTTCACACCTTGCTCATGCAGTTTAAACAAGTAGTCAAGTTAAATGCTACGCTTATATACCACTTCTTTTAACACTCGTCCCAGGCTGTTATAGAGCAGCAAAATACGAGTCGACGAAAATCAGTAAATTCGTAGTGAAACACATACAACATTCAAAAGAGAGACAAGTAAAGGAACGCAATATGTTTTCAACAAAAGTACTATATTTAACGTATATACTGAAATAAAACTGGAAACCACTCAACAAAAATCCATTAAACCTAAGTTATATAATTTATAGGTAAAACAAAAGGTATTAGCAATTATAATAATAAAGCAAAATAAAAGCTAATTAAAGCATAAGTTAAGTAATAATATATCTTTAATTAATAATTTCGTCTAGATTTCGTATGGTGAGGTTTAGCTGAAGGTTTCCGCTCTGTGGGGCAAACGTGGTACGGAGAACTTCAATTTCGGATGCCAGTACCTCCAGTCCTAGAGGCTTCCATACCAGCACTTCAACATTTGTATGCAAAGTGGATATCTGAATGATTCTCGTAGATGGGTAGTATAATTGCATTTTCCCATAGTAACTAAGTAAATAATTTTTTTCTTAAGTCGAAAACATGCAGTAGGAATGGTATTGAAACCAGTAGACGAGCATGGTGGTCGCACTGGTGCACCCTGGATACAAGCTAAGCCAGCACAATTCATCGACTAAAGCCGTAAGGTCAAGGGAGATATCAAGGGGGTATATTGAGGCTGCAAACTGACAGCCAATCTCTCTCTAACTACATATGCCCAGTTCTGGCACAGCGGTTTAAAAACACCATGATGAAATAACGGCCGATGAATCCAGAATATCCAACAAGTTCCTTTCAGTATACTACATAGGACCAGTAGCTTCAATGCACCGGCTAAATGGCCACCAAACAAAAATAGATGCCTTGGAGAAAAAAAGAAAAGATACACGAATTTTTCCTCACCATGTTGGAAACAAAAAGCCATCGTGGTCTCATGCTGCCGTCGTTACGGGACCCGTTTCCCATTTCATCTTCCTCTTCGTCTTCTATTCGCTCGCTCCAACTATGTCGTTTAAGAATATGTTAATCCGCCGAAAAATATCTCTTTGATTTGCTTCTTATCTGTTGCGCTTTGAGTTCTTGCGGTAAAGCTATGTGATGTACAAGATGTGGGCGATAAACCGTGTCAACAAGCGGTGTCCTGTAACACATTAACCATCGCTCTAGTCATTTTTTTGTTGGATATCAGGACTAACCAGTCATCTACACTGAGTGGGAAATATTCATATAATTCCTCCTGCTCTTCTGCAGGACTGCCTCCCATGACAGGGTTTGTTGCTGTCCGCTGTATTCGTGGACTTGTTAAAGAATCTGTAGTCGAGCGATTATTTGGGCTGCGTTCATCCTCGGAAAGCGACAAGTTAATCGGGGCAGATATGGCAGAAGACAAGTTTTTCGTACTCTTATCCCAGTTGGCCATCTTACTAGGACTCTCCTGACTCCACCCAGGAACAGGTGGTCTGTTCGGGTTCGGTGACATCGCCATTCTTTTGGCTGGATGCTGCTGAGTATTTTGTCCATGTCCAGGCGTTGGGGGAGCTATCCAATCACTCGGCCGAGTATTATTGAGTGATGAATACTGATTTAGACCCTGTGACGAGTCTGTTTTCTCGGTCTTGAAATTGGGAGTTGGCGCGGTGCTCGCATCGCTTTGTGTACGAGCTCTGTCACCATTGCTCAGCACCTTCTTGTCTCCCGTGAGAGGGACGTCTTTCTTGCTGTCAAAGTTTCGGGGGCTCCGTCCACGCACAATTACGGGTCCGCTCTGAATGTCCGCAATCTTCATCAATTCGCCGCTCGCCTTCATTTTTCCCAGCAGGCTGATCTGCACGACGTAATGTTGTTGCAGGCCTTTCCGACGTCCGTTGTTTGCCGTGGCACTCTTGAACTGCAAACGTTTCCACGAAACAGTCAGATTGACGCGATGCCCGTCAATTTCCTGGCCACCACTCAGATCTAATAGAATCTTGGGCGGCGCACCCTGCACTTTGGTTTCCTGGCCCTCACCTAGAGCTGGATTGCTGCTCTTCCACGGTATACTGATAACCTCGGTTGCCTTTCCTTCTATGCTCTCAATCGCTGAAATGGAGGCGTAGAATTCGACAATGGGGATCGCGCGCCCTTGTTCGTTCATGACCTGCGTGCAGTGCCTCGGCATGGTGATCTGCCCCGAACATTGCCAAAGGTTCCGCCGGTAGCAGGTCAGCTCCAGGGGACGGCCCGTCGTCTCCCCGCCGAATACGTCTTCGGCCACGAAAAACATGCCATATAATTCAGCTGTCATGTTGACCTCGGAGTAGGCGCCCAGAGCATCGTCTAAAGGATTGGCCTTGACGGCCGTGGCCGAGAAGCCGAGCAGCTTATCGTCGGGCTGTTGAGGCGAAGACCCTTCATCGTGCAGGTTTTCGGGATGGGGTGTGGACTCATAAGGCCTCGCATAGTTGAAGGGGTCTTCATAGGTGGTGGTAAATGTATCGAAGTCGACGGACGGGGTGAAGGTGAACGGAGGCATATTTCCATTGACCGTTTCTCTAGGAAATTGTTAGCGCAGAAGGAGGGTTGTTGCGATGCGACAAGTGCAGGTGGTTAAATGGGCGAGAGAAGGCAAAAGTGAGACAAAAAGTTGCTCTCCCTCGACAACCCAGAATCCGCCGGGACCAGACTTACAGCATAGCATCGTCAAAATTAATCTCGCCATCGAAGCCTTCGATTCCAAGCCCCGAACCGGCCATGGCCGGATTCATTCCTATAGCCTCGCCAGGATTAGGCACCGGCATCGAGTTGAAGGCCGCCATTGCATTGTAGAGGCTGGTAGCCCCTGTTCTGGCGCTCGTACGAGGGTCGGTCACCAATGATACCGGCGAGGGTGCTGGTATCGAGGTCGCGATACCTCCGGCCTGCTTTGTTCCACCACAAGGAGGCTGCTATATTGCCAGACACGGTAGATCTTCAATTTGCCGCGACGATGTTGGACGACGGCGCGAATTCCGTAGCGAGCTGGATACTTGCGCATAAGCTGGCTGTTCTGGCGGTACTGGCGGTACTGGCGGCGACTTGACGTTGGACGCTGGATGCGTACTTAGATGTGCTCTACGTAGGTCTGCAGTGGTGTCTGGAAGCGGTATCTGGAAAATAGAACAGGCCAGAACCGTTCAGCTGGAGAGCAGACAGCAACAAGCGACAAAGCGACAAGCGGTACTTAGCGCTGTGGACACTCGAAGGTGGAGAGCCTTGGATCTGGCGATCATTCGTGGCTGGTATTCTGGCTGGTACGGCACTATGTATACTATAATAATAGGTAGTGCTTGTAGGTACTGAGTGAGTAGGTAGTGTTAGGAGGTACCCGTGGACCTTAGCAGGCAAACGAAACGAAACGGCTCTGGGGCAGTACCCGGGGTCTTGGCGACGCGACAGGGGACTCAGGGGAGACAGACAGGGGAGGGCCGTCAAAGGCAGAGCCTGTCATTGGTGCCAAGTCTGGCAACCACTTGCACCAAGGCAATCCCGGGCCAGTCAGGCATGCCATATATCTACGTTGGTGCGATGATATCGAGACCGTCAGGTCATACGCTCGCGACCTCTTCGAATCGTGGCGAAAAGGGGGTCATCTTTAGGTTGGCTTTCTTATCTTGGGCAGAACTTGGGGGGAGGGGGGCCGAGATAAGTGCTGCGGGTGATAGTCCTTCTGATGCAGGTGCTCAGCTCTAACAGCCACCATGGGATCTAGTTATCATTTAGAGGGAGAGATAGCGACAATATTAAGTACCTAGCGGGAAGATAGCAATCCGGGGATGAGTGTCTCCCTTGCAGGTAGCATCGAAGCGCTAATAGAGGGTGTCTCGGGTGTGTTCAGTGGCTAATCCAGTTCTCACCTTCTGGTTAAGACAGCTAGTTAGTGGGGAAAGAGCACCTGTCCCTGATAGCGTAGAGGAGAGGTAGGGTTGGCGACCGGGCACTAACCAGGGCTCCAAGGTCGGATGTCGGGAGTTAGCAAGGACATATCACCACAATAGGCTTAGCGACAGCGTGCCCACCCCTCATCTGCCCCGCGCACAAGCCCTGTAGCATGCTGGAATCCAGGCCAGGGAGCTTGATGCGGCATCCCATTGTGTCACTCATTAGTCAAAGCGCAGTCTCTCGGTCCTTCTTCACATGCTCAATTGCGCCGGCGCTTGAGGGTCACGAGACCTCCTCTTGGGTCTGAGAATGGCTCAGAAACGCGACGGTTCATCTGAGGTTCATCTAAGATCGCCGAGGCCTGAGAATAAGCAGCATGTGGCACAATTGTATATTCAAAACCGGCGGCGCAGTTCTGAGCCACAAAAGTTGCTATTTTCGCCCGTGGCTCGTGTCCCACAACTTGCTGCACGGGTGCCGCAGAGGTGCTGAAGTAAATTGCAAGGGGTTGAAGGATTGGTGGGGCGTTCCGTATACTGAGTACACTACCGGAAACCGTTAAACGAAAACATGAGCTGCTTGTGAACCTATTTATACAGAGAATTCTAGAGTATTTGAAAATGGCATTTACTCTCATCGCATCATAAACCCCCGCTCTTAAATATGGAAATCATCGTAATTTCGAAAGGCAGGAGGAAATCGTCTAGCTGATCCCGCACATTCGTAATGTAGACTTAACTTGCCAATCCATCAGATAAGTATCAAATTACAGTGCTCAGAGCCGTGAAGACTTACTTACACGCTCACTCAGCTTAAGTCAAGCCACTAGGATCAATGTCAACAATAGAGAAACGAGTGGACGGACTATGGAAAGGATTGCACTTACATGCTCTGGTGAATTCACAACCTCGTCAAATGTCTGTTGCGTTTCGAATCCCATGGCGGAAAAGAGTTCATGTGTCTCGCCTGGAACCTGTTTTCTGTTAGCTAAATCATCCCAGCAATGGTGCAGTTACTGCTCACCCAGCTTAACACGGCCTTCGTCGACTTTTGTGACTTGCTCTGCCTCACGCCCATAAAAACCAGACCTTGCAATACCAGGCTGGACTGCGCCGTAGTGGGGACTATGGGGGCAATAATGCCACCAACCTCTTGATCCCCATGGGCGTGGAGGGATGGTATATATCCTGCCAGGTGACTGGCTTTGTTGCAGATGATAACGATTCCCAGTACGTTGTCCAGAGCCGCTTTGGCTCTCACCACACCACAATGCTGGTCGTGTAAAGCGGACCGGTAGAGCTCTACAATCTCGGGCCCTGAATGCGCCGCCACAAGAGCTAAAACGGATTCGCTATTGTCCATGGATCTAATAAGGTCGAAGCTGATATTGGCTCGCTGAAGGCTCTGTAGCAGACCTTCCGGGGCAGACCAAGACCCGAGGTCTTCGATTATCATGTTGGCCAATCGCTTGGGAAACTGCGTGTCCCAGCCTATGTTGTCAAACCAACTCCTAATGCTGCCGCTCTCATCAACCGGCACACCAGGGAATATTCCCGGGTAAGCAAGCCCAAGTTGTATTTTCTTGATTCCCGATTTTTGTAACAATGAGCGCATGGCTCGCCGATGCAAGGATCTTCCAACAGATACATTCCTTTTCGTCGGATCCACAAATATTGCTCCGATTATACCGACATTGTTGAGAAAGTAGGTCGCAACGAAGCCGTATAACGCGTTCGTGCTGCTATTCCGGACTACAAAATGGGACTCCTCAAAGTTGGAATCATGGAGCTCAAATGATGCAGCAGTTGCAGCGATGTAGGGCAGACTTGGTGTACTCGACCTCGCTAGTGTTCGAAGTAATTCGTCCAAGCCGTGCTCGTCCCGGATTCGTTCATAGTTCTCAACAAGCCATTGCTGTCTTGTCTTAGTGACCTTCTTGCTTTTCCTCATCGTTCCCGGCATCGACCCTTGTGGTACATAGTCTCCATACAAAGCTCGTACGAGCGAAGCCATTGCAGTTTCAGTGAAATCAAATGTGCAGACATAGGTGCCGATCAGTTTTTCCATCGCAAAGTCATACGGGGAGCTGACTGCTACCACAATCAGTGACTTTTTTTGCCCTGTTCCGCGAAGCATATGACACATTGTGGCCACGTGCTTCGTGAAGCCATTTTGGTACATATTGCGGTTGGCATCAGCGGTTACTATGATAATAGCAGATGCTCTGTTGATAAGATTCTCATGTACTGGTAATGTTAGCTCTTTTAAGCCTTTGTTGGGGGATTTGAGCTGGCGACAAACCTGGTCTGAGGCCGTTCGCTGTGTATGAAGTATGAAGGAGCTTTCCATTGCGAATACGTGCTAATGACTTGCCAAATTCTCGGAACACGCCTTCTCCGGTCATGATTGTTCCCCGTTCGAAATGGGCCCATCTCTCATGTAAGCTTGAATGCTTTCCGTTGCCCTTTTCCATCATGCTTTTGGTAGCAGCCGAGGCAGGCAGAGGTTTTACCAGCGGTGTTAGCAGCAATAGCTCCTCGCCCTGTAGCAGGCTTTCTGACAAGGGAAGAAGATTGTCCTTATCCCGTACTATTGTGATGGACTGGTCGTAAGCCTTCTGTGACAGGGCAAAATGCGAGGGGTGTATCTTTGATAGTAGCGACAGTCCTGGGGGGTTGAGAGCCTTTTCCCATGACGTGCAGGTATTTTTCAGCTTGAGAACTCGCCGTAAAGACGTGTATATCCTCTTCTTCGAAATAATGCCGTTCTCGATGCCAAGTTTTAAGCCGGATATAGCTTCTAATTGAATATCGTGCGCCCGGCAGAGCAGTATCAAGTCGTTACCCGCCTCGACAGCCATGACTGTGCCGCCTTTAACGCCATATTCTTGGATAAGCGATTGCATCTCGAGGCACTCCGATATGGCAACACCCTTGAATCCAAGATCATTCCTTAGCAAGTCATCAACAACCTGGTCTGAGAGGCAAGCATGCGTAACATTCATGCCGGCATTCTGTATTCCGCAGCCACCGATAAACATAGCATCTAGGCGACCAGCGGCTACCGCATTTCTAAACGGAACTAGGGCACTGAGGCTAAGTTCTTCCAATGTTTGCGTGATGATAGGCATATCCAGGCTGGAGCCGAGGAAGTCAAGATTACCATATGAAGGGAAATGTTTGCCACACGTGGCTATCCCGGCATCTTTGTAGCCATTAATGGTGGCGATACAATATTGCGAAGCCTCTTGCGGGTCGTCACCAGTAGTTCGTACTCCGAGTGGTTGATGTCGAGCATTGGTCAATACGTCCAGAACGGGGCCAAGGATAAGGTTCACACCGACCGCGGATATCTCTGTGGCCGTAGCTTTAGCTACATTGTATGCCAGCTCAGGACTGCCGGTAGCAGCCAGTCCCATGGCACTGGGAAACTGGCATATGTAGTCCTCGTCGAATAGACTATTGACGCCGCCATTTTCCTGGTCAACGGCTATCAAGAGAGGGTGCGGATGTCCAGCCTGATGAGCTATGGTTTGCAGCTCTTGAACAAGGGCAGCAGTCTGTTCAGCCGCTATATATACACAACCTCGTATTAGCTAGCTATTTGAACATGATCGCCACCTCGTTGGCCATTCCAGAAAGGACCGGCCTTAGTGCGGCTCAACTGGACAGGGGCTGGGGAAGGTACATTTCAGATTCTTAGCCGTTAGAAGGATAGAGCCGAGGTGATGATTCTCGATTAGATTTCTAATGGGAGGCGTTACTTCGGTGCCATCCCATCCCATAATCAGCATCTGGCCAATAGCCCTATACACAGCATGTCAGTGAGCTGTGGGAGCTTCATCGGCACAAGTGGCTCGTGAGTTACAGCCACTTGTGGTCCAAGGCGGCAGGACCGGAGAGAATGGAAAAGCTATGGACGTCCACGTACCAGTCGAGATCCTGCCAAAGCGGATCAAGCTCGCCATCTTGCCTTGCCATGCTGCTATCGCCAGTTACGTGGGGGGGACGACGTGAGGTTGTAAAGTCGTGTCACTATTCCCGTCTTGGCGGGGCGGTGGGCTTACGGGCACAGTACTGCAATACGGGGCTCAAAGCAGACAACATCGGCCCATTCAAGGTTGGAAACACGGTGTTACGACGAAGAGAAACGAATGCCCTTGATTTGCGAGGCTGTGGCTGTCCTGTATGCCTCAGGGTGTCGGCTATCATGGCGGGAGCCAGACGATATTAGGTAAGTACCTACCTAGGTACAGGGACCCTTGACACCTGGCGAAGTAAGGGTACAGGCAGTACAGGGACGCTAGCAACCACGGGAGACCAGTAGCCTCTTCAACGGTCGCAAGTTTGGAAATTCCAGGGGCTAGGCGATCACCCGTATATGATTGGCCAATTAGTGAATGGATAGACTATTCCTATCTAGGACAGAGCAGAGAAGATACATACTACGTAGGCCAGTCAAGAGGAGCGGTCCTGGCCAAGACTGGAAGTCAGATAAGCACTGATCACTGCTGCCTTAGGTAATACCTAGAAGTGCAATAGAAGTGCCTCGGCTGGACTCGGCCGAACCATCCCACCAACACCTTTGAGACCTTCCACTTCTACGGCATCGCCACTACACTACATTCGTCTAGGCAAGTGGTTAGCACCCGCACTGGGACCTTTCTTCTCCATACTTCGCAACGTTACGTTCCTTGACTCAAAGTGCGCGTTGTGGGAGCCTCATCTGAGACCTGCCTGACGTGACCTGCCAACCAGGTGCCACTCTTCGAGATGCTATGGTCACATCCTGATGATCCTGATGTTTCAACGCGAGCTCTGCTAACCGTGGACCTGTTACTATTAGCGAGCGCGAGCGCGAGCACCTCCCTCCCAACCCACGTCATATCGACGAATGAGAGACGGTGCTGACTAGTGCCTCGCCGACGACTGGTCCAACGAATCAGCGAGCTTTGATACCTCGAACACCTAACAAAGGACGGACTGCCGGGCGAGATTTCGGACATTGCTAGCCAGTCCCCTGGCTCACATGGCTGATCCTTTCGCTGGGTGATGTTCTCATCTCGACTTGACTGGCACCAGTCCAGTGGCAAGATGTCTGGAGGGAGGGTTACAGTCACACGCGCAAATACAATACCGGAGTACCGACCGACGGGCTACCAGAAGTGCACTTCCTTTGCCCCACCGCGATATTTTACTGAGGTTTCATGATGCCGATGCCATCAGGCACTGGCAGTAGTACCTGTCGACTGTGTCTTTCAGGTCGCTCTGCTACTTGGTGGGGAGATTGGGCCGCTCCGATCCCAGGGCCGCCAGTGTAAATGTGTCTGACTTAGGTTCTAACACTGTTGCTCCTCTGATGATGAGCAATAAGTATCCGTCGGCATGCACAATCGGTCTTCGCTGTGGCATTTCATTCATGGAGGTCAGGATACTCGCTGAAGGGACTACGGTCCTAATACTTGACGGAACCTAACAAAGACCTCGACATTCTGTAAATCGCTTGTCATCTGTCACTCCTAGATAATATTCACACCTCCTCAGCCTCAACATGCCCCACTCACTACCCTCGTCGCCAAAGTCCACACCCAAGGACGGCCGGAATGGTATCACGAAATTTACCAACTGCCGTATCTTGCGAGGCAAATCGCTGGTCAAAGAAGACCTATGGGTTGATTCCGTTACCGGCAAGATCGTTCCAAGTCAAGCTGCTTTCTATGATGACTTGATCCTCCCTGACGACGTAATCAACCTTGGTGGTCGTATACTATCGCCTGGGCTTATCGAATGCCAACTGAACGGAGCTTTCGGTTTCAACTTCTCAACGCTCCTCGAACCCGCCGTTTATGCCAAGAAGATAAGAGAGGTGAACAAAAAGCTAGTTCAGACCGGTGTAACGTCCTACCTGCCGACGATCACGAGCCAACGAAGTGAGATATACAAGTCTGCGTTACCACATCTTGGTCCATCAGGTGATTATCAAGTGGCGGAGGATGGAGCTGAGTCTGTTGGCGCGCACGTCGAGGGCCCTTTCTTGAACCCAACTAAGAATGGAATTCATAACGTCGATGTCTTGCGGCAAGCTGAAAGTTTTGAGGATCTGGAGGACTGCTACGGCGCAGGTAACCTGTACAGTGAGGATGGCTACCGACCCGCGTCAATCAGAATGATCACAGCAGCTCCGGAACTGGGACAGATGACCGCTCTTATCCCGGAATTAACACAACGGGGTATCATCTACTCGATCGGGCACTCTGAAGCAACATATGAAGAGGCATCAGAAGCGGTTGGCGCCGGTGCGACCATGATCACGCATCTATTCAATGCGATGCGTCCACTTCATCACCGCAACCCCGGTATTTTCGGCGTGCTGGGCATTGCCGAGAGTCAACCACGGCCTTGGTTCGGCATTATCGCTGATGGCGAGCACCTCCACCCAACAACTATTAAGATCGCATTCAATGCACACCCTGACGGTTTCATACTTGTCACTGATGCCATGCACCTAGTTGGACTCCCAGACGGCACGTACGCCTGGACAAACGGTGAGGGCACTAGTGGAATTGTTAAGAAAGGCCCCAAATTAATTCTCGAGGGGTCGGACCGCATTGCGGGAAGGTAAGCAACAACCCAGCGCATACATTTCTATACCCTAGAGACGCTCGACTGATGGCTCGACTATAGTTCCATTACACTCATTGAATGTGTCAACAACTTCCTCAGCTGGACTGGCGCTTCCATTCCGGAGGCCCTCAATGCTGTCACGTCTACACCAGCCACGATGTTAGGTCTGCAAGGAAACAAGGGGTGCCTGGATGAAGGGGCAGACGCCGATCTTGTTGTGTTCTCTGAGAACGTGAACTCACAAGGTAGAAGTGAACTCGTCATCGACGAGGTCTGGAAGTTTGGATCGAAAGTTTTCAGCCAATAATCTGGCTAACCTATATACCCACGCAAGAGATGAAGAGCATGAAAGAATGATATACCACTATATTGGAAAGGAAAAGGTAGATTGCGCGAAAGTAAGCAACCATAAAGATAAAGAGATGGTATATATATGCCACAATTTCACTTTTGTTTAAACACAAGATTACATAGCATGTTCATCACTAGACTGCTTCATACACTTAAACATTGTATAATCAGTCATCTACATTTTTCGATGCTTCACCGCGTTTTATTCACAGCACGGTGGGTTGTCAATAGAGACCATGACTCATCATGTTAAATATTCAAACATGATATCAAACACGCTATATAAATTAATATTCATCTCGTGCTATTATGTGCTGTGCCGATTGTCCTAGTAATATATGACTGGATACATAATACCCCAAACATACTCCCCCAAACTCTGCATCAAGGCCGCTTGATCGTCAGCTTATACGGCTTGTTGAGCTTCTCCATCGGCGCGATACCGCTGCGTCCCAGGCCCGCGGGCCGCTTGATACCCGAGCGCCACCCCAGCGGACCCGCGACAGTCGTGGCGTGGAAGTTGGTCGCGGGCCGTCTGTGTTCATCTGGGGAGACGTTTTCTTCGTCTCCTTCTCTACTTTTCTCTACAGGCGGCTTCTTATCTGTATTTATGCCCACACACTTCGAGTCAAGGGAAGGAACGGCAGGTGGCCGGGTCGGCGAGCTCGAAAAGCAGGCATACGGCTTTGCTGGGCGCTCGTCCCGCGGCGGCAGCGGCGGCTTGCTGGCGGGTAGCTTCGCTGCGCCGCCGAGCTTGTGAGTTGCTAGGGCCGGGTCAATGGCTGGCGGTGCCGCCATGGGGGGCGGGAGGCGGTATTCGGTGCTTTGATGGGCTGCGCGGCGGCGGCGGGCGTAGGGAGGCAGTGGGGGCGCTGATAAGGTCCGTTTCAGACTTGAGGGTGCGTTCGTTGCGAGATCGGTGGCAAGCTCCTTAGACTTGTCGTGGTTCGTGACGCCGTAGCCGTACCCTAGCAGACTCCTCTGGTTGGGAGCACGGTTGCTCGTCGTTCTCCTCGGGCCGCTCTGAGCTGGTGGTGGCGGCTTTGGTCTGCTGGCTTCCGCGGCGGCGACATTGGCCATGTGTGCCCCGGCTGTGGTGAAGCCGGCCCCTTGGGGGACAGTAAAAGAGGTTGCTTTTTGCATTGTTGTCTGGTAGGGTGCGGCCCAGCCTTCTACTGACTCTTCTGCCACCTGGACGCTCTTAACGGGGTGTTGAAGCTTCTGTCGTTTGCGCGACCATGCGCCAGGCCCTGCCTCGCCCACAGAGTTGGGATTGAACGGCTTGTTGGGATCGACTGGGAAGAAATTATCTTCTGGCGCCGTCATGGAAGGGATATTTTTGTATATGACACTATCGAGAGGCAATTCGCGGCTCAGAATCTTGGCTACTGAGGACATTATAGGCCGATCGAATGATGGTCCTTTTTGGAGGAATACCGAGGACGGTAGAAGATCGATGAACGATGAGAGCTCGGCGGGTTTCCCGCCACCGCCACCGCCCATGGCGATATTTTGCGGGCAGCTGAGGTAGAGCAGGGCTTTAGCTCTGGTCATCGCCACATAAAGCAAACGGCGCTCTTCACTCTGGTCTTCGGCTCGTATGTGTGGTATAGACCCATTATATACGGCAGGTATGAAGACGACAGGCCACTCGAGGCCCTTCGCTGCGTGTATGGTAGAGATTGTCACAAGTGGCTTTCCATCCTGGTCCTTTTCTTCGGTTTGTTTGTCGGATGCCAATGAGATGTTCGACAGAAACTTGGCTAGGAGATCGTCATCGGATGCTTGGGCAACCCCTTCGATTGTAGGAAGAGAATCGTCATCTGCTTGACTCTGGCGCATGAACTCTTCCGCGAGCGTGACAAATTCCTGCACGTTAGCCCACCTTGACTCGTATTCAGCGCCATAAGTTGCTTCTAGATAATCCTCAAACTTAAGGTCGCGTATCAGTTTCTGGATCAGCTCAACCAAGTTCATTGGTGTGCCGAGTCCAGCGTCTAAACGAACCCGTTCCCGCAGGTTATTAAGCGGTTTCATCAAGCTTCCGCTCAGAGCATTCTCTGTTTGCTGTCGGATATTAGTCTTGGCTCTGCGTTGGCCACGGCAATGTCTGTCAACAAGCTTCCAGAGACTCATAGATAACTTTTCGGCTTCCTCTAGGAGAGCTTTGATAGTCACGTCGCCGATGCCTCGCTTTGGAACGTTGATAATACGCGCGAAAGCATCGTTGTTGTCCGGCTGGTGGATGATCCGCATATAATCCAATAATATTTTAATTTCGGTGCGCTCGTAGAATTTAAAGCCACCTAGAGAGTCGTCATTAAGGAAATTTTGTCGGGGTATTCAATCTAGACAATACACATACCAACCATTCTGTAAGCAATACCTTCCCGCCCTAATGTCGATTCCACGTGTCTAGATAAGGATGCCGACCGAAGCAATATTGCAAAATCGTCAAAATCTATCATGTTGCCTGACAACAGTCGTATTCGCTTTATCTCGGACACAATCCAGTCCGCTTCGTCTTGTGAACTTTTCAGTTTGCGAAGAACTGGTCGTGTTCCCTTGTCGCGTACAGGTAAAAGTACCTTCTTGTATCGTTCTTGGTCTTGTTGAATAACTTTTAACGCAGTGTCCAGGATACAACTCGATGACCTATAATTCTCCTCCAAGGAGATCTCGTCTGTTCCGGGATAGTCACGGAGTAGCCGGTGCAGATTTTTTATCTCTGCCGACCGCCATCCGTAAATACTCTGATCCGGGTCTCCGACAATAGTGACTCTCCGGTGTCTTTGTGCAAATAGCTTCATGAGATCGTATTGGACTCCATTGGTGTCTTGATATTCATCTATCAAAACTGTTTGGATGTTGGAAACGCACTGTGGGAACTTGCGAAGGAGTTCGACGCAACGTACGAGGAGATCATCGTAGTCCAGCAGGTTTGATAGCTCAAGCTGGCTCTGATACTCTTGAAAGCATCTCTCTAGGGCTTGTGACTCAACACTGCGGCCTTTTTTATCTGTGACAGCCTGCTCATCTGAAGTCCCCTTGGCTTTCCGTTTGCTAATCCAAGCACGAGCTAAAGGAGGATCTATAGGTGCATCCAGTCTCTTGCAAATCCGAGTGATGATACCCCTCGAATCTGAGTCGTCCGCAATCCCAAACTTTGGGTCTAATCCAATCCGCCGGCCATATTTGACCAGGTACCGCCGAGCGATGCTGTGAAAGGTGCCAATGATGACGCTCGTTTCCCGTCCATCACCAAGAGCACGCCCAATGCGGGCTTTCATCTCATTGGACGCCTTGTTGGTGAAAGTGGCGACGATAACATCCTGCGGTTGTATTCCGGCATGATCAATGAGCCAGACAACTCTCGAGGTGAGCGTATGTGTCTTGCCGCTCCCGGGTCCAGCCAATATAGCTACTGTCGGCGCTTCCGAGCTGACGGCATGGCGTTGCGCCTTATTCAGCGATTCAAAAATATCAACTCCATTTGCCAATGTCATGATCTAGGAAGTTCAACTAGACCCAGACTGACTATTTGTCTAGTAAATGGTAAGGTTAACTTTATGGTGCTCTGGTGTGTTGACGCGTTTAGGCTAAGACGTGACGCGTGACGGGGTGAGGAGACACGAGATCATGTGACCGCAAAGGTCCCTCGCTGCTCTTTACATACTCCAGCAGACCAATTGAAACAAAAGACTTGGCGATTCGTTTGGGAAGCGTTGTCGCATGGACTGTCCAAAAGAATCCCTTCCATAAGATTGTTGTTTGGCAACTTGATGATTCTCTTGTGTTTAAGCTGAAGTGGCGTAATCCAGTAGGTTTCGTGGCTGAAATATGTACAAGCCACATAAGCACTGACACCGTAGGTACAGGTTCGCGTCTTTTAGCATCCTTCAGCTTATTCGCTAAGTAACACTAACATCTATCACCTGCAGCTCACCTGCAGTAGTCAGAACGTGATTGCTTCTCTTCCTCTGCTTCCCAACATCTTATGCCTCTATTAGATATCCTATTCCACTCTTACTCAGAAGTGAGTGAAGCCGTTTTGAAGTATTTTTAATTGGCACATTTTGTCCATAGTGTGCATCTTCCCCGACTCCATCACAAATGTCTGTCGGCTGTTAGTCAAGTCACACTTATGGAGGCATTTTTGGGATGCTGATAGGTAGGTCAATTGTGATAAACCCGAGGGAGGTATAGAACAGGATGATAATGCATGGAACCATTCCATGGCGCAGAACATCACAAACTATCACCGCTATTCTGGCACCTGCAGGGCACAATACCTACCTAGTCAGGAACAAACCTCACGATATGAAGGCCATATATGGCATCGCAAACGGAAAGAATGGGGAATATCACGCACCATTGCCAAATGCAATCCAACGGGCGGGCAAGGTAGAAGAGGTACGATATCATTGTGTATAAGTATAGGCTAGATAGTCGCTGCGACCCTACGACTGGTCCAGGGGGCTGGGAAGAGCGGTGCGGGCGGGGTTGGCGGGCGAGGATGCATGCGTTGATCGCCAATCAGCTCCGTAGCTCGACTCGTCGGCGCTTAACATCCCCGTCATACCAGATCTTCCGTCCAACCAGCGTCGCGCGAGGCGGTCAACTCCCGCCCGTCGTATCGACCACTGTGATCGGACATGGCATCCCATCACGCTGACTGGGCGCTACTCTGGGGGCCATCACGCATGTGCCCCCGACAGCCCGGTCGCCTCGACGAGTCAGAGGCCGGTTCACAGCCCAGCCGTGGTCGTGATATGTTGGTGTCGTCCTCGACGGCCCACCTCGACGACACACTACCGAACTTCACCAGCCGCTATATACCCTTTTGCCCTCCCAATCTGCACTTGGCCTGGTCGGTTCTCGAGCAATAAGTGTTTCGATTGAATGGTTAGGAGGTCCCGCGTGAACTAGGAGTCGGATTGCCGTGATATGGGTGATATCCTATGAAGATCTGTATTACACAACACCATGTCCCCGCGGCTTTATAGGACGCCTCCCTTACTTGATCTCTCTCTGCTCTTAACCTCATCCCTAGCTTTCATCCCTTTGTGCTCCGCGACACCAGAGCTCACCGTATACTCAAACTACTTCGATCCGGCGCCTTCTCCAGAGGACGGTCCTCCACTATCTGCCGGCGCTCTTCGCAATACAGCCTACCTTCCAGCTCAGATTGGTGGTATCATAGGCGCATATGCTTTATCGCTCGTCATTGTCGCGGTGATCCTACTTTCGCTAGCAAAGACCCGTCGCAAACGTATAACAGCAGGAGAAGCGGGACTAGACACTTACGAGGAATACGGCTACCAGTTTGCTTTTCCTCCAGACGTCAAGCCCAACGAAAATTCACAAAACTACCCTTACCCTTATCCTCCTCAGACACCCAAGTCGCCTATCAAAAACTTCTCATACCCAACACCTTTGGGGGAGCAACCTTTAGGAGAGCAACCTCGGACGCCATACACCTTTTCCGGCTCCTTTTCCACTTACTCAACAAGCACTCTTGGTATCAACCCTCTAGTAGACCAAAGGGTCGTGGCTGCAGATCGCGAAATGGCGCAACAGCAACTAGAAGAAATGTACAAATACGTACTGGAGCACGAGGCCGCCAAGGAGGCTGGCACTCCTATCGAACGGCCGCCGTCTCCCCTCGCCAAACAATTCCCGCCTGCGCCGCCTGCGGCTTCACCAAAGCCGAGCATTTTGAAAAAGAGCAAAAATAAGCCTGCGAATCTCGAACTTGGCCGAGGCCAACCCGAGAAGCAGTCTCGAGCATCTTCCATCTTGTCAGTCCTCAAATCTCCGAGGAGCAAGAAGAACGTAAAGGGCATCAGTATTTCCTCCCCCATCATGACGCCCATGTCAAGCACCTTCCCGCGACAGGATGGTGAGGAGTTGAGTGTGATCCCTCCGCGTCACTATGCGCCTGCTTCGCCACCACCTGTTCCAACGGATCAACCCGCATACTTGCAACACAGCAGGTATCCGGGACCAGTGGCGCCCATCACCCCTCCGGATCTATCCCCAGAGAGCACACAAAGCATAGATGAGCGTATCGGCACCCAGTTTGGTCACTCCCGATACGATTCTCAAGCGCCTACTGAGGTAGATCCAGTGTCAGCGACCTCTGAGCGATCGACGACACCACTTGTCGGCTTACCCAGCTCGCCCAAGCCCAGTCAGACCCGATTTCCTTCGCTGCCGACTTCGCCAAAGCCTGGGGCTACGTTCCCAACATCACCCCGGCCCGGGCAATCCTTTTCCCGACCCAACGCCCCCTCGGCCGTCCGCACAGGAGGTACACTTCCCCTTCGTGCCTATGAGCCGTCATTAAGCTCACCGTCAGTGCAAACCACCAAACAAACAACTTTTGAACGGACAATGCCATTGTCTCCCGGTGGGCGGACGCCTTGGACGGGTGCGCCCGTTCCCTACTCGCCGTATCAGCCATTCTCACCTGTGGTGCCGGTCACACCGTCACTAGTGACTAAGGCTGATCGTAAGCGGATGAAGCAACTCCAGCCGAAGACGCCAACAATGGAGATGGTGCAGAGTTCAGATGACGTGTGGTAGTTGTTATTGACGCCAGACCTCAGGATATGAATATATCCTCAACACACTATATAGGCAGTGCCATGGTTATAGGCAGACGCAGGCGTAATGACGATGTTACAAGAGTTATCATGATCGACACGGGGGTTTATGGTTTTGGGGTTCAAGATTTGCCGAAACAGATGAGTTGAAATTACGAGTAGGATTGGGACGGGAGGAAATGATTTATCACTGATACCACTGGGAGGGAGTCTTGTAGGAGTCAATGTACACTATCTATCCGCTGATTATTTTATTGGGTTTCACCCCAGTACTAACTACCTAGATGCGCTGTCTTCGATAGACAAATTACAGTATTGCTTTAAGATCTATGTAAGGACCAGAATGCTGCGACTTCTTTCTACCTTGCCTATCGGAGGTCTTTGCGTATCCCCGCCTGATTGGTATGGTTACAAGTTAGTGCGCAAACAAGAATTATGACAGAATCGAAACCGCGCTGTAATCTTCATCAACCTAATATAACACAATAGCATATGCTGCAGAACGGCGATCAGGAGTTACTGTATTCGAAAGAGAAAATAAATGTGGGATCTCTCTATTCATTTGAAACTACCTATGCCGTCGTACTCCATAGAAGTCTATCCTTCGTGGGTGTAGGTATTACGCAGCTGGCAGCCAATGCGTTATGGTCGGTGGCAACATAAAGCCACAGAAAACAGCAGCAGTACTGTAGTCAAGCAAAAGACAGGTAAGAGTCTAGATATGCTGGCCGCAACACTCATACTCATTACTATCTTCTGTCAATTACCAATAAAAGAGGAATGTACTCTGTCAGAACTCAGTAAGCTGAGGCCTCGTTTTAAGCTGTATTGAGTTTGAGGCTTAGAAAATCCCAGCCGATCAGACCACTTCATAATAATGAGTGCACTAGGGTGGTCCAGCCACAGTCTAGAAATAATTTGTGTGCGTACACTATCATCTCGGCCGTATGGGAAATGTTAGCACAGACCCAGCACTTACTGTAGACACGGGGATGTCCTTTCTCATGTAGTGTACTGAGTATGCAATCCCAAGTGCACTGATACCAACCGTTGATCGCCGTCTAGCCATCACAGATGATCGAACCGTTATACAACACACAGAAAATTACACCTACAGGTCTAATTGGCCATCGAAATGGCGAGAGGCAAAAAAGGGGAATCCCGATTGGTCTCGATCGTGGACCCCGTTGCAACAAAGCAATGACATCCTCGTACCATATCAGTAGTTTCTGCCATAGCACAGTTTCGAGGTGTTCATTGTTTGCCCGTTTAATTTATTTTATGGCACTATATCATTATCTCCTACTTGCGGTTCACTGGTTGGCAAATGACGGGAAACGTATTAGAAGGGAGAAGAGGGAGGCAGACTGCATTGGCCCTACCATCTTAGTATACACGTGTACACCAGCATGGTCGGCCTGTATGAAATCTCTAACCGAGATACTAGTAGTACTAAATCCCGTGGGTAGAGTGCTAATTAGCTGATTGTCTGTGCATGCATAATGGCACGCTGAAAATGCTACCTTTGCGGAAATCTCTTTGACTTTCCAAGTAATTTTAGCATTCGACTTACGGGTAGTCTATATAGTGGTGTATGTATACTACTCTATATCTGCAGATTACCGACTTATACCCATTTTCCCTACTTGCGGAGTGCTCCGAACCTGGGATAGCAAAACGTGGTTTTACATCTAGCTTTTGACAGCCCTTCAGCGTTGCATATGCGTAGAACCTGTGCCTACTTAGAGTGAAGGATACCTAGCTTAGGGCTGTTTAAGTGGCTGGCACTAGCACTGAACAGCCGTAGTCTGCGATATAGTGCAGAATCGAGGCCCTAAAAGCAGTACTTAGATACTTAGCATGGTGATAAAACGGCCCAGCCCGCGGCGAGAACAGCTGAGGGAAAAAAAGAGAGGGGTCGCCAGTCGCAAGTCGCAAGCCGGTCCTAGTGTCTCAGTCAGGAGGGTCCCGATGTATTCCGCCATCGTATGATCTTGGTCTCTGGCGCGTTGTCCAGACTGCAGCATCCGTCCGTCCACCTTCCCGACGCACATCCCACATCCCACACATGTCCTGGCGAATAGGTACGCTCCCGTCGCGCCTGCACACTGGCCACTTGGGACTTGGGAGACTCTGTGCAATGCCTACATACTCTGAGAAATGGGCCATAGTTAAGCCGGTCTCAATGCCAGCTATTTCTTGATTGTCCTTGGACTGCCGTGACGACCTGCTCAGTATTCTTTAGCGGCCTACCAACCCACCTACCCGTCTGTCTAAGTGCCTTGCCTACTTACCTACCTAACCCAGTAGGTGATGTCTACAGTACTGCAGTAGCCTATATACAGACTTAGGTACACTACCAGCCTACACTAAGTGACCTACAACTCCACTATTCGGAATAATTTGTCTGGATAGATACACACGCAAAACGGGGATACTGCCTGTACACAATATTTCTGGGCTCCGTTCATCGAGATCGTGTGCGAAGAAAGGTATGAAGGAGGCGAGGGAGGGTATTAATGGTGTTTTCGAATCTCCTAATCGATTCTAATTCTGACAATGCACTGCACCAAGCGCGAGTGAACTGAGACTTGGCCCAGACGGCGTGTGTGCACAACTGCACAGCATCACAGCATTAGTCTGCGGAGACTTGGCGTCACGTAACCAAGCTCCCGATCCTTCAGCTCTTTTCAGAGTACAGAGAGTAAGTACCTACCTCCTGTAGGTACCGTACTCGCTCGCTCCCGATCCTCTCACTTCCTTACTACCTACCTTACTACCCCTACCTCATTACGTCTCTTTTCCGTATCTCTCTCCCTCTCTCTCTCTCCAAATCTGCATTGATTCGACAACATCTGAAGACACTACACGAGGTAGACATTTGGCCGCTCGGAGCATTAAGCTGACCTTCCCGTTTCTCGGTTTCCCAGGCCTGTTCTATTTTTTCCGTTCCCTTTACTGCGTAGTCCCCCAAAACCGGACCACTACCCACCCATCATTACATACTTACCTGGGCCGCCCGCACTTCACCTTATCTTAATATCACCAACGGTGCCATTCACTCGGTGTCCGCCTACCTTGGTCTCCATCCGCCCGCCAGCCGACCTTGTGAATCAGGCCACCACGCCGCCAGCGACAAATCACCATCGTGAACTGCTCCCCGCTCTCCCAGTCCACACACCCAACCCCCCCTTCATCCCCCTTCGTTGGTGACAGGAGCGGCGGACTGCCCCCCTGCCCGTCGATTCGTTGTTGGGCTTCCTTCCTCCCAGATCTGCCCTATGTCGAACCACGCCCGCATCTGGTGATCGCATCAGCATGACAGATCGTCAGGAAGAGGCTTCAGGCCTCTTTAGCCTTGACGGCCCCAACTCCTCCTACTACCCGTGTGCCAGCACCACTGCCGGTGGTGGTAACGGCGACACGCTGGATTCAACTAGCGATGATCAGCAGTTTTTCACCAACTCGAACTGGACGCCCTTCCAAGACACCCCTCCATACGACACATACGATACCAACTCGTTCTATCCGGAAGCATGGAATATGAACCAGCAAATCCCTATGCAGGACGGCCTTCCCCGTCAGCCTGTGCCCTTGCCGCCACACTCCATGAACGAACCCGGCGGCCCTTCAGCCTATGCAATGACCACGCCTGTCGCCTCTCCCGATGTTGCGCAGGCCCGTCCTGTTGCGCCCCAGCCGACGGTCAACCAGCTCACTGAGGAGCAACGCCAGAGGTTGCAGAAAATCGCCATGCCTCCGACGATACCGTATCATTCTCCCCGGAGCGAACCGAGCCCCGACTCTACCGGTGCACTAGGCAAATCTTCCATGTCTTCTTCGCCCGAGGGCTTAAGGGATTTCGATAAGCCAAACTCACGCAAACGGAAGTCGTCGGCAGAAGACGATGATGACGACGACGATGATGATGACTGCCATCAACCTGTGAAAAAGACGGCCCATAACATGATTGAGAAGAGATATCGCACCAATCTCAATGACAAAATAGCAGCTTTGCGAGACAGTGTGCCTAGTCTACGGATCATGTCGAAGAGCGCACGAGGCGAAGATACCACTGAAGACCGAGAGGAGTTGCATGGTCTGACACCTGCCCATAAACTCAACAAAGCAACGGTGAGTCCGCGTAACTTCGTTCCAACATAGTTGCTAGTGCTAAAACTTTATGCAGGTCCTGAGCAAAGCCACGGAGTATATTCACCACTTGGAGAAGCGCAACTCACGCCTTGTAGACGAAAATACAGCCATGCAGCAGCGAATCGCTGCTTTTGAAAAGCTTTTCATGTCAGGTGCCATGAACGGTGCCATTAGCCCTCATCAGCAGCACGCGCCACCGACGCCTACCACATATCCACAAGAGTCAACTACGTTTGCACCCGCCCCTATGGGAACTAGTCGGCCTGATCCGCAGGGTATGATTCAAGTACCAGATGACATGAAACGTATTATTGCCGCGCAGCTGGCCGCAGGACAGCCCTATCCGGTTCCTCAACAGACGTTCAGGCCGAACCCTGCTCTAGTACGTCAACAGCAGATTCAGCAGCAACAACAACAAATGCAGGCTGGAGGTTGGCAGAATGCTACCCCCTACTTCGGTAAACTAATGGTTGGGTCCTTAGCCGGCCTGATGTTGTTAGAGGCTGTTCGTGAGAATGAGCAAAGCAATGAGACTCCAGAAGGTCGCGGACTTTTCGCTCTACCAATACATCTGCTCAGATTCCTCACGTCAAGTCTGAGCGTCAATTTCATGGGCTATTCCATACATGGAGCCCGAGTCATATACTCAATCAAAGTGGTCCTGCTACTGTGCAGTCTCTGGTGGGCTCTCATGCCTTCACTCATGGACTCGAAACCACCAAGTCAGAAGCAATCCAAACATGTACTCGCAGCTCCGAAGGCAGCGCCGTCGCTTGCTTCTCCCATCCACGTGCGTCGACAAGCATGGCTTACCGCTGTTCAAACCGTTTGGGTACCGCGCCATAATTTTTTCTTAGAAGCGGCAGCCCTTAGCCTCAAAACTGTAAAGCTCAGCTTGAGGAACCTTATTGGTGTACATGGATATCAAATGCTAACAGGGTTAACGGAGGAGCAAGAGATAGCTCGTGTCAAAGCTTGGACGATTGCTCTTGATGCCCAATTGGCTGGGGGTGATGTTGAGATTAGTAAGAGTCGGCTAACTTTGACACTGCTTGCTTCGGCTACCCTCCCTACGACGCCTCTCCGTCTCATGCTCAAGGCATTACATATTCGAGTCTTGTTATGGGAGCTCGGCTTAACTGGTGTACAGACGGGCGTGCAAGTGATTGCAGCGAAAGTAGCGAGAGCAAAGTGGAATGAAGCTAAGCAGCTAAACCGGCTGATCAGCCAGTTGCGCCGAAATGGGCAAGAGTCTCCAGACGAAGATCTTCCTGACCATTTGGCGGCTCTACTCGAGCAAGATTGTGATGATGTTTTAAACCCCGCCGTTATTCAGCGAGCCCACAATCTGGCCTGGAATCGCGCTACCGAATACAATGCGATTGGTAGTATCGATGGCATGTCTACAGTCATAGATGACCCGGCCGTCCGATCACCCATGGATGCTGTAGCTGCCTGGTGGTCTAGCATGACGCTGCAAGGTGTACTTACCACCAGCCTTCTCACATCGGAAAGTGAGGATGATGACACCGCTCTACACATTGAGCACGAGGTGTCCCTTGCCATTCGAACCGCCCCAATTGGGTCTGTAGCACAACAGCGTGCCTTAGTCACGCGAGCTTTGCTTTCTGATGAGAAACGAAGTATCAACATTGTTGCTGCATTGCAAGCCATCGGCCCAGTGACAGCAGTCCTTACGCCAAACGAGGCTTCTGATACGCCTAGACACGAGACACCAACCAGCCCGCTCAAAGAATTGCCGTCTTCGCTTGTAACGACCACTGAACTTCGCACGTCATTACTATGTGCCATGGCGATTGCCCATCTTCAGAAATATTCGCCACCAGATGAACCCGTCAATATCTACGGTGTAATCAGTCAAATCCAGCCCGCTCGCGATATGGGCCTTCTCGGCTACACAGCCGCCTACAAGTTAATGGATCGCCTTGCGAAACACGAGTTTGCCGCTGAAGCCTGTGCCAGTACGCTTGAACGACTTTCTGGGTACCTAAGAATATGGACTGGGAAGGAGTCCACTCTTGAGCCCGAAATAAGGCATCGTATCGTTGGTCGATGCCTTGCCGTAACTCGTGTCATTGTTGGGATGAACTTCGACACTGATACTGGTTATGGCAGCATGAGCGACACCGATAGTGACTACGGGACCATATCAGATCCGGAACTGGAGCCAGAGCTAGAGCTGGAGCCAGAGCCAGAATTAGAGAGCGCCGCTGAAGCAGCTGACGCTCCATGTTGCGGATGTGGTTCATAAATATCTAATCAACCACATTCATTATCTCTCCTTATCCGATGGAGCTGATCAATCAGTCCCACGAACCAATTACTTCTGTATTTTGTTTTTAATGTTGGCCATTTCTATGTCACATGTTCAAGGCCTGAGAACTGCAACTGTGTTGCTTGACAACATTCACACCTCTTTCCATCATCACCGAGGATAACATTCCTCAAGGTACATTTCATTACATCATTACGTATAAAAACATTATCATGCGTTTGGGCGGGTTGGCACATGGTCGGAATATTATACCTGGCCTCGAGGGAAACGGTTCGGACAAAAAGGGTAGTTCCGTTGTGGGATTCTCATGCACGGGTGCAAATTGGACCTGGCTAATGAAATTTTGGAGGCGGTATGTTTCCCATGAAATGACAACATTCGCAGAGGCATCCTGTTTGTCTTCGAATGCCATTTGCTGGTTGTGTTAAGACAATAAAACGCAAGAATAAAAATATATCGCACTCTCTTTTCACGGGCTACAAGGTTCCAGCTTATCCTGCTTTCTTTTCTCTTTTTTCTCGGGCGCGCAGAAGCTTCCGGAGCTGAAATCTAGAGTTCTCCCTCGGGTTGAAAGTTAATGAACCTCGGTCTGCTCATAATAGATGTTTTCACTCATGGTGTGAGAGAATCCTAAATTATACAGAAAATAGATACCCAACAATGTCTGTGCTTAATCTAGCATGCATGATTAATATAACTAGGCCACCACATGCCATTTTGATATTTCAGTGTCGTTTTAATGCGAGTTGAATGAGTTAGCCGCTATCCTTGATATTCTTCCCTATAAATGAATATTATACTATATTCAGACGCGTCGAGTTTACTTGGATGACTCCTGGCGTGTTTGTTTGGTATCTATCTGGCTATACTAGACGGCGCCTACTAAACAGATGTCAGACGTGATGGCTAGACCAGGAGTGCTTTTTGATTAGTGATATGAGAGAGCTAGACGAAAAGGTATTGCATTGTATTGGTGCGATGAAGTCTACTACTTGCGCACTTGCCGAGACGCATCGTGAAAAATATACATATACGTGTCTACAGCTGAAATTTGATTATTTGCGTATACCTAGTGGTTTGGATCTTTTCAACGAGTCTGTGCAGCTCGGGCATGTCCTAGATATCATTCACAGCAGTTGGATGTTCTCCGCAGCGTCGTTTGAAACTTTTGGACTCGATGTAGAAAGCATGAGAATAAATGATAATTACGATAGGTTTCATTTCGGGTTATGATTTTATGCTGAGTACCTGTCGACTTCCTCTTATCTGGTATTCTTTCTATTCAGCTTCGGGACATAGTTAGGAGGTCGTATTAGTGTTTACGTATGTCAATTTATGACTACGCGGCTTCTAATGGGAACGATCAGTAAAACATCGCGTTGATAGTTCGTTCTTGAAAAGAGAGATGTTGACTGATCCTTGTCTTTTGGTGTGATTTCCATGACTCGGGATGGCATTCTAGACCTGTCTTGTCTTTATTCTCTCGCGTCCGATAATGTGGATCGGAGAATCTGTTGTACGGAGAACTCACGCGCGTCACACGCCCTGGGGCGCGTGTTGTTGGCAATGTCTCGCGTGAGGCTATTCAGCCCTCGCTTACTCAAGGTATACTGATGGAGGTAGGCGGTGTGGAGTACCGACTTTGTGTATATATGGCTTCAAGCATCCAAGGGAGGGTCTGGAAGAACCTCCTGTAAAGACAGTCCATTGAGATCATCTCCAAGCCTCTGATGGACAACCCTTTGATAGGATTCCTCAACCTTTGAAACGTGTCGTCTCTGATCTGATTATGAGATTATGATAAGACTTGACGCGTGCGAGTAAAGCAATCATGTCTCCTTCGTCGAGTCTCTTTTATACTTCTTTCAGGTCCCACGATTAGCGGTAGCTAGAATAAGATAGCAGAAACAACCGAGAGTGCTGTATACACGTGGATATTTCACCGATATTAGTCTAGTCAGGGGAATACGGGTAGATTCTTGGTAAATAGGTCGTGAACTTGCGTTAATAAATTCGAATATCGTCTGTCTACCTAGTTAAGTAAGCTACTTCATCACTTCGATATTATGAATTGCGGAGGGTCATTGACTTTATTCTTATAATTCTATTAGCGACTACCCTTCTTCAGCCAATTCCATATCCCCTGACCCTCTCGGACAGCATTGGGCGTCTAGATGTTGATTATACTCATCACCCAGTCGTATACTTAGTAGATAGGAGAATAACTCACATGTGGTGTTCTACTTATATTAGCGAGTGATGAATAACCTCGTCCGAGACATTCTTCGCCAATATCACCGAGAGCCTCGTCCTGCAGCCTTGAGCGCATGTGTCCTTCCACATTACATAGTACGACGACGTCATGCTTTGATTATATCAGCGCTGTGACCTTGACCGGTACCGGATTCGCATGACATAGCTAAGAAACCCGATATATAGCGTAGTCCTATTAGCATTGCTTAACTCGACTAGGTTGTCTACGCGAAGGGCTATGAGGCTGAAGCCGGACGTGCGGCAATGATTGGTAATACTACATGAAGGATATATAGTTTACGCACTAGTATAAGGCTAAGGGGTGAGGCTAGATAGTAAAATGAACAGCTAGTGCTAGGCGAGTAGAGATTAAGGCTGTCAAGTTGAGAAATTATTTTTAACGAAAGGGAGAGCTACTGAACGCCACCTACTGTTCGATATCACCGGAACACGAACGTTGGTACTTCCTTTTCGGTAGCAGGACCCCGATTTTGCAGGAGAGCCATTATGCCATCTGTTATTAGGACGAGGTTGCCACTACATGGTCAAGCTGGAGATTAAAGGGGCCTTCTTGTTCCCCGAAGAAGCTGTCGAGACTTAGCGGCTGTGCGATGCAACAGGACTATTAGGGAGAGAGAATTGGAGACGGGAACGGACCTCCGCATCATAAAACTTATGCTCTTGATGTTTTCGCGATTCAACGGCGCTGTATCTGGCGCCGGCTTCCCCCTGTATGTAGGTTTCAGGTCTTCCCAGGGAACATGCACCTCGCCGGCTTTACCCTCGAAATCGTACTCCCAACTAACTGTGCTGTACAAACGGCCATCCGGACGCCCAGCCGCGACCGCTGTTCGTCTGCTGGGTTAGCAATTATCGTAAATAGTAGAAAATCGAGCAATGTTTTGGGAGCAAGCAGGAACAATGAGACACGATATTTACCTTAAAAAAGGGGGTGGAATAACTTCAGGGGACTGACTATCCTTGACAACAAGAGTGTACCTCTTGCCGTCTCCGTCGCGTATCGCCAAGCTCAAGCCTTTGAATTGCGATAAATCCCAACTACGTTGCTCGGGGGACCGCTGTGAAGCAAATCCAGCACCGCCTAGTGCCTTGATGTCCAACTCGCCGTGGAAGCGCACCCTTGCGTTGGTTTCGGACGTATAGTCCAGATGGCTTATGCTCCGCCCGCCCCGGACGCGGTCATCGGAAGCCACCCAGTGTTCGGCGAGCCAGGATCTTGTACATCCATCTGTTAGTGATTTGCCCGCTCTGTTGTGACGACATATTTGGTGTGCCGTGGAATAATGCTTTCCCGGTTCCCTCCGGCCCTGGAAGACTTACTCAGTTTCCCCAAAGAGGTATTTGCGTGCTCCTAACATCGTCCCCATATTCGGCACTCGGGATAATTAGTGGTAAGGACGGTGCTTTCTCGTCGAGAGACGGGGTGATCACGGGGTCGAAATTGAACCGTGGAGTTCTCGTTCGTCGTGATGGTGACGTAGGTTGTGTGTACATGACTGGTCAATAGTCGCCGTAGTTGCTTTCAAATGGAGACATATTAAAGGATAGGTCCGTTCGAATCCTATCCGACGCTAGATAGCACGCCACCTGTCTTGTTTTACATGCGCCACATATACTATTTTAGCTTTTGAGCTTTTGGGTTCGTCACCTCGACGTGGTGTTGAGGCAGGAATGCCTCCAGGAAAGAGAGTCGAGTCTTACATCTACGTAGGTGATTATCGTGATATAGCTGGCTGTTCTATCTGGGAAACCTGTAGCGGCTTGTAGCGATAAACCTATCAGGATGTTGGTGTACACCACCGACATGTCTAAATCTGTGAGGAGAACTAAGAAATTATGGTTGGACTAACAGATGGACATCTAATCGCACCGGTTTAGCCCAAAGCTTGATTTCTGGTAGCATGTCTACAGGCCATAAGCAGAGACATCAATGACGCGCATTTGCATTGCTGTTCAGTACTGTACGATGCTGAGC
This sequence comes from Xylaria arbuscula, assembly GCA_022385695.1. Lineage (NCBI taxonomy): Eukaryota > Fungi > Ascomycota > Sordariomycetes > Xylariales > Xylariaceae > Xylaria > Xylaria arbuscula. The sequence goes on along the minus strand of MU279368.1, from coordinate 336,937 downwards.
CGCAAAGAGCCCACTCTATTTCTAGCCCTACCTGCGCTAAACTCTCCGAAATAGCTTCTTCCAAGTTCGGCATGGTTGACACATGAAGCCACGATACCTACATCGTATGTAGAACGAGTGGTTGTGGGACCCTCTTAAGTAAATTTGGACCGTAGCCGTGAAACAGCCGCCGCCTTTCACAGCCTCAAACTGCCGCCGTGAAAAACAACATTGAGCGCCCTTCTAAATCAGTCACCTCAATCTTCCGAGCCCCATCCCGTAGCGTGAACTATGGACCGGCTTCTCGACTTTCCGTTGCTTTTTTCTCTTGGCGTTCGGTCGTCTTCAAGCTAGTGACCGGCGGAAGAATCAATATGCGGATTAAAGAAGAGAGACACACACCAGTGCCTGCGCTAGGGCTGTCCCCATCTCCTGATTGTCTGTGTGCTAACTAATCTGAGCCAGGTTGCCACCACACCACTTATTTAGTTAGATATATATATCCCAGATTGCAGGATCTAGTATCCGTTGAAGAAAGATGGCGCTATCCGCGTTCTCGGATATTTATACGAAATAGGACCTGCGTATATCAACCACTACTTCGCAAACTCCGCAAAAGTCCACGCGATGTCATGTATGTACTAAGTATGGCAACGGAGCAATTCAAAACCCCTTCTTGAAAGACGTTGAGTACGCACCACCTACTACCTAGATTAGCTAACAGTTCACCTTAAGATGTGTACATAGATAGTGCGGAGTGGTGGGTTACACATGGAGTCCATCCTACGGCGTAACTCCCTCTAGCTCGCGGAGAAAAGCTTCTTCCGGGTCTAGTTAGTGAACACAAGGTGGTGAAGGGTGTCGTCGTAGTTGGAGTAGGTAACTTTATATCATCATGAATACCACCCAGGCTAGTAGTGTAGGTAGTTGAACGTTGAGAGGAAAAAGAAACGAGATAAGCCGGGGTTGCTGGAGGAGGAGGAATCACATCTATACACCGTAACCATGTGATGGAGAAGCAGAGCACATCCTTTTGGTGTTACTCGGAAGTGTTACACGGGAGGGGATTGGTGTTGAATGCTCATACAAACAACGTCATATCCTCCTCGCTTTTGCTTTTTCTAGTCGGCGCGAGTGTCTTGACTGGCACGCCTCAATGTCTATATCCAAATGTACATATTCACATGTCTATTCAGTACAGGTTAGTAGAACTCGAAGTATGGAGCAACTAGTGTGGGTGAACCACACGCGCTAGATATCACCCTGGCGGCCGAGTAGTAGTGTTTCAGGGGAAACAGCCTCATCGGCCGAGGCAAAGCGAGCTAATTCCCCTACTGCCCCTCCTCTCCTCTCTTATCGTCGCTGGGAGTTTGGGGAAGTCCCTGCCAGGACCCTTTTGGGAAGTATCCTCGGAGATGGTGGAGTTGGGCATGAAAATAGGTGTGTACTAGTGTAGCTTGGGTGTGGTCTTTTTTGTTGTTGTTGTTCCTTGGCAAGGATATTGGTAAAAAGGGAATTCCCGCAAGGAAGCGGCTAAAAAGCTCGTGAAAGAGTGCCGATCATGGAAAAGCTCCGCATCCTCTTGCTGCAGTTATCTACACTAAGGCGTTCTTCGTTCTATGCATATGCGCTTGGCCTGGATGCTGTTCATTGTCAAAGAGTACGGATATAACGCATTGTATGGCCTGATGACCCAGGGTCCGCCTCTCTCCGGTTCCCAAGGTTGGCGTTTGCCAAGCTCCATGATTCCAGCCCTAGGTCCCTAAATATAGTACAAACCGAACCCAACTCCACCATTGGTCCTACACTACTCGCTATCCACGGGTGCACTAACGAGTGTCTCTAAACCTGGAAATAAAAAGGTCCTGGCAGGCAAAAACGGAACCGTCTTGGACTGTATACGTAGAGAGTTTAATTAGAGTGTTTTTATGTTTTATTTTTGTCTGTTCGTTTACTATTCTTCGTTTCGGTTTTAGATTGCTTGGCTTTTCTAAATCCGAAAGTTCGAGACCACATGAAATAAGTAAGTACCCAAGCAAGTACCATACCTAGCCCAGCCAGGCACATTGACATCAGCAGCCAAAAAGTCAATGCATGTGTTATCTGTAAGTACCTTAAAACTGACGGGCATCTCCGCATTTTATGCTTAAATAGGATACAAACACTATTTTTCTTAACGAGCAAACATCGAATGACAGAGTCATGGTAGTAGTTTAGTCTTTAGTTAATGTAACCTCCTGAAATCGGACCTCACAACGCACAACAGCACCCTTTCCCACCCCTTTTCATAGGGCGCAAAATGGTATCGTCCTATTCTCGCAGCCTCTTTACCTGGAGGGTCGGTCTACATCGCACCGCACAGCACTAACCTCTAGACTAGTGGAAAGTAGATGTGGGCATGTAGTGCGGCCGCGAACGGCAAACCGCATCAGTCAACAACCCCCCATCATCGAGGCATAACTCCATTAGGTAAATGAATAGAAGAGATGGACGAATGGATGGCGCCGATGAGGATGGGATACCCACCCGCGCGACGGACGGGACTCCGTCGAAGCTGCTATCAAAGGCGGGTTATCCGGGTGGGACGGAACACTAGGCAGAGAGGATTTCAGTACTTATAAGTAGGTAGGACTCTACTTATACATACAGTACAATACTGTACACTAGGAAAACCCGACCTCGCTTGCTTGAGTCTCGTTCCATGGATGTCCTTGATGTCCTGTGTATTGTGCTGTGCTAACGTCTTGAACCGTCGTTGACCGCTGGGCCGCCGGTCGTCAGCTCTTGTTCTTCTAGTCGGTACTATACTAGCTAGATACTAAGTGTATGTAGGTAGATGGGCAGATAGGTACAGTAGAGAGAGCATGGATGGGTGGATGGGTGGAATGGGTAGCTCAATTCCAAGTTCGGCCCACACACCAAACCCGCGTCGTAGCGAGCACCAATAATGGAGTCCGGATCTGCGGATCTAGCCTCCTCTCTCTCCCAGCTTTCAAGGCTAAGTGTACGAGGTAAATGCGCAACCACCCGAACTCCACCACTCTGGCGGCAGGCAGTGCTGTGGTATCGCAAGTGGGATGGTGTTGTTTTGCATCATTCCCGTCTCTGAGGCTATCGGAGGTTTTAGGTCTTGTGCAACTCCGCCGAACTATAGCTCTCTCCATCGGAGGAACGTTCACTCAATAGACGACAAGCCAAGAGCATTCTCATGTTTTGTAAATTTGACATTTTCATTCATGTGATCGATACAATTCTCGTAGCGTCCGTGGGGACGCTTTGCATCATCTATATGTATGTGTGTAGAGAGTTCCTTCCAGAGAATAACGATAGCCACGCTTGTCTTGGATATATATGCCCAGGAAAGAAGTCCAATACCGTCGGAAGGTCGAGCACTTCGCCTTGATGCAAGCAGTTTGCGCCGTCACTCCAAAACTTCCCAGCGAAAGATGATAAAAAAGATAATGAAACAAGCCCTCCCATTCTTCATTCCCAGCCATTGTATGCAATCCATCCCATGCGTTATCGTCTCGCATCATAGCAGAGACCCGAATTTGATATTGGTATCTTTCCAAGCTCGCTCTGTACTTCGTCCCCCAATCATGTCCTTATTGCTTCATATGTGGTGTGGTGCCATGCCAGGGGAACCCGGCATGGAGAGTGGTGTCGCCGGGTAGTCGTAGCCAGCCTCGGAACAGTTCGCCGAATGATCGAAGGAGTGAGAGAGAGGTGGTGTCTGGTAGCAACACCGATCAGCTACGTTGGTGACGGTGAGATTGATTGCGCACATGACTCACATGAGGATTCGAGTGGTCGTATGGGCCAGGTGCGTTCACTTCGACGGGCATGTAGTAGTTCATGTAGGGAGACATGGGCTCTTCACCAGGATACGCCTCTCTCTTGATCGCGTCGTTGAAATGTGTCATGGGCGGTAATGTGACAGGGACGGTACTGGCCATGTAGCTGGGATAGCCCTCGGCTGTGGTCATGGCATGGTAGGGCTGGGCCGCGCTGTAGGGCGTCCCCATGATCTCATCGGGAGGAGGGTAGTTGGAGTAGACGAAAGGGGGCGTATTAGACCTTTCACGGTCGTCATACGCATGCTGGAACAGAATCTCGTCGTCGGGGTTCATTGGCGGAGTATACTGGGGTGGGTGCGCCGGCTTTTGGGCGGCTGAAGCTGTAGCGTTTGACTTTGACACCTTTGTGTTCTTCTTGGAGCTCCGGCTGCTGGATTGCGTCTGCTTCTCAGGTGCATTGGGTGGAGAGGATCCCTCGTCCGACGAGCCGGCACGCCTCTCGAGATCTTCCAGACGTCTCTTCAACTTCTTGCCTATGAAGGGATTAGTATATATGGAACGGTACAAGACATATAGCAGGAAGAGCCGGCTACATACGGTAGTTGCGCTGAGCAATGCGGTTCTGTATCCTGCGGCGTTCGGCAAGGTCTGAGATCTTGGTCCAGTCCTCATCCGGGTTTGCGGAGCTGGAGAAGGCAGAGCTTGTGCCGTGGGCCGAGTATTGCCTGGGTGCTTGCGGAGCAGCGTAGGCATATTGATGTTGAGACATGGTGTACATTGGAGCCGACATGGGCGACTACCTGGCTGTGACCTCGTCTGATGTGTGAAGGTGATGAGAGTAGGCTGTAGACAACGGAGCACAACGGAGCAGGTGGTGAGTCTGGGTTGATATGTCTTTAGCTCTGGTATGGGGATTTAGCTAGTTGAAGCCTCGGTGGTGGGACATGAGCAGCAGAGGGCGGGAGGATAAGGAATAATATATAGAAAGAAGCCTCCTTCGGCCATGACGGCAGAGGTAGGTAGGCTCGCGGTGCTGGCTGCTGGCTGCTGGCTGTGCCTTCCTCTCGCAATCAATCGACACTACGCCATGCGAGGTACCGAAGTGTCCTGCGTCGGTAGGGGAGGCGTGCAAGTACACGGTCGAGGTACATGGCCGCGGCACGGCTGGTTGTACATCGTCTTGTGTACATCATCTTGTGTACATCGTTCTTGTACATTGTATTGATTGTCCCAGTGTCCCCCGTCGCGATGCCACGAGGGTACGTACCAGTGTTCTGCAAACAGGGGTCCTCCCCTGGTCGGGCTACAGACAGGCATCTCGCTGCGAGAGCGTACATATGCAGCCGATTCCAGGTCCGCCTTTTGGGTGCAACGTTGGGAAGCCAAGAAATCCGCCCAGTGCGAGGTGTGGCAGGGCCGTCGCCGTCGCAGGCTACCCTCGCCAGGATACCTGCACTGCACCGCGCTACACTTAGCGCATGCTATACTGGGCCCCAGCCTGAAGAGCGTGCCGAACAGTTGGCCAAGACGTACATGGAGGCAGGCTGAGCAGAATACCCAAAACAAAATAAGATAAAACCCATGGTCCGCGCTAGACGTATCAGGGCAATGACCAGGCGGAGCCTAGCGAAGGGCGCTTCGGTCTTCTGCCAGTCCAACCTACCATCTAGTGTACCCTGGGCACTAGTAGTGAATGTCTTGTAACGCTTTGGTTTCCCCAGTATCCTCACTAACTACGGTACTCATGATGTAGATGGCTTCTGTGAAGAGAGCATTAAAGCAGCGACAAGCAAACCATCGGGACGGTGGACTGGGTACCTGAGTCATCTAATAGCCTGTAGCCTGTAGTTTAGAGCTTGGCTATCGTTGGCTGTTCGTATACGCGACAATGAAAGACACACTACGGATAACGACCAATCCAAGTTGTCCTGTACTGAGTAATGGTCTTGACTACTGAGTATGCCGTGGGGCAGAAGGCAGCGCCATTGGGGCTGCGAAGGTCTTTACGAATGCGAACAATGCGAACACCTCTACGAGAGGGTGGTGCTAGTCCGCGCGACGATCTCCAGAGAAGACAAAGACATATGGGACTTATGCGCCGTTGTAGCTAGTGTATATTGCCCTTATTCGCCTTGCCGTGAATAGGGCTCAAGATACAGGCTTGAAGGGCATATTGAGTACATGTTGTAATGTCCGTGTAAACAGCATGATATTGTTAATTTGGTGTTGTGTTTTGGCGCTCCATCTACTTACACGGAGCACTTAGTAATAACTCGATGCGGCCGGAAAGGGAAGGCAGCATTTGTTTCAGACTGGCAAATTGACATCAGAGTTTCAACAAGGGCAATTGACAAAGCCCTTGTGTATTCAGATTCGTACACTGTTGCTACACTCTGCCCACCTCGTGCTCCCCGCGTGTCCGACTTCCGACGCCAGTTTGCCTGTGTCTCTCCGCCAGATGGCCTGTCTCTCTGTTGATGTTCGTAACACGTGCCAGCATTTTTCAGCCCGTAAATCACGCATAGGAGGCACAGAAGGCCAAGCAAATGCCTGACACGCTGCTGCGGTCGCCATTGTTGGAGGCAAGCAGTAACACCCACAACGTCCGTCTTTTTTAAGGCCTTTTCCGCTACGAGAATGGCTTCTAATTGGCGAGTCTCATACCTACACTAGTGGATAAACATAGTGACGCCGCGCCGGCCTGCTAAGTATACGATTATCGAGGAAACGCCATGTTCCGTGGCGAGAGACCTGTTCCGCCTCTTTTTGCAATTTATTATTTATTATTTTTATTTTTATCGCTGCTTGCTCTGCCTGAACCGGTTCTCTCGACCCGTGGTCCTGGTCCCAAGACGCAACGGCGAGTGCGGCCAGCTAGTAGCATACCGCACCATGGTTAAGAATACCGACCTATTGCGCTTCGCGGTAGAGCCTGGACCCCTGGATAACTAAACAGAGCCATACTAAGTCGGTCTCTAGTGAAAGAGAGACGCGGTGTAGTTTGGACTAATAGGCTATTCGAATGAAGGGGCGAGTGTGTGTGGTAGCGGGAATGGTGAGCTCGTGTGTAGAACTGCGACCTGCTGATTAAGTCCATCTATTTTTGGGCAAAGGAATTACCAATCGCCAGCTTGATTGGCCCCCCCGGTCATGGCCGGTAGGCACTCCTAGGGCTGGCGGGTCAGGACCACACCCCCAGAGCACCAACTGCCAGGCTCGTTTTGTACCGGCAATATACGGGAGGGTCCTTCTAGGCGCCTCCTAGTAGGTAGGTTCTGACATGACCGGTAGGTACTGTGAATAGTCTTATTTGCTGAACTTTGCAGTAGGTATTCCATTGTCCTGAGATTATTAAAAGTGCGAAAGACGGGTGCGTGTTCAGTCCTCCATTCTATTCCCGATATTGTGTGGACCTTCACCAGCCATGCTTGCTGATTGCTCATTTGATCTTTTGATTATACCTACATATCTACCTAAACGTGATGCGAATGGTGTATGTGCACTTATGATAGTCACACAGCCTTAGTCGGTCGGCTAGCCGATTAGACCTAAACTAGGGCGGGAATTACGGCAATGTGTCAAACGAGGAGAGCGAGGATAAAGGAGGTCAGACAACTCTCCGTCGTTCGTTTCCAATTAGTTCACATAATCAGGTTTAGGTTCTGAGTGTCGTATATAGTCCATACAGATGCATAAAAATGACGGTAAACAGATCGGAGCTAGGTTTGATATTCATCTCAGCCTTATCTCGCCTGTTCCATCGAGAACAACGAGTCCCATATGCTCCGTTTAATATCTCTATTCTCGGCCATGGAGAAAATCCTTTCGGAACCCCGTCCATAGCAAATGATTTAATTCCGGGTTGGGTGGCAGGACAGGAGGCGATTGGCGGTTAGGTGCCAAAATAGACAGGCATCACAGTACCACGTACTTATCTTGGTACACTATCTGTAACCAGACCTGCACTACTTTGGATTATAAACATGATGATTCAGTTTGGCGTGCTATTCTGAGTGCTGGCGCCAGCCAAGCAGACTCAACTTACCTATCTGGTGTAGTGTAGTTCATGTGGAATGGTACCACTCTTGGTCCGTTGTTATTCCCCAGAGTAGTCCCGTGGTGCCCATCTACCACGATGCTATACATATATGTATATGTGACCGATTAATTTCTGCGGGCGTAACCCCCCTGAAACAAGGCAGCAGAATCCATGACCTTAGCCTCCGCCCGATTGAGCTTCTAGTGGTGTGCACACATCTCACGATACAGCCTTCATATTGCAGTGAAACTGCGCCCTGCCGGTGATGTTGATTAGGATAGGGGCCTCGCGATGTCGCTACTTGTTTCATTCTATATATGTGTACACCTGCGAGATCTTTCTGTAGGTGTTTATCATGTTCAGAACCATGTCTATTTCATCGGTGCAGTCGGCGAGTTGCTGACACTAGACGGGCCAGCCAGTCACATCTCTTGCCATTGGGATGGGACCCGGCAGCCACCAAAACCCGCGAGGTTGGTCCGCCCACCCTTCTCGAAGCATGTCGCTTCGAGACATGACATTCAGTCGACTAATAAGGTTCTCACGCCAAGACCACCATGCCCTTTACTTTCGTTTCTTGTATATGCGCTACTTGCTAGCGATGCTAAATTCACCTGAAAAACTGCATGCATATCTCCTATTTTCAGGCGCGATCCAAAAATATCTACGATGAGAATGGTAGACACACGTAGAGACGGGTGCAAACTGTTAGGCTGCAAAAGTATGCCTTTTTAGTTAGTAGCAATTAATCTTAGCTTTAATTCGAATACAGGTCGAAAATTGATGCGAATACGAATAAATAAAAAGCAGATAATAGAAAATCTGCACATGATAGCAGTACCAACTCAAGTGTAGAAAGTAGCCCGGTAGTTGCCGAAAGATGTAGGTATGTACCACGTTTGATTACATAGACTAGAAAAAAGGTCCTAACTCTTTAGATATCAATCAAAATTCTAGACAGGCAAACTAAAGATTTAATCGAGGATTACGTTGCCCATTTTTTCAGTACGCTCTTAATGCTGCTACACACAGCATAGAGCACATTGATCCCCAGAATGATCACAGCTGGATGAAACGCCAGCACATGGGAGGCGCAGCGTAGGATTCGCGGTCAACCTTCGGCGCAATAAATATTGCTGAAGAATGGATTGTACATTTACCGTAGATGGTGGGCACAGGACTCTCGTCTGAAGTTCCGAGATACGAGACGGCTCGATAGGACTACAACGTCTCAGCCCCCATATTCCCCAGGGAATCCTCAATCCTTCCGAGAAGTACACCCTGCGACATCGACACACATTGTCGCTGTGCCCTGAGAGCTGAGCTGAGCGAGATGGGATTACTGCCACGCGATATTCGCTTACAGTGGGCTCAAAACAATGCCAGGGTGCTTGTTGGCTTATGTGGAGAGGGCATGATATGCGTCTCTGTGTACCTATCTAAAACTTCGCTGTAGGACTATTCTAGTAGGTATACGTACCACTTATATGATGACCTAGAAAGAATGAGCAATAGGCTATCAATCGCTTGAGATGAATGGAACTATCACTATGAATTGATAGCACACCAGACTTCATCCGTCTGAGTCCTGATGATCAATATAGATACCTACTTGATAACCATCCCGGTATTATTGTCAGTTGTAGAAACTAGACTGTCAGCGTCCACGGGCTTAGCCATCTCATAAGGCGGCGGGTGTTCCCAAAGTTTGGAAGCCGAGTTACCCTTTTGGGAAAGTCGCGGCAGATTATATTCACTAGCCAGGTTAGGTAGAGGTCTACCCCACCATACTTAGCACACTCTAATCAGTAGCGCTATTAGTATTGCGATAGGTACAGTTTCTTAACGTACAGTAGAGACTCGGCAACTTGAACGGTACCGAGTATTGTTCATTTCGATATACGGTGTACGTTGTGCAACTACTGCACATCTAATAGGACCTGCAGACATCATGATGACCTCGGTATGCGTCACGTTCATGCAGCCGAGAGACAACTCACCGCGTTCGCGAGCTGTTTACTACCACATGAAAGCAAACTACATATTTGCGAGCCTGCTTACAGCGTGTGTGATAGTGTAGAAAGGGTGATATCTTGCGCCTTCGCCCCATCTAGGCCGAGTCACTCACCCACAATCACCGCCAACTCTTGGCTTCGAAAAAGCAATGTGCTACACTACAATATTCTCGGCTAGCTCGGGCACATACTGCCTACCACCAGTATCCAGTCTAGATACGGGTCGTGTTCGTCCTGGTGACATCGCGCAGACGAGATGAATAATGGATGATACGAGACCAGCCCGTCAGTACGGCGTTAGTGTAATTGGACTCTCTTGCACATGTGGCCGAGATCTGCGTATCTTACAAAACAACCATGGTCAAAAAGAACCATTTCGGGTAGTAAGAGTAAATACTCGTACCACGCTGTCTATCCCTTTCTGGCTAGCAACGGCTCGCAGCCTCTTCCCGCAATCTGGAACAACGTGGTTAGGGTGATTCAGTTACCGTCCCTTTGGCCTGGGTTCGTGCCAAGAGAACATCCCGTCTCACGACCCTGGGCCAATCTGCTGACAATTTACGAAAACATTCCTTTTCTCCCTGACAGGGCACCGGCAGACTTCACATGCGGAAAATAAGGGGTTTACGTACGCACTAATCCTTCCATTTTGGAGATGGTATAGACACCCTCGACACCTAAAAGCGTATAGTGTGCACAAACGGAGCCATGAAATACCGTACCTACAGTACTGTACCATCCGCTATAGATCGGCAAACCTAAGCCGATGATATCTCCAGTGTGTCAGGTGTCTAGCATATCAGAGACTCATGACTGTGTAAAACAATTTCCCGAATAGCCTATTAAGTATTTTAATTGCGGTCGTATAAGCTTCGCTTCTTTGCTCCTAGTGTAATTTCGGATGACGATGTCTTGTATAGTTTTCTATAGGGCTGAAATGACATCGCTACTTGCACCTACCTACCTGAAATGTATTGCCAAGACAATGACAGCCTTCCATGCATATACGTACAGTTAGAAGGGAATACCTATCTAGTAATCCCAGCCCCGTGCGAGAAGCGAGGTACAGTGCTTCGCAGCGTCTTCAGACAATCAATTTGTACCCACTGGTCATATCGCATTCGATTCTACAGTACTTGTTATAGTGGTGATTTGTCGGCCATTCGAGCTTCAACTTCGCTACCTATTGCACTGGATGCTATGTAGTATGCCATGTAGTATACATGAGTACCGGTAGTCGGTATCGCTTGGCCATGCCCATGTTGCTTCAAAAAGGTCCACGCGGCCTTATCGGGAAAGAAGAAATTCAAACCCCTACAGGCCGATAATACCGAAACACGTTAGTTGTGGAGAGCTCCTGAGGTAGTAGCGGGATCGCATTCTGTTGCCTCTTGAACTTTATTAGCGCTCTATCGCTATGAATAAACACCCGCTGGCTACCCAAAATGGCATTTCTTTCCCCCTCGCACCCGCCGTAGTGGCGCCATCTTGATCTTCTGGCGGTCTGCTCATCACTGTGCAGATGAGCAGAGCCCGTAAGGGTGTGGATGGAATCCCGACGCATTGACACCTCCCTGTCTAGCGCGCGCACGCCTTCCACCTGTCTTCTCGACGTTTTACACTACTGACTGCACCGTAGTGCATCGTCATGGATTTCTAGAAAGGCATACATACTGCGTAGTGCACCTGCTCCAAGGCCTAGCGCAATCATTTACGTGCTAGCGCAAGCTGCAATGCCGTCCCCGAAAATGAGTTTCATTTCCAAACGGGGCACTGGGCTTGGAGTAGGCGCCCGCAAGCCCGCCTCTTCGGGGTTGCCGTGCCTAGCTGCGTCATAAGGGGCTGATAGGGCTGAACTAGAGAAGTGTCTTGCCAATGCACACTCGATGCCATTACCCACGAATCATAAGAACATTGCGTTTATGGGCCAGGTGGGTGCAGACTGCTACCTACCTCTCAACACCACACTCCACGACAGCACACTGGCAGGGAGGTGGTATTGAGCATCGCAAAGTGCACTGTATACTGTATGGCTCTCCGTTTACATTGGACATGTGCACTGTAAAAATCTGTCTGATATACAGATCTGGAGTCGAGTTCCGATGACAGCCAAGACACATACGCACAAGCGATCACACCATGCGAGGCAGTCTAATTCCGGCTTCTGGTTACGGGTTCTGCAACGGGTTTTGCATCGCTGTTAATTGAAGTTATCGCCATCGCCAGGCGTCACCGGTCACGTTGCCAAGGCACCACCTGTGCATCTGCTATTCCTTAGTATGCCACCTCGACGGCGAGTGACTCAGTGAGGCAATTTCGCAGGATAGGCACCTACAGCAACACATCATCGGGTGAAATTTGGAGGTGTCCACAGACTCCGCATGCCGAGATTTGCCCAGAATTAATGCTTGGCATTATTCACGTGTAGGTGTTTGCCAGCCGACTGTGCGAGCAAGATGGCGCGCAATGGCAACAGACCCAAGGACAGGACCTGCACTAGGAAGGCGAGTTGCCATCAATGCAACGGCCATCGGACCAGCTCGTATGAGCTAACGGGTGAAGAAGACTTGCGCGTGACAAATCCGGCAACCGGACCATTGACCAGCCATCCACGTCGGATCGCCGCGAGATCGTTTCGCACGTTCGAGAATTCTTATTCAGCATTGTACATGGGCTATGACTGATCCTACCTCCGTCCGCCGACAGATCGGACGTTTCGCAGCCACGCCAGGGTTGTTATGATGGGTGAAATACCTAGAACCACGACGTCAATATCTCGCACATTCTTGCCTCGATTAAACGCCAACAACTCAAACGCCGGAAGATAGACATAGATTAGATTGCATTATCTTAGCATTGAACTTTTTTTTTTTTCTCTTGCCGCGTTATGCCTCTTTCCCGGCCATGGAGATGCAGATTTCTAACCAGCAGCCCCGTCGCACGCACTATGCCCGTCCTGTACTAATGGCCTCAAGAAGACTGATACTGTGGCTTGACAATAGGGTGTCTGGTGTAAGTGCGATATCATGATTGACTTTGCTTAGGTCTACGATGTACACTACCGAGTGCTAAGCTCAAATCTCGCCCAACTCCGCTCCGTGCTCTAACAGGCAGACTTGTATCCGTAGGCTCAAAAGAGTTAAGTATCTGATCAATCAAATCACAGTGGCTTGATGGCAGGGCTCTTTGCTCAAGCTGATAATCTGGGGTTGCTTGTGTTCGACTCTTGGCAGAGAGGCTCTGCTATTAGTATGCATGTATTTCCTTCAGGGTCTCTTGACGGAATATGTAGCCATGGCATGTACTGTGAGAAACCACAGACCTCTCTACGAGTGTTGTGCAACCTAGAGGCAGATGGACGCGAAGTAAAAGGTACAGGTGATAGGAACACTCCTCTCAGGAATGCATGTACTGATCACTTCGCTTCTAACTGTCTGCAGTCGAACGAGGTATCGACATGGTCCATGCACTTTGACTAATACGGCTGGCACTATGAGATCCTAGCTTAAGTCGCTGTATTAGGATAAATACTTTTCTCTTCATGACAGCACCTCATTGGCCCTACTCTGGCTCGTTCTTCGCTCCAATGGGGGCTCACAGCACATGGCAGAAAGGTACGTACCCTGCCGTGAAACCAAAAATGAGAAGGGCTGCAGAAAACTGCCAGACAGAGCTCGTGCAGCACGGCCGGCGGGCATGGGTGGATGGGATGGAGATTGCATGATGGGATATCCCCAGCGGGCGACCAGTGGGTACCCTATGGGCGGCCAAACTGGCCAACCAGAGGCCAGAGCGCTGCAATTGGGTCCAGCTGGGGGGCGGACAAGCTTTCTTTAGCGGCGAGGCACAGCAGAAAGGGCCCCCGAGGCCACCGCTCTTTGCAGGGATCTTTCTCACTGTCGCCCGCATCTTGTATGAGGGACTGGCGGTCGACGCTGTGGACCCCTACCCCCCATCCCCCACCTACGCTCCACTCGCGAACATCCATGGCCGTCACCGTCGCCAGCTGCTGCTTCTCTGCTGTGTACAGTGCCCCTCTGTGCTGCCCTGTCTGGGCGCCGCTGCAGATAGCAGCCAGCCTTCTTCACCTTCTCTCGCACGACCCACGACCCACGCACCAACCCTTGGCACCCTTCCTCCACCATCCTTCCCGTGCCTGTGAGACTACATGCAGCTTGGCTCTAGCTTCAAGCGCATCGCAACAAGGCGTCACTCGCTATTCGTCTTAGTCGACCCATCGCGGTCAATGGTGCGTGGTGCAGATGAGGCTTGCTTGCTAGCCACGCACGACCTGCATCTGTCGCGCCCTCCACATGCGCAACAACTCCGTTGACGGACGACACTGACTCTGATCTACTGTACAGCACAAGCTGCATCTGCGGCGGCGCTGGCCGCCTACCTGCATTGTGAACCGCCGGAATCTGTCTTGCCAGCCTGCCAACAGACATCTAGAAGCTCATGCGAGATCCGCATCACTGCATCACTGCATCACGGGACCTTGATGCATACCGCCTTTACCACCACCGCTAAGCTATGGGCTTCTTGGGCTAGGACGTCACCACGCCGCTCTGCCGCGTTGAGGAGAGATGGGCATGAAGGAGCGTCCCTCTGTCGCATCGGCATGCTCCATTCGTATTTCTCCCAAACAGTATACGATATCTTGGGTTGAAAGCGGTGATATGCCGCGCAATACAGCGTAGGGACCACGCTTGACCGTGGACGAACGCGTCACTATCACAGCAAACCATTCTTCACCATATCTTCGTAATCGCGATTCCGTACTGTCGGACTCGGCTTTCCTGCTAACTAAACAAACCCGGGGGGGATGCCCGGCCAAATTAGGCGTCTTGTATCTTGCAGTGCGGACACCGTTATCACCGATCGCTGATCACTGGTCATACTAATCTCGCCTTCGTATCGTAGACCGAGGGCCGATATGAATATGAACGTTCTGAGCCCGCCGAACTTCTGCGGCCGAAGTGCTCGTCATTTGCCCTGTGTACATATGAGGTGCATTACTCAACGACACGCTTTGACGCTTCGCTTGAAACAAACGGTCAATCTTCCTGATATCCATTCTACAAGTCTCCTAAACCTACCTAGCAAATCCTACGATTCTATGATATTACCCATTTAATACGATATAACCATTACAGACATGCCTGTGACGTACATCTATTACTGACAAAATCAGTCTAGTGCTGTCTACATACAGATTAGGCATTGATATCTATTTCCCGTATATTCCTTCATATCTAATGGGGGATGATGGATCCCACGATAATCTACTACACATGGTAGGTATATTTCATCGGCGTCAGGGGTGAGGATCAGTGACACGTAATGAGCGGCCGCAGCAAAGCAAATACACCAACGCTCAGAGCTTCGAAGGTATATCAATCGTGATATTGACATAACAATGGAAAACCAACAAATCAGCAATCGGCTATAATTGTATCGTTCGTCTACGTACCCACCTCCACAAGACTCCAGATATGTATCGAGACTTGAGCGTGCCACGAGGTACAATGCCCTGATGCTGACATGCACGCGATTCCTAACGCCAACTGCCGGTCAGCTCCCCAGATCCCCGGGAATATGGCAACGGTGAGACGTAATGTAGCGTAAATGGGCGCTAACTCGATTCTCGGGAGCCTCGGATCGCATCCTCCCCTCACAAAGACCCCAGCCCTGCAACAGGCGTCGTATGATTAGAGCTTGCAATCGTTGAAAAGAGCGAGCGATATAACACCCGTGAGCTAGTTTTCCTGGCATAGGATCTGCTTGCGTCATACGCAACAGAGACATTAGAAGCCAGTGACGTCCATAGAACTTGTTGTAGAGCTAACCCTCAGCCCAACGTGAACATGATTTCACATGACACTAACTAATTGTAAGAATACCTCGCCAGTTACGCCGCGAGCAAGCAGAAAGCCAAGATATCAAGCCCAACGCCGAGAACATTGAAACAGACGACCCAACAATTATTATCAACGAGACTTGCGGCACATCGGACCGTACTTGGCACTGAGACTCTACTTGCAGAAGAGCTTAACAAGCGGGTTAGAAAATGTACAATAAGTGGTACGCACTGACACAAACGATGACAATGCGAGCCGCAAGGCTGCATAGCTGCGAACCTCGTCACTGCATCGCTCCAAGAGACCACGGGCAGATGTCAGTTTATTCTCCCCAGAGCGAACACTGTGTCAGTACTGGTGACACAGTGAACCACGACCTGCTCCAATATGTTTCTGATAAGGCGCCCCACGCCGCACGGGTAGAATCACATGGACAGTCTCGCAGCACGTTGATGCAGGCCGGAGCGAAATTGCAGCATTCGTATACGATGGGGTTGTGACTCTTCCAGCACAGTATTTGGATCTTCTCATGCGAGTCGAACCGGATTCTTTTTAGCTGTTTCGCGTACTTTATGCCCCCCCTTTTCTCTTTCTATCTTAGGAAGGCCACTACGGTCTACTGAGTATGGTCCATGAAGGCTAGCATCAGATACAGTAGACACAGACAGATACCTACCTGCAGCTGTCTGTTTCTGATTCCATCACAGCGATACCTGCTGCCATCCCTGTTCAAGCCACTACATCATTGCTGGGTACAGAGCTCCAAAGCGTTCGAGAACATCTTGTCTCAGCAGGGGTAGTACTCCATATCGCGTTATTGGGACCTTGTTTCGTGGAGCCGAGCTTGAGCTAGTGGAAGAATACGTGATACCTATTGGAGGAGTGACCGGCAGGCAGCAACTTTCAGCTTTGCGCTAGGAACCACGGTGTTGTAGAGTGACTTGGCTTCTCGAAATTGGAACGCTACTTTGTCTACTATGTAAGTACCTTCATGGACAAAATTGGCCGGTATGGCTGCTAAACCTCGTAGGAGACAGGGGAAGCGTACTGCCCGACTTATGTGTCTGCAGATACTCCAAGGCGAACCTTTTAATTGATTCGGAAAATATTCAACCAAAGCAAAGGGGAAGAGATGAAGCTGTATCAACGGTCCGAGTCGTGATCACTCTGAAAATATCGCCCGAGACATACATACTTGTATACTTGGGTAAATACCTCGTATGTAAGCACACGCCCTACACTACGGCAGAGACTACGATACTCTACTTTGTACGGAGTAGCGCTTCCTACTCGACCTTCCTTTCTAGAACTCGTCCATCAACAAGTGGCCCACGTCGAGAATACTGCCGTATTAGGTAAGAACTTAATCAAGAGCTAACTGCCTGCCGGGATCCCTTTACAAATTGAGATTGAGCGACAGACATTAGCTCAATTCGCTTTATTTGTCTAGTTTATTAGCATCATGTTCGAATTCGCCCAGCTGGTCGACCTGTTGTTGACAATCGAGACATGGATATTTTCGTACGTAACATTGACAGATGTCACAGAGCAACATGCAATGTACCAAGGTGACATTGCAAAAGGTCCTACACATAAACGGTGGGTTGCCACTGCTACACCAGACCCATGCTGAGCCATGTGTCGCATCCTTCAACAATGCGGTCTCTTGATGAATAATGTTCACAATACGACTGAGTAAGTACATGTACCGCATGTTCCGGTTTTATGCGTGGACCTCGGTTCCGATGGGGATTTACGCAGTACGGAGTTTCGATCTGCCCATTACCCTGCGATGCAACAGAGAGTCCAGACGCATCACAGCTACTGAAGTTTCTTGTTATGGTTAATACAGCGTTACAGAAGATGCAATACGAATCCTTTAGCTATTGAGACTAGATGTCCGAGCTTCCGAGAAGCCGCGCCCGAACAACACTAATTAACTCGTGAACCAAGTCCGAGATACCCGTGCTTCTCATTACGGATAAGTACTGTACGCATATCTACTCAGACGAAGCTCGGTCAACAGTCCCTACATGTATGTATAGGTATGCTGCACCAGACACAAAGTATCCCTGCATATGCGGACTCGACTTACTTAGTACGCTATGGTTCTACAATCGACAAATTGTCTACAGTATGCTTCTCGTAGAGCCCATCACCCTTCTCGACGTGCAGGGTATACCTGGTGACTACGGTATGCGGTGGACTATTGGTGCCAGCCAAGGAAATCACTTGATATCATTGGGGGACTGGATTGTGATGAGCATGTGGTTTGGCACGGAGACTCGCGGCTGAATTGCTAATCACCAACCACCTCCTTGCTCCAGCCCGGAAGCCTGCTTATTCATGGTCACTCTACCCCGGGAGGCTATATGGCTTCTTACTCGTTGAGACATACCACATGATCGTGATCTACTGCCCGCTGTTCCCGGGGCGTACATCAGGCGCCCCCAGTTGCGGGACAAGGCTGTCTGTTAACCTATATCTTACCAAACTTCTGTTTTCTTCTCTTCCCCCCCTTTTGCATCACCTGGCGCACTTGTAGATTGCACAGGATGGAAGGAGATACTTTGTAAGTTGTCAGGTTTCAGCGTGATTCATGCACAGTCACGAATGAAGGAGTGAGCGCCTAGCTAGGTGAGTATGGGATGCCGACGGAGGCCAGACCAGTCCGCGGCGACAGCGCGAAATGATACGTAAACATCACTGTTGCCTTTTTATTTGCCTCGTGGATGCCAGGACGTGGGACAAGCGCTACTGAGCCTTGCAGGGAATGCCTCCCACATCGCTTGCTTCGGCCCCCAAGCCACGACCCTCCATCATTTAGGCAGGCTTGTTGTCGTGGTCAAGAGAACGCCTTGAACTAGGTATCTTGGATACCACAAATTTCATCCTAGGTATGCGTGGAATCCTGCTAGAAGCCTAAGACGGATGCTTTGGAAACGAGGATTCCTAGGTTAGGCTGCCAGGTAGGTTGAGTTCTTGACTACGAAGATTCAGGAGCAATATTCCTACCGAAACTCTGACAGGTTGCGCTGCGCTCCAGATGGATGAATGAATGGATCTCTACGAAAATATTGACATTTTTTGAATTTGATCCTTTTGCATTGCCTTCTGCCTAACGTGTTATCTCTCCCATATCACTAGTCTACCTATAGTCTACGTCGAGGAGCGGCGAAGTCGACCAATGCGGTCGTCCTTCCATCGTGTCTAACACGGATTTCTTCAAAGCCTGGCTCCACAGCTAACTGTTGATGTCCACCGGAGAAAGTGATGTCATGTTGATATGACCATCCTAGCTACACTGACGACGTGTTGTTGTCTCGAATGATTGTGATTGCGCCTCTCTGCGCCGCTGGTGGGAGCTTGACGGTGCTCCCTAACCGCCGCGGCGCCGCCTCAACATCTGCATTCATGTATATACATTGCACGGTATTCAAAACCCTTGCCCCTCTTCCTACGCTTGAGCCGCAGTTAGAAGAGGGGTTTTCCAGCCTACATAGTGGAGACCCTCTATGAACGCGGGATGATGTTAATGTTGTTTAGTGTACTGATAGCTCTCCTACCACTTCCTACTGGCTTGGTCACACAGCAAAGTCAGACCGCTTCGTCTTGGGTCTTTTTCTCTCTTCTCCTTTGCCTCTAATTCGGTCAATGTCAGGAGACATGTGTCACGGAGTCACGGTAGTAGATTACCCCTCCCTTTTCTCTTTTCCCCCATCCAAACGGAGACGCCATCCTATCGGGGGGCGAAAAAAGCAAAAAAAAAAGAGTGAAAGAAAGGGAACAAAAAGAAATAACTCGACCAAGAGAACCACATGGCACCCCACTTACACCCGCACGAATGGATGACACTACGGCTCCGTACCATGGCTGGGTTGAAGAATATGGCCAAACCAAGAGTCGAGCCTCGGATCATGCTTCCCCTTTCAGCCATCGGTATGGGGTAAACGGCTTCTAGTGCTACTTACTGACGGATACGAAGAGAGCAAGGGTCCCTTTTTCTTCTTCTTCTCTCGCGTTAATACGACGTGTTTTGCTCGAATGACCTCGCTTTTTTTTACCTGTTCGTTTGTTGATGTCTCTTTGCATTCTCGGGAATTCTTGGGACGCGACGAGGTGACGAGGGTGACGAGGGTGACGAGGGTGGGGGAAGAGGAATAAACGGCCACGTCGCATCGCTTAGCCCAGCTGAAAGGCTAGGAGGGTTACCTATCGCGAAAGGCAGAACCTACCTCATGTGTGAACATTCGTCACAATCATATCCGCGCTAGATATTGTAGGCATCGCCTTAAAACAGCTAGCCAGCCCTGTGGCACCGCCGACAGCAGTAGGAGAAGGAGATCGTTCAGGGAAAATGCATGCACTTTACTGGAATTCTCATTGGAATCCAATTACTTTCTGGGTTATCGACACCACTCGGGCGCGTGTGCGCGCGGATACCTACATGCATGGGATGGAGCTACATTAGCTACAGTAGATAGATAGATAGCTACTACTTCGATGGATACCTACACTAGATGGGACGATGGCTTTTTCTACACTACGGGTTGGCATCGCGTATATGTCTCGCCTGGGGTGCCATGTGCCGCCACAATGCTGTGTGCGTAACAATGAGGCAATCAACGTAACGACGATGAAAGCGTTCTTTTTCCATGACAGTGTCTCATTACTATAGTGTGATTGTATTATATGTAGCCTGTTCTCTCGATACAGCACCATAGTTGAATGATCTCAGCACATATACCGAATCTAAGTACCCCATTGGACTTCGTCTAGAATTCCGGAAGCGAGCGACGGTGACTCCACCCCGATCCATCGATGCGGCGTAGATAGTATGTCTGCCCATCTGTCTACCTTACGTAGTAGGGCCCTAGATCATGAGAAGCAAGGTTCATTCGCTGCTTAGGGCCTCGGCGTTGCTGAACAGCTGATAGTGAAGCGTCTGTCTGCGCTCAGCTCTTGGAGCTGTGCTCTCGCTGTCGTGATACGTTACCGTCGCATAGAATGGAATGCTCAAAGTGCCATCGCCGCCTGCTAACTCTAAAGCATAATGCTGGGAGATTCCTTCGCGTCCGTATATTCCCCCGATCGAGCGCTCTTGCAGACAGGCCCATACGCCACCGCTGTCCCAACTAGGTCTTCGAGAAGTTCAGCACCGACAGGGTAAGTATACCAACATGGAATCGTCAAGTTTACCGAAAATACAGGCCCAAGTATGTATATACGTACAGCGAGTCTACTATAGGTGCGATTTGATGATTAGCAGGGAGGCGCTGGCGTGGACTAGTCGAGACCCCGGACCTCGTCGGCGACTTTCACATTTTTGGGCGAATGGGACTTTGAAGAAAATGCTTTTTTTTTTTTTTTTTTTTTTTTTCGTTTTCGACGGGACACCGTAGTACCAGTATACATCCCACACGTGATGGGTTCTGTTCACCTACCTGGACGTATGAGACGAGACATTGGGGTTGACCTCAACCTAAGAAAGGTCGGCTCTGTTGTGATTGAACCACTATAAAGGGAAAATCTGCCACACCATTCATTGCGCCATATTACTTGCAGTAGCACATAACGTCACGCGCCACCATTTTGGGGGCTTTTGCTAAGTGTATACGCTAGAGTAGATAAATCCATATGGGCTTTTATGATAATTAAAAGGCTGAGAAACAATTTACACTTGATGATATACATCAATGGACACTGGTCAACACAATGGCTTCGTTACAGCGCAGAATAAGAATTGGAGGAGGACATAAAAAAATAAGAAAATCGTAGAACGGGACTAACTTCTTAACGTATTACCCCCAAAATTAATCCCAATTATAGCAGAACTGTTTGGACTTGAATTTCTCAGCAATGGTACCCTCGTGATCCAGCTATAATTGATATCACACCTCTTTCGCTCCTACCTGTGCCGCATGACTTTCGGCACCGAGCGATTCTGTTGCTATACCGCCATGTTGGCGATCTAATTATGGGAACAGGAGGGGGGAGAAAAAGTTCTTTCACCGCCAAGCATGCTACGTCAGTAGGCATGTTCGAAGTTGGGCAAATATGTAAGTGGGTAGGTAGATGTGTATGTATGTATGTATGTATGTATCTGAGTAAATTTAGGGTGGCCAATGTAGATGGATGAGTTGGCTGGATAGAGTAGGATGCTCGAGGCAGAGTCGCAATGCATCTTGACGGACGCCGCGACCGCCGCGGCCTGCGAATGGTCGTACCCTGCCTCGTTCAGTCCGCGCGTAGATACAGCGCTCATCACCGGATTGACACAGAAGATTCGTGTTGCTCTACACTTTGCGTGGATAGATTAAACAGATAGCTGGATCTGGATGCTCGATGCGATAGTTAAGACTCCGCATGGAGGAAGAACTCAATTAATTTGTCAGCTGAACTTGGTGGTATAGGAAAAAGAAAAAAAAGACAGCAAATCAAACGAACGTCGTTGTATGGTCCGTACTATCGGTACCCATCTCAGATGGTGATTTGATTTGGCGATGAACAGCAGTAGACTCTATTTTTTTTCCTCCTTCGCATGCAGTAACTATCTGGTCGAGCACCTGGAGTGGCCGAGAAAGGCGGGCACTACGCGACCG
Source organism: Xylaria arbuscula (assembly GCA_022385695.1). Taxonomy (NCBI): domain Eukaryota; kingdom Fungi; phylum Ascomycota; class Sordariomycetes; order Xylariales; family Xylariaceae; genus Xylaria; species Xylaria arbuscula. Next base: position 314,644 of record MU279368.1, on the reverse strand, counting down.
CAGCAGAACTACTCTATCTCTTTGGATTTCAATGTGCCTTATGGTGCTCAGGTCTACCGGACTCCGGTTCAATTCGGTTGCGTATGCTCTTTTACGCAAACGAGGCAGACAATGGGTGCAACCGGAAATGCAACCTTAGGCGCATGAGGCCAGATGCGCTCTCTTCGGAGAGAGTCGCCGATACTCGCCTATGGCTCGGCGTGGTGAGGTATTTTGAACAAGAGGCTCTGCGTGGGTCTTAAACCTAATCGAACATAGATGTTATGGATAGGGATTATTTTCGAAAGTGAACAGTTACTGAGTATGTGTTTCTAAGTCGTTAGATAAACTCACGACAAAACTAGGAAGTGGTTTACATCGTCTAAAAAGCATAATCAAGCCCTGGATTAGATATGGTGATTATAGATCTCACTCGTCGCTCCTTTCAGATGTACCTGTTCCAAGCTAAATTACTGACGATACTCCTATAGTTGCAGCTGGCTTATGCTGGTTCTCCTTTATTCCTATCGATGATCTATTTACTAGGATCAGATCAAGTGCTCGCCAGGGGACTTGGTTTCTGAACTGCTTAGCAGAGGAAGTTGAATGTGATCTATACACGAAAGACGCTGAAATGTGTTTATCGTAGCTATTGATCGTAGAAGTCCTACAAGAGTGCTCCGGCCATTGGATAATCGCGGTTCCGAAGCGGCCAAAATGGGTTGTCCTAGAAGGTTTCTCATAATGAGTGAGATCAGGCATGTGTCTCTCGTCTACCGCCAGATCTAGAGATCTGCCCAGATCAAGGAGTATGGTAGCAACCGGATCAGACGAATACCAGATGAGCACGACACACAACACGCGTCGTTGCATCTTGGTAGCTCGGCAGAAAAACATCGATGACTTCTAGCCCGCCCTTTCTCCCACCTCTGTTTGGAGGGGGGGTGCGTGGACAGATAGGTGTCCGCACTTTGTGCATTTGCTGTAGATTTCACCGTCGCAGGAACGCAACAAAGGGGGCAGGTGTCACAGCAGCACCGTCTAAGTAGCGTTGTGTTGATCATACTAAACGTTCCACACAATAGGCTATTCGAGCCCAGGAGGTGGACGCCCATTGAAAGGCATACTGTAGGGCTTGTCAGAGCCTCTTCCCTTCCCCAGATCCATGCTGCGCCGTTAGCCCACGTGCATGTAGATTACCAGGCAGAGAGCAGATGAAGCACATGTGTCCTACATACATCAGCGACTTTTCTTTGGCCCCCATCCTAGGATTTTCTGAACCACTTACACGGTCTCATATCAAAAGTTCCCTGATCCCTATCTCGGCTCGAACGACGAAGAGAACCAACCATGTCCACTTTATTTTCAAATACCTAGCTACCCATGAAGATATTCAAGTTGGTTAATCAGTGGCAAAGGCTAACAAGTATCTCCAGAAGTCCTATTGCCAAGTCTCGGCGTGTATTGGCATAGCTATTCTTATACAAGATAGCGTTCAACGGCACTACACTATAACGCGACGGTTATATGCTATAGCGCTACAAGTCCTGCATAACAAGTCGAGCTCTAACAAATTAGACACGGCTTGTTTATCTGGATATCGACTAGTCTAGGACTTAGCAGCGATTGAGTTTACTCCGTATTCCGTAAGAACAGGGGTAGGTAATTTCTTCATGGTCTAGAATACGGGGTATGTCAAATATCGAGAGCAGTGTATGGGCAGGTAGATTAGGTGGTATATCAATATCTCAACAGCAGGGAGATGAGATGAAAGCCCCATTGCAACAAGGCTGAGGAAGTTCAGGGGTGCTGGTGAATTAGTTTGATTAGATAGTCGTAGTATTATGCACTAGGTAGATCCATGATTAGACGACTAGTGTAGGTACTGCATGGACAATGTACATATAACAGTTTATCTACGCATAATATACGGAGAGAGGGTGTGTGATGGAACGATGGGCTCGGCAGTTGGAACTTCCAGACTGGCTTGTTCCGTTGTTTCTGCAACAAAAATAAAAGCTCCGACGCAGCATGCGTATAATCCTGATCAAGTTCATTGTCCCGTCATACCACACCGCGGTCTCGTCCTATTAACAACCTCGTCGGAAATCATCCTCCCGATCGGTACCTTTGTTTATTGGAAACGACGCGATTTAATTAATGAACAAGACCCCCCCTATATGACGAAGATGTGCGGATCTGGGTAGGCTAGATAGTGGTTGCGGCCGTAGTGATACACGAGATCGGCCGCACGGCGTACGTAATGGGGTCGTAGGGTTCCATATCAAATCAAAAAGAGGCAAGACTCGCGACTGAGTCTTCCTTCGACGGACTTGGCTGTGCTGTGCCGCAGGCTAGTTTACCGCCGTGGTGCGTACACCACCATTCCGGAACTTCTGGAAGGATTGATAGACATTCCGAATATACCTAGCACCGTAATGTAGTACCTATCCTACAGTATGTAGTGTAGGATAATGGATTTGACGAGGTCCTTTTGAAAGAATTGCAGCGTACCAGAATCACACGGACTTTGGGTCCTCCATTCACTCGGTAATACAGTAGTCTAGATGGAGTCACCCACTCCTGCCACTCTCGACGGCGGTGTGTCTCGTGGCGCAGCGAGAAACACAACAGGCACGGTGGATGCCTCGGATCTTCCTTCCCGGAGCTGGAGCGGTGATTCACTGAGTAATTTGAAGCAATTACAGTAGTCTGAACTCACCAATGCGATCGATCGCTCCAAGGAATTGTTCTCATTCGTCCTGGTACGTGGGATATCTATCAAATCCTGTGGCCTGGCTATGGTAGGATATGGGTGTCAACAAGCTATCTATTTCGTCGTACTCGCTCGTCTTTCTAGCTGGTGTTCATGTCTAAGCAAGATAGTTACCTGTCTCGATGCCGCATGGCCGGACACAGTGTGATCGAAACCCGCGCGGTCAAGTAAGGACGTGATACGAAGCAAACATCGAGGAATCATGATCAATCCAAGACGGAAAAGGTTATTCTCTATCCAACAACATACTCTATGTCGTAATCTCGAAAATTAAACAGAGGTCACTAATTCTAGAGTATCGTGAAGATATGGAATCTTGCCGCCATTTTATATCTTCCCAGCGCACAACGTTGCCGGGAATCTGGTCTTCTAATAGCATTTAACTCGCATATGTTCTTCGTCTTCCATTCGCCATATAGTACGTTAGTTGATTGAGCAGCTGTACCGAGTAGTCTCCGGTCCTTGCCCTGGCATGATAGCAATTCAAACCATTAGGGGGGTATTCTGTGATAATGCTATGTTACATTATTTTAGAAACCACTTGCGTCTTCGGTTGTTGCTAAGCATTAAGCCCGCGTAAACCGCATACGCCTGTACATCATCGCTTCTCAAGCGCCTTGCTCTTTAGAATACAAACTCGCTAGAAACAGCGACTAGTGAAATAAGATCTCGGTGCCTAGGTCAGAGAAACTAGACAACGAGGGTCATTCTCATCGCGAGTTCTTCACTTTTCGCATCTCAATGTAATCCTCGCTTTCCGTTCGTGTCCGTGGAAAGCCTCATGTTATATGACAAAACAATAGCTCGTTCATGTCGGCTTTTTCTCTTCTCTGTCTCTCACAGAATGTATAACCGGCCCTCCGTCTCCAGATCTGCAAACCCAGCTGTTTACAATGTTTCCGACCTAGCTGACTAGCCGGCATTTATGTTAAATTCAATAGACTTCTTAGTTGGCCACGGGGCTTCCCAGAAGTCTACAACTGCTTGTTATCCGATTAGACACTTCGTACCACCATTGAAAGTCGATATAATATCAGGTGTTTATATAGAGTTATATAGTAGAAGAGGAACTAATATGATTAGCGTAACTTTCAAATGATTCCTACTAAGGGCCATGATATAGAATAAAAGCCATATATAACAGGTCCGTGATAGCACCGCGAAAGTTGACGCGACGTGCTTAATCAAACACCTCATCTGGTTGAAGGCTGGTATAGGATTGAGGCGCTCTGTTCCTCTTCTCGTTCTGCCTCCTCGTCAAAATGTGAGAGTCGCGAGAGATATGTTAAAAGAACTGATTAATATCCGTCCGATCTCCTCCGCCTACTGTACCTGAATGTTTCCCGAGAGAGAGAATGCGACTAGGACAGTTCAATGGAGCAAAGCGCCTAAGGTCACGGGATGCTCAATAGGTAGAATCGTATGATAGAGTAATTTTTCAGCTAAGAACGTCACTGATGCCTCTCGGGAGGCTCTGCGATCGACGATAACACTGCATCCCTTGGCGTCAAGTACGATTATAGCAAATCTTCAATCTGTGGCTGAGCTATGACGATATGAGTCACTTGTGCTGGACCACGATAGATACTACGTTAATTGAACTGGTAGGATGGCAGAGATACGGCAGAGGTATCTCCCCGTACATTATATTCACGAGAGATACGTGTGCGACTAAGACATGTTGGTGGACCTCGGAGGAGCAGGTTAAGCACACCAAAAATAGTCCTTGTCTCTACATGGTCTTAAAGAGGTCCAGAAGGTCTCTGAATCGTCGTACCGGCCTAATCGCCCATATGAGATTATTGTTTTAGTCGAGAGTATCCCTAAACTCTTGTTACATGACGCGATCCTACGGACAGCTCTGCTCTGTTATTTAGTGATTTTTGCCGGTCGAAGCTATACTGCTTGTACGGATCCGATATCGAACTAGGTCTTCATAAGATAGAGAGCGATAGGTTTTTATTTCTTGATTTTTATTCTTATTTTTGGGGGCTCGAAGGACTCGGCCTTGAACAAAATAAGGGAAACTCCCTAATTATCGAAGCCCATCGACCCGTCGCTAAAGCGCCTCTCATTGACATCATAGAAATATCCTCTCCCCGCTAAAACTTTCAGAGAGAAAGAGAGTAAAATACCCTTATGCTGTCATAAATCGAGTGAAGATGGAAGCAGCGCACAGAAGGGGGCCAACGCTGGTGTGTTCAGTTTGGAGGAATATCAAGTTATTTTGAAATAACACCCAAATAACGTGCGTTGTGCCACAAGGTAGGCACAACGAAACACTTGTATAGTATATAGTTAGATAGTTGCTGACGAATGGTTCCTGACCTTCATGTAACAACAAGTGTCTTCACCTACCCCAAGGCACGAGGTTCCTAACACATTATCATAAGATATATGAATCATTGAATGACTCATTGACCAAATGATCACATTTCCGTTCTCTGCGGGGTTGGGAGGCTATATATGTGCTAAAGCTCTGTGTCGAGCCGAGGGTGCTCGTCAATACATCCAAAATATGCAATATACCCCTAACCAAGTTCCTTTGTCAAGTATCGGAGTGCTGGCACGAGAGGTACGTGATAACGCCAGTGTAAAATCGTTGCGGCAGAGAGTTCCACCGCCGACGACACGGAATAAACGGTATCTTTTCACTATAACTGAAAGTGCAGTTTCGGACAGAGTTGTAGCGAAAGATGGGAATCGTTCAAGGTGAATCATTTCAATATACTATTATCGATTGCTCTCTAATATGTAGATGGTAACAACTTGCAAGCTACGTAGCCAACTGCGAAATCTGATGAAAGATAGTAACCCGTGTTGAGAAACCAAAGCGCCAGGGCTAGTGCGAGCCATATATTAAGCATCTGACATGAAATAAATAATCGAGGGAATAAATGTGCGAAGTATGAAGTCATATACAATTGTGATAAAAGGTACGGCTCGTTATGAATCGAGACCTTTGCCTGCCGCCTGGAGGATTAGGACACTAGCCCTCAGACCACTCATAGCCACCTTCTCACCGAGTACCCCGACTGTGTTCTGCATCTCGTAAAGTGTATTAGCTCGCTCTGGATCTCGAGCAGAAGCTGGCAATGCAGGGTGCCGACGACCAACGACAATGATATCACCAGCGTTGCGAGGGTTCTGTCCAACATATTCAGAGGCTAATTCAATGGCCCGCGCCGATGCCTCCCTTTTAGACACAGATATATCAATAAACTTGATTCGATCACCTATGTTAGGCGATAGGCTGGATCGGGTGGTAGCAAGAAAAGAGCTATCTTGTGCCGTAATTTCAGTGTTGATAATAGCTTTAACTGTAGAAGGATCTTCTAAGGCGCTCTCATGGACGCTCGTAATCTCGTCGTCATCATTTACCCATGTCAAATGTGCAACCGTTGCCGTCACATTGGGGTTTTTGGCAAGTTGAAGAACGAAACTTAACGCCACTCGGTCATCCATGCCACCAATATAGGGTAGAAAGATGTGATGTGACTTGTCGGCAATAGGAGGTAGAGCAGCTTCCCTTTGACTTCGCATAGAAGTTGTACTAACAGTTCGAGAAAATCCCGGTTGTGACTTTTCAATAGGCGCAATGCCACTGAACCCGTTGCTTATGAAAATTCCAGTGTTGCAGACGGCCTTGCTGAGTGTATTTCGGATGAAGTCGAGATGGGACTTTCCAGTAAACCGGTCCTCAGAAGAGACTTTGTAGGGGATCAGTTGGTCTTCTGTCTTACTACCAATCTCGCTCCACGGGATGAGGACGAGGTCGGACCGCTGTTCTGAAGCGTACGTGGTTACAGTCTCGGCGTACGATTCTTCTGGTGCAACGACAACACTGCTAGACACCGCTACGTCATTAAGCAGAGAGAACGTTCGGAATGCATTCACTACAGGATCTCTGCGGGAAGCATCTTCTCCTTCTGTGACTTTCATCACTGAAGAAGTTCGTTCAGTAAGCTCCACAATTCGCAACGCATGTACCTCGAGAGGCCGCTTCTTAATTGGTGGCTGTTGATACTTGTCATCAGTCAATGTACTTGTGGGTCTTGACACATTTTCTTCGCCGAGGAGGGAAATGAAAGTGAAGAGACTAGGGAGACTGTCTAAGCGTAGGTAGATCATGAGCCGACGAATATTGGAATCCGGGCGATCCTCCGATGGCACAGTCCCGTCTGAATCTGCAAGTGAGAGAGGTTTCCCATCCCAGTCGATCTCACCACGCTTCCATTTCTCCAATTTCACTCTGTACCATGGCGGATACAACGCCTTGGTAAGGGGAGTCGTCGCGACAGTAGTCACAAGAGCCATGACGACGAACATGGTGAATGTTTTTTGACTTAGAATATGCGCTTGGAGACCAACATTCTAGAAAAATAATTAGCAGGGTTTAGATCATCCAGGGCATATACGACTCACGAGAACAATCAGCTCGACCAAGCCTTTGCAACTCATCAGGACACCGATTGTGAAACTTTCTCTCCAAACGAGTCCGTTGAGCTTGGCAGTTAAAGTTCCGCCAATAATCTTGCCCCCAAACGCGATGGCAATGATAGCTATCACATAAGCCCATGTAATACCGTCATTTAAAAGTCCCAGATTAGTGCTCAAACCTGAGAAGGCGAAGTACAAGGGAATAAAAAGCACAGTTATCAAGTCTTCGAGTTTCTCGGTAACTTTGATAGCAAAACCACCATCATGAGGACATATCAACCCCACAAGAAAAGCACCAAAGATGGCATGAACACCAATAATGCCTGTTTTAGTTAGATTCTATGCACTCTTTGACATTTGAGAGGAGCAACAAAAACATACTAGTAAACCAGGCCGAGGTAAGCACAAGCAATAGCGTTACGGCGATCATGCCCTGTGTCGGACCATTTTGGATGCTACCGGTCTTCCGCAAAGCCCAGTGGAATACGGGCCTAACCGCAAAGATCAAGAAGAGAAGCCAACCCACGGTGACGAGAAGAACGTATAGGGCGGTCAAGCCGTTGTCATTGTTCACCAAGGCTACAGAGAGCGCGAGGAGAATCCAGCCAACCACATCATTGCCAACGCCAGCAGCCAGGACGGTCACACCAACAGAATTGGAGAGGAGATTAAGCTCCGAGAGAATACGACACAGGACGGGGAAGGCAGTAATGCCCAGGGCCGTGCCGACGAAGAGGCCGAACACGCCGAAATTGACATTATTAGTAATCTCATCTTGGAACTGGTGATATATGCCCCAAGCAACGGCGTAGCCCAGACCGAAAGGCAGAATAAGGCCACCGACACTGACGCTGAGGGCGACTCGCCAGTTGGTGGTGAACAGGCGCAAGTCGACCTCGAGGCCGATCAGGAAGAGAAACAGGATAAGGCCGAGGTTGGCGACGTTATTCAGCACGGGGAGCGACTCGGTGGGCAGGATGTTCTTCTGGAAGCCGGGGATGCGCGACAAGACAGAAGGACCTAGCAAGATGCCGCCGATGACTTCGGCGATGACCCGTGGTTGGCCGAGGAGCGAGAGAGGGTAGTGGAGTAGACGGCACAGGATGATGATAATGCCGGCCTAGACCATTTCGGCCGGTTGTCAGTATGGAGACTACGGCTGAACGCTAGTGTAAGGGAGGTCACAAGCGCGGTCGGAGCCATGACGCAGCTCTGAGGGCAGCATCGAGAGGACGGGGAGGGAGAACCGTGGTTTTCGTACCTGTATGATGAAGAGATTGATGGGGTTCGACGTGCTGAAGACATTGGGGAGGACGCCTTCCAAGATACCGCCCTGCGCAGGCACGGCGGTTGAGGTGGCCTTCGCAGTCGCAGCGGTCACAGTGGACACAACGGTGGTGGTTATAGTGGCCATTGCGGGTTGCGGGCGCGGGTTCTGCACGGGGGGGGCTCAGCGGGGGACAGCAGACAACGGCAGGCGACGGGCGCGCGGGTGCAGCTCGAGTCACACACGATGCAAATTAATTAATTGGTGCAGTGACGGCAGTTGCGACAGCGACGCTGGGGCTTTAGGCCGCTCCTGCTTTACGGTCCAGAGTCGATGCCAACCACAAGACCGACAAGAGAACAAGAAAGAAGGAGTTGGTCGGGAATAGGATTGACACCCTACAGGTAAAGGTGCCAGAAACAGAACAGGACCCTTGCGACCATGCTAGCCACGTGAGACGGTCTCAGCCGTCAATGATGACAGCCCGGCTACAGAACCAACAATCGACCGGTGTAAGTAATCATCAATACCTAAAGTAACTGTAAGCATCTAACTACTACCTGGGTATGTACAGAGGTAGGCTATGAATTAACGACATAGGTAGGGAAAGCCCAGTGGGAAAACACATCCATGATACATGCAGGTTGGTTTCAGGCGTTCATACCTACACCATCACTATGAAGCCATCCTATGACACCAGAAACTCTTTTTTTGCACTAGGTACTATAAAGCCCTATGGTGAGGCACCTTAGTAGGCAGTACAAAATAAGTAAATTACATATAGTAAGAAGTGAACGCGGCTCATGCAGAGTATCCTTACCTCACCCACACCTCCCCTGCCTCATTTCACGTACGTATGTTACATGTGCTGGCTCGAGTAGTTGGTAAAGTTAGGATTTGAAGTAAGTAGGGAATTTGGAGTCGCCGGTGATACAAGGTAGTAAGTAATTGCACCTGCTTGGAGTTGGAGCTGCCAGCCATTGATGGCTATTACTGGGTAGCCTCGGCGCTCCCGTAACTCGAGGGAACTTGACGTAGTATTGATCATACCTTACCTAACTATATGTACCTAGGAAGCTGCATACATACTTACAGATAATATGTATGATATGACATCCTCTTTGGAGATTTATACGACGATTACATGCTCCTCTCTGAGAATAAAAGTTGGGACCAGGTAAACACACCAACATCTTTGAGAAGATATTCGTGAATAAGGCTATTGACGGCAGTGATTACTCACACTACCTCTCTATGAAGATCCTGTTGGGTCTCGATATATTATACCTACTTATGTAACTGATAAGCCGCCAAGTTTTTTGAGTGCCAACCAGTCTCTGGGGTCGAATCCTATCCCCCACACCACCATCCCCGCACGATGCCCGCACATACTGTTCGGGGGAACGAGTCAACGTTGAATCATGCGATAAATTTAGTAAGAGAAACAGATGCGGCTCTACCTGGGGACTCATTCTCTCACATACGTAGATGCAACAGGAGTAGGTAGTTGAAGCTGACCACACCATTCATCAGGTCTCGTGAGACCACGATACTTTAGCACTGTCTCAAGTATCTATTACAATCTGTCTAGTGTTTTTCTTTCTTCGAGATATCCTTGTTGTCTTCCTCTTCCTCTTATTTCCTTTCCTTCTCTCTCTTATCTCACCTACAATTCACAGATCCCCAACCAGGGGTCATCCCCGTTTTGGAGATTGACGGACATAGTGCCCATCCATCCACCACTTCAGACCGCCTACTTTAATTCCCAGAGCTGTATAGAGGTTGTAGATTACCTAAGTAGGTAGCATATATACTCGAGATATGTAGCTAATTACCCATCCAAGTTCTTGGCAACGCTGACAAGTTACAAAGTCCTGTACATGACTTCCTACCTACTATGTATGTCTCAATATTGTGAAGCTGATTAATATCCCGACCGATTGGCTATGCACCGCTTCATACCAAAAATAGCCTACGGATTTTAGAATCGTAAATGTGCTGTATACTAGGTAGGATAAGCGTAGGTAAACTTACCTACCTTCTCAAGCAAGTGTGCAAGTGGTAGAAGTAGGCAGTGCCAGGTATCATTGGTGATTTAGCGCATTTTGCCTACTAAGTGCACTACACGTGTAAGTATGGCGTGCTAGCTAGCAGCCATTAAGGAGGAGGTAAGTAAGTACGGAGTACCGCTTTGCAGACCAGTCAAGCGGAGAGCACTCTTTTATACCGACAGGGGATTATGCAGGTGGTAGAAGCCGGTCATTTGGGCGGGTTGGTCTTTGTAATTGTAATTCGGTATGCACCCCTCAGTTCTGCTTAGTGACCACCAGCAGGACGAGACTCGGACGAATGGCGACTTTACGGGAGCAACTTTCTCAATGCTACATGTAAAGCATAGGTGGTGCCTCTCTCTAAGTAAGTAAAGTCTACATCATAACCCGCGAAAGGTGGACACACCACCTATAAGTTCTTACCTAGAGCATTTTTACGAATAGGAGTGCCATATGCTGCATTTGTCGTGGCCTCGATCTACTGGACCTCGGTGCTCGCAGCCTCACAGAGTCACAGGTGACGCCGCAGCCCTGCTGTACGGATGGATGCATCAGCTGTGGGAATGCAATGCCAAGCCAAGAGCCCCTTCAGCTACCTAGTGTAGATTATCTCGTGCAACGGCAACGAAAGAACCTCCTCCGCGGCCGGCATGTTGACCTTTCCGAGACACTGCAAGGAACACTGCAAGACACACTACAAGGAATTGGGTTGGTTTTGAAACTATCTCATTGCTACTCTATTGCATGTCAGTTCCCCATCCTAGGCTGGGAAGATAGCAGTACTCTTGCCAACGCATCGTCGCTCCGGCTGTGTTTTGTCATGCTCCCGGCTCCCAATCAGGCGGTCAAGGTGAAAACGACGTCGTGTCACGGCCGCCACTCTGCACGCGGCTGGAAACAGGAAAAATTAGGAATCAGTCTAATGCAGGTGAGCATTCGTCGACGCGCGGACGGACGAGTCAGCGTGCACAGAGGTCGTTGCCGTGCCACTTGGGCTCATCCGTCGTTGGACCGACCCAGCGCAGTGGTAGGCTAGGCGCCTCCTAATCGCTAGGTACTTATTGTGTTGCATGTGATGGACCAACACGATTACCACCACGATCCCGACCAGACGGATTACGCGAGGGACGAATACAGCGTGTCGGGAACCAGCTGGGTCTGTCAACCCCCCTCGTTCGTTCTTGGTTCCCGGGAACTGGGTTCGGCTTTTTCAAGCCCACACCAACAACTCACAAGCATATGTTTGTACCCACGAGATATCTGTTACAGTGTCGTGTCCCAGTGTAGGTAGCAGAAGCCCTCGACACGGCTATCGACAGCACACATACATACAGTAGGACACTTACACGCTAGTGGGCAGAGATATGCTAGGGATGGAGGGAATTAAAAAAAAAAGCGGGCGATGCTGTTAGCTGTCTAGATGGCACCACTTGTACTCCGTACTGCCATGCACACTACGTGCAGAGGTAGTATATACTACGCAGAAGGTAGTATACCGGTACATGATTTGAACAGCCCCCTTGCACAATCTTCTCTCACCCCCTCCATCCCAACTTTTCCTTGCGAGGCAGGTCGAAGTGCAAAGGGTTTTTGATCAACGAGCTTTCTCCTAAACAGGTATCGTGTTGCGAGTATAGCACACCGCGTTGGCTTTTGCATGGATTGGTTAGGTATCTGAGCAGGTAGTCCGATCAAATTCCAGCCACTGAGGACAGTACAGCTTTTCGTCCCGAGAGAATGGCTCACCAATAACGAGCTAGGCCATCAGCTTAGCTAACTTCTTACCTAACTCCTCGTCGCTGGTCAGCACTACCCAGCCCTGGATCCTTAAGCCTGGAATCAGCGTTGTACCCCTCCAACTCCAGGGGGCATGGGCATGTGGGATGGCTGCCGGCGACCAGTGACTGGCTCGACGCGGTGCCATCGTGTCTCGCTTGGGCCTCTCAAAAAGCTTCTCTCGTCTCTCTAGGGTAGCCATATCTGATTTCGCTTCGCTGGTGTCCGGCCTCTTCACCGGTCCCGGTTCGCCGTCCTCCCTCTCTCCTTACCCTTGCATTGCATACACTACTTATACTACACTAGTCCACACTACGACACTTGGGAAATCCCGCCCAATTTCTATATGTAGAAGCATTTAAAGAGACCCTCCCCACACTTCCCAGTACAGATAGTCTATGCTAGCTTGCCTTTGGCCTTAGGGGAAACTTGCTATCCCGGAAATCGACCAAATCGGTTGACCCCCTGCCACCTTGCGTCGATTTGCCCAATCAAATAAATTTTCCCTTCCTTCTTGGCTGTTTTCTCAAGCCTATTGCCCGCCCGTGAGCCTTTTCTCTCTCCTCACCACAATCAATTCGTCGACGACGCCTGGAATACTTCCGTTTGCTCTGCGCAAGACGTGTGTTGATCACCATGGCTTCCACTCACGGTACCTCTGACTGGATCACCGAGAGGACTAACATGTCGTTGGACACTGGCGCGGACAACAGACATCTGTGGGAGGGCGGACGACGGTGAGGACAAAAAACCAGCCAACTTGCATCGGTTGATTCTAAGTCGTCCAATTTACTGATCAGACTCTCAGATACCATGCGTACCGTGAGGGTCGGTACAGTCTACCGAATGATGAGATCGAGCAGCAGCGTGAAGAGCTCATGCATATCTTGGTGATGGACATACTAGACCAGCAACTGTTTCTGGCACCCATGGCTGAGCCACCGAAAAAGGTCATGGACCTTGCGACCGGTATAGGATTATGGGCAATCGAAAGTAATCAGCCGCTGCCACTGACCTCCACTTATGCAAGCCTTGCTGACAGCGACGGTCTCAGTGGGTGATCGATATCCAGACGCCAATATTCTGGGCATCGATCTGAGCCCCATACAGCCCACGTCGTAGGTCTATATCGTAATTCTCCAAGATGATTGACACAGTTCGACTAATAATGAGAAGAGTTCCGCCGAACGTAACATTTCAAGTAGACGACGTGGAAGACACATGGGTGAGTCCTTCCCGTAAAGCCAGTTGTCTAAGCGGTGACTCATAAGCGTGGAGGATATAGGTCCACGACGATGACTATGATTTTATCCACATGCGCGAGGCTTGTGGATACATGAGGTCGACACCAGACGTGATCGAAAGTGTTATAGCGTAAGTATTGACAAGCCCCTCCATCCCAACACGTGAAGCTGCGAACGTCACACTCAGACTGTACCCTAGCCACTTAAAACCCGGCGGCTGGCTTGAACTACAAGAATTTCACTGGTTAGCCGAGAAAGAAGACGGCACATTCGACCCCAATGTTCCAATCAATAGGTATATGGACTACATGATGTCCGCAGCTGCAAGCACCGAGGGCCGAAAGATCCCGATTGTGCCAGATATAGGAGATATCATGAAGCGGGCCGGGTTTGTGGACGTCAGGAAGAAGACCTACCGCGTACCTTACGGCACATGGCACACGGATCCGGTAGCGCAACGGCGCGGCGCCGTTCTCAGCGTCAACGCCGAACTACTATTGCCTACGAGCGACAAGGCGCTCGGGTACGTTGGTGTAACACCCGAACAGGCCGGGAAACTCTACACGGAATGCCTGAATATGTTCCATGATAATTCGACACGTTGTTATGCCACATATTATGTTTGGTGTGGACGGAAACCAGAGACCGCCGCCGTTATCTCGGGAGAGGTGAATCGGTAGTATTCGAAGGACAGCCGGATGCGCATTGTGTTGGGAGGAGTATCATTGTAATGACTAATGACGGACTGGCGATCGGGTTGCCTGTTTTTGTTTTGTTTTTATTGTTCATTTTTTCCCTCGGCAGGTTGGGTACTACCCTGTTGCTTTTTTGATCGAGGCTCGTCACCAATGTGGTCTGGGAGTTCCCCTATACATGGTAGGTGGCGCTTGTTAGCCCGCCCCCTCGATCAAGCTAGGCACTGGACCACACCACACCGAGGTTAATTTATACCACGAAAACGCTTCTTCGCATACGGACGCTGTCATTTTGGTCATACGGCGTCTTGGAATCATCGGGCTCGAGAGGAGTGGAGGGGAAGGGAAGGGAGAGACAGGCGCGGTGGGCAACGGGCAAAACTTTGTTGATAGGCTGGTCACCAGACTGACGTTATGAATCTTATTACTTAACGACGAGTTCATCGCATCTAAAGACGGGGGCAAGGAGGGGAGACTGCTAGATTTAGTACTAGTACTTGAATAAAATGTATGACTTCCTAACATCATGAGCTGCGCCTTCGAATCTCCAACTTCTATTATTAATTTCCGTAAGCTTATGCATATTAATCATCGGCTTACGCCATACCAGTTATGTACACGCATTCATCACAAGAAAGATTTGCACTGAGATCTCTGAGATAAAAGGGCACAGAAAATGAACACAACGCGGAAAGTGGAAGAGATCACAACAGGTCTTGGATCATCCACGCTCGAACACCTATTTATCCCTCCTTTGAATCTGAACCACGTCCTTCCTCGCACCTCTGTCCTCACCTTCCGCTTTCAACGACACTTCCGCAACGCCCTCCTTCCAGACGCCATCAATGTTGTCATACTTTGCAACTAACGCAGCCCCAAGTTGTAGACTCTCGTCGCAGGTAGGGAGTAGCCCATGGAAACAGCCGTCGTGACCGCTCAACGCACCATTGCATTAGGACAGACTCGCCAGTCTATCATTCCTACTCTCTTCTATGGTACTGTGAATCCATCATCACAATTGTGTTCAAGCAGAACGAATAATCACTCTAAATAGCTGCTTACATTACATGAATTAACATATCCAGGTAATAAATTCTTAGTTCCAGTTTCACAATGTTCATCGTGATGTATAGAGCTCCTGCCGAGCAACTTGCCTTGAGAGGTCGGAGCTCGTGGGTAGCAGCGTCTGGCCAGTACCTCGGCTACTGTAAGTTTGGCAAGTATAGCCTCTGGAAGATTTCACTCGATTCTTGACAGAAGAAAAGCGGAGGAAGGCATAGGCCAGATGCTGCAGAGAGGACAACACAGAAACACTGGAGCGAGGAAGGCAAGAATCACATTACTCTACTGCGGCTGCTCTTCTACAATCAGAGATGGGTCTCACTCGACAAGAGAGCAAGATATATGTAGGAAAGCACGGCATACTGCTCCTGCTAAGGGGTAGAGAAGCGGTTGGCTTAGAACGACTGCTAGGGAAATCACGTCGCCAGCAGATGCACGGAAGGCGTATCGCACTCCACCCACTTGATAATAAAATACCGTCTCGCCATTCTCTGTTGTCCGGCCTTCTTCTCCCAAACATCCCACTCACATCCATCCCAACTCGTCGTCTTTCGTGTTTTCTTGGACTACTATCGTAGCTCTCCCAACGTCTCAGACTGTCCAGTTTCATTACTTTCTAAAACAACAATCATATCTCTGTTAGCATCGAAACACTCTCAACAAACCGTGTAGTTCAGCTAATCCCGTCCTAAAGCATTACTTGATCCATCACCCCATCTACAATGGAACGTCTTGGTCGAACTTTGATCGCCCTCACCCTTGTGGTCCCAGCACTGGCTGCCCCAGGACCCGTTCACACCATCCACCACCCTCACCCTCATGCCCCGAGCCATGTGACGAAGGATCCAAGCTACACTGAGTTCACCACGTTCACTTTGTCCACATCTATTCCCATGTCCACGGCGTCGTCGATCGTAGCTCCTGTGATATCCCCTCCCACGGAGCTACGCAAGAGAGACGATGATGACAAGTGTACCCCCGGCGACCGCAAATGCCATGCCAGCCTCGAAGAGATTCTATTCTGCAACGACAACCATGACTGGGTCAGCTACGCTCAATGCAGTAACGATACAATCTGCCATCGTTTGGAAATGATTTGCGTTTCCTTGCCCTCTACCGAGCCTGTCTTCGCATACGCTACTGCCTCGCCCACACTCGGTCCTCAAGACAGCCTGGCCGACAGCGACGGTGACGATGACTATGCATATGGCCGTTTGGGAACTCGTGAAGTGTGCAAAGAGGGGGATAGACGATGTAGCCAGCAATTCAACCGCGTCGACAGATGCAACAGCGACCAAGAGTGGGTATCGTACCACGATTGTCGCAAATCAGAGCTTTGTGACCAAATCATTCTCGAATGTCTTCCCTCAGAGGACCCAAGTGGTGTTGGCCAGCTCTGTGGTATTGGTGCGCCAAGCAGCACCCCGAGCAGCATGAAGACTCAATCTGAGTAATCGATTCTGCTGTTTTCGCTACGATATATCGCTATTGTCGTTTACACACTCTCTTTCACTAGCAGAGGCGTCTGGGAATGGTTTTATGGGACTGAGAAGGCGTATGTGTTGACATCCTAAGCTTTTACGAACATTGGGGGGCTCCTACATACATACGACTAAGGACAGGGGTGGTGGTTTCGATGCGTCGTGTTCAGAAAACTCACAGAGGGAGGAAGGAGGGAGGAGCGTGGGCTTCGACGATGGAATGGTGAATAAAAATTAACTAGTATCCTTAATGTGTATTATTCTTGCTGACTAGAAAACAAATCAACATGTCTTCCCTATGAGGCTTGTCTCTGATACGGTGACTCCTCTCCTTGATAAAAATCACATTCTACAAGTTGATGAAGTTATCAACTAGCAACCACAGTATCGCATTCTTTATCATATTCGCTCCCTTTTTTTGGTAAGAAACATGAGAACATGAACTATACCACTAAAACAAACGAGAAGAAAAAACCAGTGGCCCACATAGATTGGGTAGTGTCCAGATGGGTAGTATGCTTCAAATAAGGTAATGTACACTATCATAAGACCAGGTAGAAGATTCTTACCATATTCCTTGTACCGGAAGAATCTTAATCTGGGTATGTAAAGGTTAATCCCTAATCTCATTATGAAATTGAAATGAACAAAACGAAAGCTAGAGAGAGGAGAGAAAGACGAGGCGAATCTGAGCGCAATAAATTATAGGTACTTAAAGGGGATGAATCAGTTGGTTTATTACGTCTGACTTTGTTCTACCCGTTCGTTGGTTTGTTGCTCTACTTGTTTATTGGTTTGCTATTATATCAACGCTTATTTGATAATGATATGCCTACCACCGAATAAGTTACGGAACTCCTGTTGAAATAAGGAGAATTATAGTACACTCCCACCGATTTCTTCAGTAACATAGTATTTCAGCAACAATATTAAATGAAAACTCGGCGCATGCTGTGATGATTCCCTTCCTCACAATGCTGCCCAGGGTGTCGTAGAACCGGACGACAGTAGCTGGAGTAGATCATATGAAAAATAATGGGCCACAGAAGATAGATCCTGACTCTTTTTATTATTTTTACTCCTGTAGCTCTTCTGTTCCTCTGCATGTACCCCGATATGATATTCCGCTTCGACTTCATAAACTTATCTCTTTGTACCTGGCAGCGCGAACCATTCAATATTCTGTTCCAGAGTCTCAAGAGTATGCACCACTGCCCTCAGCCACTGCTCATATACACGTACACGAACCTACAAAAAATGACGCCTCCTCTTATGTATGTAATGTATGCAGCATCCAATCACACACCCGTGAGTTTGGTTGTGTGTAGACGCTACGCCCCCCCCCCCCCCCCCCCAACTCCCGTTCTTATCATCAAAACGATATCAGACCATAGATATCGGCGTCATCATGAACAGCCCCATTTTTTCTATCAGCACGAAACCCGAAAAGTTGAATAAATAACAGTAAAACAGGGATGATGAAGCATTATGATGCATTGCGAAGAAGTCGCCTTTGAACGCCGCCTAGCTAGATCCCTTCCTTCCCACGAAAATGCAGCAGGCAAATAGAACGATGCCAAGGACCCAATACCAGCCCTGTTGACGAGTGGACCGAACCGAACAGCCATCTATATGTAGGTAAGAATCTGACCCAATAGGATCGAAGTCAGAATCCTGATCCCTTGAACGCCCTGTATACGCGCGTGTGCGTCGTTGGAAATTCGGTGGTACGCTTTGTTTCGTAAAGAGCAAATGGTTGTCTTGGTCATGATACAAGAGATGGGAAAAAATAAGGAAAAGAAAAGAAACCGTCGCCCGCTAAACGCCATCTATGCAACAAAATGCAGGGCTTATAGGGTATAAAACTCGAGCGTTGACGAGTATATAGTATGCCGAATTTCCGATTATTCCACGTGGGTATATCGTCTCTCTAACTCCAGGGGTAATATGTAAAAGAACACGACTGGGGGAACAGCTGGCTTAAGACATATTAGTACGCCCATCCCACACTTAAATAAGGCGACTTGGCTTGTCCTAACCCGCGGCTTTGGATTCTGTGAATGATGTTAAGAAAAGAAGAGCAGTTGTACGGACGCCTCGAAAAGCGCTACAGAGAGTCTTCTCTCCAAAGTGTTGGACCATAAATCGATATGTCTCGTTAACAATCGCCAGTGATGTTTCGCTTTCTGATAAATATAGTGATAAAGCACGTACAACCTCCAACTAGGTGATTGCCGCTCGGCGATATGATATCTGTTCGATAGAATTGGGAAAACCATGAAATAGCTTGGATGAAGGAACCTAACCCAGACGATGAGTGTCTCCCGTCGGGGTTTCCACAACATTGTCCGAAAGGTTGATCAATAGTTGTGCAAGGCAACGCTTTGTTGCGGCATCGTCACGGAGCACAGAGCTGAAGGTGGCATCGCGAAGCGGCTCTGGCAGGCATTGGCGAAGAGCTTCTCGGGCACGCGCGTTGTCACTCAGGCGCAAGAAGCAGCGCACGACGTGCTTAAGCAACCGAGCCGTTTGTTGCTCGACAAGTTGGGCAACCATATTGCTCAACACAGTCCCCACAGCATAAAAACGCTCATAGGTTGCGCAAATATAGTTCAGACCATTGTCGTCGAGCAGGATCTTCTGAACAATGAAGATGGCTACGGTTTTACTAAGCTCCGACCCCGTCTCCATGATGCGAAGACAGAGAGGAATGATTTCAGTCGTAAGCAGGAAGTTGATCACCTCGGTCGAGTCGTTCTTAACAAGCGCTCCGATTACACCGAGGGAAGTCAGTCGCAAGTACTCGAAAGGGCGGGACTTGGAGGTCGTGTTGAGAAACGGATAGAGAAAAAGGGGGATATGAGCTGGATGGGATAGTGTCAGCAATATCTTCCCCGGGCAGCCGAGGATGGGAGGATGTACCGTTCAGAAACAGAGTCCGAGTATCATTGTGGGATGCTACACATTGGAGCAATGCCAGAGCATTACAGACTCTGTTGGACGCGGCAGCGGTGAGCTGCGAAGGATTCAGAAGGTTGTATACTGAGATAATCTCCTGCATAAGGGAAGTCATGACGCCTAGGCCGTAGATGTTAGCCTGCTCGCTCCGCTGTGTGGCTCGAGGCAAAGTACCCGAACTTACCAAAGGAGTGCCATAGTATCATGGCCAGCTCGGGGACTTGCTCGCGCTTCTTGCTGAGCTCGAGGAGCGCGGCTTCGCGCGTACTCTCATTAAGAAGATCGGCAACGAAGCCCATGGTGCGACGATTGTCTTCGGTCAAGGTGTCCATGGCGGTGTCCTGGAGATGACCGCCCATGGACGCGGTCATGTTGGGACCGGGCTGGATACGGCCATGGTGCTGCTGGGCGGCGGCATTGATGGCGACCTGCTGTGCCTGATGCTGCTGGTAGTTGGATGACGGGTGCATCCACGACTGGTCGGGGTGGTTGTAATGATGCTGCTGGCCGTACATGATGGGAGCGGGCGGGAGGCGTCGCCGAGAAGAGAGCAGTGCGGTATGTCGGACAGTCAGACAGTCAGGCTACAGTAGCCTTTTGCGTCGATAGGGCCGTGACAACAGCGTGAAGACCCTTGGTTGTACCGTTGTTGGAATGGGCGGATGTGATGATCGGAGCGTGGCGAGGTGGTGGAAACGCTGATAGCGATCGACTCTCGTGGGGGTTGCGCGGCGGCGTGAGCTTGGGAGCTTGGACAGTTGCTGCTTGGACAAGGTGACAAGGTACACTCGGACCAGGCACGGTGAGACTGTGGCGGCGGCGGGCGGCGGACAGGGGACCAGGTGTGTAGGTTTGGAAGTAGCCGACAAATAGATAGGGACGAGTCCTGGCTTGGATACTGTATATGTACAGGCGCTGATGACCTGAGACTTGTTGGAAGCGTAAAGGCGCACCTGGTAAAGGCGGGAAAGGTTGGAAGCGCAGTTGACACTGGAAGGGTATCGCCGGTTGGGGTAAGAGTGTTTTCTTTTAGAGGAGCTAAGTTAGGGCCGAGCCTAATCAGCTATTGGCCTGGGTATGGGATCGCGGTTGTACCACTGACTGCCGTTGACTTGGAGCTGGGATGTCGGACGGGGGTTTCACCCGAGACGCCTGGGAACACAGACGTGGACACAGACGGTTTGGACTTGTGGTGGTGGCGGTTGGATCCGGGAAGACATATGCACGAGATGTGCTATGTGGGTGAGGGTTGTCGATGTTAGACTTGGCTCGCTAGCTGTGGTTTTGGGGAGCAAGAGCAAGAAGTCAGAAGTCGATTTACATCTTCAGTTGGCAGCGCTGCCCGGCGTCCCAATCTGAACGGCCCCGCTGCTGGCTGCCACCCAATTGGCCCTCTCTACTCAATGCGGCAGCTGGTGTCACCCGCAGCCCATCTCGGTTTAGGTCACCTTATCTGAGACTCTTGTCGATGGACTTAGCTTGATGCCGGACGTGGGTCTTGCTTCTTACCTGCAGAAACAATGAATGGGGCGCTACATGCCCCAATGGCCAATGGTAATGACCCGGCGCTGGTGGTGCACAAAGCTAGCGGAGGGTGGGGGCAGAAGGGAAGAGGGCCGGGTTAAATTATATAGGGAACATCTGATAAGGTTAAGCTCATTGAACCATCCCTGGCCACGGACCATGGCTGGGCTAAAGTCAACCTCATTTGCCAACCTCGGACGACACAGCATCATTGTACGTACATTAGTCTTTAAGGACGTAGTGTGCCAAATACCTGGGTAGACTACATATAGTAAATATGTTTAGCGTAGATCCTTTATGACAAATGTATGTACTGTCTACATTACTGCTACTCGTAAGTCACTATTAGGAAAACATCGTCTTCGTGAACCCCGGCTCGCTGATCTTTGCTCGCGAAATCATATTAGTCTTATACAACAACAACCACCGTCTTTCTCTCTCAGCCACTCTGGCCGTCACTCTTCCCTCTTAGAGTCTCCTCCGGCCGGCTTGTATGCCTCCCAAACAGCCCACTTGGGAGATATCGTAATGCTGCTCTGTATACAGCGACGACACAATATTGGAATAAAATCGTATTCAACCAAACGACCATCCATCTATCCATATTCCCGAAACATATAGATCGGCCTTCATTAGGAAATAGTTCGCAACCACTGATGCTGCTGAATTCGCACACTGTCGCCGACTCAAGGAGCAAAATGGCAAACCGAAACACTTGTCGAATTGGCATTTGTTCGTCGCCGCCTCACGTCGCTAAGCTTCGCCTGTTTGCTGCTATGCTGAGAGTCTAGCCTGCCAAGCCCTGCGCAGAAACGAATGCCAGGTTTACAGCCGAAGCTCTTTGAGGATCTGATCGGCCATGCTCTTGAACTGCCATGTGTTTCCTTTCATGCGCTTGAATTGAATACCGTGCAACGAGAGCAAAGGAACCTTAACAATGACGATCTCGAATTCAAGGATCATGCTTCCACCTAAATCACTTTGTACCTGCGTTGTGGTTTCACCAGGTACTCGCCTTGAGGATCCGGTAACATCGCGGTGTATGCTCTCCTGGTCAGACAACTCAGAGGTGGAGTCGCCCCTGTCAGTCGGTCCTCTCCCGGGAGTACGAGGCGTATGCGGTACCCGTTCCGTCTCACGTAACTCTTCCCGTTCTCGCTCGCTCCTGATGCCAAAACTGAAGCGCCGGCGAACGCCTGGAGTAGGAGCCGGACTATCAGGCACATCTGCGATTTTCTTCATATCAATGCTTGGAGTGTGCCGGCAAGCAAATCCTCCTCGAATTTCTGTATACTCGACGCCTAACTGTTTGAGAACCCTCTTTAACTCTTTGCGTATGGCCGGTACAGACTTGGTTGATGTCGTCGAGACGCTGAAAAGACCTTTCAGAAAAACAGGTTTGGCCAGTTCGGAATCATCTAGCCGCTCCGCCGAGTTCCCGCTTCCTTCGCCAATATCTTGGTCTGTCTCCTCAACAAGGTCGGTGGCCCTCGCGCCTTCCCTCCGTGCTCTGCGTGCTTGAATGCTTTCTCTGCGAGCGTGTCCTAAAGGTCGTGCTCGCATCGATGTGGCTCGAGAATTAAGTGCACTGCTTGGTTCTGGAGGCGGCTTATCAGCGCCTCCCGATTGATCTGAGCCACTGGTAGGTGGCGGTTCCTTAACGATCCTACTGGCAGAGCCGAAAGGTCGTCGTCTATAGTCAGCTGAGTTGACACTGGTTGAACGCCCGAGCGCTTTGTTGCTCTCAGAGAAATTAGCGCCGGCTGACAGGGGCGGGCTGAGTAAATCTCTGTGTTGAGGTTGACTGCTACCGGACCGTAGTCTGGGAATCTGGGCTTCATCTCGGTCTCGCCCTCGCGGCTTTCGAATGCTGAAACTTTTACGTGGTGTTGTGGGCGTTTCCGCCGGCGAATGGACATGAACCGTAGGCGGGTGAGACCGGTCTTTATCCAGTCTTTCCGGCTCTTTTCGACGTCTGGTACTAAATCGTCTTAAAATACCCGCAGCAGCGCTTTCCTTCCTGGGTGGTAGATCAGCTGGAGGGTCTGGCGGGGCCGGAATATTTGCCTGAGCCTGGGGTCTCTTGATTTCCTCTGGCGCATCGTCTTCGCCATGAGTCCTAGCACGGGGTCTTGTTCTACCGCCAGTAGCTTTTTCTCCGGCCATCTCATAAGCCGAGGTGTTGGTATGGGCTTCAGGAGGAGGGGCAATTTCGGGCATAGGTGTGTCCGCAGTGTTCTTGGGTGTGTGTGCCTTTGGCACTTTCTCTACTCTATCTAACCTGTCCCGGTCTTGCTTTTCTTTTACCAGATAATAGATCGAGACAAGCGGGCTGAAAGCATTCAGGGGGTCACTACCGACTTGGAGCGCTTCCGAGCTGGGTGCCGTTAGGTTGTCTCTACTACTTGTAGAGTTTCGTCGCTTGTAAAAGTCGAAACCAAATCCCCGCTTCTTTTCAGGATCTTTTGGAGTAGGCGGAATTTCTTTCTCTTTTTGCAGCAACTGCACCGCTCGTTTGTACTCTTCGGAGTCGATTAATCTAGCAAGCTGGGATCTGATTGCGTCTGGCGACCCAAAGTTGAACCCAGTCATGGCGTTGATCACTTCCGAATCTAATGGAAGAGTCAAAGGCTCTCGCTGAGGGAGATAATTTTCTGGTGGTCCACCATATCCTTTGGTGAGCCAAGGATGATTCATGACCTCAAACATGGTCGCCCTTTGCCGGGGGTCAGTTACAAGCATCCGCGATAGAAGATGTCGGCACTCTAGTTACTCAATTAGCTGAGGTGTTTAGAATATATGAGACTTGCCGTCACTTACCATTTGAAAGCCAACTTGGGTAGTCGACCACTCCTTTTTTGATCTTTGCATGTAAAGCTGGCATGCTTTGGTCGTCAAATGGAACCTTTCCGCATACTAAGACGTAAAGGACGATGCCGAAACTCCATACATCTACCTCTGGGCCTGTGTAGGCACGGGCTTGGAGCAACTCCGGCGCGGCAAAATACAGACTACCACAGAAGGTTTTCAAATGACCTCTAGGCGAAAACAAGTTACTAAGTCCGAAGTCGATGATTTTGATGTCGCCTGTTTTGCTGATGAGAATATTCTCAATTTTGAGATCTCGGTGTACAATACTGTTTCGGTGACAGTAGTCAAGCGCACTAGCAATTTGTCTGCTGAATTTTCTGGCTTGCTTCTCTTTCAACTTTCCGTGGGAGATGATGTAGTCGAGCATCTGGCCACCGTTCACATACTCAAATAGCATGTACCAGTGGTAATTGGTCCGGACGACATCTCGTAGACCACAGATATGAGGATGCTGCAAGAGCGTGACGATCGCTGCCTCTCGTGCAGTGCGTATTTCCTTGGACTGATCTGCTCTTTCTTTCTCTGCCCGACTGTGGTGACCATCTTCGGTGGAACCACGCGGAATAATCTTGCAGGCGACCTGGGACGAGCCTGTTAGTTGAAAGTGTTGAGAGGGATATGTGAGAGGTGAATAGATAGGACATGAATAAGAAGTGGAATAGGAGACAATGATATTATGATCATGAGAACAGGCAAACTCACTTGTTCAGCGCCGTCCTCCCTGCGTGCAAGCTTGACCTTGCCCATACTACCAGCGCCGATGGTCTTCCCGAGAGTCCATTTCCCGGACTGCGTGGGAATGGAAGTTCGCGATGTGCGCTGCTTGGCACCCGTGGCACGAGCGTCGGCGGCGGCCTGCATGACCGGGGGCACGGCGGCGGGGCCGTTGTTATTCGCAGCGCTGGTGGCGGCCATATCGCTGTTGTGGGAGGAGTGGTTGGAGCGGGTGCTGGCACGGCGATGGACGCCCTTGGACTCGGCGCCGCGGGAGACCGGGGGAGGACGGTCCTTGCTAGAACTGCGAGTGGATTGGTGGGCTACGTTCGTAGTTTCATAGTCTAGCTGTGGGAGGACGTCTTGCACTGCACGAACAGAACCGGAACCCGAGTGTCGGCGACTGTGATGGCGCTGGGGATGGGAGGTCGAGGCAGATCGATGCGGGAGCGGGGCAGCGTGGTTGTTGTTATTGTTGCTGCTAGTGCTGGTGCTATGGTTGTTGTTATTGCTGCTGGTGCTGTGGCTGTTGCTGATGGCGATGCTGTCGGTGCTGGGGGTGGCCGTGGTTGGGCGTGAACGGGTTGAGTGGGCGCGGGTGGGCTGGCCGTAATTCTCGGACTGGTGCTGATGCTTCTGTTGATGATGACGATGATGGTGGTGATGTTGAGGGTGGGTACGGAGTGACGAGGCAGCGGGTGGATGACGGTCAAGGAGTTGCTGCTGTTCGGTGGCAGGTGTTGACATCGCTTTTGGCACAGCGCTGGCGACACGAAACGCCAGAGACCAGTACGACAGCAGTTCAGGCAGGTGGTAGATCAAGTACCGGGTAGGCAAGGCAGTCTGGCAATAGTAAGGCAGGTATTTTGCCTCGTCAACCTGCTGGGACGGGTAGGGAGTAGGGAGGCGGGCAGGTAGGCAATGTCGATTATTACCAGGTTAGCGGGTAGAGGTAGGTTAGGAGGACGAGGTAGTGAAAGGGTACATCCACCCGGTGGCTCTACGCTAGCCCAGTGTAGGTAGCGTAAAACGGCGGTGCTACTGTAGGTGGTCTACCTGTACTTAGCAGTTACCGGTAGATGGAGACACGGGAGGGACAGGCCACGCCAGGGGCGATATAGCAGCTAAGTACCTTGAGTAATTAGTGTAATTAGTACCGGTAGCTACCACTAAGTACATACTCAAGACTGCTCTAGGTAGCTGCTACTCTTAAAGTATCTACAGTAGGCGGTAGGCAAGTATGTACATATGTATGTAGTGTCGGTACCGTAGTTTGAAATGTAGGACGCGAGTAGATGGACGAATTGAAAAAGATCAGTCAGGTAGGGCCATACAGTTGAGGTGAAAAAAGGGGGGAATAGAAAAGGCTGTAAATGTCTTGAACCAGTGAGAGAGTCGGTCATGTAGGTTAGTGAGCCAGAGCACCACCCGACACGACACCTCTAGGCCTAGGCACTTGTTCTTTCACCCCCCCTTTTGTGCTGGCTCTATTAGATCGTGCGATCCAATGTGATGAGCTATATAGCTTTGTACCTAAGCAGTAGATTGGTCCTGCTACGAGGGTAGTATTATCTAGATATACTTCTCTCTTATTTCAGACAATTGAATTTTTACCGAGATTGAATTAAATATCACATGTTATTTTAGATTCCGGTGAAATGTTCTGGATGTCTTCGTGGTGTGGTAGGTAACAGTGCCTTGGAAGATCGGTCGCTTGAATCTTGCAGTATACACGTATGCTGCAGTTGAACAAAGATGCTAAAAACGCTAGCTGACGCGGTACCTTGGATAACCCCATGGGACCCACAGCTCAGTGTCTTTGAAGAGGGCAATTAATTATTAATTAGTCGTGCCGTCTTCCATTCTTCAATACACCTGCATGTGCCAATTCTAGGTAAGCAGTACCCAAGCCTATGACCCCACAGTACCTACATCCCGAAGTTGTACACATCGACACAGAGTGGATGCTATAACCTTGGATGCACTATCGTGATTTTATTAGGGCACGCGCGCTGCGTCAGTTGTGGTGAACTGTCATGTAAATATTGATGATATGTGAGAGAGACACACATGGCACATGTACAATAGCTCTTCCTCGGTGCCTTGTCGGAAGAGGACACGACATTCCTCACCTCTCTGAGGTAGCGATGAGGCGATCCGGCTCTACCATGTAAAAGAAAAGAAACAACATAAAACAATAATGCACTATCCGCATTCCTGCCGGATGTCAACTCTCATTCAGAAGAGGCTATTAATACCAAGAGCTACGCCCCTCGCGTTGGCTACTAACAGGTTGGCACGCCGCATGACAGTACACCCCGGGCAGTACACGGGTCAGACGTAAGCCGCACAATTATTGAGCAGTTGCTGGCAATTCTGTCACGTTGTGGAGCGATTGGGCGGCCGTGCAGCAGGGCCGAATAATATGTGTAGATGTAGGCAAGGTTGGCTCTCATTCGTTTGGGCGTGCAACATAACACAAGAACAACGGTAAAGGAACAAAGTATTGTTGTACTCAATAGAAATAGAATGCCTACAATACCTTTTGCTGAGCTTCTTCTACACGTAGTCAAGTGCACAGATAGGATTTCCGCAAGACCAACGTGAAACTCGTCTACCTTGTTAGTGGCGCCTTTGAAGACTCGGTGCCGTATCGCTTGTCCCGTTCCATCCGAGGTGTCTATATCTGATCGTGAGTATACCTGAGCGTCTGCTGTTGGGAAACATAACAATGTGCAAGCCGTGGTAGCTCATCGACTGAGTTGTGTCATATTGTGTTTGCGACATGCAGTGGTCCCGGGATGGTACTACCTAGTACACCACAGCATACCGTGGTGAGGTGCAGGATGACAGAGGGATGGAATAGAGGTATGACGACATGTCCAACCACTACCTTTCTGTGTATCTGCTCTGTTTTGATAGAGGCGAGCTGATGTTGCATCGGCTTACCATGGCGGCAAGTACGATTGGCCTTGTAGATCTGTAGGGAATCGGGAGATATTTGTACTGGCTTTGGTTTCTTGGCATCACTGCCCCGGCTCGGGGATTTTGATGCGGAATGAAAGTGTTAGACTAGAAGGTAAGTAAGCAGCCTAACCGTGTCACCATGAGACCGACCCCCCAAAATACCAGACATATAATCGGACTGATATTACTACCCTTGGTTTTATAACGGACGGTATCAGACGAGGTAGGATAAACAAGCTTCTCGGCGACATCAACTTAAGGTTACAAGGAAGGCCTGAAGTTTAATTCATGTAGAGGCAACCTGGTCTTAGAGGTTTCGCATCAAGTTAAGGTTATCCAGTCGGCTTTAGTAGCGATCTAGCAAGGAAAATGCTTGCCCCACCCCGATAAGCTGGTGCTAACCTTATCGTTTTGGACATGGCAGCTCCTACTCAGTGGTAGGTAGAGCATCGCAATAGTCAAACGTTTATGAAGTATACTTGTTGTAAATACGCCGAAGCAGTCTGTTATTACCTTATTTTATTTCCCATTCATCCCTTCAACAATTATTCCCATACATCTCCTCCCGCCTAGGCAGATGATAGACCTGTAAGGCGCTGCATGCGCTGCCGAGGCCTAAATGTCCTACAAACGGAACCGCGCGCAATTCGAAGCCGACCTGCAAGCCCAACAATCACCATACGTCCTGTTCGGCACCCCGCTCCCGGCCCTCGACCCCGAGGTTCGCGATGACGGCTCCTACGTGCCCGTGTGGAAGCAGGAGGTGAGGGACGAGCGCGGCCGGAAGCGTCTACATGGCGCCTTCACCGGCGGATTCAGCGCCGGCTACTTTAACACCGTCGGCTCCAAGGAAGGATGGACGCCTTCGACCTTCGTGTCATCCCGAGCAAATCGCCGCAAAGATGAGGCGAAGACGACCGAGCAGCGCATTGAAGACTTTATGGACGAGGAAGACCTGGCCGATGCAGCCGAGGCTGAAAAGCTACAAACTGCGCAGGGATTTGCCGGCTTGGGCGCTACAGAGGATGGCGCTGCGCGGGGTGGCCTAGCAGACCTCTTTCGAGTCCAGGGAGAGACCATGGGCGTCAAGCTTCTGCGGCGAATGGGATGGAAGGATGGACAGGGCATTGGGCCTAAGGTGCGCCGGAAAGCCAGGCTTGATAGCACCAGCAAAACAGGCGCGGCGCAAAATGTCGGCGAGACCTATCTTTTCGCGCCTGAGAATGTCTCCATGATTGCCTTCATTAGGAAGAAAGATCGCAAAGGTCTGGGGTACGAGGGTCAATCGAGATTAACGCCATTGGGCAACGCCTCTAAACCGGAAGCTGGTGAGAGCTCCGATGAAGAGACCTTGGGTCCACCATTACGGCGTCCAGGGTCATTGAAGAAGGAAAAGAAGAATAAATTTGGCAAGGGGAGTATTGGGATAGGGATTTTGAATGATACCGGCTCGGATGACGAAGACCCATACGAGATTGGCCCGAAAATATCGTATAACCGAACAATAGGGGGTGATAAGAAGAAGAAGAAAGCTGGCACTACGACAGCTAATCCAGCTCTTGGCTCCGTACCAGTCTTCAGATCGAGAAAAAACATATTAGCGAGGTCAGGGAAGAGCTTGCGGAAATGTCATGATGGCCGTTTACCACTAGACGGATTTGTCTTCGGCAATGAACTCGACCCTCTAACATCCTCCATTGATTCAGATAAATACCCACCTCCACAAATACCACCAGGCTGGAAATCCAGCAAGGAGCGTAAAAGCGAGGCCGAAAACTCAGATTACATATCTACTGCCGACGCAGCAAAGGCATCCAAGCTCGACCCCAAATCGCGTGCCGCTCTTCTGGGCGAGGCACAGTTACCCGGAAAATCTGTCTTCGATTTCTTATCCGCGGAAGCCCGTGAACGCCTTGCCTCCGCAACAGGTAAAACGAACCTCCCGCCGGCGCTAGGCGAGGTGCCTGCGGAGTTCGCGCTCACTGAAGCTGAGAAGCAGCAAGAGCTTCTACGTCAGCTTCCCGAGCTCGACAAAGTCACAGCCGTGGCGGCCCTCACGCGCGGCGCCAGCGGGACCGGCCCCGCGCCATACGCGGACGACGAGGGGAAACGCGGCCGGTACCGCGCATATCTAGAATATGCCGCGGGCTTCACCAAGACGATCCCTTCAAAGGCGCCAACCATGAAGACACAGGACTGGGTACGGGAACTCCACGAATTCGTCAGCTGCGCGCGCATCTTCAGGCCCATGACTGGCCTCATGGCCTCGCGGTTCACAACGTCCACGGCGAAGCCGGCGGCGGGAGAAGGGAAAGGAGAAGACCTCTTGCACAAACCACCTGAGAAACCTAAAGACCCTGCTGAAGAAGCGGCGAGGTTAGGCATGTACGGCACCATGACGCGGTCCGTGACAGATTTCTACCCTACGAGACTCCTCTGCAAGCGCTTCAACGTCTGCCCTCCTGCCCACGTGCAGCCCGATGCGGAGATGGACACAGGTACCAAGTCTTCGTCTGCGACTAGCGGGGTCGGCACAGGCGTAGGAGGGGCGCTCTTCAGCGAGGGGGCCGTGACGCTTGACGAGCTCATGAGACAGGCACAGGCAGCCGCTAATCTCGAGAGCAATAATAACGATTCAAATCGGAATATTGGGAAGAGCGATAATCAGATCTCATTATCCTCATCCACAATAGGAGAAAATCACCGTCTGGAACCCGCACAGGTACATACACAGACACATACACAACCGATCGAAGTCAATGCGGACGTCAACGAGGCGCTCGAGGGCAAGCGGGCGCAGGAAGAGGTCTTGAAAGCTATCTTTGGGGATAGTAGTGACGAGGAGGATTAGAGCGGAGATGTTCGAGTGTAATATACAGTACATGTGGTTGTAGCATTTATACCCCCTGCCGAGTATACCTCAAGGCAAAGATTTAATGAAAAGACGGGAAATCTACTTGTGAAAACCGTAGGTGTTCCCGAATTGTTTGTGTATCTATGTGTGTGCGTTGGAAACTTTCTTCGCTCAAAGCCTTTTCATATGCATCGATTTATATCGAATCTACTCCTCATACTGTTCTAATCCAACAATGAGGATTTCTCAACTAAATATATATCTATATACGCCCCATCTAAGCCATTCTAGAACAAATAATGCAGATTTACACTGGACCAATGGACTAATGCGTAGGTTTGGATATAGGCGCAATGATGCCCTGCTTGATAATAACGCGCGGCTTCGTAGCGTCCTGGAACGCCTGCTTGGTCATGAACTCAGGGCCTATGGGCAGTCGTAGGCTGCGCTCGTACTGCGCTCTGCTCTCATATTGGTGAGGAAGTTGGGAGGCGAGATATTTATCGTTCTGTGTTGGGTGATGTTAATTTGAGAGTTGT
This sequence comes from Xylaria arbuscula, assembly GCA_022385695.1. Taxonomy (NCBI): domain Eukaryota; kingdom Fungi; phylum Ascomycota; class Sordariomycetes; order Xylariales; family Xylariaceae; genus Xylaria; species Xylaria arbuscula. The sequence continues at coordinate 283,446 of MU279368.1, read as the reverse complement.
TATGCTGGTTTCTAAAGAGAGATGAGGATGGGTGAGCAGGTACTGACCTTCTTGACGCGTTTCTCGTTGATGATGACCTTGTCGTTCTGGAAATCTTTGCGGGCGTCGGGTTTGACGCCGTCCTTTTTGGTGAAGAATCTACGCTGGTTCTTTTCTCGTTTTGTAACACCTTCACCGACCCACTGGGAAGAAGCGAGATGTTAGCACTTTGTAACTATCTGTCGGAACGACTCGCACAAGACATGGGCAGTGGTTACTTACGGAGCCCCAACCAGGTAATGTCGTCTCGATAGTCTTCTCGTCGTCTTCTGCGATGGCGGCATCTTTCTCGGCCTGGAATTCTGCTTCGAAGACATCCAGACCTCCGAAGGCTCTTTCGATGAGCTCTTGTTCTCTGAATTGGACAGGCAGATGCTGGTCTTCGTCGTCTGAGGAGTACTCGGCTTGGACCACATCGCCCTTCGTCTTTGATTTGCTCTTGCCTGATGCTGGGGCTGGAGGCTGAGTAGATACAGCTACAGAGTTGACGTCGATCTCCAATACATCCGTGCTTGGCCCTGCCTTTTTACCTCTTTGTTTCCTTGAAGTTTTAGGCGCGGAAGGCTGGCTCCACGCACCAGCTGTTCCATCTACATCAACAATTTGAGGAGCTTGAGCTGAAAGGCCGCCTTTAGATCGAGCAGTTGTTGTTGGCTCTTGGACGTTGTCTGTAGTTTCCGGAACCTGATCACTCTTTTCCGCCTTTGTCTTCTTACTTGACTTACTAGCCTTGAGCGCTTGCTTCGAGTTAGCAGGCTGGCCAAAAGTCCGCCTCCCGATATCTTCTAGCCCATTATCGGACTCGCTCTGATCATCAGCATCTGAACCAAGCTCACGTCTTATATCAGCCATCAGTTCATCGTTCTCCTGTTTCCGTCTTGCCTCGGCTTTTCTCATGAATTCCATATTCATGAGTTTTGACTTCGGTTCGGAATCTTCCATGGCTTCTACGTCCTTGAGTTGTCGTAAGAGTTTTACCCTTTCGTCAACGTCGGAACCAGCCGAGTCATCCGAGTCATCGGATCCCTCGTCCGAGCCCTTATCTACTGATTTTCCTTCAATACGACGACGGAGTTCTTCGTCTCGTCTCGCCATCTCGGTGACTCCGACACGGACATCCTCGTCCCAGGCGGCCCGGCCATTTTTATTCGCCTGCTTAGCCCACTTGCTCTCTCGATGCCGTGCTCCCATTCTCTCCGTCGCACGCTGGCGGTCTAGCGCTTCTCGTTCATCCTCGCTGTCAATCTCACCAGAAGTAGCCATAATCTCCCGCTCCTTTATTTCATCCCTTTCTCTCTGCTTCCTGTGTACACGATGATACGCCTTAGACTTAATCTTTTTTATGCGCTTTGCTCTGGTTTCTTCCCGGGATTGAAGCTCCCTCTCACGACGCTTTTGTTGCTGCATGGCCTTCCGAGAGATGGCTTGGCCCTCGTCATCGACTACGACGGGTTTTTCCTTTGGTTCAGGTTTTAAGCTCAGGCCGCTTTCCTCCATAATGGCTATGATGGTACTTTCGAGCTCTGTTCCAGCATTTTTCTGATTTAATGGTGTAAGTTCGTCGTTGTAATGGCGAGCCAATCCTGTCTCGTCCTGAGGTAAAGGGAAAACAAGGCTGGTATCTGTCCTGCGCATAGCCTTGACAGTATCAAGCCAGCGACCGAGCGTCTCGTTTGTCTTGTCGTAGGCAACTGATCGGTCAAGTTTCGCTTGTGCCCGACGCGCAAGAGGAACCTCAAGCTTTTGTTTCGTTTTGGCCCGTTCATCTTTCGTCATTAATTTCAGTGACTTTTTGAGCTCCGAGTCCTTCACACCCAAGAGACCAAGTTCTTTTAGACCAATTTTCGGCTTCGATGTTACCGTTTGGGCCTCATCTTCGTTCGCATCGTCTCCACCGGCAAATTTTGAGACCCAGGCATTGATGTCCGCTTCTTCCTGATCATCCGATTCAACGTCGGACGATTCATCTCCAGAGTCATCGCCTTCCACTTCAGAGTCGTTCTCATCCTCATCCTCATCCTCATCTTCCTCTTGGGCGTCGGGTAGATCATCGTCATCAGACATCGACATGTCCAGAGCATCGGCAAGATCTATAGCGTCGGATCCAAGGGAGGCACCATCGGCATCGCCAACGTAGTCGCCCTCATCTTCTTGGTCGTCGTCTTCGTCATCGTCCTATATCGTAATTAGCTTTGCCTACAGATCCATTTCAGGCCCCGTCTGTGCTAGGCTTACTTCTTCTACCTTCTTCTTCTTCTTCTTATTCTTGCTCCCAGGAAACTTGAAGTGCTGGAATTTTTCCTCGTCGCTCTCGCCGAAAGCTTCATCACTGTCGATCTCGGAGTCATCTTCCTCGTCCACCGCATTTACGCGCCATGAGTTGCCCGAGCTATCGCTGCCGTACTCGACATCATCGTCGTCGTACCGCCGAGAGCCACGGCGCATTTTCCGAGGGGGCGCATCGTCATCCTCGTCGTCATCCTCGTCTTCATCGTCTCGGGCGTGCTTCCCGTGCGGCGCGCCGTCATCTAGGTCCGCGTCGAGCTGGCGGTTTCGTGGTGTACGCTTTTGTTGATCTCCGACTTCTGCCTGTGCTGCGGCATAGGCGCCCAGAGCCCTCTGGTTTGATTTGGCCTTTGACCGCTTATTCTTGCCTCCGCTGCCGCTGTTGGCTTTGATGAGCGGCCGACCGTGCGCTTGACGGCCAGGCATCGTGGATGGTTGGTGGCTCTTTTAATCGTAAGTTGTATGTGGGAAGAGAGGAAGAGACCGTGGTGTTTCAAGCCTCGAAGCACCTATGGTGAAAATCAAGCAATCCCTGGCCTTTTCCCAAATGCCATCCAGAGCCTAATGACCGTAACAATTTGCATGCGTCTGTACGTACTAAATTACCAGTACTACGCTTCTTATGCCAGTAAGTCGATTACCAGAACTTTTTCGTTATCGCGATAGTGGGGGTAAGCTCTTATCGATCGCATTTTAGCGGCTGCTACCGATCAAGGTATCCCCACTAAAGAGCAGGGGTCGGTCAAGCCATCGAATCCCTGTCGGCAATTGGATTTTCTTGTATCGCGAACTTCAAGGCGGTATTTGGCCAAACTGCATTCGCATCGCATCACGTTCCTTACGACCAAAGAAACAACGAAACGCACACCGCGAGACAGATCCGTCTAAAATCCCGATTGACCTCTCTACCATCGAGTTACTCGAAAGCAAGGGAGTAACAGCAATCAAGAAACGTCATCCACGCGAGACTCGCCTGCCGCAATTGACTATCCTCTGGAAAGAGACGCCTCAAAACGGAGACACCGAAGAAGGAGGCTAGGAAACCGACTAGAAAAATAAGGGAGGAAATAAAAAAAGGAAACAATATGCAGCCGACACAAGCGCTCCTGAAGCGCTTTCGCAAGCTGCCACTGACGACCAAGGACATCAAGAAGGGATTCTACAAGGGTACTCGCACCGGCTCCATGGGTCGACACACAAAGCATGGTGGCTATATCATCGAATGGAATAAGGTGCGGACGTATGTCGTGCCCGCCGGTCTTGATACCTTCAATGTGGGTTATAATTTCCAATTGGAATCTGATATATCCCCGCGCCCCTCGTCTTGTGAAGGTACTGTGGTAGAAAACTCATGCTCGATGGAGACGTAGGACTAAGTGAGAAAGGATGAAGAATCATTGTGGAAAAGGGGGAGAGGGTACAGGGAGCCTCAAGCAAACATTCACTCCTTATGTTCCGTTTTGGGTATATATGCTGACCATAAATCTTGCAAAAACAGTTAACTCCGTTCGTCACGGCCAAGATGGAGCCCACAAGGGGTCGCTACGAGGGATATGCCAAAGGACCCAAGAGTCCTGAACTATACCTGGATCGATGGAAGGCCGAGAACGGGCTGGACTAAATGTACCCGAGTCTGGAGAGAAGATGAATTTCCCTCTACCTATTATGCGAGGGCAAGATATCTAGCACTACAAAGATAGGATTCTCGCGTGCTGGAAAAAGATGAAAACCAGCCGGGAGGCGGGATACCTGAGTTCTTTACTACAGGATCAAGCTGAGATTATCGGGTCTAGAAATCTTTACGAATGTACTATATGAATATGTATATGCTCGAGAACACACAAACAATGTATCACCATTACGCATTTAAAACTCCGAAATACGCAACAAGAAAAATGAAGATAAACAAAAGATTGACTCAGGTCTAATACTACAAATAAGACTACTAACGAGAGTATACAAAATAAAGGCTACTCCAAAGACTTGGTTGGGTATAACGTCTTGCGCTGCTCTTCCTCCCCCCTCTCATCCAACGAATCTCAAAAGAATCAATGATCAAAAAGGAAACATATTACTACACCTTCGGCAGGTCTTCTTGTGCAGTCACAAACGTCTCCAACGGCGGGCGTTCCACATTACTATCACCCGTAAGAGGCGTAGCTAGAGGGCTGACCGGCCCAAGTGTATTAACACCTCCTGTAATTGGAGTGTGCAGCTCATCAGCACCAGTAGCAAAGATATCATCCGTTCGGTGAAGCGATGTCGGGCTCGCAACCCGTGACGGCAGGTCCATTGTCGAAGTAAGGGTGATCATGCTAGCCGTTTCGGCCTCTTTGCCGAGACTAAAGGGTACAGCAATGCCACTAACAATCGGTCGCTTGCCGGTAACACCAGTCGAGGGCGGGACGTAATAAGGAGAAAGGGAGTCACTGTTAGACGATGGTAGTTGTCCGGTGGAGTCTTGCGGTACTTTTCCTTCCCTCTTCGCCATCAAAACTGCGATAGGGGTGTTTGCGTCGACGCCCTCTTCTAGCGTCTGGTTCTCATCCTTGACGATCTTTGTCCTCGAAGGAGTCCGGCTAGTCACCGGTCTCTGACTCGCCATATCCCGCTCCTGCCTCGCGAGGTCTGAAGGCGAGCGTGCGCCATGGCCGTCTGTATTCTTCGCGACCTTCACCTCCAGAGGCTTCTCCGCTTCTCCTTCTCTCTGCACTGTCACCTCGTCGTGCTTCGAGCCCCAGAGAGACCATAGAGCAAGACCCATACTCTTTCTCTTCTTCTTGATCGCAAGAGCACCGGTAGTCTTGCGTCGTGCGGCTAGGGCGCTTGGAGGCGGCGTCTCGCCGTCAAAGCCCTGATACCCCGCCAGCATGTCCCTGAGCCGTTTCTTGTGGACTTTGACACGAGTGCTTTCGAAGCGGGTATCCCATTGACGGCGCGCCTCAAGCCACTTCCTGACAGGACCTTCCTTGATAGCGCCAATCGTATTGGGATCAAGGGTACATGCGGGAAGTTCAGTCGCTGGTTCCAGCGGCCGGATAACACCGTGCCGACTCACTCGCTGTCGGATTATATGGTTCCTGAATGGTGGCAAAGGATCACCTGCTTTGCCAACCTCGGGCTTCCCAGGCTCAGATAACTTAGCTTCTTCTTTTCCTGGTGCTGCCACACCGTCGGAGGAATCGGAACTATTAGAGGAACTATTGGAGATAACAGAAATCTGATCATCGTCCAAAATTTCGATTTCAGTCTTCTGAGCTCTTGCTAATGCCCAAACTCCAAACTGCGCAATCGATCGGTACATGTACTTGGCTGGTCGAGTGAAGCTTAGGGTCGGAGCAACATGGCACAGATCATCCCATATCTGAAGCTGAACATCAGTTGGCTTGAAACGTGAAATCTGCTCCTTTGCAGTTTCATTCATATAGATATCTCCAGGCGGGTACTTTTCCGGATCAGCACACTTATGAGCTAGGTATATCTGCTCGTCCCGAAGAATCTCGCCGCCACCAGTCATGATGAGCAATGGTGGTAAACCACCCAGTGAGGGCTGCATGATAGGGCTGACCAATGGGTGCGATAGCAGCTCATTGGTGGCGTACATCTGAAATTCATTAGTTTATACAACTCATAACATCCTAATTCTCAAAGTTATTCACCTGAATCTGGTCTTTGAGCAAGACTTCTTTACCATCAAGGTTCATGCTAAGATATGTGGTTTCCGCCCTGCTTTTTATGGATGCCCCAGCATCCAGATTTTGAGCTTCAGGGAGCTGCTGTTTCGGATGTTTAGATTGAGCGCTCTTCAACATTTGGTCCTTTAATATAGCATACTCGTCCGCATTCAGAGGCGGCCAAGATACTGATGGCTTATGATGGAACCCAATGGGAGGGATGTAGTCTAACGGGCAGTCGCCAGCAACACTTGGAAAGCTGTGACTTAAATCAACCCACGGTGAGATCAGGATGGCACCAGCTGGAAGCGGTATCCCTCGATCTCTCAGGGTGACGAGCGTACTCAAGACCATACCACCACCGGCCGAGTCTCCAGCGAGGATAATTGTGGAAGGGTCATGATCTTTGAGCAGGTACAAGTACGCTGCTAAGCAGTCCTGAAGACCACATGGGAAGGGAAACTGGGGCGCTAGACGGTACCTGGGCGCGAAAACTCTGGCCTTCAGTTTCCGAGCGTGTCTCTGCATCTGATATCTGTGCTCATCGACGCTGCCGAAGAAATATCCACCGCCGTGGACATATAATATGATCCGTTTACCCGTTTCATCCCCGGACTTCACGCGCTCATTATAGTCGGATCGCATCTCGATCCATTCGGCCTTGAGAGGGGTCTCGGGCCGTCTCCATTGCCACCACTTCTTCCCGCCGACTTTACGAATCCCCTCGGGTCCTAGCTGCTCTTCTAAAGCATCTGCTGCCTCCAGAAGCGTCTCCTCTGGGATGTCGACCTCTTTGACCTTCACCCATTGTGGATGCGGAACCCATTGGGATGTGAAGGCTTGCAATTCTTCAACGGTATGCTGGGATGCGAAGTATAGGAATGACTTGATCAGATGTAGACCTTCATCATATGATAGATGTGCTGTTGGTCGTTCACGCAAAGGTTTGCGATTGAGGTACTACAGACGCAAAAGAACTGCATTAGCGAATGGTCCAAAGCCCCAGTCATACCAATTGACCCTTTTCAAGCTCAAGCTCGTACAGTTCAGGTATTGGGACAGCATAACTCGATCAAACATGAACGAATGCTAGCTGTCACGGGCTGGGAGGTTACTGCAAGTAACATACATGTGACAGGAAGGTCGACAGCACAGTCGGCGTCACCGCCATAGATACCGTAGCGGTATTCATGCTGGCCAACTAGAGTGTCGAGAACTCCGAGAACAACCGGTGAGAGCAAAACAAAACGCACCCTTCTAAACAAAAGAGATGCGAGGGCAATGGGTTTTGTGCGAGTGAAACCAAGCTGGAACAGCCATTTCTCGACGTATCCCGGCGCGATTGGCACTACCGGTATCTAATAAAGGGTGACGATCTTTTAGGGAGTATAAATGTGATGTCATTTCCAGGTGGTTGACCGACAAAAGAGGCTTAGCGATGTCTTGCTGATCGTTAGGGCGATGCTACCTGTGCTAGATCGGGATGCGGAAAGTACCTGTTTTCCGTCTTAGCATATCGTCCCAGTGCTTACGTGTAGGCATTCCATGTGATATAGTTTTCATAGCAGTGTCTACAAATACAGTCATGTAATTAAATGCGCAAGAGAAACTAGCTTAAGAGCCACTATTTCGGTATTATTTTAAGAAAGATAAGTCGTCCCATCTTAATACTACATCCCATGTTCCATTTTCGCAGAGTTACCTCGGGCCTGCTGTGACCTACCCCAGACGGGCCAGATCAAGCCGACCCAAACAGGAAATTACAGACTAAACTCATTACAGCATCTGTAATTGAGCGGTAAGATTGGGCAAAATCACAACAAGGGTCAAAAAAATGCCCCGCCATCACAAGAGGACCTAGGTAGGTGAAGTGCATAGAGACAGGCCTGGTGGGGGTTAAAAAAGTCATATCGAAATACAGTCGCGCTCTACCAATTTGCATACCACGACGACGCAATAAAAGTAATAGAATTGATATTCCAAGATGGCGTCTTCCTCAGCGGAAGGTCCCTCACCTGGTATGTGACAATAAACCATGCATTCTTCACAGTCCGGTTCCCACGGCAATGTCTCAAATAACCCCACCATCCCATCGCATACCCAGAGCAAATCATCCCGACTAACACGCGACAACCCCCCAGAATTCCGACAGCAGCAATTCGAGCAAGGCGTCGCGATATCCCTCCACCTATGGCAGTCCCTGATCATCGCCGTGCAGAACAACTGGGGCGGGCCAGACTCGTCCGACAAGCGGGATTGGCTGGCGGGCGTCATCGTCGACATGTTCCCCAGCTTCGTCGACCTAGCCACCGCCGCTGCGAGTACGACGAATCCAACCGCGCAAAATAACACAAAGCCTCCAACGAAGAAACTCCCCGAGGAGCCCATCGCAGAGGAGGTCGAGGAGACGCTGCTGCAGGTCATGTTCGACGAGTTCGAGGCCAACATCGACGACCAGTCCGAGGCCGAGGTCGCCGATCGCATCATGAAGTGCCGGAGTCAGTGCGCCGAGGGCAACTTTGGGCTCGTCGAGGAGTTGAGGGCGCGTTGGCTCGACACCAAGGGCAAGAAGGTCGTGGCGCAAGCTGCGGCCGACCCGGACCAGGATACCGATTGGGAAAGCGGTAGTGATGATGACGAAGACGGCGATGACAACGACGTTGAAATGGACGACGCGCCCGCCTTAGTGCCCGTAGCTCCGAAAGAAAAGCCACAACCCGAGATCGACGAAGATGGGTTTGAAAAAGTCACGAGAAAGAAGAGGTGATGCACGGCGGGAGACACAGATAACGCTGCATGACGTTACTCGAGGACACGAGTACAACCTCCGCTTGGGTGAACTGCTCTGTAATATTTGAGTTCTGTCGTAACGAGAATATACAAAGTCGCGGAAGTAGGGAGTAAAATCATGACAGCCCCTACCCAATCCAAATATCGAGAACACCTAGAGACGCCAGCGACAATTCGTTAAAACCCAAATATTACGTTCCACTACTACTGCATTGCACGGGAAGCCTGCATGCATTCTGTGCCAGAGCCGCACCATGTCTACTCCCATTCCGAGTCGTCACTGTCTTCTTCACTATCCTCATCACTATCTTCCTCCTTCTGGGCATCTTTGGGGCTGTTGGGTGCCTGGCTGGGATTTCCAGAAGCAGCGCCTACCACATCGTAGCTAGTGTCACTATCGGCCTGTGATTTCTCGTCGTTTGACTTACGAGGCTCGGAAGGTTTCAGATGTGTCGTCGGGTTGTTGGCGGGCGGGTGGATCGTTATCGAAGACTCAGTCGAGCTAGGTCTCTGGATCTTGTCTGCAGGTTTGCTAGGTTTGGTAGGAGTAGCCTGAGTAGGAGCCTGAGTAGGAGCCTGAGTAGGAGTCTGGCTAGAAGGAGCCTTGGTAGGAGGAGCCTCGTCTTCCGACTCCTCTTCACCTGACTCTTCACCTGACTCCTCACCCGACTCCTCCTCCTCCTCCTCTTCATCCGATTCCTCATCACCCCATCCAATCTCCTCTTCCGCAGAAGCGGCTAGATTAAATACCATATTAGCATAAGTGCAATACATAGCTCGGTAGACAAAAATAGATCACCTTTGAGTAAATCTCGACGACGGGCATCAGCCGTCTCTATACTGTGTCGCAAGAAGTAGTAGCGCTTCCAGAAATCGGCATAGGGTACTCGGGCTGGAACAAGCTTCTCCATGTTGGCCCGCAGCTCGGGGTACTTGGCCAGGTCAGCACTGATACTATCCGTCTTTGCGTCGGCATCGAAATCCTTGGCCCATGTCGCAAACTCAGCAGTAGCAGGATCTTCGGTGAAGCTCTTCTCCGTCGTGTGCAAAACATGAAGCTGTGCGTCATATCGAGAGCTGTGGATCACACGTTTCCCGGAGTCGTCTTTACTCTCGAAGCGGTTGCTGCTCCCTTCGGCACCCGCGGCCCCAGCCCTCACGATGACGGCATCCCGAAAGAAATCCCGAATGTTAGTGCCGAATTTCAAAAGAGCCTCATCAGCCGCGTCCTCGGCCCGCTGGATATCTTTCAGGCGATTAGCGGCTTCGCTCCGCAGGCGGGAGATGACCGTCTCGGAATCTTTGTCTTTAGCCGGAGCGTCTTCGGACGAAGAACCGGGGGCTTTGGATGTCGTCGGAGTCGTCTCGGCATCCTTATCCTTATCACTCTCACCGCTTTGTTCAGCCTGTTGCGTCACTACCGGAGATGTCACTGTCCTCAGCGAGAGGGCTCGGGCTCGAAGGGTTGCGAAGCCCCTCGAGGCATCGGCACCGAGAGACGTCACTTCCTGGCTTGCTTCACGGTACACCGACTCGCCCTAGTCACAAACGAGTCATATTAGGCCCGGAGCTCTCTTTCATTTCATCATACATTCTGCGATCTCGTCCTGATGCGTACCTGCTTGACTGCCTTCTCTACGGTGCTCCCAAGCCAGCTTCCCCAGCTGCTGCTGGAGAAAGCACGGTATGCCTCCTGAAGATCCTCGTTCAGAGTCGACTCGGGTTTTCGATCAGATGGGCCGCCGTTACTACTCGAGCTGCCATCTTCTTTCGGCATAGATTGCTCGACGATGTGGTCGTATGCGAGATCCATGGCTATGGTAGGTATCTAGTTCGGCGAAGTCGGTTGATGTTTCATCCGATAGTTTGGGGTTTGCAATCGGCGGTGGTCACCGGCAGCCGAGGATCTCGCGGAGACCACGGCTCGGCGTTAAACTATCTCTGAAAACGATCTATATAGCTTAGTTCAATATGTATGTTTCGCCTAGGTTATGCTAGGTGAAGTCTGCGGAATATCGTGTCTTTTGGTGGGCTGATTCAAGCCATGTGGGATGGCGGTTGTTAGGAGACGAGGCTGATGATAGTGGTACCACTAGCCCACTAGAGGTGTCGGCGGTAGGAATCGAACCAGGTGCCCAGGATCGCTCTACTCCTCACCCGTTTCCTGTTGTGGCTAGTATCCACAAAGCCTAAATGGCAGTCGTGGGCGGACAGGAGTGGCAATCAGGGTTCAACCTAACATATCAATGCGGGGAACCTTGAGCGACTTATGATAAGCTGGTCTCAGTCCTAATAGCGAGTGTACCTGTGGGTTTACCGTACATAAAAGCAGCGGCCGGAATTCGAGCAACAAGCTACAATTTGAACTTATATAACATAAGAATGTCGTAGCGTAATAATTAGGAAGTAGCTATCTATCATCAATTGAAAGTGAATTATACTGAGTAAAGATACAGTACACGCTAACATCTTTAATTTCTACAAAGTATGTTTTATGTAGATGCATCCAACGGCAATTTCCAGCCACTGTAGATAGCATGTGGGTACTATATAGATGATTATAGTGCCTAAATCAACAGATACCTCACCAGAGAAAATCAACCCAACCTCCACCACAGTAGACTTTATACCATCCTTCGGGCACCTATCCAATTATTTAGTTGTCTCTCGTTTTCTAGGTGAGCTGTGATACTACGAAATTACGGTTGGTTTTGATATCCCCCCCAATAGATTTGCATTGGGACTAAACACAATGGAACTACGTAAGATCCGTCACGATAAGTGGTCTTCCCACCAGATACTACCCCATCTACCGATTGGCTACAAGTACCTAGTATGGACAAACGGCCGAAAAGCAAAAGGACGAGATCTCATTAGTTCAGGCGTAGTGGCCTCCTTGAACCCTTGAAGTACATATGTCTATCCTTCGGGGCTCGGTTCGGGTATCGCCACCACGGGCAGAAACGGGGCTGTTTTCTCGGATTTACAGTAACAGTAAAGTACTAAGTATAAGTATGGCCAGGCAGTGGCCAGGCCAGGGACGGGAGGGGCAGCGGATTTGACCACCCACCCCTGAAACGCAAGCAGTCTGGATACTAAAGGGCGAAGGGCGCTATTAGTTCACAAAACATACTATAATCTGATTGCATCCCGTCATGAGCTCCTGCGTCTCCACGGTCGGAGGTGCAATTCCTCCGTCGGCGTGCAGATGCCCCCAATGCACATTGGGAACAGTGAGTGGCACTTTCGGTCTCAAGGAGAGGCTGGCCCTCAAGCAGCGCATGTGGGTGCAATAGATAGATATAAGTAATTCTGCTGCAACTCGATGGCGCTCCAATTCGGCCATACCGCAGCTAACCTCCGATGAGCATAAGTATAACGACGATGATGAATGCCGAGTCTGGCTAAAGATAGCATTAGGGTTCATCCTCACTCCGCCTTACAAATGGGTCTATCGCCACATCCTGTCCTAGTAGTATCGACGGCGCTTTCGACAACAATCTCTGCTAGCACCAAGCTCTTTGCTATGTCGGTCATTCTTGCAGCCATGGTTACCTTTAGCAGTCAATAGCTTCCTTCGCATGGTTCAATAAACCTGTTGAAATGCTGTTGTGAATACCTGTATCTTTCTAGACACAACACAGCCTAGTGCGTCTGGGGTTAGAGGATGATGTTGGAGTGTATTGAGTCATACCGAAAATCTTATCCCACGACACTCTAGTGCATATATCTACCAAGTACGCTGACGGTAATAAGTACCTGCATCATAGATGAACAAGAGATCCAAACTCAGACGAAATCTAAGCTTACCTACTAAGTATAAGTAGTCGAAGTAGCAGTAACGGCGTGGCCGACAGAACACACTTATATATATATACCTACTTATGAGGTTAAGTGATCTCGCAGGTACTACAGGTTGGAAATATCCACCTAGTCGAGTCTTTCTATGCAACCGTTAACGCTACAGCGTTGTATTCATATCTTTAGTGAACTATATCATGAAACATACGCAGTAGGTAGAGCCCAGTTCAAGACTGGGTACGGGCTCTGGGCGGGATATGAAAGCCGTAGTGACAAGCATACATCCAAACATACAAATGCATATACACTGCCACCTGCACCAAGTATGTACTGTAAGTACACTTATATACTGTAGGCATGATGTAGGTAGGGTTTTGTAATCTCGACTTCCAGAAGAAGGGTGGTGTGCAGAACCGGTGCAATTCATTGGCGTCGCTCGAAGATGCCGCTCCTCCTTTATATGGGTCCGCTGATCAGCGAGACCAACCACCTCTTCTCCCAGAACTGGACACAGTCACCACAGGCAGTGTGACTCCATCGTCCCGGCCTATCGAGCCCGCTATATCCGAGGGCCACCGGGGCCTATCCCCTGCAGAGCCCCCCACTCCACCTCCAGCAGTTCTAACCAGCCCAGCCAACTCTAGCTAGCTTACAAATCGGATTTTTGCATGTCTGATCTCTAGACTTCTCCATCCATTTCCTTCTGCCACTCTGGGCCAGTTGTCTAACACCATCCCGCACTCACACACGCCACCTTTGCCGTGTACACCGCAGTCCACTGCCTGGGAGAACGGAACAAAAACCAGTACCTACAGTGTTCTGAACAGCACAGGACAGAAGACGCATGCCCTTGCCTGCCTGTTGCCCTGCCCTGCCCTTGTCCGCCTCCCTGGTCTGTGTCTGACATTGACAACCTACGTAGTACCTACACTACTTATGCGCATCTTCACCTAACCAACCCCAACCAAGACCCGACTACGGTTACCTGACAGCGGTCAACGGACAAGATTCGCCCCTCTCCTTCTCCTCGAGACGCTGACCTCGGGACATGAGTACCTACGCATAGTGTGGTATACTTGTACATACCTACGTCGCTGCATGAATAACCGCCCACCATCACCGACATCCGTCTTCAGGTCCAGAGCTCGTGCAGACAGCCCGCTATTTTCTTATCTTCTGCCCACGTCCTCCCTTGTCCACTCGTCCATCTGATTTTGTGAAGATCCAGGGGCGAATTCGCCTTGTTCCTTTGTTCACACCTGCTACTCTCAGCCTGCCGGTGTTTGACGTAGCTGGTGAACTATTTTTCTGTCCCAAACCAGTGCCGACTTGGTTCTGAGCCTAGCCGTCGCCAGCCAACAATCGTCCGCTTCAGTGCTTCGCTTCATCAACAGCGTCGCTCTGCAATTGGAACTACATCATAGTAGCGGTTGTTGTCAAGGCCAGCAATCTATCCTCTAAGCGGCGACTTCTACATAGGAGTCGCCTGCCGTCCCGTCTGTCTGCTCTAGCAGATCTCACTTTGCTAGCCGTACTCTTCAAATCCCTTGTCGTCGTGCCACCGCAGTAGACCCTGGCAATGGCTTCCACTCGCCCCAATATCCTCCCCAACTTCATTCTCACGCCTCAGCAACAGAACTTGCTGTTCCGAGCACTGACGTCCAATCAACCAAACAATAATGTCAAGGCCGACCAAGAATCATTGACGCCTAACTCCTTGACCACTTCACCCGTCCAGAACCAGAGGACCATGGGTTTCAATGAATCAAATGGCCCTTCTGAGAGCCCTTACATCGATTATGACTACGACATCGGACAAGATACCAGCTTCGATTTTGACTTCAACAATGACGATCAAGTTGACGCACAAGGCCGGATGATTGGAGATCTCCCCGGCTCCAGCCCTGATGGCAGTGACAGCACCAAGGACAACTCCAAAGCCAGCTCCCCCGACAATGAGTCTTCAGATAAGCGAAGTCATCCCGACGAAGACGATGATGATGAGGTGGAGGGTGGCGCGAAGCGAAGGGAGAGTGAGGGGAAAGTTCCTAAAAAGCCCGGCCGCAAGCCACTCACAAACGAACCCAGCTCAGTGAGTTAGCGACCAAGGTCTCCTTAACACGTCAGTGTCTAACAACCCATACAGAAGAGGAAGGCTCAGAATCGTGCGGCTCAGCGTGCATTCCGAGAACGAAAGGAGAAACATTTGAAAGATCTCGAAACCAAGGTCGAAGAATTGGAAAAAGCATCTGATGCTACCACAAGCGAGAACACTCAGCTTCGTTCCCAGATCGAGAAGTTGAATGTCGAATTGGAGCAGTACAAGAAGAAATTGACTGTCATGTCTGGAAGGGCGCGGTCATCGACAGGCCCTACGCGTGGGCCTTCTACATTTGGCAGTGCAGCCATTCAGAACATCAACGATGTCAATTTCCAATTTGAATTCCCCAAGTTCGGCATGTTCCCGGGACCCAATTCGACACCTCTCACTGGTGCAAAGCAAACATCGCCGTATCCATCACCTTCCTCGGGTCCCAGCCCCAATAACCAGACAAGCCCACAAGAGCAGCCCAAAACCGGTGGTTCTGAAACCCCCTCTAAGGGTCGTGAAAATGCGGAGGGGCAACAAGCGAAAGGCTCCTTCTCATCCATTAAATACCCGGATATGTTTATCCTGGATGGTAGCGGCTGCGGCAACGGTGGTTCCAGGACAAGCTTAGATTCCGCACAGTTCAGTCTCAATGGGGCAAACACTGGTTCCCCATCTTCATCCTCAAATTCCGTCATGGGGCCGAGCTCATCTTGCGGCACGTCTCCTGAGCCTTTTACGCAATCACCACTTGGGTTTAAACCCCTTGAGACCTTAACCACGATTGGAGAAGAGCATCCAGGCTTGACGAGTGATGGCACGTCTGGTGAGTATTCTTTACATCTCGCGCCTCTCAGTACATTTGACGCTAACACGGCAAATAGCATTCGGCAACATTGGAAACCTCGATTTCACAAATTTTGACTGGCTGTCACAGCAGAATGGTGGCCAATTCGACCCGCAGTTATTTGGTGAATATCGCGAACCTCAGAGTAACATTCTGGCCAATACCACCTTCGATGATAGCTTCTTCAATGATGCTTTCGATGCAGACTTCTTAACCCCGTTCAATGCACCTGCGGCTTCTGATCCCAAGCCGCCTAAGAAGGATATTTGTGCCGAAATCGATGCCCGAAAAGAAACAGAAGATACCATTGTGACCGCTGACAATGGCAAGCTCTTGACATGTAACAACATATGGTAAGTTCCATTCTAGAGACTCAAAGACGGAAAGCACTTTAAAACATCACCTAACATATCCAACAGGGAACAATTGCAAGGTTGCCCCAAAGTGCAAGCCGGTGATCTTGATCTTGACGGTCTCTGTTCTGACCTACAGAAGAAAGCCAAGTGTGGGGGTAGCGGTGCTGTTGTCGACGAGAAAGATTTCAAAGCCGTCATGACTAAATACCTCGGAGGACCATGCCCGGGCACATAACTTGGCGATACTATCTTTCGTCGAGATTTTTCCGAACTTACGACTTGTGCCATTACCTTCACGGAAACCGGCGCTTTGGGTCCTATAGGGTTGGGAGCATCGGATTTGCTACTTTTAACACAACGTACGCGACGACTTACGCAATGACATTACGCGCCACCGGAAATTCAATTTGGGCAGCTGTCAGGACAACCGTTACGAACGTAGGAGAAAATCGGAGTTACTCAGACTGAGGTTAAAATTTCAGGCCGGCCAGCTGCCACTGAATGGGCCGGTGATTGGGTATGCATAGATAATTGGTTGGTCGGTGTCTATGCATTTACAAGCACATACGAGGTGGTGTCTAACTGACACACGCACGAATACGTGGTACATATTTTGTTGGGGATGGGGTGGAGAAATGGAGTCTCGAACGGCATCTTGGGATCGTTTCTTTTGGTTTTTCCCCATTATCCACTCACTATATTCAAGCCTCATTCGCTTTTGTATGAATCTTTTGTGACATTACCGGCAATATGAGGGAGATGTGCAGAGCTCTACCACAAAGCTGTGCGAAGCTGGTGTGATGAAATGGACGCCGGAGTATTATATTGACACGAGACTCTTTGGGAATGAGGTGTGAAGTGACGGACGGCATTCATAATAACAAGTCATAGGGGTGGCCAGCAGCAGGCATATGATTTAGGGTTGTCCTTTACCGTAGCATGATATTCCTACGAAACTTAAATTAACTCTTTGTGACAGAAGACGTAAAGATGACTACCTGTCTATCAAACTACCTGACTACCTCGACAAAGCATGACCGTTTAAGACTAATTGGAGCTATTCAGATCTTGCACTTATACTATGGTATACCTTACTTAGACTTCGAGTAATGCCGGGAGATGGAATCGTCTGCCAATGGCTTAATGCTATGTTAACATAAAGTTGATAGACAAAGACCCTGGGATATTCATGTCGCATTTTATAAGCTAAATGTACACGCTTCATTAGATATACGTCAATACGCATTCCCCCCATTTCCTCTCCGTTGTTCTTTGCTTTTTTCTTTCTTCATTCCTTGCAGAGATCATACTTAGTTACATGTCAAGAATATACATAGGGAATTCTTAGCTCGAAATTCGTATGCATGCTGGCTACTTACTGACTCTACAGAGTACCACTCGCTTAACTACCTACCTACATAAATATCTACCAAGATAGTCCTCGGAGATTAAAGATTCACTTTCCATGTAGCCACATGGGTATCTATTTAGTTTGGGCTGATATGTTCTTGATACCCAACAGATCGTGCAATGCATAGCTCTTACTCATCTCCTTGCTTCCTTGCCTGCTTGCTTGCTTGTTAGTGGTATGTATGTAACCTAACTTCAGCATATTTGGTGCAGTGAGGCCAGATTGGTACGGAGATATGGAGATAGGAGCGAGAGAGATCCTTAGTCAGGTGGGGGCTTGGTATGCAGTGAGCTGACGTAAAATGGATCTCCGTTGACCTACTACTGTACGTTCTTGCAGCTTGGATGATGAGTTCACGTTGGTGAGCGTGTTGGGGTTGGTATACTGGGTAGGTACTGAATGATTGGCTAGGTAGGTGATTTAGTGAGGTATTTTAGGGGTGAAGTCATGGTGTGCATTTGCGTGATAAGGTACATACTCCAGTTCGGGGGATGTCGAGTAGGGGATGCAGTGCCAGCCTGCTTGTAAACCAGTCTCACATAAAAATGCTATACATGTGTTGTTATCCCGCATATCATGCAGAGTCTTTGTAAGTGCAGGGAAAGGCTGTTACATGCGTGTTCATGATAGCTTAGGTTGAGCTACAACCCCGAATCTACCAATTTTCAGGTGGGCGCGTATGTATGTGGTAGGTATGTTGCTGTGGGCGTCTCGTTTGGACTGCGCAGAGATGTTAATGCGCCTTATGAAGACAAATGCGAGATGTTTGAAATCACAAGGGGGTTGGGGGGGGGGGAGTAGCTAGAGCTGTGACATGATGGTTGCAGGCATTTAAGAGGGTGGTCATATCAGTAGGTGAAGCTTAGCTTACTATGGTAGTTTAGGTAAAATATCTGCTAAGCTGGGCGACTGGCACCATGCCAATATCATATACGGCATGGAGGAGACTATTCAAGAGCTATCGATCACTTCTGTGAAGTATTTCTTTACCCCTCATTGTTAGTTACGGAGTTGAATAGACCTTGGCTGTTCCAGGCGATAAACTTTCGTCAGCAGGATCTTTTTGTCGTTATAGTGTGCAGTCCGTAATAGATACTGTAGCTGGCGTCTGCATAATCATATGATTGGATTTTATGACGCCTTATTGTTGCGGTATTGGTGAGCGTCAGCTCATGCGGCATGTACTTAACTTTTTGGGACAATGTTGGTTATGAAATTAGGAAGTTCGAGAAAATAATGCACACATGCATTTCTCTGTATTATATCAAGAGGACGATATACTATCATTGCGCATATTGTGAAATACTTGGCATAACGACAAAGTAATATCTGGGTAATAGCTCAATAGTTATGTGTCGATAGCGTATATCAAACGGATATAGTAGTTTAGAGCTCTCTTGGGGGGCCAGTAACAGTTAATTGTTGCATGATTATGTAGCTACTGAAAAACCTCTCACCCAGGAAGTGAATGGTCAGATGAGGTGTATGAATGCGGTCTACGGTGCTACAAAATATCAGGAGCTGTGTGGGATGAAAATGCTCTTGAGATATATCTGTTCATATATAGCAGGTAAAGATAAAAGCGACTTTACCGGTCTAGTTGCTATAAGCCAAAGAGATACACATCAGTGGTAAAAACTACGCCCGAATAACTCTTGAGGAGGTGATGTAAGGTGTGCTCTGTTTTCTCATTATCCTTTCACTAATTCCAACTTAGCTTCACATATCATTTTGAGATCCCGCCTCATTCATTTGTTTACTGATTAGACCTCCTTTATGAGATTCTTTTTTATCAGTAGGAATTGACTGTGGGAAAAAGCTCAGACTATTGGTGACTCATATAAGAAAGTAAATTTTGGGACATTTGTTTTGGGCTTGATTGTTATCTTGGTAGAAAAGGAAACCGACTGATGCCGTAACCCAGTGTGTGTAGCGGAGCTCCAATACTAAAAACCTCCTGTTACCGTCGTAATGAGTCATCTTAATACGGCCATGATGTTTTCAATGAGTACGTAGCAGTGAGATAAAAACTGACGTTAGGAGAAGGAAGAACATAGGTAGCTAGGTGCCTTGTGATTATGCTAGCGCACTGGTACTACGGCATTTTTAACGCGTATCAAAGTGGTTTTGCTTAAATGTACTATCTGAGTCGATTGGTTGGTGCTGAAAGTGAAGTGTGGTTATTCCAATCAGGTATTATGCTCCCAAGTTCAAATAGTCTTTTAGCGAAGTCACTTCATTAAACAAGGCGCACCACCAATACCACCTAAGCTCTAAAGCGAAGGACTTCGTTTGGGGGCGCTGTTGGTACACTTCAGCTTTCGCTGTTCGGGGTCAGTCTATCCGGTAAGCCACCTGACTTGGTGGCTCTGGTTGATTGGTTCTTGGCAGAGAGTCCTACATGGCAAGGCGTATTCTTTCTATCCTTCCAGCCTTACCGAATCTTGCGTCCATATGGTGGACGAAACTCTTAAGTTAATCCAAGCTTCTTTGACGATACTCAATTATAATTGCTCCCTGTTTTCTCGGCATCCCCCCCCTTCCCGTGGAGATTTTGGTTGTTGCGGATGTCGACAGCGTGACCTTCGAATAAACGCTTGGATAAGATGCGCGACTATGAGTATTTGCCGCTGGAAAACGAAGCGTCTATTCGCCTTCTGACCATCTTCCCTGGACAGTTCGATGATCCTATCAGAGCTGAAATTAGGCATGAACTGCTTATCCCGCCCGATGAAATCGGCCACACGCGTTTGTCGGTGAAGGAAATAAGTCGGACATTACCCCGAAGTTGGAGAGTGCATGAGACCCTAGAAGGCCGTCTATTGTTTCGACACTACAAGACAAAACGGACCTCGTGGACACATCCAGACCCGGACGTGGACCCTGCTCTTTACCATTCATCACTTGATGACATAACGGACCCATCAGTGCCTGTCTACGAGGCTCTGTCGTATGAATGGGGGTCTCCTGAGAAGGATGAGACGATCGAAATAGAGGTTTCTATAGTTATGGACGAGAACATGTCCCACAATAACTCTGCTTGTCGACATCTACCTATTACGAGTAACCTAGCAGTTGCGCTACGACATGTTCGGTTCCATGATCGGCCACGGACTTTGTGGATAGATGCCGTTTGCATCGACCAAAGCAATAGCCAAGAACGAAGTGCCCAGGTACAACGCATGGGCGAAATTTTCTCATTGGCAAACAGTGTTGTGGCATGGTTGGGACCGAGCTTTACGGGCAGTCGTCTTGCATTAAACACTCTGAGAAGAATTGGAGAGCGGCTTGAAGTCTCAAATACAATCTACATCTTCCCTTCACCTCAATGTTTTGGTCAGGATGGGCAGGTTATGTTCGCACAACTTCCAACAATGGACGAACTCGACACGATCGCCCAATTATGCAAGGTTCCATACTTTGCAAGACTTTGGGTCGTACAAGAGCTGGTGTTGGCGAGTGCGAAGTCAGTCGTCAAGTGCGGTGACGATGGAGTACCATGGCCCTTCTTTCGACGCGCGATGCTACACATTGTTTCGTGGAGAGACTCTATACCAGATCAAAGATATCGAGCCATCAGTCCCGTAATTAACATTTGTTCATCCCCGCCGGCCATTTCATTACCCACCTTACTATATAACCACCATTATCGGGGATGCGCGGATGCCAGGGACAAGGTGTATGCGTGTATGAACCTATTGGATCCGGCTGTGAGAAAGCACATAGTGGCTGACTATTCGAAATCTACTCTAGACGTGTTTAAAGAGGTATTCCTGGGGTTTCTGGGGCGAGAAGAACGACTTGCACAGCTGCCATATGCCGGGAACTGTACCCTTCCAGCGTCGGCTTGGCCAACCTGGCTTCCGGACTGGTCGAATCACGTGTCTACCATTATGAGCTTCGCTCATAGAGTCAGCAGCATTTCCGCGGCAGGAGCAAAATACATCGCTCCAAATAAGCTCCAGGTTCATGGGTTTTCGTTTGCACAAATATCTATTACCGGGGGTCAGGTTACGAGCGGTGATGGGTTTTCCGGCGTCGTGAAATTCTTAGAAGACCTGGGGCTTGAGGATTTGCAAACGTCAAATTATCCCAATGGCGAGACGCTGTTGGATGCTTATATTCAAACCATTTTTCTCGGCCTTCTTGATGAGAGATATTTTGGCTTTGGTTATCCTACACTGTCTCAAATACGGGACACTTTAACTAAACTAAAAGATTACGATGGGAATGTTGATCGGTCGATACAGTTGGATATCCACGTGACACGCACGGCTTCTGCCGGCAAGATGTTCACAACGTCTAACGGCTACCTCGGCAAAACCACATCACCAATACAACCAGGTAAATTAACTGCCCTCTGAGATGTCGTTAAGCCCTACAAGTTGCGACTGACGTGTTGTTTCTGCCGCAGGAGACGACGTTTTCATTATTCTCGGTTGTGACGGTCCGATGATACTCAGGCCGACTTCCGCCGGCGAATATGAAATTGTTGGAGATTGCTATTTACACAGCGTGATGGACGGCGAAGCTCTCCTGGGTGCGCTCCCACATCCCTGGAAAGTCAAGTTACTTAACGATGAGAGGGGCTTTAGGATACCGAAGTTTTATAATAGCGATTCTATAGAAATAAGGGAATATGATCCCCGACTAGATAGTATTCCGATACTGGCGGAATGGGAACTTATCGAATTCCAATGGACTCGGGAAGATCCCAACACCTGTAGAAAGTTTCGCAACAAAGCCACTGGGGAAATCATCAACTCGGATCCGAGACTCTTTCCTGAAGCGTTACTGGAACGTGGGATACTAGTGAAGAGTATCACACTTGTCTAAACCTTTTCGTCTGTTTTTCTCTCTTACAAGGCTTCTGAGATATGTTCCCACTATGTTTATACTTTATTCTTGGCTTAAGCTGGTATTGGAGGTCGTTATTGTCAAGGTTGGTACCAGATTGATATACACGCGGCCAAAGGCTTTTTTGTTTTAAGTATTCAGGTTCTGCTTATGAAAGAAATTAAAGACGGCATTGAATGTCAGGAACCTCGTATTTTGGGGTAGGTGAAGACACTTGTTGTTGCACGAAGGTCTCAAAACCTCCGTGAGCAACTATCTAGCTATATACAAATGTTTCTTTATACCTTATGTACTTCGTGACATCGAATGTTATTTTGGCAAGAACAGTTTTAGGGTTCAGGATTTCAAAAATAGACACGGTAGTCTCAATAGTCGGAAGATGTCAAGATGTGAAGATGAGGAGGGTGGAAGATTTGGGTAAGTCTACGTGAGCGGTCTGGTATGTTACGGTGGGCGATAAACATGTCGGCGATATGCTTAAACAACACTACCCTAGCTGCAAGAAGAGCACCGTCTATCTATCGTATATACTAGTTTAAGGAACCTCGTTCTTGTTTCTTCGTACCTTGTGACAACTAGGAGTTTAGTATTTCTGTAACTTGCCTGATTTAGGAACTCTGATTCTTGATCATCGTTAATAGTCCTTCTGCTCTTCATACCGCCTCACAGTCTATATATGTGAGTAAAAACTTCGAATAACTAAATAGCATCATATACTTAGTGTCCTTCAGTACCTAGGGCTTCACATTAATATAACATTCACTTCTTGTCTGAAGTTGTCTGAAGTTTAGTCAAACATTTGGCTCGACATATCCAATAAGGATCCCACGCTTTCAACTATGTAACTACCAACTAGCCTCTGCCGACCACGACTCCGATTCAAGGAGGGGTTTTTCCGATATACGGAAATACTGCCCAGTAATTAATTAGCCATTCCTTATGATCGTGGCTTAGGGGATGGGCGATGAAGCGCTAATCTTTAATTCGCGTCAGTCGTTAAATATAATACGGATTTGAGATAGGTGTTGCTAGGCCGATCAGTCATAACCTAAGGTCAACAAAAGGAGCTGCTAGACACTGATTAATCCTTACTCATTACAACGTATAAGCAAATTCAAGCTATACTGAACGAGTGAAGTTATTATCCAAGCGAAGAGAGTAACACTACATGTGTATGTTTCTAGGTCCTCAAAGAGGCGAAAATAAGCTGAAAGCTGTTCTCAAAGGGTCTGAGCATCATGAATTCAATGTATACCAAAACCACGAGCCCGCGTCAGACCTATATCGGGAAACAACAGAACCAGCATAAAGCTAATCATAGTTGATGACGATGCATCAGCGCAAGCAGACAACGACGTCGTGATGGCACAAGTCCGTCCAAAGCATCCGGCCGCTAAGATACGCCCACTCGAAATTCAGCCGCTCGGAAAACCGAAACGACGCACGCCTAGCGATGACACCAACACTCCGCTGGTATAAGCCGCAACTAGCTAAAGCCAGAAAGACATCAACACGTATATCGCGAATGTTGACCATCGGCCAACTCATAATGTTGACGCCGCCAAACTCCGAGCTATGTTCACGACAGCAATTATGGGTGACCCAGTTCATGTGTACTGCGAGGATGTTTTACTTCATACAATATACCTAGACAGCGTCCCAAAACGCAAAGGCAATGAATCCGGCTCGAAATTCAGATATGTCTTCGAGATATACGAGTTCAAATACCTTTTAAGCCGCAGTAGAAACCGCCACGCAAAAAGAGACATACGGCGACAAATCTCTTTGCCGATGACATCAAATTATAACACCACTGTCGACAATGCGGGGAATAGCAAACCTACCCTACGAGATATTTGCGCTCGTCCATTCTACTAACAAGAACCTAAGTCCTAACAGGCGTATAGGTGTTTCAGGTAGCTTGAAGCAAATACCGCGAACAAAATTTTCACCGGGCTGAGCCCATGTATTCCTATCACATATATAGAATGTGAGCAATAAAAGTACAAAGACGATATTTTGGCCTTAGAGCCTCCCCCCAAGATATGTGCAATTAATATGCCAGATTATATAGGTGGTTATGTATCTTTCCGGACTTTTGTCTGCGACCGGCATTCCACACGTATGCTTCTTTCCTGGCCTTCTATCGTATGAAGGACCAGAAAAAAGCAAAGGGTATATCTCCATGTACAAAATGACCCCTGAACAGACAAACGAAAATCGTCCCAAACCGTCACTCCGCCAATGTATGTCACCCCTTAACTCCTAGAAGTGCGTTGCGAAGTAGGTAAATCACCTCATTCCCAGACCATATACAAGCACCAAGATCATCCGATTATCTGCCGTGCTCCCTCTTTCCCCAGAACGCCTCTTTCCTTTGGCTTTGGGCTGTATCCCCTCTTTTTCCGCCCAAATAAACCAAACACGCCGCCGGATCCTCCCTTTTCATCGCCAATGGCATTGGCATCGGTGGGTAATGTATTATCCCTACGAGCTAGATCGGACCAGCTTCCCGTGCCCTCCAGAGTGAAAGACATACCGCCCGAAGGCGACTGGACCAGGCCGCTCTGGTGTCCTCCTTTATAATTTGGTGGCATATGTTGAGATGTTTGTGGTTGTGGGCCGGTTGGGTTCCTAAGTAGACGGCCACCTTGCGAGAGAGACCTGGACCTCGGGTCCGCTGGTGACTGATAATTGCCATTGGTTGGAGGTGGTGCTGTTCTGGCATCGTTTGTGGTGAGAGCTTGAGGGACGCTGCTCGCTTGTCCAATCGGTGCCGTTGGGATGGCTCCTTCTCCTTGAGAGGCAGTGATTCTGTTGAGGGTATCAGTATATGAAGAAGATAGGGGAGATGCAGATTCATACTTTTTGTAAGCTGCTACAGTATAGTCGAAAGAAAGGAAATCTCGTTCGATGCTGCGATAAAGTTCGTCTTCTCGAATCTCCTTGTCGGTGGCGTCGTCTTTTAACCTTTCTCTTGGTTTCTGTCTCCTTGCTCGAGCCTCAAGGGGTGCCTCCTCTAGTAAGAGTTCTTCAAGATCGTAGGTAGCATCGAAATTGGTTTTATCGGCTGATGGGACGAAGACGGGTTCGATTTGCTTCGCTTCTAACAATATGAAGTCGATCGGCGCGAAAAATGGATGTTGAGTAAAATTTTCCCAAGTGTGACCTAGCCTAATATCTGGATTCGGTTCCAAAGCCGCTTTAATGGCATTCATACAATCGGGTGTTACAGCTGGCTGAGTAATGGGGAATTTTGCAACCGCGTGGAGAATGACGTTAGTTAACGAAGTTTCTGAGTTGCCCTCAAACGGTCGCTACAGCTGTTAGCCGTTGCATTGCAAGGTTCGACGTGCTGAAGCAATTCCTACCTTGTTGTATATGCACTCGTAGAATAGAACACCTAGTGACCACCAGTCCGCTCTCACATCATAGCCCCTACCACCATAGACTTCCGGTGCGAGATAGGCTAGAGTTCCTGACTTGCTTGTGAGTAGTTTGCCTGGTATGATGTCGGATGCTACGTTCTAGAAGTATGTTAGATTACGCTACAAGCATACGTAGATAGATGGGGAGTTACTCACAAAGTCCGTCAGATGAACATGGCCATCAGCATCCAGCAACACATTGTCCGGCTTTACATCTCGATGTATAATGCCTTGGCCGTGTACATATCTTAAAGCACACGCTAACTCAGATATCCAAAATCGTACGGCTTCTTCAGTAAAGGTCTTTCGTGATATATGAAACCGTAGGTCGCCACCGCTCATTAGATCGACAACGAGATACCTGTTGAGGGTTCAAGGGTTAGCATGCAATTTACTTCTGTATTGGTAGAGGATGCAGAACGTTTCGACGTACATATACTCAATATCTTGGAAACTGTAGCGCAAATTGCAAATGAAGGGATGGTTTACATGCTCGAGCATGCGCCGCTCTCTAATGATATTTCGAACGCTTTCGGACCGTACAACTAGACACGATGGGCCATGTTTCAGCAAGTCGACATACAGCATCTCGGCGCAATGTGCGCATAGAGCAACCAACCCTCATCTTTGCGTATGTATTTCAGGGCGAAGGACAAAGCCGTGTCTTTCCTCTCAACGATCCGCACCTTGCCAAAAGCGCCTCGGCCGACAACTCGTAACAATCGGAAATGGTTGAGATTTACTGCATTGGAGACGACGAATTAGCATGCGAAAGAACTCACAGAGTCTAATTGCGGTGGTGGCATTGGTTTAATTTCGGCCAACGAGGCCCAAAAAGTGTCCCCTTTATAGCCCAGAGAGACAGGAACAAAGAGAGCAAAGGAATGCGAATAGCAACATACCTTCGCCGTTGAGGTCAACGGGCTTGCCTTGGCTGTTGCCCATGGGGACTGAGGGATAGACGTTGGCGACGTGGGCGGCGGCGTCGGTGGCGTGTAACCCAGTGTAGTGCTGCTGTATTTGGGCAGGGCAGATTCAACAAGGGGTTCGTTCGACGAAACTCGGGAATGGTGACGATGGTGCGCAGAAGAAATCAGGTCGGGCAAGACATGAGAAGCCACGGAATGAAGCAGGCCAGACGGTAGAAGTCCAATTCGATCTCCACTTTGGCAGCTGATCAGGTCACTGGCAGACAGACCGGGGTGGACGATGACAGGAACAATAGCGAGAGGGTGATTTTAGCAGAGGTGAAACGGAGGAGATGGGTAAGCATGGATGTTGTGTCAATACCACGTAGGAGTGTCCAGGGGTCCACGGGTGCTGTGGATAGGTATAGAGAAAGAGACGGGAGAGAGAGCCCGGGAGCAGCAGCAGCTCGAAGTGTGTGTGTATGTATGGCTGCTCGACTATGAGATTGTTGTCGTTGTTGAGGTGGCCGGTCTGTGCCTGTTGGTATAGTGCACAACCGACTAGTTGAGAAGATATAGTTCGAGTTGAGTTGAATTGAGTTGGCTGAGTTGAGGAGAAGAACGGGTTCCGGCGTCTACAGCCAGTTTAGTGACAATGATGAAGGATCAGCAGAGGCTGCAGGTGCTGCTGCAGGTGCTGCTACAGGACGCTCTGTACTGGAGCTAGGCAGTGGTTAGTGTATTTAGTTGTAGGCTACCTAATACTCCTTGTCATCCTCGACAATGGAAGTAGGCGACAGATACCTATGTAGTCATCAGCACTCGACATGAACAGTGGAGTCTCTCTGACAGACAGGCAGCAAATACAATAGACAGACCAACAACCAATCTCGAAACACATATATATGGATACGCGGTGAGAGCGAAAATAGCACTGAGTCGTGGCCGCGTTCGTGGTATTGTGCAAGTGGTGGTAGAACAGAGCATGTAAGTCGAAATCACGTAGTGTAGCGTACAGCAGTGCAGGGAGCTAGGTAGAATACGCTACCTTTTCAGCTTACTTAGTAGGTGGTAGCGGTGCTCCGAGGGAACATGGAGGGTCGATGGTAACTCCTATAGGTACATTTAAGTGCCACTGTACATATGATAGCAGGGCAAGGCAGGGCCGGCAGATACCTGCAGGTACCTTGGACTTGAGCAGTAGAGACGTGCAATAGGTGGAAACGGTGAAACAATGGTGTAGGGTTAGGTAGTTAGAGGTACTAATGCCTGGAAGGAGCCGTCACTATGCTGATTATATGTGCACTGGGTAGCAGCAACCTGCCTCGTCTGCTTCAATTGCCTGAGGTATGCGTAGCTTGGCTTTCCCTGCATGCAGCGGCATAGAAAACGTGCAACTTATTGCGGTGAGTCGCCAAAAAGATATATATTGTTACAACGTCCAAGAGGCATAACCATGCAGATAGGTACATACCATGTTGATAGCCTATGTGAAGGTGCAATGTCGGTAAGGTATATTACTACTAGGTATCTAACTAAACACTTAGATCGCTCACAAAAGAATTAAGCACTGTAGGTATGCTGGATGCACTAGAAAAAGGTCCCTAGAGTAAGTACTACATGCTAAACGGCTACTTACAGTATAAAGATCTCTTCGGAACCACACTAAATACGGTCTTCCGCTCTTTATGTATCTTTGATCACTTGGTCATTTTTCGAGATTTTCCAGTTTTCTTTCTTTGAGACAATGAACCGAGTTGCTGGGAATTACCCAAAACAATCATGGCGCAACAGCTGATATTTTCCTATCTTACATTAGGTAGGCGAGGTAGGTAACTAGCATGCTGTTTTGGCAGTATATATCTCCTAGGCAGTCTTTCCCCGCTGTCGGCATGCCAATCGCAGCTGTCTGTCAGACAACCAGCCAGGGAAGATGCTGAGATGCTACGGTACCAGCAAAATTGCCTTCTGGCACGCACCCGGCCGACGCATCGCACCCGCACCTCGTGGCTTCGGGCCCCTTGTCCCACCCACCCACACACATCCATCTCACTCATCTCTCCCGCTCTGGGCCAGCACGTCCGAACGCTAAAAAAGAAAACGCCACACCATGTCGTGGAGGGCCTGAGCCATGACCCACTGATTAAGCCTGCCCAGGTGCTAAGCAATGCGCTAGCGCACCGTATATCATTTTCCAGTGGGCCTAGCTCTTTTCTGTTACCTTAGCCCGCTGAGAGCCCACCAGAACTCCCCCTCATATGCTAAATGTAGCCTAAAGTGTACCATAGTGCTCGTGACCGCCTCTGGACGAGAGATGAATAAGATTGGCGGTCTACAATGATCTGAGCTGTGATTGCACACGTGCGTGGTTGAGTCACTGTCAACTGCTGCCATACTCAAAATTTTGCATGTCGTGTGAGAATAAAAGACAAACAACAGAAGAAAAAGTTGCTGCTGCTACTCCGTACATATGCAGGTTGTTGCGACGTGTTGTAACACATCAACCATGACTTATACCTACACTTCTAAAAATACCATATGGTATACTTGTAAGTAATCTCGCATGTTCGTGCTAACAAACAATGGCAAACAAGAGGTCGGCAATTGGTTTCTGTTCACGGCATACCCGCCCAAGCCTGCTTTGCGAAGTATATACCTGTTTTGTGAATCCTACTTTGTGGATCTTTTGCCCTGTTGAGATGACCAATGCGTCGCCTCAATCTAAGCACGCTCGACAGATGGGTTGCAATTGGCGTTCGCCTTGGTGCCCGCAAAGTTCAATCACGATGTTTATACCTGCAACTACAGGGCTTAGTCTTCTTTGCTTGGATATCATCTATACTAACAACGTCGCGCTAGGTAGTCATCATATGGTGTCAACCGATGCGACTAATATCGCCACTCGAGTTTTCCCCTATCTACGCTAGATATCTACCCAGTAACTACGTATCCCGACGCGGATTGACTCGTTTATTGGACCATGTAGCCGTCCGAGGTAGTGACTCGGCAACCCGCCCAGCTCGGTTCCAGCGCTGTGGAAAACGGCGCCGGCCAAAAGTCTAGCCTTTGAGCCCGGCATATCGCCATATCAACGGTCGCCAGCCTATCTCGGGCAGCTAGTGCTAGGTTTGTAGATTGCGATAGTGTATCCCGGCTTCATCCTGGCGGCCATACATGCACAGGAGCCATGCATCAATGCATTAGAAGCCGGATCGCTGGCCGACAGCTAGCTGCTCGGATCAGGGGATGCGGGATGCAAACACACACAGTCTAGACAAGCAGGCATATGCCGGGCCCGAGCTACGCTGGCCGCAACAATGCTAATTAAGAAGGTCGAGGTAGTGGGGATGTCCCTGCAACAAGACAATAAAATAAAATAAAATAAAAAGTGAAGAAAACAGAGCATGAGAATGCGAGCCAACCGGAATTACCAGATTCGAGAAGAGTATAGTAGGATTTGTGGCATTGCGGTGTTGTTCACTCACGAGACTGACCAGCCTCACCGATACTCTGGGCAGGATAAGACATGTCGGCACAAACATGTTGCAGTAGGCCTTTTCCTAGCCCACCTTGGCTCACGTGGTGAATCCCACGTTGGCCACGTTTGTCGAGCCACAGGTTTTCTGCGTGAGCGGCCAGCCGGCCGGGCTGATGCATGCTGGCTGGCTGGGCTGGCTGACTCGGGTCGTTTGGATTCGACCAACCACAGCCGGCCAACAGCCCTACATAAGTTTACACGCTAGAAGAAGCCTCTCTGGTATCGGAATTGAGAGGCGCTTTTATCTAATCTGCACCAACGTCACGAACACCCAATCAAAGTCGAGTTTGAAGCAATCGTCTTTTTTGACCGAAAGTCTCAGTAGCGAGTTCTAACGGGGTACGTATGAATTTCTATTTCCGGATATCTGAGACGCCTCCACCAACGTCTCGACCAATCTGTTTCCGCTCCTTTTTCTTTTCTGGTAAGAGGCTGCCGCTCTGGCTGTTTTGGGCTACGAACTCCAGCCGTTGGCCACTTTTTGATGTGGTTTGGCCAAGATCTGGGCCAAGAGTTTACTGAATGTGCACTACGTATGCTTAGTGCACTGTACGTGGTACCTACAGCACATTACATTATCATCAAAGCTACACTAGACGACGAAGACCCCTGAATGAAATCCATGTCTCCCACGTTTGAATTCAGTCTGATGCCCTGCAAGCTTACGTAGATCTCTAAATTAGGGAGTATTGCTGTTATCACCGTAAACTGTGATCGACTGACTACGCACGTAGTAGTGTAGTGTATAGTCGGAAGCTACTCCCGTTTCATCATAGCATATATAATATAACACATTCACGCAGCTAGGGCATGAAGAAGCACGTTACTCATTGTGACAGAGAATAGGAGTATGTATTAACATCTCCACAAAGTGGTTTGTAACAGTAGTTCGGCAAGATCCGATAGGAGAACCTCTACCAAGCTTTACATCAATGTCACTACATAACCCTTACGTCTTGTATATACCTCTATCCTGTAAACTCAGTAACACATGAAACTGGTGTGATTGATCAACTTGGAAAAAGTACCTAATGGGTAGGTAGTACTGGGTAGCAATGGGTTAGCCACAGCAATAAAATCACATCTGCACGGACACCACCCAATAATAAATTCCGAAGATATTTCACTGCTACACACTACCACATTGGACAATATGCTCGTCTTTTCCCGTCTACATCCAAATAATAGCAGGGGTTGAAACCGAATGGTACGGTACATTACCATACAATAAGAATGGAGACGCCCGTGCGTATCAATGGTCAAATTGCGAAAGGAGACGTCGCAATTAGGTTGAGTTCGGTTACGGCGCCTAGCGACACTAATTCAAATCTACAAACAGCCTTGATCCCTTTCCGAAGAGCACAAGTACATGTGTACGTGGATACCACTTGTAGAAGAAATCCTTGCGAGCCGAGTCAGGAACCAGTATCCCAAAAACCGCTGTTGAGAATTAATGTACAGTAGATAGATAGTGTCGAGAAGGATTGAGGATGGCACCTCGTACCTGGCAGGATCACATCCATTTTCCCCAAAGTTGTCGTTGTCGCCGTGTCCGTGAGGTTTAGTGGGGCCCTTGCAGGGAATGCTGAGAACTCCTTTTTCTAGAACATTTCCTCTTTCGGCGTAGCGGACCGGGGCTTCCGCCGGGGGAGTTCGTCCTCAGCTCCAATACTTAGGGATAATTATTATTAGGGGCGCCGCCGCCTTCACCTCAACGGAGAGAGACAGCCTCAGCTGTGCTTGTTTCACCTGTACTTCAACACAAGTACATATAACTAGATACCGTACATTAGTGGGCATTTGCAAGCAATATTTCCTATCTAGTAAGCCTCTAGCGTAAGGAGAGCCCGTATCAAAATGCCTCGAGCTATAAGTACTAACAAAAGTTCCTTGTCTCCGTTAAGTGGGCTATTGAGTGGTTTTCACATGCCTCAATCACTAAATCTTTACGTGCACAATTCATACAGTATGATGGAAGTTTCCAATGTCTCGGAGTTTAAGGCCGAAGATGATATCATCCAATCCCTCGTGTTTAATGGCTCCAAGGATTCGAGAACTCGATCCCACAGACGTACGCAACCTCGAACCAACATGTAAACCCTTAGCCAATCAGAAGCAACAACAACGGATTTGAATCTACACTATGTCGAAACAAACCCCTTCTGCATAAGTTTTTGAGATCCTGCCAACCGAACTTCCTTCCAGAACTTCCTTCTAGAACCAACATATCCCAGGAATGCTTGTAAAGTCCCCGCTATGTTGTTACTCGCCACCACCGGGCATATGCGAGCAATCCTTGAGGCACAAGTCAAAGCCCCACGTCACTACGCGGACTGCTTCCTTACAGCTGAGCGTTCCTCTCTCTCGGTTCTGTGAGGCACGACGTCGTTGGTCTTCTTTGCGAGGCGAAATGTTTCATCTAGCTCGTTCAGCTGGGGATTAGCGACGGTCTATTTACAGCTCATCTGCTAGACTGCAGTAGACCCAACTGACGACATTTTTCGGCCCGAGATTCTTCGGACGAACGACGTTGACTAGAAGACCGTTCGTCCTGTCCAACGCGATAGACAACCCCCAACACATACTTGGCGTTTACATATGCGCTGCTTGGAATGCCACAGGGTATATGACTACATGTTGTAATCAACGGACAAGCATCGCCAAGAAGCTCGGATAGATCTCACTCTCCGATGAATCCCCGGGGTGATCGTCCTGGGACCCTTTGACCGGACTTTCTTACCTTTCAATCAATTCCTCTCTTTATGCGAAGATGCGGCGCCTGACCTAATCCCTAGCAAGCGAGAAAAAGGATCAGAATGGAATATCAATTCCAAAGTACGCTGAGCGAGTAGCGAGCAATTTACAAAAATACAATAAGAAAAGGAGGACCGTCTTCATTGTTCTAATTATGGTGTTGGTATGCACCTCTCGCCGCCCGTGTCCGAGCTGACATGACGGACACTTCGCCAAACATGCCCTTCTATATTTGACGTGGCGTGCCTGTAGTCCGGGGACTCTCGTCCTGGTATCTTCGTCTCGGGAATCAGGATGAGTTGTGACTTTTCAAGCAAGTCGTCATGAAAGAGAAACGCATGATCACACAAAAAAGTAGCGGGTATTATTCCAATCAGTAAGCTCACTGCAGTACGCATATACGCCGTTTTGAAGTTGTTGCCATGGACGACGACCTCATGTTACATTTACCTCAACCACCCACACAGCGCTCGCGTGTCGAGACGACGCCACAACGGACATGCAGAGTGACAGCGCAGGATGGTTGGATTGGATGGGGTCGGCTCATGAGAGCCGGCAGCATGTTGCGAACATACCCCCATATATACACGTTGTATCGTAGCACTGCTCCTACGGTGTGCTCTTTCTCCGGTAAGCATACGGTACGCTGCTGTCAAGCGAAAGAGCGAGCCACCTGACGCAACGGGGAATGGAGAACAGACGAGAAACAGCCGAGATCAGGCGATTCATGCCAAGTGAGCAAGCAGGTGTATGATGATGTCAATGTTGAGCTGAGCTAAACACAGAAAAGAAAACGTCTTATCCGCACACTTCTCCTACAGTAGGTCATCGATAAAGATCATCGTGATAAGGGGAAAAACATGAAATAATAGAAAGGGTAAATCTTTGTTTCCCCATACCACAGACTTTCAAGTAATAGATAGATAGAGAGATACACAACAACTGTCTAGAAGCATTCAAGTGTCACTCGTTATCTCCGCGGCCGTCAGCGCTCGAGCAGATCTCAGCCCCTGATTGGCCGCTCGTCGTGGGCACTACATCTCCTTATCAAGAGCCGACCCGCAAAACGACCCCAGATCTGCTCATCTCGTGGGTAGACAACCATAGCGAAAAAACCCGCGCGCGCACTAACAAACCTGCAATCTATCCGTGTCCCCCCAGTCCAGCAATCTGGAACGCACGCACGTACGCGGGTACAATTCGGTATTGGTAACGATCCGTGGAGATGTCGCCGTCGCGGCATGAAGCGAAGGCTCTCTAGCCTAGTCGGGGGAGGGGGAAATAGCAGTCGACCAATGACGGTTCGCATAAAGCCAATTTGTCGTCGTATCTGTTAATGTTTTTCGCTCCTTTCGGCTATCTATCTACCTGGATAGTATATCTGGAGATGGCAGGGAGTCAGCTAGTATGCTTCTTGCTCCGGAGATGCACATCTCCAGATAGACAGACAGGTAGGCT
This sequence comes from Xylaria arbuscula, assembly GCA_022385695.1. Classification (NCBI taxonomy): domain Eukaryota; kingdom Fungi; phylum Ascomycota; class Sordariomycetes; order Xylariales; family Xylariaceae; genus Xylaria; species Xylaria arbuscula. The sequence continues at coordinate 249,210 of MU279368.1, read as the reverse complement.
GGGCAGGCAAGTAGATAGATAGATAGAAATCTACGATGTTGGGACGAGATGGATTCTTTCGCTTTTCTTGTGATTCTCTTTGCGATCTGTCTCATATCCCCTCCTTTTCTCTTCTTCTCTCTATAGTATTCTTCCCCAGCTAAAACTACCTGACTGTTAAGGCTTGTTCTTGTCAGGGGTGCATATTATTACTACCGCATCCGACTTATATGCAGTTATATACCTTTGCATACGAAACCCTTACCACTCGGTCGTAGCAACTGCCGCTCTCGGTAGAGCAATCACACCATGGCGGCCGGCAAGCGGACCAGATTGGTCGTCGTTGGCCTCGGCATGGTTGGAATTGCCTTTATGTAAGTGACCATGATGTAATAGCAGTCACAAATACGACCTCCTAACAATTTATACCTTTGTGAGTTTCAAAAACTGACATCCCTCAGAGAAAAAGTTTTAAAACTAGACGCAAGAGCTCGAGAGTACGACATAATAGTCATCGGCGATGAGCCGCACTTCGCATATAACCGTGTCGGCCTGACGAGTTTTTTCGACCACCGGAAGGTCGAGAATCTGTACTTGAATCCGCAAGAATGGGTATGACACAACAAGCCCCTATCGGATATATACCGTCAAGAAAAATATTCAAAATCTTATCTGTACTCAGATCGATCTATAATACGGGTTACTAACGAGTGATGAAATAATATAGTACGCCAACCACGCCACCGAGAACCAGCTAAACTACCACCTCAACACACTGGTGACAGAGATCGACCCAGCAGCAAAGACGGTAACATGCGCCAACAGCGAGGTCGTAGCCTACGACATCCTGGTGCTAGCCACGGGCTCAGACGCCGTGCTGCCCACTGACACAGCCGGCCACGACGCCGAGGGCGTCTTCGTCTACCGCACCATCGACGACCTGCAGAAGCTGATCGAGTACGGCGAAGTACGCCGGGGCACAGTGGGCGCCGTGGTAGGCGGCGGGCTACTAGGTCTCGAGGCGGCAGCCGCCATGCTCGACCTGCAGTGCTTCGACAGGGTAAAGTTGATCGAGCGCAACCGCTGGGTCATGAGCCGGCAGCTGGACTCCGAGGCCGGGAACCTCGTCGTCGAGAAAGTTACCGAACTCGGCGTCGACGTCCTGTTACGGAAGAGGGTTGCGCGGATCAAGACGGATAACGACAACAGCAGTAACAGTGAGAATAGTGGTACCAGTAAAGGGGAAACGAAAGAGAAAGGCACAGTAACAGGCGTAGTCTTCGAAGACGGCGAAGAAATGGACTGCTCAACAATCTGCTTCGCAATCGGCGTGCGTCCCCGCGACGAGCTAGCGCGCGCCGCAGGCATAAAATGCGGCGCGCGGAGCGGCGGCGTGCTCGTCAACGACGACCTGTCCACGAGCGCGGCCGACATCTACGCCATCGGCGAGTGCGCGAGCTGGGAGAACCAGACGTTCGGCTTGATCGCGCCGGGGATCGAGATGGCCGACGTGCTCTCCTTCAACCTGACGCAGGCGAAGCTGCACCAGCCTCGCGCCTTCAAGCGTCCGGACCTGAGCACCAAGCTCAAGCTCCTCGGGGTCGACGTCGCTAGCTTTGGCGATTTCTTCGCGGATCGTGACGGCCCTAGCTCGCTTCCTGCGAAGGCCGTGGCCCGGAGGAAGAATAGGAGTCGGACGACGCCTAGCCCGCCTGGAGAAGAGGAGAAGCCTGCGCCTGAGGTCCAGGCACTCGTGTACAAGGATCCGTTCGCGCAGGTGTATAAGAAGTACCTCTTCACGACGGACGGGAAGTTCCTGCTCGGCGGCATGATGATCGGCGACACGAGCGACTACGTCAAGCTAGTGCCAATGGTAAAGGGGCAAAAGGAGCTAGACGTACCGCCGTCGCAGCTGATCCTAGGCGCAAAGAAGAGCGGCGAGGATGATGGGGGCGACGATCTAGACGACGACACGCAGATCTGCTCGTGCCACAACGTCAGCAAAGGCGACGTCGTCAAAGTAGCCAAGGACGGCACATGTAAATCAGTCGGCGAGGTCAAAGCCTGCACCAAAGCCGGCACAGGGTGCGGCGGCTGCATGCCGCTCGTGACAAGCATCTTCAACAAAGCCATGGCCGCCATGGGCGCCGAGGTCAAGAACCACCTATGCGCACACTTCAACTACTCGCGCGCAGAGCTGTACCACATCGTCATGGTGAAGCAACTAAAGACATTCCCCGCCGTGATGCGCGAGGCGGGCAACGACGCCGCCTCGGACGGGTGCGAGGCGTGCAAGCCGGCCGTGGGGAGCATCTTCGCGTCGCTGTGGAACAAGCACGTCATGTCGCGGCCGCTGCACGGGCTGCAGGAGACCAACGACCGGTACCTGGGCAACATCCAGCGCGACGGGTCGTACTCGGTGGTGCCGCGCGTGTCGGCCGGCGAGATCCTGCCCGAGCACCTGATTGTCATGGGCGAGGTGGCTAAAGACTACGGCCTGTACACCAAGATCACCGGCGGCCAGCGCATCGACATGTTCGGCGCCAAGAAGCAGGACTTGCCGGCCATCTGGCGCAGGCTTATCGAGGGCGGCTTGGAGAGTGGCCACGCATATGCTAAGTCGCTGCGCACTGTCAAGAGCTGCGTCGGTAGCACTTGGTGCCGGTATGGCGTGGGCGATAGCGTGGGCATGGCGCTGCGCGTTGAAGAGCGGTATAAGAGTGTCCGTAGTCCTCACAAGATTAAGGGTGGTGTTAGCGGTTGCGTGCGCGAGTGCGCCGAAGCCCAGAGCAAAGAGTATGTCTACCCCTTTTTCCCCTCTCCTTGTCACCTCTCCTTGTCACCTCCCCTATTCCCCCTTGAAAATATCCTCCAAAGTACATAACTTAATCCCAGATGGGACAAACAATTCGCACACGCAGAAACTAACCAACCTCACAGCTTCGGCCTCATCGCCACAGAAAAGGGCTTCAACATCTTTGTAGGCGGCAACGGCGGCGCAAGCCCCAGACACGCCGAGTTGCTCGCAAAAGACGTGCCCCCGTCCGAGGTGGTGCCGATCCTAGACAGATACCTAATGTTCTACATCCGCACAGCAGACAAGCTACAGCGCACAGCACGCTGGCTAGAGGCCCTACCCGGCGGCCTCGCCTATCTAAAAGAGGTCATCCTCGAAGACAAGCTAGGCATCTGCGCATCGCTAGAGGCGCAGATGCAAGAGCTCGTGGACTCGTTCTTCGACGAATGGGCCGAGGCCGTGCGCGACCCAGCCATCGCCTCCAAGTTCCAGCAGTTCGCGAACACAACCGAGACGCTCGAGACAGTCGAAGTCGAGCACGACCGCGGGCAGACCCGGCCTGCTTTCTGGCCCGCCGAGGCCGCGACGGACGACTTCAAGGGCCTGCGGGAGCGCTGGTCCAGCACGGCGTGGCAGCCCGTGATCGAGGCGAGCTACTTCGCCGACGCCGACGCCACGCCCAACGGCATCTCAGCCAACATCAAGCGCGGCGACACACAGCTGGCGCTATGGCGCGTCAGGGGGAAGTACTACGCGACGCAGCAGATGTGTCCGCACAAGCGGACGTTCGCGCTATCCGAGGGCCTGATCGGGCACGACGTCTTACCCCCAACACCGCCCATGACACCCTCACCCCCATCATCGCCATCCGCGGTCGCCGTCACCGAAACAACAGAACCCCCGCAAAAAGAACCCTGCGGCTCCGCCCAGACCCCCTGGGTCTCCTGCCCCTACCACAAGCGCAACTTCGACCTGACCTCAGGCAGCTGCACCAACGACGCCGAGCTCTCCATCGCGACCTTCGCCGCCGAGGAGCGGCCCGACGGCCTGGTATACATCAAGCTGCCGCCCGTCGCGGAGCTCGACACGGAGCTCGGCACGTCCAAGTGGAAGGTGAAGAACGACGGGGGCCCATCCTCCGGCGAGTTCGCCGAGCTCGACCGCAAGATCAACTTCAAGGGCCGCAGGGCCAAGAGAGTCGGGCTCCAACCCATAGCCGCCGATGGTGAAGACCGCCATTCCACCACGTCCAAGGCTTCGCGGCGGGATTTTGCGCCGGCTGCGAAGGGGGCCATGCTCTTGGGTGGTGGTGGTAGTAGTAGTGGATGTGGTGTTGCGCCTGACTGGTGATTTCCCTCTTCTTCTCTCATATTTATTGCTTTCTGCATCGGGAGGATTCAAATGGTTGGTTGCGATCGTGATTTGGGATCAAAGGTAGCATGGATAAACAGGTGTAAATATGCCGTCCAAGGCGTTTAGGTTCCGGCGTATGAAGATGGGAGACATGAGAATGATAGATGCACTTGTTTTCTAAAAGTAGGATAGGAGAGGAATAAGTGTCGATTGTACGTAGCTGACTTGCTACCTCCCAAGATATACAGAACAAGCAAAGAACAAATTATGAATATGTAACAAGACTAAAAGAGAAAATAACTTGGCGTCTTGACCTCTAGTAATATATCGTGAGATTTCTGACCAAAAATAGAAGCTGATATCCTTGCCTCTTAAAATTGAAAAAACCTTTAGCATTGTAAGACGCGAGGGAGGAGACAACGGCGTAAGTGATACCAAACGGCAAAAAAGTCCAACTATCGTAGTCATTCGTTGCCGAATATACACCGCCACGAAGGAAATAACAACACAGTTAAGGAGGCATCGTGGGCGCGATTTAATGAAATGCGTGATGCAGGCAAGATTGAAAATTGATCTGTCGAATACGAGCAGACAAATTATGTTGGTCATTAATATTGGTACAAGAAATTTATTTGTTTTCTTGTCACTACAGGCAATTGATAATCGCTCTCACTTTTTTGGCTCCGGACGACAAACACCGAAGAGGTATATCTAACGAACACTGGAGACGACCCGTCGCAGTTGAACCATTTCATAACATGACGAGTACTGGTTTCCAGGTAGCACAGAAAGAGATCTGAGAATTAGGACAAAATGGCAATCCATCAGAATATGCCACAGAAGTCGGTGCCTTTTCGACAGACACCGAAGATCTGAGCGGCGTCATTCGTCCAATAGGGGGGTATCAGAAGACGATATTTACTCCTCCTCGGGGACCTCCTCCTCGTATTCCTCTTCCTCCTCATCAACACCAGCGTCCTGGTACTGCTGGTATTCACTGACCAAATCGTTCATATTGGACTCGGCCTCGGTGAACTCCATCTCGTCCATACCCTCACCAGTGTACCAATGCAAGAAAGCCTTGCGTCGGAACATGGCAGTGAATTGCTCACCAACACGCTTGAAGAGCTCCTGGATAGCAGTCGAATTACCAACGAAGGTAGACGACATCTTAAGGCCGCGAGGAGGAATGGAGCAGAGAGCGGTCTGAACGTTGTTGGGAATCCACTCAACGAAGTATGAGGAGTTCTTGTTTTGCACATTTCGCATCTGGTCCTCAACCTCCTTCATGGAGACCTTGCCACGGCTGGACGACATTTATATTAGCAATCGTTTTACACCCAAAAGGTAAAAGAATAGGTCCTTACAAAATGGCAGAGCATGTGAGGTAACGACCGTTACGGAAGTCAGCGGCAGCCATCATGTTCTTGGGGTCGAACATTTGCTGGGTCAGCTCGGGAACCGTGACGGCACGGAAAGAGTGAGCACCACGGCTAGTGAGAGGAGCAAAGCCGACCATGAAGAAGTGCAGACGGGGGAAGGGCACCATGTTGACGGCCAATTTGCGCAGATCAGAGTTCAGCTGACCGGGGAAACGCAAGCAAGTGGTCACACCAGACATGACAGCGGAGACGAGGTGGTTCAAGTCACCGTATGAAGGGTTGGATAGCTTCAGGGTACGCATGCAGATGTCGTACAGAGCCTCGTTATCGATACAGAATGTCTCGTCGGAGTTCTCGACCAGCTGGTGGACGGAGAGGGTAGCGTTGTAGGGCTCGACGACGGTGTCGGAAACCTTGGGTGAGGGCATGACGGAGAAGGTGGCCATCATGCGGTCGGGGAATTCCTCGCGAATCTTGGAGATCAGCAGAGTACCCATACCAGCACCGGTACCACCACCGAGCGAGTGGGTGATCTGGAAACCCTGGAGGCAGTCACAGCCCTCGGCCTCACGACGGACAACGTCAAGGACCTGGTCGACGAGTTCAGCACCCTCGGTGTAGTGACCCTTCGCCCAGTTGTTGCCAGCACCAGACTGACCGAAGACGAAGTTGTCGGGTCGGAAGAGCTGACCAAAGGGACCAGCACGGACAGCGTCCATGGTACCGGGCTCCAAATCGACCAGGACGGCGCGAGGGACATACTTGTTGCCGGCACCCTAGATATATTTATGTTAGAACGTTGGCTATAAGGACCCAGCATGACTCGGTGGTGTTGCGTACCTCGTTGAAGTAAACGCTCATGCGCTCGAGCTGGAGCTCAGAGGTTCCATTGTAGCTATTCCATGATTGTCAGTCGATCATCCTGTCGTGCTACCTCATAGCCGCCATCGTCAGATATAGACATACACTCCACTGCCATCGAGACCGTGCTCGCCAGAAATCTGCTGCCAGAAAGCAGCACCGATTTGGTTACCCTAATCAATGCTATGTGAGCGTCGGGGAATTCGAGATGTCGCCGTCGAGGATCGCAGAGCGACTTACGCATTGGCCGGTTTGGAGGTGGACCTGTAGAGGGGAAGAGCGCGGTTAGCTTGGCTGTCATATTTTTTTGCTAAATAACTTGGCAAATTGAATCACGCGATATGCTACTGGTGACTATGAGACGTCCAATGCAGATAACAATTCTTGTGCAGATGTGGAAAGGAGAAGATCAGTGGGCATTGTAGGTTTAGGGACGCGTCCCGGGTTAAGGCTCGAACAGAAACCCGACGGAGCTTGATTGGGTGCAAAAGTAAACAGAGGGGAGGGAGGGAGTGGCGTCGATAAGGGGAGGGCACTCACAATCTCACGCATTTTGGCGGGTGAGGAGCTGGATTAGACGGGACACGAATGAGGAGGATGTGTCGAGCAAAGGACGGATGGAGAAGGACAGCAGTCGTCGTGGATGGAGAAGAAAGGAGGTGTTTAAGAAAGAGGGAAAAGAAAGCGGTGTGTTGGGAGAGCGAGAGAAGACGGCGGTTGGTGGAGAGGAGCGTGTGGGCAGCTTTTGGTTGGTCCAGCTGTGATGAGATGGGTGTTTTGGAGAGGCACACGGCACCACTGCAGCCCCAACCTGTGGCCGGCTACGTGCTAGCCGCACCAGAACCGTACCTCTCACCCAGGGGCCAGCACAGAACCTCAGGAAACCACTGCCCAAACAGGCAAGGGGGCTCTGTCATGCACCAATTAGAGCGAAGCACCGCGCAGGTCCCTGTTGACACTTGCCGACAAAAGCACACCTGCCCCGCTTTCCTTGCACGACCTGTTCCCATCCGGTAGCCTAGACTACCTACCTTAGGTACATACATAGTAGTGCACTATCGGTACATCTTTCATATTGCCTCTAAGGTAAGTACATGTATATTAGCAAGTTTGTATTTACATTGGATATATCATGTATTTCATGTATCTATATCGGAAGAGTAGATCAGTGACAACATACAGCTTTCACATCTGTAGGTGACCGAGATGGTTTTGATATTTTTTCCTTCCACCAAATGACACTAATTTCCTACCCCACGCCTGCAGCCAGGCCGACAACGCATCAATAAGAAAATACATGCTGGACCTTGCAGATCAAACGCTAACCCCAGAGAGGCCTAGAGCCCTCTCCAAGTCTCGCGGCTTGGCATTCTGGTCTCTCCCGATTGGTGAGAATCGCAACTACAATTCAACCTTCTCCTCCCCCTTTTGCCTCCGTTGAGAGTGCACACAGCATAGATCGTATGTCACCAGGCTAGATACGATGTCTATACTTATGCAGGCATGCTCGATAACAGGAGCAGTGCTCTCTACCGTGTGCTTGGCAAGTTCGCGCCAGAACAACTACAATACGACAGAATACGAAACACCAATATCCAAATGTAAACAAACATCTCTCATGAACCAAAGATGCTGTAAAAGGGTCTATTGGTCCTTGACTTGATCATCCGTGGAACGCGATACTCCTTTCATAAGAACATTATTGAGGTGTTAAGAACCGACATGGTAGCTATATATTTATACCAGGTGCAGTTGACGGGTGAGATCCAGCAGCGTCAGTGCCTACACGTAGATAAGGCATACCTTGAGAAAATCTAGGTGTAACAAAAAGAAAGCCTTAAGCGTCGGTACTGGACTGTATGTTCGCTCCGTGTAAACTCCCATCTCCTCCTAGTTTAGTTCCACGTGCCTAATAAGGATTTTAATGCAGTAGCAAAAGCAGGAAATACGGCCGTGCCGAATGAAGTTGGTTTCGGTGAGTTAGAGTGGCTCAGCTTTCTCTGTCTTTTTTCTGTAGTATACCAAACCCGCAATCAACCATCTTTGTATTTGTGGCGATATAAAAGACTACAAGTTATAGAGCAACGATAGTAGACTTCATGATCGTCTCAATGCGACCATACATGTTCTACTATTAGCACTAGAGTCAAAATAAATATGCAAAATGATAGCTCGATGCTTCTAAAAGAGTCATTAATTCATGTTCATTATTTTTCCGTGATTCTATAGGCTCTGATCTCTTTTGTTTTTAATACCCCGTTTCATGCCCCGAGACCAGTTGAATGATGAATGAACATTGATACCCCGACACCTGTTGACATGAAACTGACAGAGAAAAAAAGCAGGAAAGGAAGATGCAGCTGTCAGTTTGACTGTCTGAAAAAAATCCCTCGCCAATGAGATATCCAGTTTGTCGAAGACAACAGTGAAAAGACTACGAGAAGGCCAGAGTGATAGCGGCGTCTTATTACCATTCTCCATCTTCTCGTGTCTTCGTCGTGCCATGCGTTCTCTATGATTATCTAGACAGAAGAATATGCTTCTCGGTTGGCGTTGGAGACGCTCGGAAAAGCTTGAACCCAACCCGGCGCTATGCAATCAAACAGATATCTTTACATATACACAGTTCCTGGGGAACTACTTCGTATGTTATGAGAATGGAAAGGGTTGGGGACACTGTGTGCAGTCCCATCTCACCCACTTCAACGAACAATCATCATCTGCATACGTCGACTCATGCCGTTCGAAGGCGACGTACCAACGGATGTGCCGCTGAGAGCTGATTTGTTGGGGTTATGAGATGCACGTCGTGTGGGGCTTGATGTTGGCTCGTCAAAGACGCGGGTGAAGGCCGGACTGCCATCCGCCCTCGTGCGTTTGGGGGTTCGTGCTGGACTTTGCGTGAGGTGATCTTCTCGGCGAACTAGTTCCGACAGACTGTCTCGCAGATCCCCCGCGCGTTTAACCAGTTCTTTGAGGCTATTCGTATCAAAATTCATCTTGCCGTTAGAATGTTTATTAATATCGTCATTATCGTCATCATCCACATCAACGTCAAACGTTGTACTATGCTCGCCCATTGACTGCATAACAGACCTCGCAACACTTGTAGAGCGCGGCTCTATGATGAGGTTTTCTGGAGTTTCAGGTCGCTCTCTGACGACCTCTGCATTTGTATTGTCCCATGTGCCAAAGATATCATCATCGGGTGAAAAGACAGATCGGCGTCGTGGAGACGGATCTCGGTACCACGCGCTCTCTTTTGCGTCAAGAGAAGCACCGTCGAATCCTTGCTCAATAAATCGCTCGTCAATGGGAGCAGAATCAAAATCGTCAATCGTTTCTGTGTCTGTTGTTTCCTCTACATCTTCATCAGGGGAAGCTAAAGCGATAATGCCTTCCGCTTCACGCCATAATTTTGCAGATATCCCAACAGAAATGTTCATCTCGCGGCCCAGGCGACATAATCGTTTCAAGTCGTTCACTAAAAGGGATAGCTCCCTGATCTGACCAGAGTGTGCTTTGACTGTCGGTTGCGTTGCTTGGATCGAAGCGGGAACGAACATGGAGAATTGGTTTTCGTTCCTCTTTCCAGGTGGGCCTGTTATCGACACAGCATCCTCCTCAAATTCAAAGTCATCGTCCCAGTCTTCACTGACGTTCTTCTGGCCCAGACCCCACGTACCAAATTTGGGGACCGCCTTCGCAGTTTCCGTCGGGTCGTGGACAACTGGGACACTCTGACTTCGCACATGTGTGGCTACTAAGCCCTTGCGGCTGGCTGATCGCCCACCCCGCAAATCAAGCTCTTGTTTCCCATGAACCGTCTTCGGTCGATGAACATAGCCATTCTTTTCGCGCTTATCATGAACTTGAGGTTCAGTCCAATCGAAAACAGTACTTCGAGGTCGTTCGTTAGCAGAATCAAAACGTACGTCACGTCTTGAGTTGCCGTTGATCCTCCCCAGTGTTCTGCGAAATTTAGGACTGCCTCTCCGGGAATTCATGGAACTAGGGGGTGAGAGATGATTGTAAAATTCTGTCTCGTCTTCTCTTGCCCATCCTAGGTCATCATCATCATCCAAAGATAATCGGGTGTACTCCCTGTCGATGGGGAAATCCGAGGCTATCACACCATTGGTAATCTTATCATCATTTTCGATACTCGCGGCACGGAAGTGTGCTTCAAATTCTTCGTACGTCGCTCGTATTGGAGTTGAAATACTCTCATCTTCTTCCATGATCTTATTTCCAACATCAAAGGATGGCCCCATAATTTCTTGTATTGAAAGGCGTTTTAGTTTGGCACTGTTACCTGCAGTACTGGGAGGAGAATCATCAAACATCGCTTCCAAAGGACTGTCAGGATCCTTTTTACGACCGGAGGCCACCGTCCTAAAGGAGTCAAACGGTGTGTCCGTCTTAAAATCGGTATCATCATCATCACCTGATGTGAAGCCACGATGATACTCGGAGCTACCAACAGTCGAGGCACGCTCCAGTGTCCGTGTTTGCGATGCGTGAGAGTTAACCCTTGACGACACCGAAGGATCAACTACGGCTTCATCAGGTCCATCCGGCAATTCTGATGAAGGGCCGTGCCCATTCATGTCAAGATGAAAGCTTGAAAGCCGCGACAGAGGTGGAATGGGAGATGCAGAACCACGCTTCGTTTCCGGAGGACGGAAGATAGCAGCAAGATCGGCTTCAGCCTGGCTGACTTGCACATCATTTCGGATTTTCTCGGGTGTTATACTCTTCCGGCTTTGGGCTTGGTCTTCATCATCTGTAATTGGCACAGACACATGACGCTTGCCTCTTGTTGTCTCAGCTCCTCTCTTGCGACGTCTGAGACTTCCTGTTCTCGATATCCAATTCGTGGGCGAGCTGAACTGCATTGAAATTGACCGCTTAGGTTCTTTCGAAGGCGTTACTTCGGCCGAATCCGGTTCCTTCTTAGAACTTCTAGGGCTGTCATCAGTATTAGTATGGAATGGGGAGTTAGACTTGTGGGGAGTCCCATTCGTCGTCTCCTCGGAATCGCTCATTATGATATTATTAGGTGTAACAAGATATACTTGTTCAGTATGTTGTTGTTCCAGACGAACCCGTCTTCCTGAAACCTGGCCGTGGCCGTCAACGGATCGCAACGGAGTGGTCTTTATAGTGATGCTGGCAAGCCTGGCGTGCCAAAACGATTTCCACCTAGAACGCTCGTTCCCAGCTAGATCCTGAACGGACTTCTCCTTGCGAGTTCCAACTGTCTGGGCTCTCGGTCTATGGCTATGGTCAAAAGAGAACTTGGGCAGTGGGGGTAGTTCTTCAGCATTCAGCTGATGTTGTAGAGTAGCTGATCTCTGGTGACTGGTGGCCGGCCTTCGTAGTGTCATTTGGGCCCTTGAACCCCTCCTCTTAGGAAAACCTGTGTCAGTTGTATTTGTCCCTGGCGCACGCTTTACGAGTTTATTCGGAGGCAGCTGAGACGGTGAATCTCCCGATGAGGATAATATCGGGGCTGCAGAGCCGAAAGAGAACAAGGAAGGAGAGTCTGGACCAATGCTGGACCTCAGACTGCCGTGTTGGGATAGAGGGCGGATGGTCAATCTTCGCATCCAAGAGCCGTTGGAGGAAACCGAGTCGCCAGAGTCCTCGACAATTGGTGGCGCAAGGGCGAAATCGTTTTGTTTAGCCAGCGAGTGACGCGAAACCGGAGGCTTTGTGGGTGTTATCTGAGCATGCGAAGCTCGTCGGGGAATTCGTGCTTGGGCCGAGGTGGCATTGATGGAGATGGGGGACTGACGCAGGGGGAGCACGGCCTGGTTTTGGGCAGCAGGTGGCGCCGTCGATGCCGCGGAGCTCGTGCCGGGTCGGGAGAAAGAGTTGGTGTTCGAGAAATCGTGGTCGGTTCCGAGTTTTCGCCTGATCGAGCCCGAGGTGTTGTGGGGAGCGTATTGTTGTTCACCCTCCGCACGCTGGCCAAAGACCAGACCCGTTGCCGCCGCAGCGACAGCAGTACCAGCCCCAATAAGCTGCGACGGAGACACTCAGCGTTAGTAAATAAATAACCACAGTCTTAGCAGAGCGCGAGCACAGACAGCCGCATGGGAAAGTGCAAAGTCGATGTGACGAATCCAATGCACCAGCTTCCTTATCATGCAGTAATGAGGTGCATTTGGGAAATAGCGTAGTCGTGTGTCCCATTGCCTGCACTCGGCCGCAAGCTTGTTTGTGGGTGGGTAAGAAGAGATTCGACTGCGCACGCCAGCGGTGGTGGTGTCGGGGCCCACCAGCTAACTGGATTGCGCTGGTGTGGGAGCCAAAAGGAAAGGAGCGCAGGTTCGGGATCGAGATCTCACTTACACTGGGGACAGACTGCATCTCGAAAGCCAGCAGGCGTGGCTCAGGAGAAGGGGACGGGGCCTTCAGGTGAGAGGCAGCAGGAAAAAGAGTGTCTTCTCGTTGGCGTGTTCATGGCCCATTCATTGCTCGTCAAGACATGGCAATCTCAGTTTGGGGAGATGGTGGGGGGGCCGAGGAATGTCAGGAAATCTAATCTGCAACCCCGTCCAAGTGTCTGGATTTCTCGTCTGCTGCCGTGCAGACTCTGGTTCCTGGTAATTGGTGATTGGGTTGTGGGTTCGGAATTCGTGGGCGCGTGGGAAGCGATGGTTTGTGTATTTCAACCGGTGCCTGGCGTCTACGTCCGTATGGCCTGTGGTGTATTTTGGTATCTGGAGATGGTTGGTGGGATGCGGTCGTGAATCTGGCGGCCTGGCGTGTGTGGGTTTGTGTGTATGCCTGGATGCGGGAGCTGATTGAGTCTCTGTATGGATGTAGATATCGAATGTATACAAGGCGTGTATGTGTGTGGATGACAACTCAAGATGAGAAAGAAGACAACAAAAAGTATGGCGCAAGAATGGACGGGACAGATTCTCTCGTAGCAGTATACACACACCAAACGGCCCGGGCAAGAACTGAACGTTACAGGGACAGGATAATCAACATCAACATCAACAACAACCAGGAGGACGGCGACTAGAGTGGGGATACGAGGCCGGGCGTACGGGTGGGCTGGCGGATTTAGAGCTGTATCAACGCCTTAATAAAAGAAAAAACTTAGTGGACGGAACTAGAGGAGGAATTGGGCCTGAGATCCATAGCCTATCACCTACATGTACATGTAGTGTAGGTTCTGGAGTAAGTAAATAGGCAGGACCGCGACTGTCGGCAGTAGGTTGGTGGTGTAAGTGCCTGGGTGGAAAGAGGGTGTCGGATGAGGAATTGGTCGAGGCTGTCGTCGACCACGAGACAAGAGACAAGAGACAACTTGAACTGCAGAGAAAAGAAGGCACAAGACAAGAAGTTGCAATGCAATGCAACGCAATTCCTCTTCGAGGTTCCTTTTTTCCCTGTCTCCCTGCTCTTCCAGGTTGGCTCGGTCTCAGGACCTGGAGCTAACTGGAGCTACAGGACAAACAATTCATTTACAATTTCCTGCTGCACTATTATTACTGGTACTGTTCCGCGCCCGCGCATTAGACTGTGTACAGTATGTATTGTGTAATGAAATGTACAGAGCTTCCCCGTTCTCCATGGGTAACAAAGGGACCTGATACCTGGAGAGTCCTAGTGCTGGTCTCAACTGTCGCAGGAAACGGCTAATAATAATATGGAATCGCTGGAATAAACAAAAATCAGAAATTAAGCTGCTTTCCAGACGCGGATTGGATGCCGACGAATTAAACCACGCCGCGGTCCGGGTTCCCCTTGCTGCCCTCATCACACGCAGCAGCAGCAGGGCCAAGCACGTCCCAGATGCACCACAGCGAGCGAGTGCCTGGGGGGGAGGCATGCGACGAGGTTGCAGGTACCTGCTCACCGCTCCAATCCAACGCGAAATTACAGGTACTGGCACGGCACATTGCACGCCTGCGCGCCTCCAATTGCATCAAACGGGGCCGACACTGTGGTAATTACGGCGCTGACCGAGACCTGCAAGAGCGAGCCTACAAAAGTCAGGCTTAGTATGGTGCAAGTGCACTATATAAGAGTACATATAAGTAGGGTGCACTAGGTCGCACCTAGTGTAGGTAGGCTTAGCCAGCGAGCCAGCCCTGGCAGCCAAGGGCCTCTGCCCTGTAACATGCTGAGGCTTGCTGGGCCAACCAATCCTGCCGCTGAGAAATTGCCCTGCCTAGCAGCAAGGTAGCGTATGCTTCGAAGCACTAGGCACCTTAACGCCCAGCTGTCGTGCCCCCCAGACCAGTAGTATAGCGTATCCAGCCTTACTGTTAGCCCCAGGCGTTACCCGGTACCGCGCGCTGAATGATGACGGTTTCTGTTTTAGCGTCGAATCTCAAACACAGCGCAACCAAAGACTGGTGCTGACCTGATCTCTCATCGTCTAGCCCTGCTAAATTTATGGTAATAGTGATGGTGATGGTGCTTAATACAGGTTTTTTCGCAGGGAGTAACGATGTGCAGTGGCACCGCTAGTCGATATCAAGGCTAAGTACTTATACTGTTACCTGACATGATCGTCTGTTCAAGCAGATTATTTTACCATTTCTTCTGCACGTTGTTCCAAATTCTCCCTTTGGGGAGGGCCGCTAGAAACGTCTGGTATATTACCTATCCTAGTATAGATATATCGGCTCGACATACCACTTAGCGTACTCAAACTGTGTCACCTACGGCTACCGGTACGCATTCGAAGGAAGCAAGGCAGTGTAGATCAAGGTATCATACAGCATGCTGTCCTCTACACTTGCTACAATATATCAACGCCTCACCCAGCCAGAGCCGGATGCTATTTGTAGGAGGACATATACGCTATACTGTAGGCACACTGTACAGCAGATCCGCTAATAATATGAGGTTACCTTTTTAAATCCACTCTATACTTATGCAGTGTCAAGCACTGCAGCCCACCCAACTGCACCCAAAGTCCTGGATCCCCCCCTGACTAGATGCGTAGTACCAAAATACTGTGCTGTAGTGTGCGAATCTCCACGACACTGACCACTTACGCACGTACAGTAGCATTGTGTGTAGATATACGTAGACACATACCTACATCCATATTTATACCTAGGTGAAGAACGAAAAAGCGAGACGCCCCAGCTCACGATTTCTGCTCCAGAAGTCTCTGCAGAAAGCTGGTTTATGTGCGCATTAGTGTGAACCTCGATCTCCGGATTGTACACTACTGCGTGCCCGCCCTCTCCGCTCACTCGCGTCAAGGAATGAATAATACCCGAGGATCCTTGACTCCTTAGCTACTGCAAGTACAAATTACAGGCAATTTTCTGCGCATAACGGACCTACATACCATATGTTAGTAACAGTATTTATACCTACTTCAAGTTCTGTATGACATGACATGACCTGTTTCCACATACTCGTAACAAATCCATTAACCAAATCCACCGTCTTCATCCAAATAGTATCGGTCCACCAATTAGATATATAAGAGGCAGTGTAGGTGGTATACGCTAGATACAAGAGAGTATAGAATGCGAGTGTGCAGAGTAGTATACGTATATATGCGTACATACAGTAGCTCATACCGGTTTTATTCTCCGATACTACACCACACTAACTGCTGTAGTTGGAAACGTCTTGGATGCTGAATGGTGAAACGAGTAAGATATCTCGTGTGCCTTATTTAGCGCATACCGTCCCAAGGCCGATCGTCATCTTTCATTGGCTACGGCGTCGTTGTTGAACGACGATACCCTGCAGGCTGCTGCAGCACACAATGCCAATTGCACCATCGCCCTTCCTGGGGTTCCCCGGCACATTGTAAGCCAACTCTGCAGCTCGTTTTGTTCCTTTGTGAAGTGGTATCCAAGATCAGTTCATCTACATATATATGCCTCCAAGTATACATATACAGAGCAGAGTCGCAGATGGCTCTCATTGCATGTTAGTCCCGACAAGGCTAGTAAATCTGCAATCCTCATCCAGCTCTCTCTTATACATACACTTGGGTCGGCAGGCTAGTGTATCTAGTTGCTTACGATGCCGCGTGTTGCTTTAACTTATGCTACTTGCTTGTATCATATGCAGTAAACAGCTCCGGTTCGATGTGGGGAACTATTGCAACTCAATGCTTAAGCGTTCTCCATCCAGCATTATCTACACTAGGTAAACCGGTACTATGTTTTATCAGCCAGCCTTACCACATCCGCCAATGGACTAGCTACCTTTTATGGTCATGATAACTCCCCATGTTGAGTTTTTCGTAGGACTTCTTGATACACTACTGTATATCGAATCCTTCGATCCTGTCTGGAGAGTCGAGACCCAGTCCAACAGGATTTCAGCACCAGGTGAGAAGATATGTAGGTATATACATAGTAAGTATACGGGATATCCATCTGAGCCGCAAGGGGCCACTTTTATACCCGGAATCAGTTCCTTTTCAAGTCGTCGCCTTTCCGCATTTCGTGAATCGGCCAAACAACCGCTAATACCGAAGGTCCTAGCGGAACCATCTTTGGTTAGCAGGCCAAATGAGTTATTAGTACTATAGCTGAGCTCTGCACTATATGGGCCGTCCTCAGCAAAAAAGGTATATCATCTACACATATACGCTTTCTTGTCGTATACACCCGAAAAATATTCTTCGAGGTTACCTGCGGAAGGATCGCTCGAAAGCGCTAGGCAGTCCTAATGATCTGACTGGCTGCCCCTGAATCTATCTTATGTGCAGATGAGAAACGTCAAAGGCTAAAAGCGCTGCCGACCAACAACCAACAATTACAGTGACAATTACCACCAGCAGTCGGCAGTATCCTCCTGTCCTGCCTCGGATTGTGTGCTGTGTCGACGCAGTTGTTGTTTGTCGTCTCAGGCCGCTGCCAATCAATCCTTGTGGCTCCCTTCTCCCCTTCCGTACTGTGCATTCGGTGCTCACTTCATCCAATAGTCGGCGCGGCTTATGACTTGTCACGAATTATGACTCGTCCTTCATTGCTCAGAAAAACAAATGCAATCAAACAGTTATTTCACCTAGGGAGAACGAAGCGGTCCGTGCTACTGTGAGTGACTCTCCACAAAACGGATAGATATATCACAAGTTCCGTGATGTTCGCCTTGTGCATCTAGCCGTCTCTGTGTAAACGCGCACCACTCAACTTTCCGTTTCGTGCCGTCATCCTGCGTGCCGCACATGGGTCTTTCCAGACGTTCTTCAATACCCACACCCTGAAAAAGCAATGTACTTGGTTACGGGAGACGGGAAAACCTTTCAATTGTCAAATGTCCGTTCTCCTCTGACTGACATATCGGCCCGCGCGAGGAACCACAATGCACGGCAACTTTCGGTGATCTGCGAGGCTCGTGTTCCTATATATCGCCACACATATACATTTGCCACAACGCCGCGCGCTGTGCAGTCACGTAGTGCGCGTGCGTCTAGGCAGAATGTGTATGCTGGAGGTAGCTTGCCGAAATGTCATGATCTGAGACCCCTATTGTCGGGGCTGCCAGGCATCTGCCTACCTCTTGCTTCTTCTTCGCATCATAGGGGTCTTTTGACAACACAATCCATTTGCTTCTTCACCTGTGACTGCCCGAATGGGGCCATGCGACGATGCAAGTATAAATGCAGAGACCTTCCTAGCTCCGTTCTCATGGCGGAGCGGTCACGCAAGCAAACGGGCTTCACTTAGGTATGATAAGGATTCCATAGTGTACCGGTAGTACTATGGAGCGATAGTCACACGCTCTAATTCCCCTTCCTTCCACGATCGGTGCAATCCGCGATCTAGAATTCAACGTGGTAACCGAACTAGGTAGTCTAAACTAAACTATTCTCCGATCCATCCTACTGTCAACAAATCTTGCTGTAGCCGGTGACTCGGGACCAAGAGATACGGGGATCATCGCTGCCCGTCAGACGAGTGGTTTCACGTCCACTCCAAGCCAAGCGACCAGTGGGGACGACGAGCGGCGCGTGAGAAAAACGCGCTTTTATGCGTGTGCTTAGTAGTGTGTCTTCACTCTCTCGAATGGGCAATTGTTAGCCGTTTATGCTCCAAAACCCCTCTAACAGCCTTCCCCCCCGGCATCAACGGGCGACATGATAACATCATAATTGCTCAGCTCACGTCCCCCCTCCTAAAATAGGCACAGCCACTATCCAATCATGGGGCCAATCGCACTCCTAACCCCTCTCCCCTCCTTGCCTCGAGGCGGCGCAACCCCTCCTCATGAAAAGCAGACGCATCAATTCGATCTTCCTCTTACAAGTTTTATGGGACTTTGTTATGGAGCTTTGTTAGCTCGTCTCCTACTAACATGTTACGTCTCGATGCGGCGAGAGCTCTGTCTCATTGGAGGCACTGTAGATTTGGATCAAGTGAGACTTGACTTATTTTTCTGTGTCCATATTCGTCCAGCACTGTATCCCCGAGTCAGGTTACCGTCAGGTGAAGGACGGTAACAACCCACCTGTCTTAAATACATTAACTTTTTTTGTTCGCTCTCTTTCTATCCGCGCTCGACCATTCTCTTTCAAGCTCGGCTTCACCTTTAGTAGACGATCCAATAATTCTAAGTGCTTGGGATGTTCCCCAAAACCAAGAGTCTGGCCATAAGTGGGGAACTTATTGGCTGACTGGCTCCCTCTCCCCCCGCCAATTCCTGCAGGTATATAACGACACTTTTATATGGTACAATTGCAACTGCGGCTTGCTTTTCATATGATGTGAAAGCTGGTTTTGAAACTTGCCGTGGCGAAGGCGCACGGCACGTCTGACAAGCCCGGCAATGTGGTTGAATTCCTCGAGATGTCTGTGCAGTCGGCCCATTTGGCACCTCAATGCCCAGATAGGAAATCAAAGCTGCTGTTTGTTTGTCCGTGACAACCGACTAGCTGCCCGTGCTAAATCCCATAGGGCCGATGAAAGGAACCGTTCGTGAACCAAAGTAGCGGGTTGCATGATTCCAGAGCAGAGGTAGCGTTTTCCCACCCGTGTTAATTATTACGGTGGGGTTTGCTCTTGAGGACAACCAGTGCGGTGTTGAAAACAAGGAACTATAGACTTAGATATTCTGTTTACGTATATGTAAGCTCCTCACCTCTTCACGTAACCTGTTACCTAGACTAGTTCCCAGGTTTTGGTATTGATTGACTAACTGATTGGGTTCTATCCATCTACAGTAGGTGTGATCGCTCACTTGTGCAAGTCTCATTACTAGTTGCTTCTTCTTCAGTAGACTGCCTCTCTAGCCCGGGTATCATTATCCTGCCACCTCATATAAAGCCAGTATTGTATCAAGCGTCACAACTATCTACCACCAAGTTTCCACGCCGCGAAGCCATCATGGCATATCCCAGGAAACTGAGTGTCTACGCATGGTTGCAATGAAAGCGACAGAAGTGAATACATTTCATACTCACCGGAACGAAAGTTCCACAATCAGTTCATATAGTGACGTAGTATAAATCCACGGCGTCCTAACGTCGGCTAGTCTTGGTCTTGGTCTATTGGACGCCTTGTATTCTGCGCGCGCGCCTACGAGTCGCACAGTGACGAGACATTCCGGGCTTACTTACATGTAAGGCCTCTCATCTAAGACAATGCACGGTTATGCTTAATGCGAATTCCTTGAGACATTTATCCAATGTCCAATTTCCTATCTGATTCACTCGCTGTCCAAGGAACGAGAATTTTTATTTTCTCATCTCTTTCGTTGTACTAGCTTTCGCTGACCTTGCTTAACACCCCAGAACGGTGAACTAGTGCGTTCAGCATGCAGCAACTAGACAAGCTTACATAGCATTACAGCCTTTCGTTTGACCCTTTTCTTTTCCCTCCCACTTTTGGAGACGACAAGAGTTTTATATGCAGGCTGTCAGTGTTTGTCTACTTATGTAAGATCTCGCTAACGAAAAATGTCCCTTTCCTTGCCTGCCTGTCTCGTTTGCGTACGTACTACTTTGCAAATGTCTCCAACATTGCCTACGGCCGAACGGTGCCCTCTGAAAAGACCCGGCCCGCTTACAGTAGATAGACATCTTACACGCATCCATACGTATTCTTCATACATGACATATTTAGGCAGGCTTCGACAAAGATGACCGGGAGGCCGAGATCGTAGTGGTGACCGCCATGTGTCATTGTGGCACTCGACCAGCTGGGAATATCCCAGCAGCTAGAGATAAATTGCTCTCGAATTTTCTTTGCTTCATATTGGCTTTCTGTGCTCCCATGCCACCTCCCTCTCATGTCGTCCCCAACGCGTGCACGAATTCGCTATGGACGGCGGCTGGGAGAGGTGATTTGCTTTATATATGTGTATATGTGTTGACGCGCATATGTCGGCGTTATGCCGCCCCTTTGACGATACAATGCGGGCTACTCGGAATTGAGCTTATTTTTATACCTCCACGCTCTGGACTTTCGGTGGGCGTACGCATGCATGCATGCGGTCAGCCAGCGGGCTGCCGACTTGGGGTAAAGGCGTTGCTGTCTCTTCGCTAGGTGGCTAGGGATTCAGCTAAATACCAAGGAAGGGGCTGATAACATGATCACCACGTGCATACCCCATTTATGAATATACTTCTGTTATTCCTATTGATAACATGTATCCTGCGTTTGCATATCTCGAAGAGAAGTAACAGGAAGTTCAGCCTTGCATAGCGTTCCTTTCTTGTCACTGGGGAACTCTGTACACGTCACCAGCTTTATCGTGGCGAGCACAATTTATTTTTTTGTATCGTACTTCTGTATGCTACATTAGGCTCATTGGTAGGTTGAAGATCCTTGCAGTTCATGGCCACTCATATATGCTGTCTGGTTCGCGGTACCACAACGCCAGCTCTCTCGCAGAAGCCTCATGGGGGGTTTTCCAAAACGTAAACAATAGGCCTAGAGCTCTGTGGGCTACTGAAAGCACAAAATTGAACTGACGGCCGAATCCGCAGTTCCAGAACATTAACTGAAAACAGCCGTGCAACACCTGTATTATCAATTAGTATTAATAACATCCAAATTGTTAGATATCACCATTCGGATTTTGAATAACAAGGCACTTCGTTCTACTTTTATAAGAATCAACTTATTAAAATTCGTAAGCTTATGAGCACTTATTTTCTAGTTTCCGAGCTTTTCCAACCACAAAATCTTCCAGAAATTATCCTCCTAGTAGTCCACGATAAAAATAGTAGGGACCAATATGTTTAACATTATAGCCTCACAGATATCATTAGATGTTCGGATTTATTCCTGACACTGAACCTTATTTCGCCTTGCCTTGAAAATAGCAGCATCACGAATAGCTGCTTACTCTCGGAGGTTAATATGGATTTAAGGATTAACACCCCATTTTTTCGTAGCAAATAAGATATGGCACAGTTGTGTATTCACGTTAATATTATACTTCTTAAACTCTACATATATAGAAAACCCACCATCACTAGCTACAAAAACCTGAAACCCATTAAGGAGTAAGAAAACATATCGTTAGATGCCACTTGGTATTCTATCAGCCGAGGGTAATGTTTAGAGAGCATCAACATAGCATGGTATTAGAGGCAATGAACCTATCATAGAGAGGTTCCCTTAGGATGCCAAAGCTAATAAGTCGAAAAGTTTTCTGCATAAGACACTTCTAAAAACTTACAACCTGTTAATCAAGTAGTTGATGATAGGTATTTAAAACCATATGTGTAATCCAGCTCCCTTCCAGTTAAATTTCTATCTATCTATATAATCTATATATATGGTAGATGATAGCTGTACTTAGCCGCAGTTCACTCGACATATGTCAAATATACTTAAAAGTAAAATTCCCAGCTGATTTACCAAGTACAGCTACTACCAAATCCAAGGTTTACTCCTACTGAAGTTAAGTGCTGACTGACACCACAGTACTTGCTGGTCTAAAATCAGGGATAACCTTGTAGGGGAGGAAGCAGTCTCGCACAGCGAAAGACAAAGCGAAGAGTACATGCAACCAGCGTTATTATAGTCTAGGTAGTTAGTCCTACACCAGGAGCTTTACTCCCCGTTTCTAGGTTCTGACGTCAAATTCAGGTCGAACCGCGCCCGTATTCTGGTTGCCAGTCAGAAGCTTGACACAAGGAGAGGGTCAGCGACGAGCTGTAACCGGGCTGTAGCCTGTAGGCCCTTCGTTTTAGTTAGGGGAGTTAAAGTATGGGCACAATCTTGTGGGATTATTTAATATAGAACAGCTGTGGTGCAATACTTTCGGCCGTCTCTGGAGCAGCTGCCCCAAATATAAATCGAAGAAGCTTTTCGCCCAACAGGACTTCTTTTACTTTTAGTATCGCAGAGAGAAGAAATAAGACAGGTGCTCGAGGAACGAAATATGTCCCCGGACCTTCGCGCCCAACGAGAACAAATTCTCGCTGAGATGGGTATATACTAGATAATAATCTTGAACTTGGAACGATATCCTCTAACGCCTTGCAGACCGATGCGAGCACCCTTCACAAGAAACAGACAATTTTGTCTGGTACAATGTTTTCCCAAGCCCCAGCACCGCAAGTCCCTTTCTAATTGCAACCGCATACGCCATGAATCTCAAGTCACTTCTCAGACAGTCGAAAATAACGCTTTCACTCCCTCCAAGTCGGCTGAGAAGTCGCCAGAACAACCTACTGACTTGATTTGTCCCTTCGGGTCCTGCATCCGCCGTCGCTTATTAGGCTCGAGGGCGGCAAGCGATTGCCGGGGCGTGTCAAGGAGCTGCGAGCGCTCGAAGTCGATCAGCATGACCCTCCCTGTCTGCGGATTGAAGAGTATATTCTCGTAGCGGGCGTCTTTGTGTAGTACACCCTGTCGGTGGATTGCTTTCATCGCCTCCACCGCCATGGGTTGTAAGGTAGACTTATTCCTATAGAGATCCCGGCCATCTCTCAGGCCAAGACCCCCCCAGGACATGAAGCACAGGTGCACGATATCGATGCGGAAGTCGTAGTGGTACGTCCTGCCTAGCGACCGCAAATCGATGGCGCCCAGAAAGACGGGTACGTGCACGCCTTGTACGCCCTTGAGCCGTTCATAGACTCGGGCTTCGTGCTCTAGATCGGGGATGAAGGCATGTACCGTGCCTTTGCTGATCAAGGTGTAGCCGTATGTGAGGAGCGTGACCTTGAACAGGGCCCCGCGTGCCCCGGCGATATTCAGGGATGTAATCCCGTAGTCGAGCGTGCACTTCAACTGGCGGGAGAGTAGCTGAAGGAAGTCGTAATGACTGATAGGGTGGCGGCTATCTGCACTGACAACGTGGCCATCGTTGCTGTGGTGCTGATGTAGTTTGAGATTGGGGCAGTCCGGGTCGAGAACGTCCCCATTGACCAGTCCGAGGAGGCACTTCTGAGTGCAGTACGCTAGGTCCTGATGCGGCATCCCTTTGTATTGGCTACGGTCATTATCTCGACCTTCCCAGGTTCGACCGCCTCCACCACCAGCTCCCTGAGTCCCACTACTATCCGCATGCCGTCCTGCAAGCCTTGCGCTCCGTCGACTGGCATGTTTCTCTGTGGGACTGGGCGTGTTTCGACGATTGGCGATTCTCCTTCCGTCCTCGTCACTCTCCAGTATCGCGCCGTCGCTGCTGCCATGCTCGTCGTCCTTTTGAAGGCGCTGGCTCCGGCGGGGCAAGCTACGATCGACGGACAAATATGAGCTTGGGATGAATGCGGATGAGTTCTGGGGAGGCATGCGCTGGTTTTCCGGGACCGTGCTTGCCGCTTTGTTGAAGTCGGTAGTCCAGGTATGCAATCCACTCATCGCCCAATCCCGGACGTCTTGCTCGCGATACGAGTAATCGCGGAGAGCAAGAAGATGAAAGCCCAGGTACTGAGAAACGGCGGAGCAGGAGCGATACTCACGGTGAGCGGTCACTTCCTCGGTAGGCTCGGCGAGGTGGTAGTAGACTGTCTGGGGGTCGTCCCAGTCGATCTTGAGAAAAACAATGCCCTCGCCCGTGGTCAGGAGCCCGTACGCGAGGCCGGACTTTACCATGTAATGGAATGTCTGCGTGATAGCCGAGGCAACTAGCTGAGTGGCGTAATAGTGGAACTTGGCGCCCTCGTCTACCGGGATCTTGTTACACGAGACAACTTTCATCATATCTAGTTCTTTTAGGCCGACACGCAGCTGTGGAAGGGAGAGTTTGTGTGGTGGTTTGTATTCCGAGATGGCAATGGCACTTCTCGTCTCCGTTCCATTCTTTTCGCACCGATAGACACAGATCTGGTCGGGGTTCAACCTAGGAGGGTCTTTGGCGGGATCGGGCGTCTTCGGGCGCTCCTCGACCTGCTCTGGTTCCCGTGGCGGGGGAGGTGGTGGTGGCTGCTGGGGCCGTCGACCGGCGACTTCGTAGGAGGAGTCGCTGAGGGCTTTGAGATGGTTCTCGAATGCAATGCCATGCCCGATCTTGAGCCTTCTTTGGAGTTGCCTCGACCTACTGAGTTCGTGGACGATGCACCGAACCGGTTCCTCGACACAGTTATGAAGAAACTTTTCCAGCATCTTCTCGTTCGCGAGGGGCTCGAGTTTTACCTTCTTTCCAAGGGTCTCGAGGTAATTCCGGTTATCGAAAAGCCGCTTGTTGATTGAAAAGTGTTGGTAGACATCAGAAAGTATTTCGCGCTGCTTGTCGTGATAGTCGGTCCACGGCCTGACACGACGCGGAAAAAACTTGGCATACGGTGGCGGGATACTTCCTGTTGTCCTCTTTTCCGGGTCCGGCCCGATCCTTAGACTGGTATAGACAAGGTCGTGACAAGCTTGGATATAATTGTCGAGAGTCGTGGGAAGAAGTTGCGCCTCTGCTCTGTCGGCGCGTTTCCGTTGTTCCTCGACTTGGTTCTCCGAGTCTCGCAGTCGCTTCTCTAGTTCGGCTATTCTTTTTGATTCCTCCATTTTCGCTGTACAAAGACAAGTATGGAGAACAATAAAAGGATCATCGAGATGATTCAAGCCTGATAAAGCTATGCCATGGTAAAGTACCGGTAGGACGCGGGGTTGCTTTGGGCGACGACGCGTTAAGGCTAGGGGCCCGGGCCCACTACGGGGCAGAGCCCAACCGGTTGCCGGTTGCTGAGCAACCACATATGTAGATATAAGAGATATGATCTTAGGCGGAATATTGGGTAATGGCGTTAGCCTATGATGATGATGCTGACGAAGATGAGGGAATCTGTAACAAGAGCTGGTTTCAGGGCTTGGAATTGACTCTATTTAAAATACAATAATCTGTTATGGCTGCCTAAGACCTTGACTATTCGGATTCTCTTCCGTTCAGCGGGTGGCTTGGCTACAAATCTATATACAACTCGGGGCAATACGGTAAAAAGGGCTGAATAGCCTCATATAGAACATTAGAAAGAATATCAGTAATAGACGGGAAGACGCGTTTAGAGGGTCTGAGACTTGCAGCCTTGTATTCGCTACGTGTGACAGAATCTATGTTACCAAATATTCGCTGTGGAACCTGGCAGTGAACCTGGCAGAATGTAGAGATCACTTTCTGCGCGCCTTTTTCAAGCTGTCGATCTTTATATTAGCAGATACAAGGTTATTACTTTTGAATGCCTGCTTGAAATTTTCCGACTTCAGAGACTATCTTTTCGGGAATATCTTCTTGTCTGGTAAAGCTTTGCTAGCTGCTGTATTTATTGTTTGGTGATTTCCAAGTCTACCTTGAGCCCGTCCCCGATAGACATCAATCTACACGATTAGAACACATGTTTCTGAAGACTTTTCTTCCGGCGACTAGCACTTCCTGTTACTCGTGAGCTTTATCTCACTCCCGTGCGAACAATCGAGCTTCCGTCACGCCGATTGCTATCAATCCACTGTGTTATTGTATATATTGTATATTTCCAGGGGCCGGCGACTGGAGCACATTGATAAAATCTATCGTGATATGGAGGCACACAGAGTGCAGGCGGATGGGTCTACCCCACTGGGCCGTTTTATATCTCTTGCTATCAGTGAACGGCAGCTTACTCATTAGCATGACTGCAAATAAAGCATATATATCTGTATTCTACATCACAGGTAACTAGAGCACAAACACTTAGATATAACTTGTATTGGAAAAACATGAGCCTGTTTTAATTAGCCTTCGACAACAAAGCTTAGTTTATGTTACGGGACAACCAATGGCGCCACTTCCGAATTGGCTACCCGTCCCAAAAGGTATCCAAAGTGGACTATACTAGTATGGCTAGGTTGGGTGGGGTCGGCCCAGCGCTTGGGGCGGGAACCACCATACCGTAACTGTTTATTTATAATATTTACACTAGTTAACTAGTTATGCGTTTATTAGTATTAAATTGATATATAATGCTTTTTAAAAATTATATTTATATATATTAATATAATATTATTTAGGCAGGGAACGGCCCATGAAATGGGATGATAAGAAGTTAAGATTTTTTCCTGGAGCCTCCCATCGGGTATGGGGGTGTGTCTAGCTTTGAAAGCTCATATCAGACAAGTCCAGCCAACAGGTGCTGTAGCGTTCTCATAGGGGGTCCCTCCCTTCGTTTAAAGGGCGCGCCTGTATAATGATGTATTTAAAATCAAGCAAAAAGAGCTGGCTGTGAGCCTTGGTCGCCACCCCGAGGGTGCAGAGCGGTGTTCAACGGGCCGTACCTGGAGGGGTCACAGGCAGGTGAAAGAGATAAAAACAGAGAAAACAGAGCAGAAGTCCCCGTACATATTCCTTGGTTTCCTAGCGTCATGTCACGTGACGGCTCACCGGGCTCACAGTGATCCAGACCACCACCCTCATTCCTTATATTCCTTATGTCTATATAATGTTCATACTCTCCTCTGTATCTACTCACTATTTTATAGTTCCTTAGCTATCAATCTTATCTCACACATTCATTCACCCAATGAATTGACCACTATTCAGACGTAACGATCCTCAATCTAGGAAGAGTCGTATCGTTAGCTGCTTAAGGATAAGACTCACTACAACGAGTATCGTGAAGACCGTACGTATTCGGGTTGTTTTTCTGGCGTGTTGAATCGCAGTATGAGCTGTGTAATTATCACTGAAGGTCGTTAGAGAAATTACTCTCTCTATTTTTAAGAATTGGATATAGATTTAGATTGAATGATGAAGTAAGGACCGACTAGTTACATAGGAAATGCTCATCATTATATAGACAGTTTTTCCTTCACACTAGAGTTCCTAACTCCCCTCCGCCACCTGGCCCACCAGACTCACCTCCCCTTCACTTGGTTCCCCTCATTGGGCCGCCTAACCACCTGGTCTCCCAACAGGTCACCTCTCCTTGTTAGTTCGTTACATCAGACTTCTATCTCTGCTTAGTGGTGGGAATTCCTGAAAGCCTTCCTAACGATCACCCCGCTGAATCATCCTATTTTTATCTGCAAATCAAGAACCCCCCGACGTACTGCTTATGCCTCTCAGGTGATGTATAGCAGGATCGTTACACCAACAGCTCTCGAGGCAACGGCTCAAGAAATAACATAACAATGTTTAAAAAGGGCAAAAAAAAGACCGGATAAAAGCTTTCATAAAACTAAACACTCTAAGCTTCTAAGGGAAAACCCTCGGGGGAATAAAAACCCTTAACCACCGAGTTCAAACGAATGTGACATGACTTTAACCCTTTTATATCTTCCCTCAACCACCTATTTCAAATGAATATAGAGTGATTATGACCCCTTCACATCTTCCCAGCGATTATTGCGGAGCCGCTTATTGACACACACCAGAGGGAGCCCCTGCCTTGACGAAACAGTAACCCGAGCAGCAAGGGACTGTCGAGCTCGCAGTCTGTATTTCATAGGTCAGCCATATACCCTTACATACTGCTATCTAGTTGAACTCACGCAGATGTTGCCGTTGGGGAGGCAACTTTGAGCGGTAGCTTGGGCCGCAAGGGCGGCGATGGCAGCGAAGAAGTAGGTGGAGATCTGCATCTTGATGGATGGTAGTGGTTGGTTTTTTTGAAGATTGAGAGATTGACCTGGTTTGTTGCGATTGCTCTTGTTGTTGGAGTTAAGAGAGACCGGAAAACAGAGGGGATTCTTTCCATCTTTATAGATTTTTCTGGTCGCGGTTGTGGAGAAAGGGCATGTAATATTCATTACGCCGTATTTGATGATTGTACTCTCGGCATTGCATTGCACTCTACTCAGCATTTCACTCTACTCAGCATTGCACTCGACTCAGCATTGCATTCTACTTAGCATTGCTAATATTTAAGCAGTTAAGTAATGTTAACATCCACAATATGTTAACTGTTGCAGCTGATGTAAGATAGAAAAAGTTGTAGTGCACATGACGTATTAGTAGAGCAAGAAGTTGCGAGCATAATTTGTTAAGTTATATAATATGTCAGCTGTTGCAGATGATGTGAGATAGACAAAGTTGTAGTGCATATGATATAATAATGGAGCAAGAAGTTGCGAGAGCAATCTGTTAAGTCATACATCTATTAAGTTACATAATATGTTAGCCTTTTTAAACATGACCCGGACAGTGAAATACTAAATGGTATGAGCTTGCGAAAGGGTAAATCCAAGCTTTAAAACACTAGATGTTTGTTAAATAATCTGCATTGCTGCCTGAGAGCAGGAAGTTTTATCGATCATATCGATTAGATGGTGACTTATTGCACTTCATGGATACCAAGAAGTTATTCAGGAATATCTGTGGTCTCTGAAACTAAGCGATTGGCTTATGAACCTCGGTTATATCCATCATCCCCTGAACGGCCACTCTAGGTGGCCTCAGATGTATGCCATTTTCAGTGCTCCAGACATATGCAAGGTGGCTCACGCGCCAAATATGAGATTTTACTCCGTATACTCTTGCCGATTAGATGGTGAGGGTCAGCTTGAGCATATAATGTCACATTTAACGCCTGAGGCACTTCCGCTACGTATATGCCTGCGTTGCAGTCGCAAACGTTGATATATAGGCACAGTGACCAAATGATAGAAGCTAAAAACCTGGTTGCGCAATCGTGAATACTGTTTTCAAGCCCATGCATCAAATTTCCTTAGTTGTGATATATTATTGCGCCGCTTCGTTTGCCAAACATCTATCTAGCGTAAATTTCTAAGAATGTGCCGTGTAAAGATATTGGTATTTATAACATATACTTGGTCATATTGTTTGGTTCACTTTTATCACTTTCCTTATGTGGTGTACGCTGCATGGATGGCGTCAATCAATGACCTCATACAAATTTCATAAGGTGAAGTTCATGTGAAGATCTCCGCCTTACGGGGCAAACGTAAGACGGAGGACTTCAATTTTAGACGGCAAAACCTCCAGTCTTGGAGACTTCTATACCAACACTTCAACATTTGTCACCTTGCTTTTCCACACACGCCCCCCCAATGAAGGGGGTGGTTTTTAGTAGTGGTCGGGAGGTTTTTCGACCCACACACCGTCCTTCGTAAAGGCTTGACCTGCGGAATACCCAGCTTCAAAATATCTACTTTTTCGAGGCTAATACAAAAGGCTAGTGGTGCCTATAGGGCGGCCGGAAGAAAGAAGGGTCGTTATGGGTTTGGTTTTATTTTATATTGGTTTTGCTTTTTATCATGGGCAGCTTCAAGGCCTGACCTTGCTGGCCATACGAAAATGGCGTACGTCAGGCTTAGTAGATAGATGTTCATGTTCCCCCAATACCAGCGTTCGAACCAACCTCTCTCGCGTACCTAGTCATGTCAAGCTTAGAGATTAGAGATTTGTAAATATCTCCCTGCTAGGAAACAGGTAAGCTTATTTAGGCACTCTTGAGCTTTGCTATAACGTCTATTCACTCTAGACCTTCAGTGCAGAGAGATCCCAGAGCGTGCCGCACTGAACTTGCACCCACGACACTAAGCGAAGTTACCAACTGGCCTCCTTTGAAGGCTGTCACTTAGCGTCTGTTTCTTTGTTGAAGCACTGATCCAGATGCGGATGACAATTCACACCATGCCCCTGGACTATCGCACGAATAGAAATTATATCTGTATTCTACATCACCAACTGGGGCACACACATTTAGAAATAACTTGTATTTGAGGGACGTGAGTCTACTCCGACTAGCTTTCGTAGCGAGGCTTAGATCACTTGTAGATATAAAAAGATAGGGCCCGAGACTACATATAAATCTAGGTACAGTATAGCTATGGTAGACACGAGAGTTGGCAGAGTTAAATAGGCACTGTTGATAATATAACCTGCTATGATACAGGCTCTCGCGTCATAAATATCAACGTTGGCTTCACCCTATCCGAGAATTCTTCCCCAACGTCAAACCTCATCTCCTCAATCTCAGGACGCATCCCACATTTCTCATAGACGCGTCTTCCTGCCGGGGTGCTTTCAACAACAGCCTTCGCCTGAAGCCGATCCGAAGCTTGAATTCCCCAGTTAACAAGCGCTGCGCCTGCACCTAGGCGCTGATAGTCAGGATGGACGGCGAGGAATTCCAGAACTAAGAGGTGTAGCTGAGTATACTGAACACATGCAACTGCGATTGCAGCTAATCCGACTTACCATAGACGCCCTTTCCCTGCGCATCTCTGACAGCCTGTGTCCGGGGCTTCACATATTCCTTCCAAAGGCTAGCCATAAACCTGCGCTCGGTCGCATCCGGCCAGACCTCGTCGACATTCTCGACCTCTTCGATCTCCTGGGGCGGGATGTCCCGCATATACGTCCAGATGCTGAAGCCAACAATGCGCTCCTCACTGGCGCCATCTTTCTCAATGGTTGCTACAGCTTTAAGGAATTTAGAATCCGGCGCAGTGCGCTTCCAGGCTGCGAGGCGATTAGAGCCTTGTAATTGGCCAGCCAAAGTATCGTGATTAGGAAAATACACCGCGACGAGTGGCGCGTCGTGACCGAAGCTGTCGGAAAGAATCTTGAAGCATGTTGGCACGTCTTCGTCGTTCATTAAGACGACCGCCGTCTTGGATGTAGCCATAATAGTGCTGATATGGTGTTGTGTTGGCTTGTAGCTATGTTGGTTTGTGCAAAGGTACAAATGCGGGGTGAGCGTTCCGTTGTGTAATAATGTCACTTTTGCTGATAAGCTAATTGTTAGATGTAAGCAATGCTATGCAATTATTTTAAATATAATATAATATAACCAATTAAAATAATTATTATATTTTATTTATACATTTTATTCATCTCCAATGCAAGATATGTAGCCGTTTGCCCTCTCTTCCACTTGTTATACAATATTATAACCCTACTAGTATGCGACATGTTTTACAAAGTATCCATCCACCATTTGCGTAAATTTCTATCATTTTACGCATGCCTACGGCAATCTTTCTGGTTTTATATATTTCTTACCTATAACCTTTCACTATGTTCGGGTGGCCCTTGACGATTGATGCAGGCCCGATCTTTCCGGTAAACTGATCTAGCTTTGACTCGTTTGCTCGCCAACAATTCGCTTTTGAGTTGGCTTTAATTTTGAGGGTATATGGGTTCGCACGTGTGCGCAGTCATGGCGTCGCAGGGGCTACGATCAGGAGATTGTGAAATCTCATTCTTTATCTGTGATTTTTAACCAGTTGCTTATGAACCGCTCCCTCATTTCGGTATGATTCCTATAGCACCAAATACCTTGGAAAATGTAGCCAGTGCTGTTGTTCTGCATAATATAGTGTCTAAACTCTGCTAATATATCCATTTTGGAACTTCCCCATTCCGAGAATATTCAAACGAAAAATTTACTAGAACTATACTAGCTTCACAGCATCTAGCCTTTGCTTTTAAAATACTCACGAATTGTCTTAAGTCCTCGCTTTCCGCCTAGGAGAGGTGTCTGAGCACAGTATTCAGAGACATAAGCATGAATATGGCTTGAAGCCCTCAATATATACGACTTGAGTTCAGTACGATACTGTACGGAATTGTCCGTTTTCTTGGCAAATTTCTTGCACGAAAATGACGCAGGTCATGAACGGCGGGTGGGAGCAGAGGTTTTATACTGCTCTACAGAAAATGAACCTGTCGACTTGTGGCGAGAGCATATAGCAAGTCACTTAATGCTCTGTTCCGCTAGAATACCTGCCTTGGCGATTTTGTATTGTTAGCGAGAAGAACTGTATATCCTTATAGGGGTCAAAAGCCCCCCATTAAGGCTCAACAAGCAAGCTTCGCAGCATAACACTATTCCTTGATCATGCTTAGGTGAGGTGACATTGATGATAGGTTATGATTAAACCCAAAGCGACACTGAGCCGGATATGCTATGAGTCGCCGGAGCAGAACGGCACATAAACTAGGCAAGGACTGGGCTGAATCAATCTAACGATTTCTGTTTTGCGGTAGCGCTGCTACTGCGATCAGTATGCTCTCTCCTTTTTCTACCAAAAAAGAAAAAGAGAAGAAAAAGACTAGACATTGATAATTCTTAAGCACTACTAATAAAATGACTTTATAGAGAGTCTACAAAGTTGTTAGGGCTTGAGACACATGTGGGATGGATAGAAGATGACGTTTGGGGCGGTGACAGTATCCGGTTTCTCTGGACTTAGACCGCCATATGGGGGACTAAAACCCCATGTTACTGGAATATGACATCCCGGGGAAAAACATTCGCCAGGGGAAATAGGTTTACCCAGCCGGTCCAACATTGTCACAACGCCGGCATACCGCCCCCGCCTCTCCAGGTTTTTCGCAGCAGTGCCAGGGTACCATCCCTGCAACCCCAGGTTCTCCATCTCGGCAAAACAGGTGCATCTCATTGTACTCCCTACCATTCGCCGTGATACTGACTTTTGAGAATTCACGCTTGTCCTAATAACGTAACGATACCATGTCATAGGAATCTAAATATTCCCGTGACTAATGGTTTGCCGAGACTAATTAGCGAGGGACTGAGAAATCTCCAGATCCGTAGACGAGTGAGAGGAGAATGTGGATCTCCGTACTCATGGGCGGATAATAATTTAGTTGGTTCATGTTGGAACAGTCGAAATCGGGCTATGTCAAGGAGAGTCTCCATGTAATGTAGAATGGAAAAATGAATACAAATATCCCGTCTATGTCAATATAGAAGTCTTTCTCTACTTTTCACGGCCTATATACTGAATTGAGCTGCTCATACACCTATTAATTTTGCTAGGAACTAAGACATTATCCGAGGACTTGACGTGACAAACAAGCCAAGGAGTGCATTACCCCTTGGTTAACGGACGCAAGCTTGTCTTGATGGCTCTTAGAAACTTAGCGGTTGCTACCGCATTTGTGGTAACAACTGCTGCTGCTATCATAAGCCAAGCGACCCATGATAGATCCGACTTGAAGATAGAAACCACGAGTGGTGAGGTCCATGGGTTCATCAACCATACAGCGCCTCATGTAAGGCAGTTTCTCGGAATCCCATATGCCGAGCCACCCGTGGGTAAGCTGCGCTTCTTGCCGCCGGTGTCGAAGAAGGACGCCGGTCCAATCGACGCCACAGCGTACCCGCCAGCTTGTTTACAACAGTCGTCGCCAGGAGTGGAGTCCATATACACCGAGTTTATGCAGCAATTCCTAATCAATGGCGGCTCTTCGGAAGACTGCTTATATGTTAATATCTATGCGCCTCTGTCTACGTCTCACGAGCTTCCCGTCTTGATCTATATTCCTGGAGGCGGCTTCACCAGTGGTGGATCGAATTCTTTATACAAGATACCGGATAAATGGGTTGAGAAGACGCAGTCGCATATCGTGGTTGTAATGCAGTATGCAAGCTCCCCGCTGAAGCTTGGGACTTAGACTGACAAGCACCAGGTACCGGCTCAACATCTTCGGGTATCCTAATTCGCGGGTGTACTCCTTGAACTCTGGTCTCCTCGATCAGAGGCTTGTGTAAGTTCCGACAAGCCTATGGTGTGGTAATAGACGAATCTGACTTAACGAAGTGTTGAATGGGCACAAGATAATATTGCTAAATTTGGGTAAGATTCAGCCATATCAATGCATTGATAGCAGCCCTGACGCAATTTTCAGGGGAGATCCGAAGAGAATGACACTGTGGGGCCAGAGCGCAGGAGCCATAAGTGTCAACTACTACTTATACTCCTACCCCGATGATCCTATCGTACACGCCTTTATTGCAGACTCCGGCGGACCGTCATCCAAACCCGAAGGCTCAACCGATTACACGCACTCTAACTTCACAGCAATTGCCGGCCTCGTCGGTTGTGAGGGATTGGACAGCGCTGGAGAGTTCGAGTGCAGTAAGTTACCTTTAGCGACATTCTTGTCATTGGGGTACAGCTAGAAGTGTAGCGATCCTTCTCAGGCCAGAATTAGGATCGAGAGCTTGCATGCTTATACAGATTCTTCTAACTTTCATAACTCAACAACTACTGACTTCACGTATATAGTGCAAGGTGTGGATAGCACTCTGCTGGAACAGACCTTGTCGAATAATTCAGCCACAGCGAATCTTAGTTTCGGGCCTAAAGCTGATGGTATCACAATGTTTAGCAATTACACTGAGCAAATTTCTAAAGGGCTGATATCGAAACTAGTCAGTGTCCCTAGTATCATGAGAGAACCTATGCTAACCAGAAGTAGCCGCTACTGACCGGCAGCAACACCAACGAAGGAGCTGGGTTTGGCACTTTTTCTCCCGACGGCTTGACTCCAGGGCAATATGAAACGGGCCTGGCCGCCATAACATGCCCAACTTCGACCGAGATCGAGTATGTTCCTTTCCCAGGCACTGCTGGATGAGCTGCCGTAACTAAGTCGAGATAGAAACCGAGTTCAATATGGCTACACCACATACCGATATGAATATGGTGGCAATTTTTCCAATATTTCGCCTAGACCGTGGATAGGTGCTAGCCATAGTTGTAAGCAATCATGAGCCCTTCATTTCTTGATCCTAACTAATTTTTCCGCAGCGGAGCTTCCCCTGGTCTTTGGGACGCATTTCGAGTATCGTGGTAACTCGACAGCCTTCGAATGGGCCGTCGGTGATGCGATGCAAGGTAAGTGCTTACCTCGAAGATGAAATGAAAACTCTGCTCACTCTATATAGACTTATGGCTTTCGTTTGCCATTAACCCTAGCGTTGATCCGAGTTCTGGAAACATTACCTGGCCTAAGTATAGGGGCCCTGATTCCAAGACGCTTGCTCACTTAGCCACAGACGACCAGGTGGTGCAATTCCGTCTAGGTAGCACTGTTGATGATCTGTGTGACTCGTAGTCAGGGCGGGAAGTTGAAGTTCAGGATGCACGTTGAAGGAATGTATCACGAAAGTATGCAGAGCCCATTCGGGCACTGGATGGGCTTTGGCCTATAATATAATTTAATAGGGGAGACTGTGCCTAGAATTTTCCTCTTCGTTCAATAAGAATAATGAATATTAGGGATGTTTGTAGTTGGGATTGTGACTAAATATTTGGACGGGTATATCGTCCATGGCCTGTAGTTTTCGCCAAGCAGATTTGTAGTAATGCGAAGATCTTAAGAATACAAAATCAGAGGAACTGTATACAACATATCTCGCAGAGTTCATCGGCTCGCAAAGTCCTAGTTTGTCCATGGAGGTCATTATCCCCGCTCCTTAGCTGCAAGCCTACCAAGAGGCCTAAGGACCAACCCCTCAAACGCTTCGTCCACACTCTCCTTCCCCGGAGCCGCTCCGGACCGACTCAACTTGCCCGATAGGCAGTCGTCGACGGCCTTTGCATACGCCTCGCCCACACTCGGTACCAAGAGCGGAACCCACCGCCGGCGCAGCTCGGTGCGCATTCTGCTGCGTTCCGTGGTGCTCACCTGCACCATTTCCCATAGCGGATGCCAGAGGCCGATTTCGAGGAGCACGAGTCCGAGGCCGTAGTAGTCGTACTCGGCTAGATAGCCTGAGGCCGAGGCGAGATTGGCGGCGTCGGCGCCGGCGTAGTCTGGGTGTCGGTACGCGAAGAGCGCCTCTTCTGCGCTGTGCATCTTGTTCGAGTAGTCGGCGTTGCCGGGTCGGCTGTGCGAGAATCCTATTAGGGAAGGGTGGTCGAGGTTAACCTTGTGGACAGTGCCATCGATGTCATCATCGGCGTTATCGTTATCGGCATTGATGTTCGTACTATCCTCGTCATTGATAGCATAGGATTCTATGCCCTCATTGAAGAAAAGAACATTGTACGAGGATATGTTTTTGTGCAGCCAGTTCATCTTATGGAACTCGAAGACGGCTGAGGCTAGACTGTAAGCCAAGCGAAGGCGGTCGTCAAGACTTATGATGACCATTTTTTCGAAATCAATTGGATCCGGGTGTTCACTGAGGATTTCAGCAAGATGGGAAACTCTCGGATGCGTTCTACGCTCTGATGCAGCGGTCTTGGGATACCGGTACACCAGGCCGATGGTTCGCCGCCTCTCATCATGATAGATTCCTGCGCAGCTGAGGGCGCGGAATCTAGCCGCTACCTGTGGCGGCTGTCCTAGGACATGTTCGAGGCTTTGGAAGAGGGTCTTGCTTCTAGAAGCGCTGTTAAAATCAGGCCCTATTTCTAGTTCCTCGATGACAACAGGAGTATTTGACCCGTCTTCATCAAGTGTGCCGAGTTGGAATGTGTGCACCTTTCCGGGGTCATCTGAGTGTTCCGTCTCGTTATTCTGATTATCCCCTTCCTCATCATCGTATAGAGCCTTTCTCTTCAATCGTGTAACACTAGCTGGATCCAGCTTTGGCACTACTCCCTCGGGGGTTTCTATAAGCCGGTTCACGTTTTCGGCGGACAGGAGTAACCTGACATTCTCGTCCGGCCTAGCCTCTCGCGAATCAGGCTTAGCAGTCTTCGCTAAGGCCACCGATGGCCTAGATTGTGTTACATGACGAGCCCGAGGCATGACTTTCAGCTCCGCAACTGTACGAACGCTACGCCGACTGTCTTCATCCAGAGACATGAGCAATTGGCCGTTAAAGCGCCGTAATCTTGCGAAAAGCGGGGAGTCGTGACGGGAGGCCTCGGCTAGCAACTGGAACTCATCGCGGATGGCATGGACGGTGGTATATACATGAGCGAACATTTCATCGGTATGCAGAAACTGACGTTTC
This sequence comes from Xylaria arbuscula, assembly GCA_022385695.1. Lineage (NCBI taxonomy): Eukaryota > Fungi > Ascomycota > Sordariomycetes > Xylariales > Xylariaceae > Xylaria > Xylaria arbuscula. Next base: position 211,775 of record MU279368.1, on the reverse strand, counting down.
GATGTTTTCGCATTTTCACCGATCCGCCGGAGCCATTCGAGGAACACTTGTCTCTCAACTGCGTATTCGAGGGGCTCTGTGCGCTCGCTTGTCTCTGAAGACGGCTTCAGATGATTTTCTACTGGTTCAGCCATCTTCATGAGCGTGATGCATCGTAGACGGAGAAGGACCGCCCGAATATCCGGCCGTCTTTCCGGATCGATGGACAGCATGTCCTTGATGAGTGCCACTAGCTCCTTTTCTGCGCTCGTACGACCTCCTCCCTCGTTGGAAAGCCACGCTTCCACCCCTTCATGGGGCTCACCACATTTATGAAAAGATTTAAGGAAAACTCCCGGCTCGTCTTTCTTAGGCATATGTAGGAACTGTCGCTTCTCCTTGAATTGTTCAACCTCAGTAGGACCCCCTTTCATGTAAGCGAAAAGCACGGCAAGTATGGCACCCAGGGACCAAATGTCGCTAGCAGGACCAATTTCCTGCCGAACGGGTATCGGTACCGAGTAGTCAAGTCTCTCTGGCGCATCGAAGTACAAATCTCTGTCGTCAGCTAGCTGCTGCAGGTCTAGCATTGACTCGGTCAGCCGAGCCAGGCCGAAATCAGCCAAAATAAATCTATCCTCGTGAACCAAGATGTTCCGCGGCTTTAAGTCATGATGGCATCCAAGGAGCTCCACTTGCAAGTCATCGTTGGTATAGTAATGTAGCTGTTCAAGGGCTGAGGCAAGGCCGCATACTGCGAGATAGATGGCTTCGTCTTCACGGAATTGACTTGGTCGGTCCTTTCTGCGGAGAAGATCATGAAGATCGCCACCGGTCGCCTCGGGAAAAAGAAAATTGTGCGTATGGTGTTGCGTATATGAACCGCTAAGATCTAGTATGCTTTTATGTCGGACTACGTTTAGCAGACGAAGACACCGTAACTCGCTCTCATACGCATTGCCGCCTTTAGTCTTCAACATCTTGCGGACAAGCGTCATGCCCTGAAATGGGATGGTTAGCTATGCTCGAAAAATGTGTAGTTCCTTAAGGTATAATTACTTGATTATCGGTTAAGCCGTATTCATGGGGCGGAAGTTTCTCTCTTGACACTAAACCAAAATGTCCACTTGGAGGTTTCTTCTTGGTCTTTTCTGTCTTAATCGCGTTGAGAAACGGAACTCGAATTTGATCTTCGAAAATTCGGTGAGGTATCCCTTGAGGGAAAACAGGGACAACAAACAGAAATTGAGCCTCAATGAAGGCGTCCCTTTCTTGAGGCACGTCGAGAATGCCGTCGAGATCCGATGCTTTCATTGGCAGCTTGCCGTCGAGGCTCTCATTCTGAAAGCCCGGGTCTAAACGTTTGAATTTGTAGATGCTGTCTGGCCGACCAACGAGGATCAAAGTGGCAAACATTCGTAAACCGCCATTGCTTATTGCTTCGGCGATAGATGGCTGTTCATATGCCTCGATACTAGTCTCCGAAAGTATTCGCAATACGGTCTCTGGGGTCAGCAGTTCCAATAACCATTCATACGGTACGAATTCAAGACCGTCAATGTTTTTCCTTCGTCGGTCATTGATTTGCTTCGTAAAGAGCTGCATCTGTTTAGAAGATGCCATTTTCAAGCCTCGAGTACGAAACACAGTGGCCCTTCAAGAAAACAAAGCGGCAGCGATGAATCAACAAGTTGAATTGGTTGCTGTTGCAGGTATTCTGCTCTGCAAAATAAAGTCTACGTCCGATTTTATGTCCCCCAACTAATTTGAGACGCTATTCAGAACATCGACTAATTCCTCCTCCGGGAGTGTCAGACCTGATCATTTCCCAAGTAATGAATAGTACTCACATCAGAGAGTTTGCGGGGAACGTATATGAGGGTAACGTCGTCTTCCTTTGGCTGAGGATAAGCAACAGTTAGGTTAGTAGTCGTAACACAACCTGATTAGACCGACAGAGTGATAGGGGGTAATATTCAAGAGAGAGGCACCCACGTACCTCGATGATGGTACCTATACCGGGAAACAACTTCGCAAGCTTGGCCTTCAATTTGGTTATATCGATGTATTGAGACTCAAGTTCTTGTTTGACGAGTTTGGCGAGATCCATTTGTATTTCGGAGGTATGATACGGCTTGGGTTAAAAGCCTTTAGCGTAATGAGGGGGGGATATATCGGGGATGTGTGGGTGAGTATTCTAGAGAGATGTGTGATGGCAATTCACATTTTTATACAACTAAATCCGCGGGTAATGCGTTTGAAGAAGGCACCTGCATGCTTGAATGAAACTGGATTTGCGGAGTTATTCCCACGACTTCCCCATAATAAGAACTCATCATTAGCCTGGTTAGGTGCATCTAGCACTCAGGCAGGCTCTGGAGATGCTGAGGCTGGCGATTGGATAGTAAGATTCAGCGTATGTGACGGAAGTGCGAAGATCCCCGCGCTCGATGACGGCGACGTGTAATTGGTTCACATTGGAGCGAAGAGTGACAGCTTTGCTGGTGGGATATTTGGAAGCGATGCTTGGAACTTTTGGACGGCCCCCAAAACGGCGACGTGGAAAACAAGGTCCCATATGTTGTGCAGACGGAAGCTCCGATTACTGTACTATACAATAGGTATTCATCCACATCCACATGGAAGCCTATGTAATGCACCGAAGACTATGTACATACTCACACATGCCGATAGATACATCCATCTATCATCTATCGTGGGTGCTGACAGTATGCAGTGATATGGCAGGTTGCTCGGTGCAGGTGCATAATGACATAAAATGCTATTTCGTCAATTTCAGCCATCACAGCGACACGGCATAAATAGGTTGATAAAACGTTTGAAGACTCGGACTGAATCAGATATTATGTAGTCTGCACGACAATCTGAGAGCGGTACTAGATGGGTGTAAACAAGATGGGGTTTTCAATTGGCGACGGAGATTCCTCATTTGTGGATAATTGCTCACTGTAACGCCTGTATACTCTTGGCGCCAAATGAGGATGCTAATTGGTGGTGATTAGCTTGCCAAGGAGTTATTTGAAGACTATGGCTGCTTGTAGTCTAGTGGAGCTGTAGTTACATATGAGTTGTTGACCCCAAAGTTATCTCTCTACGTTTGTGTACTTGTCCATCTTCTCCTGTAGCTGACCCTTTTGTTTTTGAAACGGGAAATAGAGAAGGTTATAATTTGTAAAAACCTTATAGACTTCTAATAACCCAGCAGTGGTGTAGTGGTAGCACGCCCTGTGCCTGGCCTTGTGCGTCTGCGGCAAAAGCGACGTGTGGTGGCGACCTACTGCTCTCTTGAAAAAGATGAGAGAGCTACGGGATGACCTAAGCGCCTCCAAGCAAGCCTTGAAAGGAAGCCCGGGTTCGATTCCCGGCTCTGGGATTTTTTTATACCCATTTCCTTCCCTTTTACAAGTCCTTACTCGTTAACTATACGTAACCCCCCTTCCCCCTTTTTAACAAAACGCTGAGAATCACTTATATGGTAATATATTCAGCACATAATTAGTTGGTTATGTGCGGCTCGTAGGCTCAAAGTTAACCAGTCCCTTCTACCCCGACTAGCCTCCGTCTCTCCTACAACGTCAATATAACCAACCACCCTTGCTACCACAGCGCCCTGCAACATCATCCATTACAATGCTAAGTGGCTGCTGGTATTAAGCTAAAAAGTTATTTTTATTCATTGCTCGCACCAAGTAGTGTTGAAATTGAAATCTCTGAGCTTGTTTTTATGTTTTGCTTCCCGCGTAGTCACGGCAATTGATTGACCAAGAGATGTCCACTCATGCATGCATGCTCTTGTCTGTTCCATGTTGTGGTACCTACCTCGCCTACCTCAACTGGCCAGCTGTGAATTGGCACATTTTCTCATAGGTAGTGCGGCTCAAAAAGAGTCAGCTCCTATCCCGCGCGCGTCCTTGCCTTTATTGGACAATGTATCTAATCTGCCTACATATGTAAGTGTCGTAAAAGGCATCGCCTGCCTCCGCTACCCACCCTCGCCACCCTAGCCTGCATGCCGCTACTGTAAGTACATATCCGCACCCTCTGCCAATCATCAATTAGACGGGTCAACAATTTACAAGACCTGCGGCAACAACAGAGCTGAGAAAAGTTACAAGTATTTAAAAAATGCCTGAGCTCCTCGCCATCCGATTCGTACACGTTCCTCTCCTCATCCTCCAGAGTCGTCCATGTTGTTTCTCATCCTACCCTGCTTGACGCATACATAATAAATAAGTATGGATATACTACACTGAGGATTACAGTAGCGTGGAAAGCGAATCTTGCAACCGACAGCAATGGCTGACGCGCTGTGGGGCTGTGATACCGTCCTCATTCGGCAGGGGTTGTCCCAAGAGGCCCCAAGGATATTCTCAAGCGAGACGAATCAGGTCGACTACTGGACATCGCCAGCAAATGACAGTCCTGCTGACGTCCCGGGCTGTGAGTGTCATTCCACGGCGGCCCCCAAGACGGGGGATCCTCTTCAACTCAAAAGTACTGATTGAGCAAATCGGAAGTCATTAGTAAACACTTACTCGACGGTCGCAATCCGGAAGTCCCTTCTGGAAACGAGCAGGTGAGTCGAAAGGTTTATGGTCTTGGAGGATCAAAGCACTGATTGTTGGCTTTTGCAAGGAGAGAGATGCATTTTTGTAAGTTGATTGTTGTAAAACCGGCGCCGTTCTTGCAGTGCTGTCTTGCTGACCATTTCCCGCAGTATCATCTCTCAACCTCACTCGTGGGACCGTCTCCTTATCACTAGGGATACGTGGGATAAACTCGTTGCGATATACAACATCTTTCCCTATTTTTCTGAAACAGTGCTGTCTTTTGGTCTGCGGACGAAGAATGACGGTAGTACGTGGAATAACTTCCATTCACGAACATCACTGGGCTTATCCGGTAACTGTCAGTCATCCCAAATGGTTCGATTGAGCGCTGGAAATTAACCCTATCGTGCAGTGGAAACATGTTACACTGTCAGATTATTCGAGAAAAATCATAGGGTGGGCGAGATGAACGACCCTTGGTCTTTGAGACAGATCGGCGTATATCATCGACTCCATGCTCTGACTGGAACGTCAGTCTGGGTATTGATTAAGCCCTCTCCAGAGCTCAAGAATCGACTACCGGAGAGGTTAGAGGCATTTTCATGCAATAATAGTCTACGCAGTATACGGCACGCATTGGTACACATTACTATCCTCACCTTTTCCTTGCATGACTGGCGTGACTATATAGCAACCCAGCGGTCGAGGATAGAGCAATTTGTACGTCGCCACAGCTCTGCTAATCTCCACCGTTCATCTCATGCTAATTATGATTTTCCCACGCTCATAGGAAGGGAAGTCTTTCTTCTCGGAAGCAGATACCATCAATCAGAATGACTACAGATTGAGTTTCGAAGATCGGCAAAGACTCCAGCGGCTTCGTCAGAAACTGATCAAGGCCAGATCCGTTCTAGATTCCTCGCTCGACCTTTCTTATCGACTTCGTAAAAGATTTCCCAGTATGGTCAACCAGTTAAGCAATGAACTAAAGGAGGCCATTTTTGTAGAGCTAGATGACTTCGATGCAGAGGCCAATTACAACAAGCGGTGCATTATAGAACTCGAGCAACGCTCAGCAGACGCCGCTCAATTGGTTAGTCAGAATCCCCTAAAGAGTGACCCGCGCCCCAGGCTTACCCGCTACCTAATGCTGACGTGCCATAACAGCTATTGAGTATCCTGGAACATCGCAATGGCAACCTGGGCCTTCGAAGTACCCAAGCGAATGAAAAGGCTCTTACCGTGATGATGGGCATTGCGGTAAACTCTGAGATGGAACACGAGCTTGAAGAAGCCAGTTCAACCAATGTCCGGGCCCTGACTGTCGTTGCGACCTTGTATCTTCCAGCATCCCTCCTAGCGGTAAGTAGTGGCCAATAACCCCTGTCGACGTATGACTCCAGTGTCGAAAGCTGACCAAGTGGGATTACAGGGGATATTCAGCACGGATCTCATCAACTCCAACTTGGGCTATTTTGTTGTCTCTAACGAGTTCTGGAAATTTATCGTTGTCTTAATTCCGATGATCCTTGTGACATTTGCCATCGTGTATTCTCTTCAACGCATATGGCAAAGGAGGAACGCACAGAAGCTGGAAAAGAAGACACAGGCAGCAAGGGAGAAGCGTAACGAGCCGTAATTGTGCTGCTGCTTACTTTCTCATCTTCAGTCTTCGAATAGGCTAAGAGATACGCAAAGTAACCCGTATCTAATCTATCTCGTCCGCACCTTTTAATGTTTCAAGAATTAATGTTTCTTGGAAGTTGTTATTGGCTATGATCGGTTTGATCATCCAACATAGAGCTTTGAAGCCAAATAAATAGCGCACTTGATCTCCTGCAGATAGCACGCATGAAATCATGAAAGTTGGTATATGGTATTGAATATATATAGAGGTACCGTATATCACACTTAAATACTAATAATACCAGCGTCTGTGTAAAATTCAACTTTGCGCTTTGTAGTGATGGATGATGCTATGGCCGACCCCGTATCGATTTAATCACAAAGAGAGCATCCACAATCAGTTACCATGATAAGTTTAGTATTATCTGTTGATATTATTCATCATTTGGGGGCGGAAAGCGAAAGTGCAGAAATCGACCCGACAAATATTCGTGGCGCTGTCAGCCTGCAGGTGCCTGCATAGCTGAAAGAGCGACCGGGGATGGGACCGTTACGGTCGCATTATGCAGGCTACGGCGTCTATTAGAAATACGTCAACAATATCGCATGAGGTACAATGAGAGGGAGGGTATGTGAGGCTGTAGGTATCTTTGGGGAGGTCGGCGACCATATTCCCGGGCGCGCAGCTGAAGTGTCTGATTTTATAAACCGCTCGCTCCGTCATTAGTGCTGAGTACATCTTTAGTCGCGATAACAACCTCATGCAACCTCACGTATAAGAATATCATGGCGAATGAGAGAAAAGGCTTCGGCCGACGAAACTTTGGACCTGTTAAACAACAAGGCGGCAAACCACCCGGTCCGGCCGCCAATGCCAATTTCTTAAATGACAAGACGGTGACCAAGACAATCTCAATAAAGGACAAGAAAGAGGGATCCTATAACCTGCTAACCTGCTTGGCATGTGCGCAGCAGAGCGGTGTCGACCTTATAGGAATTACGTGGATCGATGCTCAGGGCCTGCTGGGACGGGGTGGCCAAGCTGCAGTGAGCCAGACGAGAGCAAGCGCCAGTGCCGTCCTAGCATTTAAGCGTCCCGACTCGACCCCAATCGGTTCATGGATCTCTAAGGCAACGACGAGTGAACGGCGCAAGCTTGACGATGTGTACCGCGCCGTCGCCTCTGAGATCCTAGTTCTGGGCGATGAGGAGATCAGATCGCACCCCAACATTGTGAGGCTCCATGCCATCAGCTGGGAGATCCATCAAGCCAGATCATGGTTCTTCCAAAAGATCACTCGGGTATGGCCAATCCTTGTATTTGAGAAGGCGTCATACGGTGATTTGGGGGTTTTCATGGCTAGCGAGCAAGGCGAGGCGCTCGACATAGCTACGAGGATCAAGATCTGTCGCGGCATCGCTTCTGCTGTTGCCGCCGCTCATAGGAAGGGTAAGTTTTCTCGAACTCCGAAGCGACGGGTGTTTGCTAGGTCGCTCTCCATCTCCGAGTGTGCGTTCATCTTCAGCTAAAGTGAATGATAGGTATTGTCCATGGCGACATTAAACCCGGAAACGTTCTAGTTTTCGGTGACGAAGAGCCTGTGCCTAAACTTGCTGACTTCGGATTCGCGGCATTTGCCTCGAACAAGCATATCAGGATAGTTGGCACAGAGATATGGCGTGCTCCGGAGGTCACATCTCGCTTAACCCACACGCTGAAGCAAGCTAAGCTTTCCGATGCATTTTCCTTCGGGCTGCTATGCCTATGGGTAATATTTCGACAAGATCTTCTAAAGCGGCACCAGGCCCAACCTCAACCGGCGAACAAAAGCTCCGGATGGCTAGAGTCTCTGAGTCGCTGGTTGGGTTTCGGCGTTGCTAAGCCTTTAGATCCAGATATACACCAAATCGGTATACACAACAATCGGATTGCGTCAATGAATACGGCAAAGGCACTAGCTATAGAACTCGTTGACAGCATGCTTGACAAGACGTGGAAAAATAGTCTGGCCCAGTTGTTTGAGTCGACACTTGAAGTCGATGCCGAGAAGAGATCTCAGTGTCTTGAGCATGGATCCAAATCCGAATTTGAATTCATCACGACTCTTCTCAAAGAACCTAAGTACGTGGGCGCCCCTCTACTTCAGGATATTCACTAACACAACTATAGTAGCTCCAATATAGATTCTGGCTCCAACAGTCACGGCAGTCCTGTTAAGTCGTTCCCTTCGGCAAGCAGCTTCCAAGTGAACGAATCGCTACAATCTCTTTGCCAAGCTGACTTCCGCGTTCGCGAGTATATCTTTCAATGTCTGAAAGAAGAGTACGCTGTCAAGAACAGAAGGTTTTGGAACGTTGACCAGGCGACGTTCTGCGCCAATAAGTCGAACATCGCGGCCCAGTTAGCGTTTTGCAAAAAGATAGGCTTCGGAACAGACCAAGATTACGGTCAGGCTATGAAATATCTGGAAGAAGCAAATGAATGGCAGCGACAATCAGGCAATGGTTTATCAATCCTCGGAATTGACCTCCGATTGCAAATCGAACAGAGCAGAGCCGTTGAAAAGCATTCGAGTCAATGGCTCAAAGAGCTGTATGACACCGGTATTATTCAGCCTGTCCATCAAGGTGTGGAGTTTCAATTCAGCCTCCCTGAAGAGAGAAAGAAAATTATTGAAGCACGCAAGAAGGAGATTCGTGCTATGGAGAAGGAGCTTGAAGCAACGCATCCAGCGGTGCTGAATCTGAAATGGTCGCTATCTGCCCTCCTTAGTGAGGGCGAAGACCCGATTGCAGGGATAGATTTACTCCATGAAATGGTTCAGACGCTTGAAGCAGACAAAAATCGTGAATCAAACGACCGAGACCTCGTCTTGGCTAAAGCTTATCGTGCGGTGTCTCTTGCGAAAGTTCCGCTCCCCACTGACAAAATACTTATGAAGCACATTCAACAGGTAGATGCAGACATAACTCTTGCAGGAGCACAAGAACATGTCATCGCGTTCTTCGTGTGCGCGAATTTCGCTGAATACTTAGGATCGCGCGGCCATTACAGAGAATCGGAAGCACTCCTGCAGCGAGCAAAGACGGGTTTTATGAAAATGTTCGGGCCAGAGCACCCAAACACAGTCTCACTTCTAGAGCAGGAAACCGAAAGCTGGATCAGACAAGGCAATACCTCAAGAGCGATCGAAGCAACCAGAGAATCAATCCAGCAAATGGAAAAGCTAGTAGGCCCGGACAATATGATGGTCGGTGGCGTCCGCAGCAAATTGGCCGGGCTTTTTCTTATGACGGGTGACTACGACGAAGCGGACAAAATTATCAAGGAAACAAATGAACGTTTTGCAAATAAATTCGCCAAATTCCACCCTGCCACAGTGGTGCCCATGACGACAGTGGCAATGCTCAAGGAACGATACGAGGAAGTCTGCGAAATTCAGGAGAGTGTACTACATTTCATCCTGAGGGGAAACGAACCCTGGCCACCGCCGCAAGATAAGGACACAAGACACTATCTCGACAAGTCTACTGCACTTCGCGAACTACTTGGAGAGGATGGTAATTGGGAAGCACCCAAAACGTATCCCGACCCCAGCATCTTTGCCGTGCATCCAGGTATCATGGCAACACTAGCCACACTCGCAATTGCCATGCACGCCCAAGCTGAGACGGAAAGTCGCCAGAAAAATGTCAAGAAAGCCAACCAACTCCGCAGTAAAGCCAAATCATACCTGAACAAATTCATGAATCACATGAATGACAGCCTAGGAACGAAACCGTGGGACGGCCTCAGCAAGACAGGCGGGATCGAGGGGTCGGCAATGCGCCGAGCAATGGACGAGGAGCGCACGCCTCTCGTCGAAATGCTCGCTTACGTCGGAGACAACGGGGCGCGAAACGGACTACACTATCGCACTGCCATCGCAGCTGCCACGGATTACCCAAAGATTACCGCCGTGCTAGAAGAGCATCGTGATATCTGTACGGCTGAGACGGATGATACATCCCCGGCATTCCAAAGTAATGATGAGCTGGCGAACTGGCTGACTGGCTTTTGGAAAGGGGCGTACCTATACAGGTCCGAGGCCCCGCGGAAAGATCCAAAGGGCCACATGACACTGAACCTGAGGGCCACACCGGTAGTGAAAGGAAACGAACACTACACCGAGCTCTCGGGACACGGGACTGAGGAATCCGGGGACACAGCAGTGAAAGGAAAAGCGTTTGCATCGGGAGAGATCCGATTACGCTTAGTTTTAGCGGGCAATGATGAGAACGAGGGTTGGGAGTACGTAGGGGTTGTCGATCTTGAGCGTAGGGCGTTTGGAGGATTCTGGGGTCTCCCGGATGTACCGCGGGATGGATGCACTGGGACCTTCTTTTTCTTCAAGTCTAGCGAGGAGGAGATGGGGTCGGGTAATCACTGAGGTGAGGTCACGGTAAAGATGCTTGCTGAGTCTTGAAAAGGATATAGAAAAGGTAAAAGACAGAGCTCTTAACGGAGAAATAAAACGATTATGACGAAGAGCTCTAGGGATCCAATGATATCTGGCTTATTTAGTCGTTGTGGATGCGCCACTTTAGTCGTCAGGGGCGCTTCTGACGTCGACCAAGCCCGTTCATACAAGCGGACAGCGAGATTGTCGTAGCTGCTTCGAAGACGCTAGTATCCGCGGTTGTCGAGGATAGCAATTGATACTTTTAAAATTCTAATTAGCCATATCTTCTAGGCCCGAGCAGATATTCAATCTTACGGGGCAAATGGTTGCAGCTCCGAAAGGCCGGCTCAAGGCGGATATAATAGGGGCTGCTTAATTATAACAAGGGCTGGTTTCAGGGCTTGGAATTGACTCTATTCAGAATACAATAATCTGTTATAGCTGCCTAAGACCTTGACCATTCGGATTCTCTTCCGTTCAGGTGGCTTGGCTACGAATCTATATACAACTTTGGCCAATAGAGTAAACCTCCGACCTCGGCGACTATGTCTCAGTTAAGCGAGGGCTGAATAGCCTCACGTAGGATATCAGGAAGAATATCAGTAATAGACGGGAAGACGCGTTTCAGCGCGTGTGACGCGTTCAGAGGGTCTGAGACTTGCAGCCTCGTATTCGCTACGTGTGACATTAATGCATTTCGTCTTGGGGAACGGAGGTCAGATTTGATTCAATTTATTTGTTTGCAACCCTGTATGCTCTGAGGGTATAAACACCATAACCTAGAAGAGGAATTATTGCTGGATTACACGTACGCTAAGAAAACACCCAGGCCCTTGTATAGGTAGAAATAACTTAAAACCTCGTTTCAATTAAGCTGAGAAAGGGAGGTGTGGTTGATCAAGCTGGTAGCAACAAAAGACCGACCCTCTACTGCCCACGAGTTCATTAAAAACATGATAAAAGGTTGGAAGTAGAATTTGAATGCCTTGTCGTTTCCACCACGCATCTCAAACAATTCGGATAAGCTTTGAGGGGAATTTCCCGTTACCGAAAAGGGGTTCTAATTCCCTTTCCATCATTCCTCCTACCCATGCACGGCAGACCATTTTGTATCTGGTATCAGAAAACTTCCGCAATACCCAGGGGACGCGACACTCCGAGAGAACAAACAGCTCGTCACCGTCTTGGAAAGGCGCGATTCCCATTCCGATGTAGCCATCCTCTGTCACGAAGTAATACTTCTGGCTGAGCTGCCGCACACGGGGGAGGAACGTCTTATCGAGCCACTCAGGTCTACCGCGTTGGAAACTGGATTCGTATTCCTCCGCTCCAAGAAAGATAGCTTGATGGATAGAATATTTCTCGCGCATTCTCCATAGAGGGCCTGTCCTGGAATCGAGCGCGCATACCGTTCGGATTAAGTTCTCCTTATGTTGTTCCAATATTTGATTGATGCTATTAGCTATCTTTCCATTTTTCAGAGTGGGGCCAACGTCCGGGAACTTTCCACTAGCCTTAACCTTTCCGATTCTTCCTCCTAGGCACACAAGCGTCGATAAGGTCGCCATACCACTGAGTTGATCTCTAGGGTGAGGGTAAAATCCTAGATCACCATCGGAAAGGTAGTTTGAAAAAGTTTTCTCTTCGCCGATCTGATTCTCTAATTTATTCCACGGAGGAGATTGGTTAGATAAGGGATCCAGGACCCAAGACGGAACCCAGTCAAGAACTTCTTGTTGAGAGGGATTCGTCGCGTGAAGCGTATCGAATCCTGAGTATAAATTCATTCCGTTCAGTTCACAGAGGGCATAACCAGTTGCTCGGTGAAAGGTTTCATAAAACTCTTCGTTGTAGTCCGAATAGAGAAGCAATCTGAGGTGTTTCGGCAGCAAGCCCCTCAAAGCGAAGATTTTGTCTCTGGGGTCTGTCGAACGCTGCCACGTGGAATGATAGATAAGGTAAGCCAGTGAGTTCCGTGGAGTCGTCGTGACTACTGGAGTTTCTTGGCTAGGATTCGACGAAGGCGGGTTTGCGCGCCACTGGAAAGCCAACTTAACGTTGGTAGTACCACGATGAGTGATGGGAATGTTGATCAGTGCTTGTATCATCGGTTCCATAAACTGTGGATTCGGGAATTGATCTCGTGCTAGGTCGTCATTCTTAGTCCTTTGCCCAGTAAATTAAAAACTGACTCAAGAGTGTTTTCTTACATGAATGGCTAACCTGATTTATAACGATATCCGTGAGCTCTCGGTTAAGTTTTACTGCATGCTCGAGTATATCCCAGGAGAACGTGTATCCGCGGAATAAAATGATTGGGGGCTTTGATGATAAGCACGCCTCCTGAACAGTCCATACCCGTTCCCACCATTCATCTATGAGCACAGAGTGTAAACAACAACTAAAATGATAGATAGTGTTCCACCAGAGCTCTGTCGATATATCGTTTTGAGCTAGCATTGATTCCATGATGTTTGTAAGGCTAGCAAGATCGTGTTCGTTGTATCCAACTGTATCCTGGCATTGTGTGATAGAGGTGGTCATGCCATCTATTCTATCGCCAGATAGCCAGATAGCCACAACTTCTGCAGATTCATAGATTGATCCCATTAGATCAACTTGCGCACTTTTTTCGAAATTATCTTGTTGGTTTATACATATCGCATCTACCCATATCCTTCGACAGTCAACAGGGTGACGTAAACCTCGTAGAATTCCCTGGAGAATGCGAGTAACTGGGAAAGGGTGGCCGTCAATGTGGACGGACTCCGAAGCGGTTCCGGTGCCCCACACATAGGATAGTGCCTGAAAATGGCTGCTTGTTTTCAAATCCGCTATGACGAGACGACAATGAATGTCATCTGTAATTTGGCCCGGTAGGAGTTCTAGAAGGCGAATTTCTTGTTTTCCGTAATTAACAATGAGAGGGGAATAAAGGGATGGACACATAAGCTGCGATATCTCATTCTCCTGCAAGAATATATCAGCTAAGATGTATGCATGTGCAACTACATTGATCTATACACATGAAAACGCACAGATATTGCTGCATGTTGGAGGTTGGGGAACAAAATATAATAAATAGAGAGCACTATACCTGTCTTCCTCGATCGCGAGCCTTGATTCTTTCACAGCCATGGTAAACGTCAAAGATATGATCTCCGAAAAACAGCTCAAACCCTCCTAAAGTGCCGAGCTGTAATCTATGTTCCAGGGATCGTTTTATACTCTTCGTTGGAAATTCGATGTCACATAAGAGCTGGAATTCAAACAACGTGATACGATAGATGTGAAGCAAGTCGAAATAAAGGAGTTTTACCTTTCTATGGATTTCGGTGAGGCTTGATGCACTCTTCGATATACTAGGCTCCTGTTCATCAATCTCAGCTTGCGCTGATTCTCTCCCCAGTGGTAATGAATTTCTTACAGTCCGTATTGTATAGAGTTGTCGAATTAGACTTAAAACCCCACTCGAACCGGTGATAAGTGTGACGAGAGCACGTAGGTATGAAATATAGCGTGATGAGGCACCCATCATGAGTGCAGGATAAACCCTCATGATCATCCGCGAAATTGGAATTATAATCTTGCACACAACCCCAATTAGTTGCTCAGGTGATGGTTTTGCGTCAGCATCTAAATCTGAATCTGAATCTAAATCTGAATCTTCACTACTGGTTGTTGATGGAGACACGGGGCTGTCTGAAGCATCAGGCTCAAGAGCTATGAGTTCAGGGAGAGTAACTAGGGTGTCGAGAAATTGGGAAGTTGACACTATGGCTGGATGTTCATCGTCCTCTGATTGGCTCCAGTCTAAGTTATTGGGATCGAGGTCAGCCAGCTCGTCGAGCCCTTGACCGTGCCCTATACCAGGCTGCCGCACCGAATCCATACTCCAGGAGGTCTCAGCGGGTGGCGAGTTAGGGATTTCGACCTTTCTAATGGCTTGTGAGGTTGATCAATAACTTATGCCGTCGTATGGTTTTCACATCAGAAGGGAGAGAGCTAGCTACCTCATATAATCCGGGAATGCCAATGATGGTTACACTGAGTGAGAGGGGTTCCTGGGCAATGCTGTAAAGCCTGTGTGCCTTGTGACCCCGATTTCAGGCTGGCTTCCTTTCCATTCTATGTGTGAGGCTCTGGTTGGCCCGGAGCCTACAGTGATAGATTCATAAGCGGCTTACCAATCTGCACTTTGGTTCTTGATAGAAATGGACTCAAGGTCCAGAACGTCTGAAATGTGATGCCCTGGATGCGACAGTACTCTCGTAGATCAACCTCCCACTGCGTAGCCGGGTAGAAATGATTCTGCACGACGGCTGGACGGGCGCTGACACGTGTAGGTCCGTATTGGAAAGAGTAGTGTGAAGGAGTAGGCTGTCACGGAGGGGGAATTACCCGCAGCCTACCTAGGTAGCTACCTATACAAAGGAATTATAACCAATACATTAACTGCCGACTTTTTTAGTCCCAGTCATTATCAGTAGGCCTTCCCAAAGCGGGTTTCCTGGGAAAGAGATTGTAATGTAAGAGAACTGCTATCGAATAGAGATCGGATTTCCAACCAGGATGAACCAATTATATAACGCCACCCCCCGAGGCATGGAAGCACTGCAGTTTGACATTGCATGCCCGTTTTTCAATCCGATTGGGAAGGCTTCTTTCCTTTTTGAAATTTCATTGTCTGCCTAAGACTTGGCGAGGCTTGATACCATTCACAATTTGTAACAAGGGCTAGTATGCCAAAGCCTGGAACGTCATATAGTTTTTATTTATCATTATGTTTGTTGGAGGGGCTGGAAAAGACGAAGGGATACTGCGAAAAGGATAATGGGAACCCGGCCGAATGAATAAATGCGAGCAGTGGCGCATGCACCAGCTGACACCTTCATCAGCAACCCAATCATTTAATAAAGGTTGATGGTGCCTTGTCAAGACAACCCATCAAGCTAACTAGATGGCTTTCTTTTCTTCGAGGGCTTAGGCACAGCTGCGTCCCGAGGTGCATTTCGGACTTTCTTATTTATATTGAAACAAAAAAATATTAAATTTAATTTATTTAAAAAAAAAAACAAAGTAAAAAGCAGCACTTCTATAAAATCGAGGCTTTGTTAGCCTAACTACTATATTAATCAGGATATAGCCTTGTTTGGTCTCCTTAACAACATATTACTAAGTACCTAGAAATATACCGGTGATCTACGCGTTAGTTTTAAAAGCTCCACAAACATGAAAACAGTATCATTCTTCAATTACGTTATTCAGTTACATAAGCTACCATTCGTTAAAAATTTGTGTTTTAATTTATCACTCGGGCAACCTTTTCACCGCAACTCCCAGACCTGTCGCTCGCGCCCAACCGGCTGATCTATCGTGCAGTCATATCCTCACGAGCTTGACTTGAATAGGGGCAGTATAGGGGTTATTAGAAGAGGGGTAGCTGCTGATGGGGCATGCCGGTGTTTAGCCGACCGGCGCTTGTAGAGACCCACTATCCCTCTTCAGTGAGATTCTCATGCTAAATGTGGCGACGACTACAGTACACTCACTAACCTTGCCTGTGTAGAACTACCTGGGACCTTCACTTCTCTCATTGACCAAAAACTAGGCTGTTGTGAAGTAGCAGTTATTTTAGCGTCTTAGAATTCGTCAAAATGGAGGCCGATATCAGAGCTGCACTGCCAGACATTGACCCGGTGGTTTCCGAGTATTCGGTTGGGTATCTCAGACACGCCTCAACTGCTTGGATCAGTGAAGACGAGGCCACGGACTTGTCTCCGCTGGCCGAGGCTGCCTCTACCATCACGGAACTCCTGCTCTCCGCCGGCGGTAACGTCGAGAGCGCTGCACAGCAGGAGAAGATCCGTGCGCTGGTTGCGAAATGGGTCGACAAGTATGAGGAGGCGAATGGTAGCAGCGGAGACCGTCATGGCCCCTCGGTGAAGCGTCTGGACCAGGCCTTCCAGGTCGGCTCGCAGCGGAACATGTCCTCGACGCTGGCCGTTGCTACCGGCAGTGTTGATCTGGAGTCTGCCAACACGCGCAAGGTTGAATCCAAGGTAGACCGCAAGAAGCTGGAGAAAGCCGAGCGCAAGATCGCTGCCAAGCAGAACAAGAAGCAGTTCAAGAACGTCGAGTACGAGGCTTCGCGGCTTCTCAACCAGCCTGAATCCCAGTCATACGAGGAATTCTACATGGCAGTCAACCCGCTCCAGCTTGGGCCTGGTGGCGGTGCGGCTAAGACAAAGGACATCAAGTTGGAGAATGCCGATGTCAGCATTGGTGGCACGAGGATTCTGACTGACACTGATCTGACGCTTGCCTACGGCCATCGCTATGGTCTAGTGGGTAACAACGGTGTGGGTAAATCCACTCTGCTCAGAGCGCTGTCGAGACGTGAGCTGGCTATCCCTACTCATATCTCTATTTTGCACGTTGAGCAAGAGGTAAGATCGCCTATGCACCCTACGATTATATATAACATTTGCACCTTGCTAACTGGTCTCTAGATTACTGGAGATGACACACCTGCCCTGCAAGCAGTCCTGGACGCCGACGTCTGGCGAAAGGTTCTGATGAAAGAGCAACAGGTACGTAGTAACTCACCCCTTTAACAAGGTACAAACGTGCTGACAACAACTGAAGGAAATCACGGCTCGTCTTGGGCAGATCGAATCGCAGAGATCTTCCATGGCCGACACATCAGCTGATGCGGCCAAACTGGATCGCGATCGAGAGGCACTTGACCAAAAGCTTGGTGATATCCAATCGAAGCTCGCAGAGATGGAATCCGACAAGGCCGAGCCCAGGGCGGCCAGTATTCTCGCTGGTCTCGGTTTCTCCGCGGAAAGACAACAGTTTGCTACCAAAACGTTTTCGGGTGGTTGGCGTATGCGTCTCGCTCTGGCTAGAGCACTCTTCTGCGAGCCTGACCTACTCCTTCTCGACGAACCGTCAAACATGTTGGACGTCCCTTCGATCACCTTCTTGTCAAATTATCTTCAATCATACCCAAGCACAATTTTGGTCGTCTCTCACGACAGAGCCTTCCTGAATGAAGTAGCGACGGACATCATACATCAGCACTCCGAGCGCCTAGACTACTATAGAGGAGCAAACTTCGAGTCGTTCTACGCCACCAAGGAAGAGCGCAAGAAGATCGCAAAGAAGGAATACGAGAACAACGTGGCCGCACGCGGACATTTGCAGGCTTTCATCGACAAGTTCCGGTATAATGCTGGCAAAGCTGCCGAGGCTCAGTCGCGTATCAAGAAGTTGGAACGTATGCCGATTCTCCAGCCACCGGAGGCAGAGTACAGCGTCAAGTTCAAGTTCCCTGAAGTGGAAAAACTCTCACCTCCGATTGTCCAAATGTCCGGCGTCACCTTCGGTTACACTCCAGACCAGATCCTGCTCAAAAACGTCGACTTGGACGTCCAACTGGACTCCCGAATCGGTATCGTCGGACCGAACGGTGCTGGTAAGACAACAATTTTGAAGCTCCTTATCGGCAAGTTGTCAGCCACACAGGGTCTAATATCGCAAAACTCGCGGCTACGCATCGGATTCTTCGCACAACATCACGTCGACGCACTGGACCTGACAGTGAGTGCCGTCAGCTTCATGGCCAAGGAGTATCCAGGCCGTTCCGACGAAGAATACCGTCGCCAGCTGGGATCTTTCGGCATTACAGGTACGACGGGTCTACAGAAGATGGAAGTGCTTTCCGGAGGTCAAAAGTCCCGCGTGGCATTCGCCTGTCTGGCGCTTACGCAGCCACACATCCTCGTCCTCGACGAACCGTCCAATCATCTGGATATCGAGGCCATGGATGCGCTGGCCGAAGCTCTCAACGAATTCCAGGGTGGTGTGTTGATGGTTTCCCACGACGTCACCATGCTGCAAACGGTATGCAACAGTCTCTGGGTTTGCGAGAACGGCACCGTCTGGAAATTCCCCGGCGACGTCCAACAGTACAAGAAGAGGATTGCTGCCCAAGCCGACCAAGCCGGTGTCGTCAAAGCACATTAAAAAGAGCCATATAGAAAGGCGTAGAAGAGTGTTCCATATGTGTCATGACATGAATAGCTTAATGAGATATGAGTAACAAAACCTCCTATTGCCTAAGCTTTACGGTTCTTGTATAGTGACTTGATTTCCGTCGTAACCTCGCTGGCTACCTCGTTGACTCACCCCAACTTACACAGTCACTGGTTGAAGTTTATCAGATGCCGCTGGGATCAAAGGTTGCGAATCGATCTCAGATTTAGGTTTTAAGTATCCTATCATACTGTCGTGATCCACTAGGTTTATTGCGATTGGGAGAGCTAGGGAGGCAAGTATCGCGGGATGGATGACTCAACTGATCACTTGTCTGTCCCCCAAATGACGTGGTCGGCGATAAGTGGATGTGATGGTGCACAACTAACGTCTATTTATACTATTGTGAATTGTGTATATTGTATATATATATACATATATCTGGCTTGTCCGTGCTTCGAAGTTATTCATATTTCTACTATATAGTCTAGTGAAAGGTATCGCCACTCGTCCCTATCTCACCCCTCTCTCTTCCTCTTTCCGGTGTCTCTTATCTTCTCACCTTTCTCTTCCACGTCATTCTATCGCAATAATAAACCGAGCGTCTACCTTTTGAATACAAAGCATAGGTAAAGGTAGGCATCTGAGGAAGTGTTGTGCTGAGAGCTGAGACCGTGTACTGCCTAACCTAGCGGCAGTAACACGAGCCAGGTCTAGCTTACTCACGACAACGACTCACGATGGCGATACCTAGTGTACCTAACCACTGACTCACCAGGCAACACAAATACACCCAAATATACTCACAAACACGCAAATACTAATTACACTCACTCACTCACTCTCAAACTTACACACTGACAAACACAGTAACTGGCACCCCGATCCTTCACGCCGAATCCAAACAGGTATATCACGCCGTGGCGTATCCCCCACCTTCCTTAGCTTCACTTCACCTCTCTTCCATCATCATCATACAACCATCAGACCACGCCACAATCAGACGATCCATCCATCCATCCATCCAACACCGCTCACCTTCCTTCCTCCCTACTTAATCCAGGTATCTACTCCCATACCCAAACCAGGCCCGATACACTTCTAGATGCACTCACATACACGCATACCCTCACTGCCTTCAGCACACGAACACAGACATACACGACTACACACACAGATATCTCCATCGATCATATCTATACCGATGCATAAGCCTTCAGAGCAAAGCATAAGCAACAAGCACATGGTCGTGCGACTGACCGATAAACCAACGCACCCAAAATGAAGCAGGGAGCATCTGAATATATCATCTATCTTGATCCACGTCGGTTCTACAAGTATCAACGAACACCTACCGCAACAGACGAAAGAAGGTAGCAAGTAAATGGCGGCGAGTCTGAACACCAAAGGCGCAAGACGAGAGCACGTGCCTCATTATCATGGACTTACGGAACCAGCGACGCGACAGAAGACGGAATTCGGTCGCGATTGAGAACTAAAATAAGACTGCCATGGTTAGCCTGGGAAGCACATCATGGTTTCACATGTGGGAATGTATACATTGTGAGTACACTTTCGAGATTCACAGCGCTGACACTCTAGGCGAGGAAACATGTGTGAAAATGTGTTTTCGAACTTGTTTATTGCAAGGAAATTTTGACTACAAAACATGATTCCAACCGCATGAGGGATATCAAGTCCCGAATTTATAGAAAAACACGAAACATTCGCTGTTTCTGCTTTTCATGGTCGGTCCCAAATGCCGGCGAAAATATCATAGGAAACGACATGATAGAAATATCAAGTGATAGGTGTCCCCGACAATAGTGTCATTGTTCTGAGCGCCGATAGCAAAGAACTGGTACCATTGCCTCCCGAAAAATGATTTGAGGCGGCGAGGCCACCGAGGCCTGCCCCTCCAGTTCCTGATTATGCAACATGCATCCGAGTAAGAAAGTACCAATACAGTCCAAACCCTATGCGCCACTGGGTCGCCTCAAAGCCATCCGTTTCCAGTGATCACGCTCTTTCTCCAACTGGGCGATCTTCTCCTCGAGCTCCTCCAATTTCGCTGCCTTGCGCTCACGCGACTTACGAGCAGCGAGGGTATTGCGCGCTCGCTTCATCGCAACACCGTCGTTGGGATCATCAACAACAATTGGAGGGAGAGGCTTGTCTCGCCGTCGTGAGTTCACGCCAGACACAGATGAGTGTCGTGCGTGATTGGTAGACAACGGCGGCGAGTTGCCTGATTTACGACGAGGGAGCGATTCGGTTTCAGCAATCTCGAGCTCTGTAGGCACCTCAAGCGGTGACTTCGATTGCGCAGACGCCTGATCAGTGGTTATCGCCTCGGGGAAGAGAGGGAACCAGTTCTCAGTGGATCCACCGTCAAAGTCACCGAAGTTGGGAGAAACCTCGAAGTTTTCAAACTCGGGAGATTCGCCGAAGTTGGATGGCGTGGTCAAGTTGGTAAAAGCAGTGGAATTAGGGGCTGAAAACTGCTCACGAATGAGCAGCTCGCCTGGTGAAACTGTGCCTAAGTGAGTGGAACCCGAGGCAGAGCCAATGTCCAGGTCGCAGCCGTGGATAGCTGGAGAAGAGAAAGCGGTCGACGGTGAGGCACCACCCCCGAAGGCCGTGAAGTCTCCAAAACCGCTCATTGCGTCTAATTCGTGTGAGTTACGATGGTTTATATATTGGGACACGTAAGAATTACCTTGAAGATCCATCTTGGCCAGTCTCCGCTGGTTACCAATACCCTGAGTAAATAGGGGAACGGGTGGACGAGCAACACGAGTCTGCTGGTTCACTGGGACAGCGGAAGATGGGGTGGATAGCGATGCGTAAAACTGTTGCGGTTGACTTTGGTTTTGCGCAATAGAGTTGAACCGGTTGGTCAAAGCCGAAGGAGAAAACTGATGCCCTGTTGCTTCGAGGATCTGTTGCAAACGCTGATTCTGGAGAGCAGGTGAGTTGCTCGAATCACGATGATGAGTATTTGCGTTGTTGTTGAGCGATCCAAAGGCTGCTGCTGTGGTAGCAGGCGATGAGACAGTGCGATTAACGGTCGTTCTCGTAGGCTGAGGCGAGTCGAACAAGACAAAGTCCTGTTGTGGGGGGCTCTGGAAGCTGTGTTGTTGTTGCGCGGATGGTGCCGGCGGGTTCGAGGAACTGGAGGGAAGCCATGATGACTGAGAGGAATCCGTGGTGAAGACTGGAAAGTCTTGTTGGGGAAAGGTTGCGGTGGGTTGAGAACTTGCGCGAGAGCTGGGAATAGCTTCTTCAAAGTTCAGATCGACCTGGGGAGGAAGAACCGAAAGAAAGGGTTGAGTAGGGAGTATACTGTTTTTTTTGTTGGACTGAATGGTGACGGTTGGGCTAGAAAAGCTCTAGGTGCTGGGAGGGCGAAGACGGGGTGGGAGTTGTTTAGCGCATTTTTGAAGAATATCCGACGTGACCATGTGTGTGTGTATGTGATAATTTGGGGGGTGAAAGGGAAGAGGGAAAAAAAGAGGGATGGGAGAATGTGCGCGCGGGTGACGAGGTTTTAGTATTTTTTCAGGCAACTAGAATTTCTACCGGCATGGGCACAGCGACTGGAGCACGGCCTGAGAAAGGACACACGCAAAGGCCAAGCAGGCAGGGCCGAAGCGGGCAGTGGGCTTACGCAGTAAGGCGCTTGACCAGTAGAAGCCTCGCAACAGGCATCGGTGGAGTCCAGTGGGTAGGACCAGGAGGGGATCCACTGTCTGGGGGTTTAGTGAATACCAAGTACTCAGGTGCGTGCGTGGATTGGACCAAGTCCAGTCTTAGCCACTAACAATTATGATTTGCGTGCAAGAACGCCCTGCCGACCAGGGCAATCCACGGTGAAACAGCTAGTTAGTGACATGCCGCCTGTCTGGACTGCTGTGGGAACTCGCCGTGCTTGGCGAGTGTGAGTCATACCTTTTGCTGCGCCATTCTCCATCGGGCTTAGCTGTATGTGTCCTCGAGTGCGTAGACCAATTTGTATCGCGCCCATTCAGGTGCTGTTGTGCGCCTTGTCTGAGGTACCGAATACCCAATTACCTACATGTCTGTAGCCCTTATGGCACTGCCTTCTGCACTTAACTATCATGTGTCCGTTGGCATGCAAAAGGCCTCAAAAGCAAGACTGAGGAGTTCTGAATTTCAACTAATGTTCCCCGGCGATATGGTACTCGGCGTTAAACATCGCAGATCTCATCCAGTTTGTCGAGTAAACCTGCCTAATTCAATTCAGTCGGACTTAAAGTCGGAAATTGCCCGCTAACTGATAATCCCTTTTCGGCGTTGGCAGCCTCGACTCCGAGCATTTTGCAAGATAACCGGAAAAATCCCGACCAAAAACACCGTTGTTGCAGGTGGTGGTACCTAGATTCACACTAGTACGGCCAAGACGCTAGACTGTTTGAGGCTAAGAGGCTCGTGATGAGCTGCACTGGTCCCCTTCTTCTTCATAGCAGCTTTCTTAGTGTTCTTAGTGCACTTGGTCCAGTATTCTCAGCCTCCGCTGTACACTACAATTGGATGGTCATCGGCCAGCTGAATTGGGAAATAGTCTGCGACATACCTGCAGTATGCCATATTAATGCAGCAGACAGACGTTTTTAAAAGACATACCTACACTATCACACTATCTATGGAAATAACAAAGTAAGTATTGATTATGTTGTCTTTGCCTTCCCTCAAAGCATTTGCTCTGTGACGAGATAAAAGACCGGCAATGAGGAACTGAGAAAAGAATTGAAACATTTCATGCTGTATTAATAAGCGGACAATAGTGGAGGTCTCATTGCTCTTAGAGGCCAAAGATAGAAGACGGTGCTTAAGCTTGAAAAGCGCCAAAGCGGATCTCACTCCGCTGTTCCTGATTGGATAGAACCAGGGGCGGCTTATGGATAATGTACGTGTAGATCTGGGTACAACTCGGTGTCCGCAACGGTTTAAAGGACTCAGGGTTATGATAGGTAGCGGATATGCATTGATACTGACATTGCGATAATACACTAGTAGCGGTTTGCTGATCATATCGGTCGCGAGAAAAAAAAAATCTCGAACCTATTAATATAATACCGTCTCATACGCCAATCAGTGTGTATTGTGAACATCACGAACAACAATCCTCCAGAGCGCAAGTCGTCAGCTCTGTACGTGGAACTCCACATTCCAGGCCAGAAACGGCAGCAGCGGTAGGTAGGTAAGATTGCTGCCTTCTGCGCAAGGTATCTATCGTGGCTACGATTTGCGCAAGTGCGAATGCCCATCTGCGCGCCCACGCACATAATCAATTCACACTAGCCATCCTATACTTACTTAGTACTACTTGCCTGAAGTATCTGGCTCGGTCTTGCATCTCCGCGCGCTCAAAATCCACCCCGTGCATCCCCATGCCCTCATCACATATTTATTGTACGGTACACTGCACAGTATTATTGGCTTCCTGTATGTCGTATATATTTCACGCAGGTGAGACGGGCTAATTCGTATCTCGCTTCTCTCTTCCCTTGTTAAATCGTTGCTGCAGTGGGAGCTGTGACTCATCGTTACCGGCGCTGCATTCCATCGCGTCTCACCCTCCCTGTAACTGCTTCCCTCCCACCCAAAACCCGCCTTTGTTCTATACTAGATGTAGATTGGTGCGTATAGCGAGCTCTTCACTAGGGTGTCTAGTGTACTGCAAGTGAGATGTGGATACAACGTGCATTCAGTAGTTTAATATAGAGTGCAGATAGACAAGACAAAAGACAAAAGGGCGCAGCGCAATGGTTGGCGGGCCGAACCTCGACATTCGATCACCGATGCTTGACAGTGCGCCAATTGAAAGGAAATGTCAACTAGACTAGAAATTCGAGTAAACTACCTACTACATAGGTAGGTAGTATACGGTGTAGGTATTATAGAGAAGAGACAATTTTAACCTGCAGTACACTGACCTGAGGAGAACAAAAGTTATCTGAGCCTTGGCATCATCCATCGAGATTCCTCTAGCAAGCAAGCTTATAGGTAGTTTATTCCCGAGTGGTCTCCGGAATGCGTCAGCGTATCCGTCCAGATATCAGATCCGGTAGTTAATCCAGTCCAATGCCTATCCATATACTTAAGATCTCTATAAGATGTCTCCCTACTATATAGGCATGAATCCACTGAGCAGAACCCCGAAAACGAGAACTAATCCTCAGCCGCAAGGACATAACATTGTTGGCAAGGGTGCCGTGCATCTCCTCCTAGCCGGCGGCGGGGCTCTTTTAACTAACTCACCATTGCATACCAACACACTAATACTGTACATACTGTAGTCCAAACGGTAAGGCACACACACGGACGGCGATAACCGAGAGTGTGGTCGCAACAGTAAGTCTAAGCCTCAGGCTACTCTTCTGGTTCTGCGATTCGACTGGTTGGCTGCCAGTTTTGTTGTTATGTTGATGCTAGACTCAAGTAAGGTAAGGTATAGATACCGGTAGTTATAGGTATACTCGCGACAATGTAAATGGATACTTACGACTTACCAAATACGGTGGCTAGATGCGGCTTATTAATACGCTGCGAGTATTTTGGTAGATTGTAGCAGGCATCTCGCATATACACGGTTGTAGAATCTGCACGCGTATCAATATTATACCTATACAACGCTTTATCTATTTTCTTATGTAATTGACTGCGCTGTTCTTACATTTTGACTGCAAGAAGATGAGTGCCCTAGGTCGCAGGTAAAGGGGGTTTGAACAATTAAGGTATCTTGATGTGTGTGACATGAGGAGGCTGAGGCGATATTGACCATGTCGAGAAATATGGCATTCTATATAGTTGGGGTACCAAGTAAATCTTTCAGAACGTGGGCCTGACTAACTAAGGCTCTTAAGAATGTTGGTCTATTTCATTACTGCAAAATACATAGAATGTATAAGTAATCCAACAGTTTGAACTTCAAATCTACGCGATCCTCTGCTATAATCAGAAACGTCGCGTTGCAGCAAGCCAGAGCCTCACTCGTAAGACCACAATCCGAGCAAGTGGCGTCGCTGCTCTGATGTTTCTATCAGTACTATCTTTCGTTCCGGAACGGGTTGATACTTGCACCGGTATTGTTGCTATGTTGCCTTGCAGGGGGAACATGTGGTGCATGTGCTCTGGACCGGCTGTGGAAGTATAGCAGGAACCTTATCAACATGCTAACAATGTCCGCAATTCGGTAAAGGTCTGTACCCAACCGCGGATTGATGGAGCTACCTAGTTCTCCGGACTGCAGAGTATATCTAAACGCAAAGGCTGGGATAAGGACTTGAAGGTGCATTCAGTTCATGATAATGCTCTACTACAATCAAGTGTATTAGCATAGCCATATGGAAGAAAACAAGCCCTTATTCAAATGCAATGGAACTCATCCTTGAAGTCGGGTTGAAGCCATGGAATCGACCCGTTTCTCTGATGCCTGATCAGGGGTTACATCTCATAAGTGCTTCAGTACAAGATCCCGATATACGAGATACATTGAGTTCCGATAGAGAGTCGCGCGTTATTAAATCTTCTGGTCATGATTTTATACTTAACTTTGCCAGCGATTACCAGAAGGGTGTTTAGGAGGTGTATAGCATGATGCGCTGCCGGAGCTATGTATTGGCAGAAGACTTGGAACTCCTTATTTCAAACAAGAATACGAACGGACATCTGGCACTCAGCTGGTGTTTACCTGCTGCCTGATTCTAATCAAGTAGTTGATAGTGAGTTAATGCATAGGCCTTGCCAACCATTGTTGTTTGGTCATGTATACGATACCTTCTTGGTTATACTTTCGTGTAGTTCAAGAAGCACGACACACTTGTAACTTACGCGGTAATATCTTTGCCTCCTTGAATTATCTATACTTTTTTCACTATGAACTCATTCAGAAACCTGCCGTCACTCTATGGATTCTTGATATGGGCCATGCCGATGTGCTAAAGAAGCTAAGGGAGAGGTTACGAGCCGTCGTAACCTTGACATATGAGCTGAAAACCAGGAATTCGAGGCTCGAAAGAGGCAGCTGAGATATGCGCAAATTAGATGTCTTTGCACTTTAAAGTTGAATTCGACCATATGCGTCATAAAACCATCATGGTAGGCATCAACCTGCAGTCTCTATGTCGGCCACGATCTAAAGAGGGCTGCATGTAGTCGGGAGTCGGGCCGAGGCGTTACGCTCCTCGAGTACTTGCATATACTTTCTCTGCAAGTAGGTTATCTGTACGATTCGGCTACTGCAATATATGAGCTCTGTAACGATATTTACACAGCGGAGCCGTCTTGTTAGGTACGTGAATCTTTCCGGCACTGTCCGTTCCCTGCGGCAGTATTCTTTCCTATTAACTTTAACTCGTTCGATTTCCGAGATTCAAGTTAAATATGTATTAGATCAAGGCGCAGGCGCAACTGCATTACCTTATATTGTCTACCTCCGTTCATTTGAGCCACCCTTCCAGACTCCCAAGGGCTGTGAAAAACCTGTGTCGAGAATTCTTTATGTGTAGGTACTTTCACCTATGTCAATCTTTGAAAACTCTGTGATTGACCCGCCTAGGAAACCCTTCCTTCTATGCGTTCTTTGATTTGGTGCTAACATGGTCTGCAAGCCTAGAATCCTGATTCAAGAGATTAGTTCTGGGGATTGTTTAACACGAGCGGTCAAGGATGTACAAACCGGTCCTCGTGTCAGTCGAAGGAATAACCTAGGCTATGTCAGTTGCATGGGAGCTCGAACCGGTCTCGGTACTACCAGGCTGTGTCTCGACAAGGTCATTGCCTTGAACGGTAAGTTGTTGCGTTGCGATGCGACGCATTAGTGCTAAAAAGTCAGAGTTCTTGAACTTCTCGGAGTTATTCTCCGCAAGTGAATCGACAAGCTGCTGGGCGGCATGAGCTAACTCGTCTCGGTTCTCAACCGAGTCTTTCTCGGGTGTGTCATTGGTCGTGGAATCAGCGGAGATGGGATCAAGACTGGTACTCAGGTTGTCATCGCCTCGGACACTGAGCTCATTTTGACCACTCGTCTCGGCTTCATCTCCGTTCTCACGCATCCATTGATCCATTGCGTCCTGAAATTCTCGTTCCAGGATGGCTTCGATTTGCGCATCGGTAGCAAGCGAAGCGTTGTCTGAGATGCATAATTAGTCTTGTATTGAACTCGGGTCTTTAGCTGTCACATACCAATGAACTCGGGTCCCTGCATTGTGTTATTAGCCTGGAGCGTCCCGGCTGGGTGGAAACCCGTAGGCTGGGTATGGAAGGGTTGGAAAGCGGGCTGCTGCCCCAGCATCCTCCCAGCAAAATCAGGGCGCAGAGGGTCGGCTATACTGGTATGTCCCATGACCGGACCATGAACCTGTTGAGCGAGAAGCGAATTACTGTGGGCGTCGGCAAAATTCATCCGCTGGAAATCATTAACCCAGTTGCCACCTGCATTTGGGGTAAAGCCTGGAGGTTGCAAGGTTGACTGCTGCGGAAAGAAGGAGGGTGCTTGAGCTGGATGAGCTGGATGAGACTGAACAGCAGCGGGGCGGGAATGAAGTTCCCAGCCTGCTGATGGTTGCTGAGGTAGCGCGGCATTGTGCTGCTGGAAAGCACCAAATTGGTCCGCTAGGCCAGAGTTAAAAGGAGCAGAGCGAAAGTTCTACATGCAAGATGAGTGAGTTTTCCATGAAACGGTGCCAGACCGGGAGGATGAAACAAACCTGTGCAGGGTGTTGAGGGCCCGGAGCAACGCGATCTTGCTGGTGAGAGCGGTCCTGCTCGATGTGACGGGCCAGGCCCTTGAAGGCATTCGATGGGCCACAAGTACTGTCCGCCATGGCAAGAAATGGACTGTGCAGCAAATCCTAGTGAAGCACCACCCCGAGGGTTCCAACGACAGGCAAAGGAAGCCTTTGCGTTGCTTGGTTCGGAGCTGCAGTTGCCAGTCTAAAGCCTTGGCCGTCGACCGGTAGACTTGATAACTGCACGGCAGAAAAGAGGGAAAACAAGAGCTGATACACAACAAGGGCTCGATATTATCGATGGCAGCGCTGGCGAATAGTGGTTATGCTGGTTCAATAAGGGTGCCACAGCAACGCTGAGTGAATGGGCGCTGGATGCACGGGCCGAGTTCAAGTCACACCAAGTCGCTGATATACGGTACCCCCTATATTTAACTTGTCTTATTCTCTCGTGAATAATGAAAAAAAGAAAAGGAAAAAGGAGAATGAATACAAGCTCCTATAGGTCAAGCTTGTTAGGTTGGTTAGAAAACAATGTAATTGTACAATAATAGTACACCTGGATGTGTGAAGTCGAGATCTGGCTGACGTCGCTATCACAAAATCATGCAGGTGTTTAAACCGCACGACTGCCTGCTCAACTGCCTAGGTGCTAGCCCCATTCCAGCCTCGGTACAATGGCAAATGCGGCTCAAAGAGGTGACTAGACCCCACCCATTTCGCCTTCCCCGAGTTCCCTGATTCATGGCGAACTGGGGTATGCGGGTACACGGGCTTGCGAGTAGCGCCAGCTGTAATATAGCGAGGCAGCAGTCGGCAGCTGGCAGGCCTTGCTTTGTACTGACGCTATGACCACTTTTGACTTCAAACTCGTAGAATTGAAGTCACTGATCTGATCTTCCCTGCCTCGCCTGTACCCACCTCACCTGGTGGGGCGCTGTACTCTAAGGCACGCTGTAGCGGAAGGTAGGTAGCAGCCTGGGCGCCTCATAGCACAAGGCCAGCTAAACGTCTGAAATGGACAAGTAGCTCTCAAGGCCATAAACAATTAACTGCCCTTTATTTTGGCCGGCCTTCAACCAACGAGCCCAGGAATCGTCTACTATTTAACTCTTCTACATACAGAATCTTGCCTCTCTACGATACCTCCTAACTCCTTCAATATGGTAAACAGCAATTCGATTGTCTTGGCAATAGGTTGGAGAGTGGCTAACTCGACTACAGGCGCAGGTAATATCAAATTCCGGCCACGATGAGATGATCGTACGTCATGCCCTTCCAATGGCTGCTCAGGCGCCGCCCGCACGTTCATATCGATCGCATGCGACTTGTATTCAAATAGAGCGCCGTTGATATCACCAATGCGCCTACACTACGAGCACCGCCATGGCTGACCTTGACTAGCACGATGCAGTCCTCGACTACTACGGAAGGCGGCTTGCAACATGTTCCTCCGACAAGACTATTAAGATTTTCGAGATTGAGGGCGAATCACAGAGGTTAATCGAGACACTGAAAGGGTACGCGCTGCTACACATTGGTGCTACACATGGGTGCGAGAGATCGAAGTGCTGACTGAGGAATGTCGTAGCCACGACGGTGCAGTATGGTGTGTCTCCTGGGCACACCCGAAATATGGCAACATCCTTGCCTCGGCGGGCTACGATGGCAAAGTCTTTATTTGGCGCGAGCAGTCGAACCAATGGCAACGAATCTTCGAGTTCGCTCTACACAAGGCCTCCGTTAATATGGTTTCCTGGTCACCCCATGAATCGGGCTGTCTCCTCGCCTGCGCCTCCTCCGATGGCTCCGTGTCGGTTCTCGAATTCAAGGACAACAACTTCTCCAACGTAATCTTCCCCGCGCATGGGCTCGGCGTGAACTCAGTCTCATGGGCACCGTCGACTACGCCTGGCAGTATTGTTTCTTCAAATCCACCAACCCCGGGAGCCCTGGGTCAGCGCCGCTTTGTGACAGGTGGCTGTGACAATGCCCTGAAGCTATGGACTTATGACCCGGCTACACAGAGCTACAAGCAGGAACGGGAGCCGCTGGTTGGCCACACCGACTGGGTGCGCGATGTAGCATGGAGCCCAACAGTTTTGCAAAAGAGCTATATCGCGTCAGCCTCACAGGACAAGACTGTACGCATTTGGACGAGCGATAATGCTACTCAGGGGCAGTGGTCGGTCAAGGTGCTGAACTTTGACGCCATTGTCTGGCGAGTCAGCTGGAGCTTGAGTGGGAACGTGTTAGCTGTTAGTGGCGGCGACAACAAAGTTTCCTTGTGGAAAGAGAATCTCAGAGGTGAATGGGAGTGTGTTAAGACAATGGAGGAATAGAGTCTCTAGGCTACAGCCAACGTACAACTGAACTTTCGAATAGGGGCAATGGCGGAAAAGTGTCGATCCGGGGAATGCCTGTCGGGAAACGGACGAAGCAGCAATAGCTTCGGACTGAAGAGAGATCCGGCTTCTGCCTATCCAACATTCCTTGGCGACTGGGGAGATATCGCATTCATGCGATATCCTACACGATATCCTACACCAGGCAGGGTATAGAAAACTAAGACCGACATTAAGCGAGACCCTCAAGGTCGTTAATAGAACAACTCTAGTAACTTATCCCAAGGCTTGATACCTCCCTAGTATGAACTTCCCATTGAGTTTCATTACCAGGTTCTGTTCGTGCTTCCTCCTGCTAACGGTGTACCCATTGCTTGTAATGGGTGAATTAAAAGACCTGTCCGGCTTACTCCAAGCTTGGTTCAGCTGAGGCTTATGCCAGGTTGTTCGTTTGCGTCGAGAGCTTGCTCTTACGTCTCAAGTACTCTCCATTACATTCACCTGCATAATCAGGTACTCAGCCAGTTGAAATTCGCCTAACTTGAGTTCAGCCTTAGTCTGCATATATCAGTAACTCAATCAGATATTCGAGGATTCATTGTTTGTTAATGCGTTAAGTGCCGAAGTCGTGGCGTAGCCGGTATACCAGTAGGCAAGTGTGCCTTTGAACAGGCACCAGAACTCAGGATATCCTTCAAACTATCGTGATGTGCTTCAAATAAATCCTGCCTGTACTGATTACCGAGATGCACAGCTCGGACGGTCTACTCTCTTGCTTCGAAGAACAACGTCGAGCCGTGACGCAAGCCTGGCAAGTTACAGAGGACTCTGGAACGACCCCGGAACGACAACACGCAGCACACTTGACGAAGTTATTATATAATAGCGAGAGTGTTTCTGCTCAAGCCCGAGTCTCTGATACCTCTCAATCCATAGTCTCAGAGAGGAGACTATCCAGCCTCATCTATCATACTTTGACTACACTTCTTTGCCTCATCTTCCAAGCTGCACCATGCACGCCGCTACCGTTGTCATCGCCCTCCTTGGTGCCGCCGTTTCACCGGCTATTGCCTGGCCTACGATCCTGGACGAGCTGCACTCTAATATTTCCGACATCGGCTTCGGACAGCAGCTTCAGGAAGACGACCAGACCAACCACTGGGTCGTCTGGGAGCAGGGCAAGGATCCTTGCACGCCCTTTGCGGTCCTTGGCTCGTTGTCCTATGGGCCGTGCAACACGACCTTCGTGATTCCCGGAACTACAGATCAGCGTAAGTAATACTTTTCCAGCCGTTCTCAAAGATGACCGCTCTTGTTCAACCTCGACGTATGACTGAGAGCCCGAAAATCACCCGCACCAAGACTGACGATAGTGATCATTGACTCTCATGGTTAATCTAGTTTCGTTCGGTAACTGTGACGACGAGAACCAGCCTAACGAGCTTCTCCGTGGTGGCCAGTTCGCGAGAAACTGCAAAGTGAAGAAACACTGGAAAACTTGGCATTGTTCGGGCTCAAAGGTGCACGACGTCGTCAAGCACGGCAAGTGCAAAGACAAATAGACGGACCTCGGAGGCGTTGGACGCTGCTCGACGAATGTCAGTTGTTTGTTCCAAGGTTGCTGGGCAGTATGGATGACAAGTTGTACTTACATGTGTGTGGGTTGGTCAATAGCATGATAAAAGTGGCTGAACAGGTTTTACACCTATAATACTTGAATACATATTGGATGATTTTGAAATTGTACTAGTTATTTTTCATTTGCCATGGCGCTGTATGAAATAGATATATACATAATGTTTATACTTCGAAATCTCAGCTACTGACTATTTCGTGAATCTCGTGAAGATGCCCAGTTCACCGGGTCTTAAGAGAAAGCTAAGTCACTAAACATACTAAGTATGTTGACCAGGACTGGAGTAGCTCCTGTACACTGTTGGCCAAGAAGAGAGAACTATGCGACATGGGCACATAGCGTAGGCGGCTAGCGGGCCACTAAGACTTCAGTGTGGAACAAGTTGCATGGGGCAACTGCCTAACAGTTTCTCTAGTACACACTAGGTGCGTTGTAGAAGCACGATTGAGGAGGTACCGCCGAGCTTTAGCAATAGGTGAGGTACCTACCTCGAGGTTTCTTACAGGAGGTAGGTACCTACTTGGAGGATGGTACAACTCTTCTTTTGAATGAATAGCTGCCATCATCTCTCAACTTGAAGTTTGATTCCAGACAAGTAGATTCCGAACTTACTTTGACGATGATGAACTGCTT
This sequence comes from Xylaria arbuscula, assembly GCA_022385695.1. Classification (NCBI taxonomy): domain Eukaryota; kingdom Fungi; phylum Ascomycota; class Sordariomycetes; order Xylariales; family Xylariaceae; genus Xylaria; species Xylaria arbuscula. Next base: position 178,745 of record MU279368.1, on the reverse strand, counting down.
CAGCTACATCTGTTGATCATTAAACCCAAGTCCACTCTGCCAACTGCCAATATTAGCGTCAAATCCAACAATTGGTCTCCTTTTCTCAGGCGAATGCCAAAAGCAGTGCCATCCCATGTTTAAGATCACATCCAATTAATGACCCCCACCGCAACGTCGCCGTCCGTAATCAAACTACCAAACACGGACGCCATCCTCTATTCGTGATCTCCCCCGACATTTCTGCTCCAACCCTGCTCTCTGCCTGTGCCATTTTGAAGCAAACCGCCGCCACGTTGTCCGACTCGCAGGAAGAAAGTCACGGAGAGTCCGTGTTCGCTGGGCTCCCGCCGACTACCTCCGTGGAACACGCGAATCTTGCATTTGCCTCGTTTGCCTTGAAAGCCAACGACAGCAGCGGGAACGGCGACGACAAGGACCACGACCAAGACGAGCAAGACGACGAGACCGACGAGAACCTCCACGGTGCACGTTCTCCTCCGCCCCAGTACCCCTACGCCAGCTCTGAAGCATCGCCTTCGACCTCCTTCTCGCGACCAGCGCCGCCGCCGCCGCCGCCTCCCTTTTCTAGCCTCTACGCCTACGCCTCGGCCGAGGATCTCGCCGACGACCACTTCAGGCTTCCGACCGCCGCTTCTTCCGCGTTCTCGGACACCGGAGCTTCATCCACCACAGCAGCCCCAGCCTACGCACCTGTAGCCTCAAGCTCCTCCGCTTCGTTTCAAGACACCGTCGCCGAGACCAAGCGCGCGCTTCCACAAGACGTCAAAGGCGAAGCTTCAGGTCAGAAGGCTGACGACTCCAGCGAGCCTCCACCTGCCTACTCCGAAGGCTACAGCCCACTTCTCTCTTTCACCTATCTCATGGCGGCCGCCGGGGGTGCAGCGAGTATTATTACTCAAGTCCAGCAGGGAGGACCTCCGATCAATTCCATAGGAGGTAAGCTCCCGTCATGGCCATGGTTACAGAGCGAATGCTGATGAGGTTGCACAGATGTCGGTGCCGATGAAACAATCGTAATGGACCTGAGGTAGGGCGACGTAGACTTGGGACACTGTAGACACATTTGCTGAAACGCTCTCTCACAGGGGCACACGTTTTGTTCTTTCAAGAGACGAACTACTAACGTTACCTGAATTTGTCCTCCTGTCCCTATTTCCCAATGGACTCTTTCCGGAGGGCCATATGGGCGGCTTTTCCGACGGTGATGCCGTCCAGGTCGATGTCAGTACCCTTAGTGACAGCCCCATTTCTCAAGTCACCCAAGATGCTCCAAACATTAGCTGCTCGATCGTACCCAGCCTGGCTAATGCCCCTTTCCCTCGCTCCTCCACTATGCGCAACCTCATCTCCAATATAAATATTCATTTCACTGACCTCACCTCTCAGTATGACCCTGCCTCTCTGCAATACATGCTCGATTTCTTCCGCACCGTGGCCCAATCCATACCCAATGAATCCTCACCCAGTGCTTCACCTGATGGTGGAGTTGTCCCCATTGACTCACTTGGTGGACGCAGCGAAGATGGTAGTAAGCGAGCTGGCATCATTGTTTTGAGAGAAGACCTTGACTTCTATGCCATTCCCCCTCGACCAGAAATCAACCAGGTAGATATGATTGAGGTCAAGCGCGCAGCATCCAGAGCTCTCCTGCAGCAAGACGGCATATTTTCCGGGCTAAAACGTAGCGACGAACCTGGGACTACCGAAGCTCATTTAATCGAAATGCTGACGGCCGGGTGAGTATTTTTTTTCTTCCATTTCGTTTTAATTTGATTGTCCGCTGACAGGAGAATGAAGAGGGTTCAACCATGATGATCGATGGGGTCATCGTGCGGGCGAACCGAATAAGGCGGTAGTCTGCAGCCTGGCCCTTGCCCGGCTTCGCAGTGACATTCGTGGCAACGATATGGGCAACAACGCTGTAGGGATGGCGCAGAAGCTCCTGCTCTTCTGGAGGAAGCCCGCTCGCCGTTGCTGGTGGGAAGGCGTTGAGCTGAACAATGTCGAAGGGGTGGACGGGCCCCTCAAGGTGTGGATTCGAAGGGTGTGGACACTTGAGATGAGTGTCATTGGATTACGATAACTTCATACACAGCGAGCAAGCGAATATGGCGTTGGAGTCTGGTTTTTGAACAACACAGGGTTGCGACTGCATACCAGAAGCTGGCCAGCATAGCAATGGGCAGCATGAAGATTCCGTACTTGGAGGGGTAGACCACCCGAGTCAGCGAGCGCCATGCATAAGACGTTTATAGGGTGCCCGATACTTGTGATGCCCTCATCGACGAGATACTAGCTTATATCAGCGGTATCTTGGGCTATCCATCGTCACAGACCACGTGAAGACTATTCGAGAATTGCGGCCACGTTGGGTTGATGAGGAAGGCTGGGACGCGAACGAGACCTAATTGTGGTGGATAGAGGTGAAGTGTCGTATTTTCTTTGTGTATCATCTGGCCACCCCATACACCAGAAGAGGCCTCGTTGTTTTGGTTCAATGTATGTAATATCTCTCAATACATAGTAGCATGCATGCGTATATAGTACTATAGGTATTGAGCAGTCAAAACCGATACTTACTTGGTATCTAACACTGATTTGTTTTATTCTAGACTTCAAGTAGGTGATTATCGCGGGCTATGTCTGCTTGTAAATACCTAAACATCACTACCATCACCTCTCTGTCATGTTTATTACCACGAGAACGGGACTAGATACGGGGGGTCTATTGATAAGGGAATTGCTATCACCAAGAATCTACCGGTAGCTGAAAGTGGGACTAACAACGTACATTAAGCGGCGCTCCCGTCTGCAAGTCAAGGGATCATGCCGTGGAGCCACTTTTATTCTTGTCGGTAGGTCGTTCTAGGTAGTGCAAGCAATTTATCATTCCACCGACTCGCGATTGACGACAGAGTCCTCGTCACGTTTACCTAATAATAACCTCTTGAGTTTATAGCAGTCCAATACCGTACGTCCTAACAGAATCCTCTCCTTGACTACATGAGATACTCTACATCCCTTTTATCCTTGGCAGAACAAAATACTGTCATCGATTGTCACTCGGGTGGCGGGGCACAAGCAGCATTGTCGACCAGGTTCTATTGGCCTTCGCCCTCATACTTTTCTCTCGCTTTGAAAACCCTTATCAAACCCAGTCTCTTGGCTGCAAGCTCATGAACCTCCCCCTGCGACCGTCGACGTCGACCGAGTTACCTGCCCAGTCACTTGAGCGTTTGCAGCGCAGCATGGCGGAGAACCGACATGCCGGCTCCGACACTCCCTCGTCAGTAACAGTCGGCCGCGACTCACCGCTGCTCCGAACCATCAACTCCTCCTGCTCTTCCCTCCACGAGATGCCGCGCATACGAAAGCTGCGGATGCTGGTCGCCGCCAATGGCCAACGGGACGTCGCCTACGCCCAGGCCATTGCCGTGCGGCTGTTGAAAGACGCCCAGATCGAAACTCGGGCTCTCGTCGACGAGGTGCCGCTGCGACTTACACACGAGATCATGGTCATGGAGAACCGAAGCCTGGCTACGGTTACCGTCGATGCAGACCAGAGGACGAAGGATGCTATAGAAGCTGCGCGCCAGACTGCCTTCGAGCTCGTCGAGTGGGCTGATCTACTGGTCCTTGCCCCCATCGACGCCGACCATCTCGCCAAGATGATGTCGGGCATCGCCGACACTACCTTGCTCGAAGTTCTACGCGCCTGGGACGTCTCCAAAAAGATCTTGTTGGTGCCGGGCATGTCGGTGCAGATGTGGGAGCACCCCATGACCAAGAAGCAACTCAGCAAGATAAAACGAAAGTGGAATTGGATCAAGGTCATGTCACCAGTCTTATGGCATTACGAGGGGCACGGGCATGGAAAACGTGTGGTGTCATGGGATGGCTTCAATGATCTCGTCGGTATAATCAAGAATCAAGCCGAGCTTATGAGTCTGGGTCATGACGTAGAGGTCGCCGCAAAGCAAGCCATGCATACCATCAGCCCCCGTCGAGTGGCCAAGACACTCCCTCCTGAGATATGGAGTCTCATATTTGAACATGTTGGTGACTGGGAGCTTGCAGCAGCGCTCAACATATATACAACACTCGAGACACCTACCGAATGGAAGAAAAACCGGGCTAACACAGTCGACCCTATCGAACTGTATATGCTCGACCTTGAATGGCTGATACTCTCCAGTCCAGGGTCTGATGCCATATGTCATAAGTTGTCCGAAGCACCGAAAGGACTCCGCTACGTTTCATCTCTGGTTGTCAAGCTCATCATGAAGTTCACACTCATTGACGTATTAACCTACCTCGAAACCCACCTGAGCAAAGTGTTTTGGGCCTCCTTTAGCGCCAAATTTCTCCCGAATAAGGCATCGGGGGTTTATGGGCGTGTGGATATCCTCACCTGGTGGAACTTGTCACCATCATTCTTAAAGAAGGAATATGATGCTGAGGCATTGGATAACGCTTCGCGCATGGGCTATGTCCACGTGCTAGACTGGTGGCTGCGCTCGGGTCTTCCCCTGAAATACACAGAAGCAGCACTTGAATCCGCTTCCAAGGAGGGGCATCTATTGGTGTTGGAGTGGTGGAAAGAGGCAGCACTGAAGGATGATAACATCGTTCTTAAACCAGGCCGTAGCCTTTTGACCGCTGCTCAACACGGTCAGACAGCTGTGCTCCGCTGGTGGGAAGGCTCAGGCATCCCCGTTGGTTACAGTGAAGGCGTCTGCAAAATCGCAAGTGCGCATGGCCAGACCGCAGTCCTCGACACATGGCACGAACTCAAGGGTGAAAAGCTCTCCTTCGACTCACAGGTCCTTGTGGCGCCTACGAAACAGGGGCACGTCAGCGTACTAGAATGGTGGAAGCAATATGCGCGGGGCGAGAAAGCCGGCGGTGACGGAAGGACACACAGAGTCGAGTATAAGACGTGTGATATCGAAGAGGCTCTCGAAGATGCTATTGGCGACCCCCGGCCCATTAGGAGGTGGTGGGCGCGCAATGGACTAAACCTTGGACTTGGAACTAGTGAGTGGATGAAGATAAGAAGGCTGTAGCCTGGTTGGTCAATATAATATTGAGCAAAATCGCTATCTTGGTGTATACCGTACCGTACTGCTTGACATTATGCATAAGCCAGCTCTGCTCAGCTGCTCGAAGGCCGACGTGCACAGTGCCGTCACGACTGAGAGATCGCGTGGTCGACTAGACTAGTCTGAAGTGTTTCTGCGTTATCCTTGGCTATTCATGTCGGCCTTATCAAGTTATGAAACCGTGTAGGTTATAAAAACCAGGTAGTTCATGTGCCGCGGAACTTAACTAAAGGGGGACCTTCAAGATTTACTGGATCTAGGCTTCAACTATAGCTGTATGTTGCTGGATCGTACTAACTCTGCGGCTGCTTATTGCTCCTTTTCGTCATTCCGCACGAAATTCATGTTCAATGTTGGCTTTGCATACAGTGGTAGGCACCGAGGAACCTGTCGATGTTGCAGGAGAGATGGAGAGGTCCGGATGCAACCACCATGAAGCGCCTTCACATGTCTCATACCTCACACCTTCCCCCTTCTGTTAGTGATTGAGTTTACACTGGGGTTTATTTACCTCGACTACATGTCTTATGAGTGCCTAGGTGGTCGGTTTATCATCTACTAGACCGGAGATCCGACACTCATACTCAACATCTTCAACGACATTTACAAGTTTCATTACAATACAGGTATTGAACCCAAGAGAGGTATATAGACAAGATGGACGTTCGCTGGTGTGAAAACGGATCAGGGAGTCCTCCAGACAAGCAGTGTGCGGGCAGACTAGAATTTAACTGGACTCACGCGGCGGCAGACTACCAGAAGCGAATTGAAGAGTTGGAAAAAAAGGTGAAAAAGTTGCAAGAGGAGATCCAGGAGCTGTTAAAACGGCCCTCAATCTTGAAATCACCCTCAAGCGGAGAAAAAAAGGTCCGGTTCTCGCTGAACAATGGAGAGCAGCAAGCTCGACCTACCTCGGCCAAGCGAGCTGCACCGAAGGAAGAAGATGACCCGGAGGTTGCAAAGTTGTGGGAAGAGTGCCCTGATCCAGTTGGGAGGAAACCGAGAGGTTGGAAGAAGCTGAAGCAAAGGATGGAACAAGAGGACCAGGATGGGTTATGGGAAGAAGACCCTGGCCCACTGATGATGCGAACTAGAGGTTGGGCTAAGGATATCGTGCTGGAAGAAGATATCGATAACGAGACTAAGATGAAGAATTTCGTTGATACGATCATGTCGAGAGATCAAGATTGCGAGGTCGTCGAGATTAAAGACGAGGATGATGACAAGACCAGGGTGGAAGACGTCGAGGAGTGGAACGATGAGGACAGGGCCAAGATGGAAGATGTCGAGGAATGGAGACCGGCAAGCCCTCCTATCGAAATACCCTCACAGTTCTCACCGTCGGATCTCTTTGCGCCCGCACCACGTATCCGACTGCCGCCATCATCTCCGGCCACGGCAATGGCAGCATCATCTATTCAGGCCACGGCAATGCCACCACAACCAGCCCCGGTCGCGGTGATGGGATCACCCCCGGCCCCGACCGCGGTAATGGGATCACCACCGCCAAGATCGCCCAAGGGAAAGGGAAAGGCTCCAAGCTCTCCTCTACAACAAATGACGCTGGTCGATGAGCAATCCTAAAGAGACAGCGCATGTCGAATTGTAACACGATCACTCGTCAACATGATTTCAGTCGAGACTCATTTTTTCACTTTTTCACTTTTTCTTTTCTTTCCGGTTTTGTCTGCTGAGGATTGGCTGAATGGACTTCCACGGCAGCTCCATAGCATACGAAAAAAGAGGAGCTGGGCGTTGTCGTTATCAGCGGCCGTAGTGAAGAGATGGCTCGCAGCTTGTGGTTAGGATGCTGAAAGCATCGATCGGACAATTTGAGTCCCCACGGTATCCAGCCTCGTTGATTTTACGTTGGCATGGGATGGTATTCTTGGCTCGTGTCGGATTTGGGTGCATATATGTTGGAGTATTGTCATGGAGATAATTCTTTTCCTGTATCATCACGCGCTGCGGACAAGTCTTATTTATATAAGAGCACAGACGCTTTTCATCCTCGTTACCTTTGTCTCTGGCTTCCAAAGTTGAACCCTTGTGCTGTACCCGCCGCACGTTGCGGCCGACATAGCTGATGAAAGGGGCATATGTGTATCGTAAAACGTTTGATTATTAAGTAACTACATTGCGGATTTTACCTCCATCGGGAAATATAGAAAATCATTCATCAACGGTGTTATCATGATAATTGCTGGATCTTTATTAAATAAAATAAACACAAATGTTAGCTTCCTATGCCTATGCCTTATAAAATGATCAACCAAAAATCGCCATAAAATCAACACCATTTGTTCCGAATATCTCCCTTAAAACACTACAATATAAAGAACGGTCATCACTGATGCATTGTCTGCACGCAGGTAATGTTGCGGATGCTCTTATCCACGCAAGCGGCTCATCTGAGGGTCATACAGCGGCTCGGCGGTTACAGTAGCCTTGACCCGCTGTCCGAAATATTCGATCTCGACGCCATCTCCCTCGTTTACCCTGGCAGGCAACCAAGCATACGCAATGGGCTTGCCAATCGTAAACCCGAAGGCCGCGCTAGTAACGTAGCCCTGCGCACGACCATCGACGAACACGGGCTCCTTGCCGAGCACAACGGAGCGCCCGTCGTCGACGGTGAGACAGCGCAGTTTCCGGGTGACCGTCTTCTTGGAGCGCCCGAAGAGCGCAGTCTTCCCGACGAAGGACTTGTCTAGCTTGAGCGCGAAGTCCAGCCCGGCCTCGTAGGGGTCGTGCTCCGTCGTCACGTCCGTGCCCCAGAGCCGGAACCCCTTCTCCAGCCGCAGCGAGTTGAACGCCGTGCGCCCGGCGGCGATGATGCCGTGGGGCTGCCCTGCTTTCCAGATCGCGTCCCATAGCCGGAGCCCGTTGTCGGCGCTCGTGTAGAGCTCCCAGCCTCGCTCTCCTACGTATGATAGACGGAGAGCCCGGACGGGGATCCCGGCGATGCTGACGTTCTTGCAGCGGAAATATGTCAGTCCTTTGTTGGAGAAATCGTCTGAAGTTACTGCGGTGATAACCTCCCTAGCGAGAGGACCCCAGAGACCAATGCAGCATGTGCCGCCTGTTATGTCGCGGACGTGCACTGCTCTATCGGGTGTCCTTTTAGTCTGGAGGCGTGCTTCCCGAGTGAAATACGCTGTGTCGACAGGCCCGTTTACACCGACCTGGTATAACTCTTCGGCGAGCCTAGCTACAGTTATGTCGCTACGCACACCCCCCTGGTCATCTAGAAGCAGTGTGTAAGTAACAGCCCCCGGCTTCCTAGCCACGGTGCCCGTCGTCAATCGCATAAGCAGATCCACAGCGCCCGGCCCCGTAATCTCAAGTCGGCGCAGCGGCGTCATGTCATACATAGCAACGGCAGTGCGAGTCTTCCAAGCCTCAGCGGCCGCGATAGGCGAGTAGTACCTAGAAGACCAAACATCGCGCTCAACAGGCTGCCACTCGGGTGGTAAATCCTTAAGCAGCTTCGCGTTCTCCTCGAACCAGAACGGGCGCTCCCACCCGGTTCCCTCGAGGAAGAAAGCGCCGAGTTCGCGCTGCCGCATGTAGAACGGCGAAACGCGCAGACAGCGCGGCGACTCGCGCGGCTGCAGGGGGTGGAGGATGTCGTAGACCTCGACGAAGTTCTGCTGCGACGTCTCGCTGACGAACGCGGGCGTCAGCTGGACGTCTTCGAAGCGCGCCAGCTCGCACTCCGCCAGGTCGATCTTCGACTTGCCGTCCGTGATGAGCTCCGCCAGGGCGCGGGCCACGCCCGCCGAGTGAGTCACCCACACAGCCTCGGCGACGTAGAACCCGTCGACGTTGGGCGCCTGGCCGACGAGGGGCCCGCCGTCTGGGGTGAATGAGAAGATGCCGTTGAAGCCATCGGCGATTTCGGCTTTTTGTAAGGCGGGGAGGATCTCCTGGGATAGCTTCCAAGCTGGCGCGAAGTCGTCTGCGCTGAATTCTAGGCGAGACGGCATGTTCTTCTCGTCTACTTGCTTTGGCGTTTCGCCTAGGGAGGCGGCGACGACTGGCATCGGACGGTGGCCGTAGTAGCCGATGCCGATTTGCGTGCCGTGTTCGCGGTAATACAGGTCCTGGTCCTGGTATCTCAATATTGGCAGGCTTGCCGCGTTTGAGTCCACCGGGGCATCTCCGTTCGTTAAGTGCCCATTCGTTGAGTCCCCATTTGTTACGTGTCCATTCGTTGAATGATCTCCATTTGTGCCGTCATTTGCGGGATTCTCAGGTGATAGAGGCGTGGTTTTGACATACTGGTGGGCCATTGGCAACAAGGGGATGGGTACGCCAACCATGGCGCCGACCTCGACTCCCCAGAAGCCGGCACACGATATGACGATGTCGGCGGGGATGACACCGCCCGGTGTCACGACGCCGGTAACCCGACCATTAGATTTCTCAATTCCGGTGACCGGTGTCGACTCAAGGTAGCGGACACCAGCCTCTTTCGTCCGTTTGATAAGCACCTGGACGGCGCGGGCGGCCAGCGCCAGACCATCACTGGGAATGTACAGACCGCCGAGGATCAGGCCACTGTCAGTCAAAGAAGGGTAGAGACTAAGGCACTCCTCGGCGCCAATTATCCGCGCTTCGATCCCCCAAGAATGGGCATAGCCTTGTTTCCGTTTGAGTTCTTCGAGTCTTTCCGGCGTTGTAGCGACTTCCAGGCCGCCGACCTGGTTGAAGCAACTCTGCCCGCCGCTTTTCAGCGATAGAAGCTTTTCAACAGTGTAGCGGGCAAAGAGGGTCATAGTCTTCGAGGGGTTTGTTTGGAATACTAGACCCGGCGCATGAGATGTCGAGCCACCAGGCATGTCCAGGGGGCCTTGCTCGACGATGGTGATGTCGGACCAGCCGCGCGAGACAAGCTCATCGGCGACATTTGTGCCGACGATGCCAGCGCCAATTATGACGACACGTGGTTTGGAGGTCATGATGAATGTTGCCTTCAGTAAAGGCGGTGTTGTCAGGGTAGATGGACATGTATTCGTGCTACTACACTACCTTCTATATACTTCATTATGACTATCTATCATCGCATATCAATATGCTTCTCCTCCAACGGCACCAGAGATAGTCACGAGGTAACTGTACGTAAGGAAGATCAAGTGGTTGATAGATAGGGGGCCGTATAAGCCGATCACGTGATCGGTATAGGGGCATTCATCCCCTGATGCCGGGTTCCTTCGGACCTCCCTCCTTACTGCACTATCAAACAAGACTCGGCGATGAGATAATGGTGCGTCATGACGGATAGGTAGAGAGTTCCCGAGAAAGGCCGATCATATCATGAGATTCCCTGGGCCTGATCAACGTGGCAGGATGAGAGCCGTCGTTGGATAGCTCGTTGGTAGTTATGTCTCACGGGGAAATCGTGAGGTGCTACGAGGCCGGCACGCGTAAACGAAATTAAGAATGCCCGATCCCTTGCTGACTTTCACGGGCGGGTGGCTGCAGGCCTTCCGTTGTTCTTTGTTGGTTCCAGGTCCTCTGCTGCCTGGTAGGTAGTACGCTCTAGTCCCAGCACAATTTCTACATGCTTTGATTCGTGCCAAGATAGCAGGCATGCAGGGTCTTCTGTCAATAAAGTCTGGAGAATTTGCGGGGTTTCCTATTTGGGGTAATACGATCTAACTTTTAAGGTTGGATGATAGCACAACGGTACCGAGACTCTTCTCTATACTCGTCTGGGTACGAGATCGGCATTCGGGATTCCCCACCGTACTCGGCGAGCTAGGCCTACCATCTTCACGAGGATATCAGTCTTAGGGCGGCGTCGCTTACCATGTTTACGGATGGTAGGCCGGGGAAGACTCCGCGCGCTTTCGCATGGCATGGGTATATTGTCTCAGTTAAGAAAACGCAATGCGTTCCCACATTACAAACAGAAACCTTTGGTTTAGTCATTGGATCCGAAATCAAGAATACCATGCATGTGTCTTCAAGTTGGCGTCCAATCACTGGACCGCCAATGTGTACTCGAGTTGAATCTTTGATGGTGTCTTAGGTCTGTTCAAGAAATTCTTAGATGAGGTGGCATATTCCCGGTCACGATGTACTAAACACCGCCTTAGTTACGAGATGCAGTATTATCTAGTCATCATCATTGTGCTGCCTACGGGCTTATTAGAACGCACTACGCATAGAACAATGACCGTCCAAGCCAATTTCAGGTATATATGATCGTGTATGTTGAGGCTGCAATGATACTCTTCCTAAATTTGCTAGAACGCTAACACTAAAATTGACTAAATCGTACATTGCTGAGAGCCCCTCCCTCCCACCAAGGAGCGCCTCCATTATCGGCGGATTGAGGGTCAAGCCAACCCAAATCCCCCAAGCTAACAAATTGTGATGGATCCGCATACAGCCAAGGCGTAGTATTGAACGTGAGGTTTTCGCTGGGCTCAAGAGATGCTTCACTCCAGTCGGTCTGTCCCGAAGCTTCTGCTTGGCTTGGCTTGACATGAGCCCGGCGGGATAGCGAAGGCGCATCTTGTCCTCCGTTAGCAGTGTCTATCTTGATCTCGGGTGACGTAGCGACATCGATCTCTAGCGTCGAACTTTCTCCCATGTCCTCCTCCGGAATACTAGGCATAATGGAATCATGCAGTAAGTCTACGGTAGGAATACCTTTACAGTCTGCGACACAGTTGAATTGTAAAATATCCCACATCAGGGGCACACTGAGGTAGAGCTTGGACGGGATCCACTCATCCATGTCGATATTTTGATACCCACCGGCGATCCGTGTCATATTGTCTAAGTTGCGGTCCTAGTAGCTATTAGCCCATTCTCTTTAGCTGTCTTCAGAATACATACCAAAGCCGCACATGCCGGAGAGAAATGCATGAACCCTTTCAGAAATCTCCTACATTTTGCGAAATCCGTTTTAGACTTCTGCCTGAGACCAGCAGCGGCAGCGCAACAGTAGTATAAGTGCACTGTGGCGGCAATCGCAGCTACATGCCCCAGAAATGGATCAACTAGTTGTACCTGCTTGTCTACAATCATGTCAATCATGCGGACGATCCAAGTGGCATGAAGTAGTGCGAGCTCAGATGACCTCTTCCAGAAGGTATTGGGAATTGCCAAATTCGGATTGTGTTGGGCACCGACGATATAGAGGAACGGGTGATTCAACACCGTAGGTATGACATGATACGTGAATTGCTCTTTTAGCCACGGAGCCCAATAGTCGTGGTTTCTCCTCAGCTCTTCCACTGTGCGCGCATAGAACTTGACTGAATCATATCTGTGGCACATCGGAATCCTGTTCTCAGTTTCCATAAAGTCAGACTGAACCACAGCGTATGTTGAGTCATGCCGCCAAGGTTCCTTCAATATGTTGTGAGCACAATCCGAAACGAATTTTCTCACGCGGCTCCAGACCCATCCTAGATGGATACCTGTATTCCAGATACCAGGTTCACATGATTCGGAAGATCCTTGGATTTCATCAGGCAGGGACGGCTTCGTTGAGTGTAACTCCGAAAGCAGTCTTTGACCCCCACTAGGTGAAGAATACGAAGAAGGACCAATATCGGTGGGAACACTATGAAGACCAGTTTGACGACCGTAAAACTGCTCAAGCAGCTGAAGGCTCCAAAAAAGCCTTTTCTTTCGTTCCATAGTCCGGTCCTCGGCAGTGTAGGCTGATTCGAGGTCAAGCATAGCTGACCGACAAAGCTGGAGAGCCAGACCAACGTGAAATTGACCAAGATTAATATTACCGTCTGTGTTGATGTCAGCCTGTAGTCTAGGAAATCCCGCAGAGTCGAACTATACCTATGAAAAAGGAATAAGAAAGCAGGCACAAGCTTTCAATTGTCTCTAGTACGACTGTGCCATTAGCAATGCGAAGCATGATTAGTGGCCTGACATTATGACCATAGAGCTGTAATTGATCCCGCTTATTGGAAAAGCGTGCTGTTAAACAGAGAATGCTGCAAACAAGCTCGTGGGGGAGCGAGCTGTAGTTGTTGATATCTTCCCGCTCGAAGCACCAAATTGGCTGTCTGTGACAGTACTTGAAATACAGATGGATCCCAGCAGCTGTATCTGCCCGGCCTGGGCGCGTATCCGAACTCTCGGAATCAGATAGAGGAATGGAGACATTTCTGTCAGCGTGATGCTGCCGCTCAGGTCCTGGGGTTGGGGAGTTGGATATTTCCGATCCCTCCGCGACGTTTTCAGATGATTGTTCTCGGGGTGTCCTTCTCGGAAATTCGGGCCTAGGCAAGCAGTTAGAAACTTGAACATTGAGCTTTTCTTTCGAAGTGTTCATATACAATTGTCCTTTCAAAATTAAATCCAATTTCTCCTCCAATGTGGCCAGCCTTTCTTCCTGCTAATTGTAAGGAAGATTCATAATTGGGGTTGTGCCATGTGTAATACCGATGGACCACCGCGTGAGGGGGGCTTTAGCGAGGTGGGATAAGAGCAAGGCTGCTTGAGGCGAGTGCAGCTAGAACAAGCTGGCTTTTCGCCGGGACATCGTGTCTTTTTCCTCCTATATCCAGGTTAGTATGTAACGCGATCAGACGCGAACAAAGACAAAATTAGAGCCGCAACTTAGCACGGACCTGCAGGGAAGGCAGGCATGATGTGAGCGTCGTCTGCCACGAGAACTCGTACTTTCGCCTGGCGGCGTCATCAAGCCAAGGAGACTCGTCTCTGAAAGGGGCCGGAAGCAGAAATAAACCGCCCAGATGAATTTTACTGTGAACCGTCGCAGAGAACTGAAGTTAGCTAGATCAATGAACTATAACTCTTTGTTTTGGCGCGTGCGGGGCGTTTTGGTGTATAGACGGACCCATATCATGGTCTAGACCACTGCTTTATTATCATGCGGAGGATTCGCTGATCCTGTGACTACAGTCGGGTATCATCGCTGTCCTAGCTTCCAAGACAAGGCATATGAGCTACCAAACTGAGACAAATGCTGTCTGTTTCCAAATGCCAACGCCACTTGGCCTGCTACCGAAGCTTCGTTGGTAGAGGTCACGAGCTACCCCTGATGACACTGACACTATGCGCCGCCAGGGACACTAACTAACAGCCAAGCTAATTGTCAGCCATCGCGCCCCATGTGCTCGCCCCATTCCTATTCGAATCACCTATATCACTTACTATCGCCGAAGCCGGTGATAAGGTCCGTTCGGAGGGGAGGGGTCTGTTTAGATAACGTTTTGCTTAGACAACGTCACGCCAAGAAGAACCGTTGCCCCTGATGCTGCTTTACTCACGCTCGTTATCTTCCGCAATCCGTACTAGCCTTGGGTGTGCTGTATCAAGCAAATCTATCTTCCTGGGAACGCTACTTACGTGTCGCCAACAACTGCCGTGCAACTGGATCGGTGCTATCTTGTTTGTCAAATTGCTCCGATGTAGGTGGGGTTATCTAATGCCGATCCGATAATGGGTGACCTTTGTTTTACACACGTGAATTCATTAGACTCTTGATGCTATATCAACACTAGTAGTGTGCGCTCTCGTCTTTATCGTGTGGGTTAGGTGACGTAACCAACATGCGGCCAATACCTCGGCTTCAGTGAATTGGGATGGTGAAGAAACAGTTTCTGATTAAACAACAGGTATCAATTTGGTGCTACGCTAAGTGCAATGCCCCGTCCCAGAACATGTGCGACACATAAAGGATCTCTCGTATTGGGTAAATATCATTCCCTAGCCAAGACACAGTACCCCGGTAAACTCCCGCTACGATTAAGTTTGAATAGATGCACTAGAATTCCACGAACGATCACAACGGCAGGGCTAATGATTTACCAATCAAGACCCTCCTTCTTCAGACTTGTGCAATCCACCGCCGAACAGAAATCGAGATCTTCCTCACTAGTCTTCGCGTTTCCCGGGAGTCTCTGGCGGGCGGGCCAGATCTCTTGTCCGGCCTTCTTTTCTTGCTTGTAGTGGTCGGTGACAAGATCGCGTACCAGCTTCTGGAAAAAGAGGGGACCTTGTTCCATCTTCGGGTGTAGCTCTCCGTTGACAAACACGCCAGCTTGGATATTCTTGTGCGCATTGGCGCAAAGGTATTTGTCCTCCGACATGACACGCTTGTAGATATCGCTGATTATTTTAAAGTCTTCATCGGATGAGTTCTTGTTCCGGTAAACCTCGTAGTGCATGATCGATGTGTTGGGACTCTTGGGAATGAATCGTTGTATAAAGAAGAAGTGCGGTCTGAATGTCGGTCAGTGGCATGATCTATATCAGTGTAATGACAAGTATACTTACGAGACATTCATTGAAGCATTGGGAAAGTAGAATGTGGCAGCCACATTGAAACCCTGTGCGATTTGTTCCGGTGTTGGGTTGCCGAGATGCTGAACGTAAGAGTTCTCAGTGATAACACCATAAGCGCTGAGATCCGCGACGGTAGGGATATCAGGGTGCGTAGTCGGGCAGTGATAACACTCGTTGTAGTTATCACCCAAAAGTTTCCAGTTATACTCCCCCTCCATTTGCCAGGTGTGGTCGAATACGTAATTGTCAAAATTGTAAGCCTTGAATCTAGCCTGCTTATCGATGTTCTTATAGTCTTGGTCCCATGCCGTGGTAGGCTTCTCTGCAGCCTCCATGTTTACCCAGATGAACCCATTAGTATCGATATGGGTGTGGATAGGAAAAAGGCTGTTTTGGCTTTTGTCGAACCCTTCGATGTCTTGATACGATGGCGCTTTGGTGAGCTTGCCATTGAGAGCATATGTCCAGTTGTGGTACTTGCAAGACAGGACGCTGTTGTTTCCTCCATCCTTTGTCACGACTGGAAAGGCTCGGTGCCTACAGACGTTGTGGAACGCACTGATAGATCCGGTGCGATCTTTTGCGATAACAAAATCGAAGCCGGCTACTTGGTATCGTAGCCAGTCTCCTGGATTCGGGAGTCTTACTTTGTGTGTTGTAAGAAGCCATTTCTTCGAGAAGATCGCTCGCCTCTCGAGCTCATACATATCTTGGGAAAGATACCATGAGCCCGGTAGAGCTCTAACGGTCTTGTTTTTATCATTCTTGGGCTTAGAGCGCCATCCTAAGCTAGAGAATCTTGACAGGTATGAAATGGCTATGGCAAACAAAGACGCGGAAAGTGTCAACAGAAGGATTTGGGGCGAATAGTAAATGGATAGCTCGGCCATAATGAAGAGTAGCTAATTAGTTTGGTGAATACTGTTATGATATAGAAGAATAGAGTCGGAATAGATTTAAAATAATCTAGGGCACGGCGGTCACACTCCCTTTGTATTTTATGGCATCCCCTCACCATTATCGGGCTTGGGCTAACATACACCGCCATATCTCTGCCTATCTCATAGGGCCCCTATTATCCCTTCCCAATTACAACTGTGACGATGTACGAGATATGGTAGGACACTCAAAGGCGGTTGAAACTACGATCACATGACCGGTCCAAACCCATTTACAGATTCTTAACGCTGCGGTGGAGGCTTCCCGAGATACGCTCACGTGATCGGTATTGAAGAACAGTAACTACTTGTTGCCATCCAGTTCACTGCTTTGTGTGGAACTGATCCTATTACAACATTGCACGCTCGGAACACGCGGGAGCGTTGTGTTCGTCAGATAACGTAGGACCAGTGTCAGATCAAGAGAATGCATGACGCGCCATCCAACTCCTGGTTTCCACGATCGGCAGTTTGAGAAGTGGAATGATATCGCAGCAGTGTAATGACTCTAGAACTTATTTACCAAAGCAACAGTATTTTTAAGGAGACTTACAACAACACTACTGAATTATCTTATATTTCCCACAAGCATTTAAGAATATTCTTCTAAGCTGACAGCTGCAAAAGTCAGTCTGAAAGATAGCGAATTTGGGACTTGTAATGCATCAATTAAACTTGATAAGGCAACTTGTTTCAGCTAACATGCGAATCTATCAACGGTAATTCCTACTTATCTTGGCATAAACGAGCTGATATCAAAGATTTAGTAAGTCTCCGGGATATAGTACATTATCTCTTGTTCGAGCTGTAAGATTTGCAATCACGAATTCAAGCTATCCCTAATTAAGAGCTCGACTTCCCATTAAGGCTCTGAGAGAGATCCCGCATCTGCTTCTCAACTTGTTTAGTTAGAAACTTTTTGACGGATTACACTGGCTAGACTGACTAGCCAACATAAGGACGACTTGATATGCACTAGCAGTGTAAATTGAAACATACATATTTTTCCTGCCGCTTCTGTTGAACTGTGATGAATAAGCACCCGAGATGCTCCAGGGTCCGTCGGCAACGGAGTTATAGTCCGGGTGAAAAGCCCCTACAAGACTTCTCTGCCTCCGCATTCCGATCCAGTTACACGTCAAGAAAAAGGTCTAGCCGTAATGTGTCACGATGTTTCTGCCCAACGCAGTTCACGTGGTTGCACGTCGGAGAACTTCGAGCGGTCTAGGCTACGGGCCATGGAGGTACTCCGGCCAATCGCGTAGGGTGTGTTCAGTTGTAAGATTGTCCTGTTCTTTGAACCTGGTATAGACCACGCCATAAGCTGGCTGCTTCTTTGACACTCAATGGTCGTCAGGTGTTCACTTTTCCGGACCTCAAATAACATGACTTAGGCACAGCCAGTAAGCCACTCGATAGGCGCGCTCTAGCAGCGATATCGACGTGCCGAATCTGTTTATTGGGTCTTCGCACTGTAATTAATTCTCCCTGATAGTGAGACTGAGATTTATCAAAATAATTGAAGCAGGTTGTAGTCAGATTGAATCAGCTCATGGGAAAACCCCACGGCACATAATGTGATTAAAGTAGTTCTAATTATTATTCATTTACAACTTCGAAGTTCTAACAGGATCTATCAGATCCTTCATTTCATGCCTAGGCCAATCTGCGAAGAGGGCCGGATCCGGACGTTGTCTATCCCAAGCCCATTTCTCCGTCAATTCAGGGGACAACTGGCCCTCTAGCATCTGAATAATGTACTTTCCTATTACAGGGAAGAACTTATAGCCGTGGAATGACCCACCGGTTGCAATGTACAAACCCTTCGCAGCCGAGTGTGGAGAGATAATGAAGTCGGAGGTTGTAGTGAAAGCGTCCCTGTCAAATTTGTCAGCCAAGTGTTTACTTCTAAGATATCATGAGACTCACCAGCAAATACGATGGTTTGTCAACTCCCAATGCGCAGTCTTCTCGCCGTAAAATACATGGTTGGCATGTTTGATGTCATCCTTAAGCCTCTTAGAAACCTCCCATTGAGCGTAGTCTGGCTTCGGAGGAGGCGATGAGACATAGTGACCGGGCAGCACTTCCCGGGTGTTTTTGAATATTGTCTGTCCCCACCACTTCATCTCACGGCTGTCTGGCGTTGGCGGAAGAGAGCCGATAAAGGGACCTATTCGCATAATTAGTTTCCATATGAAGTGGACCGTGTCTAGTAAAGCATCCTTACCTAACTCGGCAGTATACCCTTGAAAAGCCACCGGCATGGAACCGTAGATTGCATGTGCCTCATCGTCTAACTTCGCCATTCCCGTCGTGATGCCTCCTGCAACAATTCTGAATCCAGCTGCGATATTAGGCAGACCACTGTTGACGGCACTGTATTCCAGCAATGTCGGAGTGTACGCCCCAGCGCAAATAATAGTATGTGTAGCTTCCAAGTCCTTTCCCTTTACCGTTCGGACACCGGAACATTTCCCGGTCTTATCCAAAAGTAACGTTGCAACTTCAGCTACCTCGTACTTGACGCCTAACTCAAGCGCTTTGCGAGTAATCGCGCGCAAGGAATCTCCGGCAGCACCCCACCCCCCGGTCGGGTTTATAAGTACCTCCTTGACGCCGTTATAATCAGCACTGTCAAGTAGCCCGCCGTACAGCTTGCGCGCCTCTTCCACAGACACAGCTTTGATATCGGCCTTTCTCCCAAGACGCTTGTAGTTGTTGATGACGCTTTGGGCATAGTCATCACGACATGTCCATATTAGGCCCGTCTCATGGAAATATGGCTGCCACAAGGGATCAGACCTGAAGACATCTTGCGCCTCGAGTGCGAGCTCACAGTAGACGATGTCATCGTAATCTGCCCGCACCACCTTGTTCCAGTCCCATGAGGCTGCTACGCGAGTCTCGGCATCATAGGCGTCCCGATCGACGATCGTCACCGACGCATTGGGGTATTTCTTTATGAGATGGTAGGCTGTAGACACGCCAAAGATCCCGGCTCCGACGATGATGTAAGACCCCTTTCCGGATGACATTTTGAAAATGCAACGACGACGACAACAATGATGAACAAATGAACAACACAACGGATAGTTCTATTGTTTCTCGTTGTAATTCACGATCTCATATTTCGGTTTATGTATTCCCCCCCACCACTAACGGCAAGCCACGCCTTTCTGGTCAGTCTAAATATTGGTACTTGGCGACATCGTGCCGGTATCGCCCAATACGACCCAGTATTCCGGCTGTGTAAGTCGGCTCGGCGCCCGTCTTCATAGTCCCGCTCACGTGACTCGGAGCCTATATGGATGTTACCGGAAAGTTAGATAGATAGCTATTAGATGACTAAAGACAAAGCTAGCTCTGGAGTCTAGATTCCGAAGTTTTCCTATGACCTTAACTGCCACCTAGGCTTCCAAATGTTAATGAGATTTGGGACTGACCAGACATCCATGCCCAGGCATGGTAATGCATATAATGCGACATTAACCACGGCATATTTATTTATTTAAAGCTTAGCTAATGTCGATCGTTGAAACAAAATACGTAAACTGCTATTAAAAACTACCTTTATCTATGTGACGTAACTAAGACACGGCCCGATAAAATAATTAGACTGTGGTTTATATATAGTATTCGTCTCTGCCTAGCTAGCTATGTTGATTCACAACATGTGCAAGTTATAATGGCAAAATCAGAGTTAATCGTCAACCATTGGATAAAAGCCCCTATGGCGTAGTGGTAGCGCGTGTCACTTGTACAAGATTACAGGTAATGACAAGGTCTCTCGTTCGATCCGGGATGGGGGCATAACCAGAGTTCCTTTTTGCAGATTTCCCGTCCTAGCTAGCACTATCACACTAAGTAGGTAGGTAGTTAGTTGTTTTAGCCATCCAGGTATCTACAAAAACCTAAATAAATTTGGTCGTCGATCTGTATATTAACTAGTAGCTAACGCATTATTTGTCTAATAAGAACTACTATCTATTACTATTGTTTAAGACCCTCAGGGGGCGGACCGTTGAAGATATGAACGCACGACTTTCTTAGCTGGAATGAGCATATCAATTAATTAAGTACTAGTCGAAATTTGAATATCTCTGTCGACATGTGCACATCGTTGATGTTGTGTGTGTTATTGGCAACGGGTAAATAACATGAGCCGCAACACACGCCGTGATCGGTCTCACTGTATAAGTAAGCCATTTGATTTCGGATAGCTTCCCGATCCTCTACGGTTGCTGGTCCGATTAAAGGTCAATACTACACACTACATACAATACATGCTATCATTCGAACGTAGATGAAAGCGCGCTAAGCCCTGAGTGATTATTTACGGCACACTATAATTAAGAAGCTGCTGAAGATCACCAGAGTAGGATCATCTGCTACATACGATGCGAAATGTTTCAGTGACACTGTGAACTAATAATTGCTCAGTCTTACGAAACACCTTGGTCTTACTACCTATCAACTAATACCGTAACATCGTGAAGCTGCTGGGACTTGTTCGGCGGCGATGTTTTACCCTCAACGCTTAGGCCACCTCACACTGAATGCTTTGAGTGATGTCGTTCCACCCAAAGATCTCCAAATCATAGTGCCGGTCGTCATCGGTGACAGGACCGCCAACGTTTCTTCCAGAACATGCAGTATTCCTAATACGTGATTAATTGGGGTTTAATTTCAGGGCTTATGGCGTGTTACTTACTCGCTATAGATATAGCAGTTGTATCCAGTGGCAGCTCTCGCGGAGCTAAGACCGGTGGGAACTGGGACTAGAAGTACGAAGATCAAGTTGGCAGTTAGTAATCATTCTTGGTCTATAGGTAATTTGATATCAGAAATTCTAAAGCGTAACATACTGCATTGTCCAGAAACTCCACAGACATCGTGACAGTTTTCGAAATTGGGATCGATACAGTACGAGAAGATGAAAGTTGCATAGGCAGTAGGCAGAGTCAGAGCCCCAAAGCTCATAGTGAGCAACTTGAAGGAAACCATGATGGAAGTTAATGTTATTGATGAGTCGGGCTTTACTTAGGGCTGTTGGGAAGACGGGAGTTCCTTGGATTTATATCTCGAGACGGAGGACAGTTTTTCAAGGTATTTGTATTGATATGAAGTCGTGATGGATAGACCGAGCCATTTATATTGTTCAGTATTGGCATTGATCGGCTCTTTTCAGTCAATATTACACTTCATAGAAGCTCTAGTCTTATGAAACCCTGGCGAGTATGGATGTAACAACGGATGATTACCTCTTGCAATTCGCATGAATGTAGACATAGTGCATATGCTAGTTTACGTAGTGAGGCTACATAAAAAAACAGCGGTGACCTCACCGCTAACATAAAAGGCAATAATGAGCAATTCCTCGATTCCCATAAGGGAAAAAAGGCACACAAATACAGCTGAACACTTTCTACATATGATAAGCGCAAAGCTGAAAGCTGACGGAAGTAGGACTACGGTGCAGATTGCATTTTCGCCAAGATTCAATAAATATGCACATGAATCTGCTGAGGTGGAAGTCCTATTGGTTTATTGATTGATTTTAAGCTTCATTCTGACGGATGAGTAACTGACTCACACCCATTTGATAATACATGCTCTGTAGGTATATTATCCCTTACACTAGAACATGAGAACTAGGTGGAATAGAATGTTTCCCCACAAGCTTCTAGCATATTGGGTGGCATTTCCAAGTAAGCTAATAGCAATCATGTAACATCTAGACAAAACAAATACGGGTACGGTCAATGAGTCCCTGTTAATTAATTATTGATATCAGACATATACACGCCACTTAATAAAAAATGAAAAAATAAAACTCTTTTCTAGTTACAATCAACATTACCAGCGTCCGGAACAAAAGATTTCCTCATAGTTCAACGATCTTGTCTGTCTCAACATCATGTGCTGGCAGAGCTGGAACGCTCATAAAAGAGTTGAATTTCCGGCACTTATTCACTGCAAAAAGTTAATGATAAGCGCGCAGCATACCTTTGGGTAGATTTAAGGGGAGAGGCGTTAGGAGCTAATAGTTGATATCAAAGAGATAAATGTAAGAAATTGCGTGGCATCTCGTGGAAATTGAACCTGGCCTGTATAGGTCTGATCTCTGCAAGTATAAACGATAAATTAGCGCTCAATGCTGTTTAACTTGGTACTGTACTTGCCAAACAGTGGCTGCTAAGATTCAGGATACTGTTATCCTTTTCGCTCCCTGCATTTCAACGTCAACAAATCTTTAATGTACTCATAGCAGTATAACTGAATCTTCTGAGATATAATTCTCAACGTGCAGGCCTTTCCTTCCTTCCTTCCTTATTTAATCTTAACATTATTTTACTCAACTTATTTTTTTACTATTGAGGTTCCTTATTCTTTTGTCTCGAGAGACTTGTCGAGTCTCTTCAAAAGTGAACTCTGTAGGTACCTGTGAATCAAGGGTTCAAGGCAACAGATGAGCCTACGAGTTTCTCGAGTATCTGCATACAGATTGGCTGGGAAAGACTGTTACAAAGGGTTAACGATATGTAAGGGTTAAATAACTCGTTGTTGCGCGAGGAGCTACAATATCCTCTGGTGACTACTACTAGGCTATATACACACTGCTCCTTTGTTCCATATCCTGACAAAGACAATCATGACAATTCGATTGTTGTTAATATTTGCACACAAGGCTGTCATAGTGGAAGTACTTACAGAGGGAACTTTAACTATGGGCAATGTGAGAAATGTCTGCTAAGGACAAAATGTCACTAGATAACAACCAAATTACTTATTATCCTTCAACTACAAATTATCAAGAAGTTAAACTAGAAATCTTCTCTTTTTTCCTTCTGTCAGTTTTGGAGGTCTTCTTGGGAGGGAATTAGGTACCCTGGGATAGAAAATATGCTGTGAGGCCCCTATCTTGCCATATCTCAAGAGATATGCTTGGAATATCTAAACTACATCAACACGTCGATGGGCACATGTTTATATGTAAAGAAAACTCTTTTTGTCACAATGTACAAAGAAACACTTGTAGGTAGTTAGATAATTACCCACGAGGGTTGTCTGACCTTCATGCAACAACAAGTGCCTGTACCTGCCCCCAAAGTACGGGGTTCCCAACACTTTTGTGTTGAAAGTCACATCCTGGTAGTAAACGACATCATACTTGAACATGTGACACCATTACAGTTACGCGGCTTTGTTTGCTTCCCCCTTGTCGACTGTCAACACTCGAGCACATCGTCGACAACACTGTCGCCGAAGTGAACTGTGTGGTACTTCTCAGTAGACCATTCACTATTGTTTTCTGCCATGTGCCTTCCCTTAAAAATACTTAAGTGCAAATTTTCCATTCCCCTCTCTTCTTCTCAGGGCATCTCCTTTCAACTTCACTTTTCTGGGAGTCAAGACCACCACCCAAAGTTAAGAGACCTAGCACCTGGAGATTTCCATCTCTTCAACTCCTGACTGCAAATCAGAAGATCTCTCTCGACTTTAATCAGTTGCAGCTAATCAATACTAGCAGCTACACATCGTCATCCAGCACGTCGTCGCTGAGGCGTCGTCTTCCTGCTCGCATCTTGACTTAACCCGAATCACACAACTCTCCAGGATCATCTCCTCGTAAGTCTCCCTTCGCACTCACGAGATATCCTACAAGTAAGTACCAGTAATCGTTCTAATTAAAATACATCAGCATCCCATTTTCGAGATGGCATCCGACCGTGGTAGCGAGATCTCCGAGGTGGCACCCAACCCCCAGGTTCCAGCCGATGTCGAGAATTCCGAAGGCATTGACTTGGTTATGAATGCAAATCTCGTCCATCTTCACAGCAACCCGTCTAATCTCTTGTCTCAAGAAGAAAAAGCAATGGCCTGTAAGTGATCCTCGAGAGTTCAATTCATTTTCATCATCCGGACATGAGGTTTGGGCGAGATAAGACCTTCATAATGCTCTGTGATTAAACCCGAGATGGTATTTGCTGATCTCAAGTGTCTTAAAGTCTTCTATGAGGATTTCATGCTGGCCGAAATCTCGGAAGCAGTGAACAAGATGATCAACGAAGGACGTCACTTGGGCGCACTGGAGATTGCGCTCGATTACTCTTGTCGCATGGCCTTTGGTCCATACTACAACGACTTTCTCACCGCCGCCGCTGATCTCAACTGGTCTCCCGATGGCCTGAAAGTCGCGATCTTCATCTCTTTGAAAGATCATGACCCTGGACATGCACTTATCGAATACCAGAACTCTATGGAATACCTGATCCTCATGACTATGGAGCCGCGTGATGTCAAGTTCCATGTCGCGCTGAAGATCCTCGATCGTAGTAAGTTATTATCAGAATCCGCACCTCCTTCGTTTGGCAGATAAGAACACAAGATCCCTTTGCTGGCCTAGAACTGTACCTTTCTTTGGAGGCTATTTACGCGCGTGCACCATCTACAGACGTCACTCAAGATAAATAAAACTAACTACTAGTGTTCTAGTGTTCGCTTGCTACGATCTGTACGGTCATTCAATGGTCCCTGAGGCGATCTGTTTCTTGGAACCTTCGGACGCCAACTACCTTCCACCAGAGCTACTGTCCTTCGCATTGGACGTAGTAGCTCGCGACGCCAGTTCCGCCAGCTTCGAGAAGCCAGCTATATTCACTATCGGGATCAATAACCACCCTGGTGGCGATGAATTCTTGGTCATGGGTCACATTGACGCTGGTGGCGATGTAGCTCTCGACGAGGAAAGTGATTCCGATGAAGGAGAGTTGGCCGGTGAAGGAGAGCTTGCCGATGAAGGAGAGTTTGCCAATGAAGGAGAGTTTGCCAATGAGGGACAGTTTGCCGAGTGGTAGCTGGCCACCTGAACCTGGATGAGTAACTGGTTGGTGGCCGCTGGGACTTCGGAGTCTTAGTATGGGAAACCCATGCTGGCTATCACGTTTGCACTCGCAGAGTAGATTGACACGGAACTTGGCGGTGTTTTCCCGTCTCATATAGCTTGGTAAAGAATAGACACCGTACCTCAGCCCATCGGGCACAGGGATTAGGTAGTTTGTAGAACCCAACCAGTAAATTGAAACTGCAACTTCAACATCAATAATTAGCTGGTGACATGATCCGACATAGCGTTTTGAAGGTGACCTTGGTGTGGTAGTTTTGATCAAGAGACAGTGCTCGATTGGAATGGTTTGTCTGCTCTACCCAGGCTAGAAAGTCGAGGCTCAAAGTATTAGTGCTGCAAAACATAGTTCGCTACTATACACAACGCGTCTAACATTGTGACGCCTACATCAGCTCGCAACAATGACTCATGCTTCGGGAATTTTCCGGGATTTCCCTCTGCTCTTCACTAATCTATCTTTTCCCCTTGCAATACATGAGATGAAGGTTCGTCCAAATTTCCAGCCCCGTCACGAGCGCTTCTGGCTCTTAGGGATACCCCCCATCTAACAAGACTATCAAGCTGGGAAGAATCTCCCCTCAATTTTTCCATCAATCATAACGCGTGCCTGGGAGCCGCTCGGAACGATGATGGGACGGACCCACCGACTTATACCCCTCCATACCCCACGGAGGACTGCGCTACCGTTGTGAATGGGGAAGTTTGGAGTGGGATGTAGATGTAGCGTATAAATTACAAGCCTATAAGTAGAGTTGGGCGTGACGGAGAGAGACAGTTCGTGTTATTGACTACGTCTATTTCTTCCTCCTCTTTCCCCTTTCCCCTTCCTCATCCTGTTTCATTCTATTCCTGGGTATTATCCTTCCTCGTACTCTCACCCTTCTTCTCTTCACATTCTTAAACCCACGGTCCTGCAATTGTACTTAAGCTAGATTCTCCTTCTGGAGAGAGTGGACCTTAGTAAGCTAGGGAAACCTTAAAATGGGTGAGATAACTATCACTGGCTGGAGGACAAGGGATGTCCGGTTCCCTACGTCTCTAGACAAAACCGGCTCCGATGCTATGAATGCTGCGGGAGACTACTCTTCTGCATACTGCATCCTAGAGACAGACTCAGATTTTACCGGCCACGGAATGGTAAGTTTCCGCATTCGCAGCACTTTCTTGAAGTCCGCTAATAACCGAGCCTAGACATTTACCATTGGCCGTGGCAACGACATAGTATGCGCAGCCATCAACCATCTTGGCGACAGATTGAAGGGCCGCACCCTCTCCTCTCTAGTAGAAGACTGGGGCAAGACATGGCGGTATCTAGTCAATGATTCCCAACTGCGGTGGATCGGTCCTGAAAAGGGTGTCATCCACCTGGCGCTGGGTGCCGTTGTCAACGCCGTTTGGGACCTGTGGGCCAAGACTCTCGGAAAGCCAGTGTGGCAGATCGTGGCCGAGATGACGCCCGAAGAGTTCGTGCGGTGCATTGACTTCCGCTACATCACCGACGCTGTAACCCCAGAAGAGGCCATCGCCATTCTAAAAGAAAGCGAGAAGGGCAAGGCAGAGCGCTTCCAAGAGGCACTACAAAGCCGTGCCGTGCCAGCGTACACGACGAGCGCCGGCTGGCTCGGCTACGGCGAGGACAAGATGAAGGCCCTGCTCAACGAGACCCTGAGCCAGGGATACAAGCACTTCAAGCTGAAAGTCGGCGGGAGCGTCGAGGAAGACAGACGCCGACTCGGCATCGCGCGCGACGTGATCGGCTACGACCGCGGCAACATCCTGATGGTGGACGCGAACCAGGTCTGGAGCGTGCCCGAGGCCATC
Organism: Xylaria arbuscula; assembly: GCA_022385695.1. Taxonomy (NCBI): domain Eukaryota; kingdom Fungi; phylum Ascomycota; class Sordariomycetes; order Xylariales; family Xylariaceae; genus Xylaria; species Xylaria arbuscula. The sequence continues at coordinate 151,674 of MU279368.1, read as the reverse complement.
GAATACATGAAGAAGCTGGCGGACTTCAAGCCCTGGTTCATAGAAGAGCCCACGTCGCCCGACGACATCCTGGGCCACAAGGCGATCCGCGACGCGCTGCGGCCCCTCGGCATCGGCGTCGCCACGGGCGAGATGTGCCAGAACCGCGTCGTGTTCAAGCAGCTGCTGATGTCGGGCGCCATCGACGTATGCCAGATCGACGCGTGCCGGCTCGGCGGCGTCAACGAGGTCCTGGCTGTCCTGCTCATTGCTAAGAAATACGGTGTTCCCATCGTGCCGCACTCGGGCGGTGTTGGTCTGCCTGAGTACACACAGCATCTTAGCACGATCGACTACGTCGTCGTTAGCGGCAAGCTCTCCGTGCTGGAATACGTGGACCATCTCCACGAGCACTTCCTCCACCCCTCGGCCGTGAAGGACGGGTACTACCAGACACCGACGAGTCCTGGTTACAGCGTCGAGATGAAGCCGGATAGTATGGACAAGTTTACGTATCCTGGCGAGGAGGGCGTGAGTTGGTGGAAGAGCGATGAGGCGAAGCCGATTCTGGAAGGCGAGAAGATCTGAATGTACCAAAAGAGCACACTTGTTTAGTTTAGGCATTGCATAATATTGCTTTTCTTTGACTTGAAATGAATCTAGAATGCATGTGAATGTCGCTACCTACCTGCTCCCTCATTCACGATACCTTTCCGCCTAAAACAGAAGTCTGTAAACACTCCACTGGTGTGAGATTGAGTAGGCTCTGAAAGCCACCCCCTTCTCTAAAGCACACTTGGTACCACCCCTGAGTTTTCGACTCGATCAGTAGCTATCCAGTAAAGAATGAGTAATGGAGACGAATAATTGCGCAGTCACATGTTCTCTGTTACGTCGTGATGCCCTCATCTGCCTGACCTTCGTCTACATTACCCCTTTCCTTTTCAGACGAAGGTGAATCGCGCCATTTGGGCCTCGTTCTCTTAATTACTTGCTTTCCCACAATTGCTTTAGGGGTAATATAGAGGAGTTAGCCACGAGGCACCGGCAGCTACGGCTGTCACAAAACGCATGCATTCTAAGCCGTCTGCATCCATGCGCCGTTGCGGTGTGTAGTAGTAACCTATTACCACGTGGATGATGTCTGGAACAAAGCAACGCTTGTGAAATGTCAGGCAGCTCGCGGTAACCCTTAGTAGTAGCAAGCGTGCTTGTCTGCCTGCGAGTCGCCGGGGCGGCTTCGGACGGTGCAGGACGATGCACGTGGATATGTATGGTATTCTTAGCATCTCGCATCCCTAGATTCTTCCCGTGAACTGCACCGAAGCACGTGGCTCCTCTCCGATCCCCGTGGCCGACGAGCCCTGGGGGCGTTCAATGGGGTCTGCTTGGGACTTCCGAAGACGCGTGCTGGCTTTCTTCTCACCTACAGTAAAGTCCCAGGCTTGCGACCTCGTGGCTATTTCCATCTTGCATGCGTCCCCGAGGCTGTAGAGAACTTTCCCCAAGCATACTACGCTGAAGACAGTTGGGATCGCTTTGTTGCATCCATGCATGCCGTCAGAGGCTTGAGACAGAAATAGATGTTCGCCATCGAGATTGTTGGAGGGGATGTGGGGTGGCTTCTTGGGGTTATGTCAAGGCTGTTACGTACGAGCGTACTATACTGCAGGACACGCTCACCGGTGTGTCTTGAATGCGATCAGAACACGGCGAAACAAAGGCCGTAATTGGATAAACCCCAAGCCGCAACTGAGGAGCAATGACGCGCGAGAGTAAGCCTCACGTCAGGCGTGGTGATACCTTGGGTCGTTTCGGCGTCTGTGTACCTTCACCACTGCATGTCCAGTAGACAGACCACCAGTGCCGTTTGCTATGAATTGCCGATTGAACTGACCGCTCTCAACCCCGAGAGAGCCGAATACCACATACGTCGAACACTGCATATCAGACGCGCGCTCGCCCCCAATACCCCGTTGAGATCCTTCGTGGAGTATTACCCCCTTTGTAGCGTTGCATCGTACGGCGATTCTCGCCGAACTAAATATGGAAGTAGTACGCGCGCCTTATCGGAAGAATGTATGTCTATCATCTGACATTGCATCGTAGCATCGCAAAATGAGGCAATGTTGGGATCTTGCCTCATGGGTTAGAGGATGAATCTTTCTCTGTCGTAGCTGTATCTTCTCACTGAGGTTGATGAGGGCGGTTTACATACCAAATACCAAACAATGATGAACCCATTTTAAGGTAGGGAGAACCTGTATGGAGGGGAAAAGATTTAACATTAAGATTTAGATTTATCATTAAGTGAGTGTTTGGATCAAATAATCAACCCCGGATCTTTTAGTCACCGTAGTCACTCTCGCTCCGTTGTCCATCACCCCCAGTCATACCATCATGTATGGAATGCAGCGCCTTCAGCCATGTGTCAAACATAGCCTTCAACGGGCCGTATTCAACGTCCCTTTCATGTGTCCTCAGGACCTGATCTCGTAAATTCTCATAAGCCTCAATCATAATCCATATCTGTAACGCCGTTGTATCTGTACTAGGGTGACCGGGTGATCTGCCAATCACTGAAGACAACTCTTTCGTTAAAAGATCTAAGCACGTCTGTAGATCTGAATTCCCCGCGGGAATGATTGGTTTCCTTTCTAATCCCGGTGATGCCGTCTCGTAGCTGGTCCAGGATGGAGTGCTCGGTACCGAGGAGAGACGGGCGTTTTTGAAGTCTATCGAAGCTTCCTCGACTAAAGTTCCATCGTCAGAACGTGGAGAGCCCCTACTCCTTGAGAGTGACGGTTCGGGTAATTCCGTCACTGGCTCAAGGGGTGGAGGGACGAGACTGAGGTCGTGGGGAGTGAAGCTTTGATCGTGCTTGTCTGCGGTCGGGAAATGTTCGATTGCTCCCTTCTCGCTTCGGAAAGAAGCGCGTGATTCCAGAAGCGCCCTATATGACTCGGCGATACTCTCGATGGTCGGGACCTCTTGTGACGTGCCTTGAGTGCGCAATAGCGGGTGAGTCTCTAGCTGCCCGATATGTGATACGGGCGTCTTCGCATATCGCCTCCTCGCGTGAGGTAGGTTATTCGTGACAGGAGGGCCGGCCGTCTTCTCCTGGGGCGGAGCTAGGCTTTCATTGGGGACAGCAAGATGCGCGAGCTCAGGCACAACCATGCTTGCGGGACGCTCCGGGGTCTTTTCACTGTCTAGATGCCGCGATCGGCGTCTGTCACGGTAGAGATAGCCGTTCTTTCGGAAATCCTCGAGCCATTTGCCGTCCTCTGAGTGGGTGGGTGGTGGTAAGGCGGGTCGTTGCGGAACGCTCGGCTTACTGCCGCCGAATAGGTTGAATGATAATGAGTTTCTATGTGATTTGTACTCTGGACTTGGCATGTTGTCGGTATAATTGACTGACTGTGGTCGTTGTTGCGATTGAGTGCCGATTTTTTGGAGTTTTCTTTTCAGTTTCTTGCCGTCGGGCTTGACCATGGATGGCGCGGACCATAGCTGACCCAGGTATCGATCCATCTTGATTGATCTATACACTAAGCGCTTATGTTGTTTATGTCTCGGCGTAGCTGATTGTTCACTCAGCCATATATTTGTGGGAGCTGGAACAGTGGATGCTGGTATGGATTAGCTTTATTAAGTATACATATAGCCAGAGAAGAACAAAGACGAGACAGGAGTCTCGAAAAAGCCTCGTCGATGCATTGGTATATTATATCGAGCCTGACCGCCAAACTCGATCTGGTTCATTTTAAAAAATGCATGCCCTACAACAGATGACGTTAGGACGGGGTGCTGCGACATGACATGGGAGCATCGTCATGCAGGAGGGTGGACATCGCTCAGCCCAATACGAAAACCGGATTTGTGCCCTCAGCCGAGAGAGTGGAGCGCTGTATAGTACGCTTCATGGGCAAACCCGGGTAGTAGGCAGCGTGCTAGTGTACTGAGTGTATACGCTACCAGTGCACCACTAGCGCAGCCTGCCTGGTGACTGCCTGTACCGCGATAGACGGTGTAGCGGATACCAGATGGTGTGGGTGTGCACGTTCTAGCGTGCCAACAGTTCAACAGTTACAGCATGCGCTTGTCATCGTATTACTCCCTGCATAACATGCAGACGAACTGGCGGTGCCGCAGGATCCTTGTTGACAGAGAGCCCCCATCCAATCATTTGGGACACGACGGAAGGATTCAACCCCAACAACCTCCTCGCTAGCCTACCACTCGTATCTCCAACATTCCAGACTCCAAGTCGGTGCACAGCGAATTTTTCTCTGCCTCATGCACTGCACAACGCAGGGAGACCATGTTGCAAAGGGAGATGCAGGTGGCTTTTTAGATTGCATGTTCTGTTCTTAGTTGAACCAAAGCAACGGTAACATCGAGGTCAGCTTGGGACGATATTAATAGGTGGCGTAGTATAACTCTATAGTATGTATAAGCTGACGAGCAAACAAAGGCGTCTAATGAGATGGCTTTGCTACCTACCGGTCTCAGAAAATACAGAAATACAGAACTAGGGCTTCACGGTCTTGACTCTACATGTACTAGGTCAGATACACTAGGCCGCGTAAGGGACGGCATTCGCAAATTGCCCAGGTGTCGTCGAGACATTGGCTCTAGCATAAGCTCACTATGGCCCGATGTCTGAGCGTCGATACCTTACGGTAGTAGCATAGTACATGATAGCCTGATCCATGATGTCTTGCAGCTGCAGGAAACGGGCATTGACGAAAAGAAAACATTCGGTAGATAGTACATGCTACTACCATTGGCGTAGTAAGTCGTGAAATTATTTTCTCTTGCTAATGTGTCTCACTTAAAGAAGATAAATTGTGATGTGAAATTAGAGCATCTAGATTGGGCCTGGACTCCAAAGGGAGGATTCTTCTCTATCAAAGCATCCTCTATCAAATGCCGTTCACTACCGGGTACGTAGACAGATACCCCTACAGAGGGTAGGGTCTTTGGAGGGTCTTCTTCGGGGTCCCCACTAAAGTATTACTTAGTAGGGTAAAATTACAGTGTAGATCTGCACAATCAAGATATCAGTTGCACTGTCCCTACCCTGGAGGTACATAGGTACCCATCTAAATTGCATACGAATTAGTACTACTCTACGCGGTTTCGCGATACGAGTTGACGCGCACCCCGCGAATCACGGTTTGTTGCGTTGCCCGGCACATCACCAACATCCACAACAAAAACAACCTTTCGGTCTTTGGGTTTAGATTCTGCTTTGCCGTACGAAATATTGGTCGAGATTGTTGCATCCTACTGTAATCCAGTTTTAATTGATCTCTTCTCCATTGGTCGGGCCGAAACAAACTTACCATGCCGCTCATCTCGGGCGCTCAGCGCAATCGCGGCCGTCCACGACCCTCGTCCCCGGCCCATGCAGAGCCGAGCAGACGCATCGCCCGGTTACCAGACTACGAACCTCCGTCTTTCCCCCTTGATCCTGCCTTGCGTAGGGAACTGGTCGAGCTCTCCAATAACGCAGACACCCGAAAATATGAAGAGCAGCTGAAGCAGTCCATAACACTGCTGACCAACAACGTGCGGGATATCAACGATCGCTACGTCAAGAAGAAGCACGAGCTCGATAAGCTGAGGAAAAAACACAGAAGCCAAAGTGAAGATGGTGGCGAGGACCCAGAGGCCAAAAACCGCGGCCATGCCCAAGAAGAAGCGGTTATGCGTCTGCGCGAGGCGGTGCCTGCGCTCACGGCAGAGTGCGATGGCGCTGTACGCGAGGTCATAGATTTACGCGTCGAGCTCGAGGACGGTCGGCAAGCTATACAAGACACGGTGCGCAAGGTCGAAGCCGAGAGCGCCAATGCCAATGCCGCCGGCGAGGGCCAAGAAGAGGATGACGAGAATGTAGCCAAAGAGGAAGACGGCGAAGATGTTGTTATGCGCAACAGACCCGGCATTAAGGGGCCCCTGAGGATTTTGAAGCATGAGCGGAAAAAGGCGACCGCCGACTATGCCACAAAATCTCTAGAGCAGCGCTATGCTGTCGATAACGATTATATTGGTTTCAAGCGCCTCTGGTGGGATGCTGTGCATGCCGTGGACGGCAAACCTTTGCCCGATGCATCTAGGTGGTTTGCGCGCAATGACGCCGACGAGGAAGACGACGAGGAAGAAGACTTGGTTATTGCCGAGGAACACATCAGCATCTACTGTCCCTTGTCAATGGTTGTCATGGAACAGCCTTATACCAGCACTGTCTGCAAGCACACTTTTAACAGACCAGCCATCGTACAGTTCCTCCGGGGACAGCTGAACCACAGAGCCCAGTGCCCACAGACTGGGTGTAGCAAGGTACGACTGCCGTTTCCACCCCTTCGACGCCTTCTCTCGATGACAATGCCGATATTGACATGACTCTTCCTTCCCTACGCCAATTGCTGATAATCACGACAGGAAATCTCAATAACAGACTTTTACGATGATCAAGTCATGCTCCGCCGAATTAAACGGGAACAAGCCGAGAAGGAAAGGCAAGACGGAGAAGACGAAGAAGAAGATGGAGTAGACATGGACGAGGACGGTGACGGTGACACATCAGAACTTCAACCACGTAGCGTTAAGGCCGAGCGCGCCAGGGATCGGGGAAACCAGTTACTTGCAAGTCTGGGGGTTGATCCGGGAGAGGAGGATGCTGTATGAATGTCGACGTTTAGGCGACGGTAACTTCAACGACAAGAACGCCGTGCTATTCTGGATCGGAATTCATTGCTCTATTGCTGCTCTATTGCTCTCTAGCCATGCTATATACTCTATGTCTATAATGACGAACGTCTAGGTCTACCATCCCGCCATCTACCATATCTATTTCCCGACCGCGAGTGAGAGAATTTCTAAGTCTTCAGTCCTGGACCAATCTATCCGTCTACAACTTAGCCCGGGGCTCATCGCTCTTCTTAGGCGCACTGAGGTAACCGGTCTCTTTATTTGCCTTGTTGATGACATTCCCCTGATCATCGCGTCGAAGGCCCAGCTCCAAAAGCTTCGCGAAGACAGCTGCAAAGTCCTCGAAGAAGCGGTCCTTATCGGCGGCGTACGTCTCAACCCAAGTGCGGAACGAGGGATCAGACAGAAGACTCATGTCCGTGGGCAGCATCATGAGCCCCTCTTCCACCACGCCATCGCTTGCTTCCCCGACCTCCTCCACGTACACGAACTGCGCCACGCCGTTATCGAGTTTCTTGGGCTTCCACTCCTTCTCGTTGGCCAACAAGACGCGGAAGTACTGGTTCGAGAAGCGCGTCGGGTTGTTCACCCACTTGCCCTCGAATCCCGAGCGGTCGATGTGGCAGCGTCCCAGGTTATGCGCCCCGCTTAGCGCCACGATCTCCTGGTCGTTGAACCCCATGCGTCCGAAGATGAAGCGGAGATGGTCCGCGCCCTGCGCGCCGTCGGGGAGTCTCCCGCGCGGTGGGATTCGCGCCTGGTCTGCCTCCGTCGTGTCGAAATCCGTGCGGCCTCCCTTCCATGCGATCTGTGGACCTCCCATCTCCTCGATCGCCACGGTGGCGGCAAGCGTCCATAGATCTGCGTACGTGACCCATGGGTGTGCGGATTTGACGGGCTCAAGAAATGTGCGCGCGTGCTGCAGGCCTGCGTTCGCGGGGTCGCCGCCTTCAGTCTCGTACCGCATCCCGGCCCCATTGGAGCCGCCTGTGTCGCTCGCGGCGTCGTACGTCCCTGCGCTGTGCCATGCCAGCCGCACTAGAACCGGACCCGCGCTTCCGTCGTCGTACTCTGGTTGGTGAAGGAGGTCGCGGATCGAGGCGCGGACGGCATCGAGTTGTGCAGCCGTGGGCTGAGGAGGAACTGTGCCAGCATCGCTGGCTGTCAGGGACGGCGCCATCGTTGCTGCTGACTCGTGATTTTCTCCTTCGTCGTCTAGTCGAGGGCTTAGGAGGTAAGGAATGAGGGTCTCGTGGGAATATTGGGATCGGTGTCAGCTCGGGAAGTGGTTTCTTCGCTATTTCCTATGCAAACAACGACTTGGACAATTATTCTTAATGATAATAGGGAAGAAAACGAAGAAGAAGGCTATCTAGGCAGAGAAATCAACCTCGGCTCACTAATTGCCCCGGGTATCCACCGCGCACTTATCGTGTTAGTAACGGGGCGCTATCCATTTGTTGTCTCCTAGTGTATCCAGTACATGGACCAGATTACTAGACTAGACGATGACTTCGACCCTCTTTCACATGAATCGTCGGTACTGGATCGGCGACTCGGCCTATGTAATCCACTTACACGTGTAGTGAGCTTCAGGAGACCCAGGCTTTATTAGTGTACCCAGAGAGCAGGTAGCTACGCGAAATCACATGCGCTTCTTTATGATACGAGTTTGACACCTCAGCCTCACCTAGTGCATTATTGTAAAGGTTATCTGCTTATATAAAACGCGGTAAAAAGTTAAATTATTAGGGTGTTAAGAATATATATCGCAAATTGTTGCTGTATGTCGTGGAAATCTTGGATTTCCACATTCGCCAGATCAGGAAATCTAGCCCGGCTGGCCGCAAGTGAGCGAGCGTTCTCGTCGCCACATAAGTAAACATCAGCAAGCTTTCGTGCGCCACGTTGAGCGACTTCAACTTTCGTAACCTACCGAGATCGTTTCTACGTATATCAGTAATGTTGAACTTCTCGAAAATGGGAGTAGTATTCATGCTGCTGTCGCAATAGCACGTTACGATAAGACATTTCGCAGCTCGTGTTTGCGGTTCTTTCTATTGTAGCGGCCCTTGTACGCACAAGCACGCGCGGTCTCGATCAGCATAGTAGCAGAAGCGCTCCCCTGGAAATCATGCCGTATAGAATAGAGGCGATGCCTTTTTATATTTCGCTCCGTGTCGAGTTTAAGTTCAAGATCCGACATTGAGCGACCAATCAATTCCCAGCAAACGAGATCCTAGTACCTTCCAATTGGCGCGTTAGGGTTACTGTACATTATTAGTTATTGCTGTCCATCTTGGCTATCTGAACTGTTTTTGTCAGCGGAATACTTAGCAGACATTGTGATCTTTCTGCTTTGCTACTCGGTCGTGGAAGGAAAACGAAGAATCGAATCTATTAAGCTCTTGGCAGTAGGTTCGCTCCCAGACAAAACTAAGGGGTTCGTGGTCCACGCTTATGATGAATACGTACTCGACAAATAATATACATTGTCTGAGATACATGTCCAAAAGTTTGCGGAAACCCTTGAGGTTATCAAGATTCCTGTCGAAAGAAAAGTGAATATTTAGATAAATTTACAGTACCGGTATTACTATCCTTTCTATTTTAGGCTGCTGTGTGTCTACAACATACCACAGTCCAGCCTATGGTTGCTCATTGGTAGGGGTGCATAGCGCTAGGGCCGGGCCGTCGGGTAGCAATATGAACAGGGTCTCCAATTGAAGAATGCTTGGAGCTCCCTCTATTTTACTATTTTTCGTGTCTTCTTCTGTAATGGACAGATGGCTCATGCGACGCAGTGATGACAGACACGATTCAATTTAAACATATGATTCTCCAGGCCAAATAATTCTGTTCAAGTACGAACATATGAGGACGCCAAAACATATCAAGGGCCATGTCGATTCCATTGGTACACTTACGACCAAGATTGGACAAGCTGCTTTTTACTGACGATTGCGATTGGCATTGAAACAGCCTTAGACCGAAGGAATTGAATTTATCATACAAGCTCGATGGAAAGCCTACTTGAGTTATTCGGGGATGAACAAGAAGATGAATCTTCTATGACATTAAAACCCCCCCAAGCTTCGTTGATTCGGCCGTCTGTCTATCCGCAAGTGCTCTTGCACTCCTGCAAAGTGGGCTGAAGCAGAACCGGCGAGCTGTCGTTCCTCAACTGGTACTTGCAGAGCCCATCATCACCGCACTCGCCCTCCAGATTCGTGCTGGCATCGAAGCTCGCGGAGCCCGTTATAATCTTATATCCATTGGTAGCGTAGATCGTGCCGTTCACAGACAGCTGGAACTCCAGGCTGAAGTAATAGTCACCAGGTCCGTCGAGATCGGTATGCAGCTCGCGGAGCGTCATTTGCCATTTCGAGTTCGAATAGTCGTTGGCGACGGGGTTTGTGGTGCAGCTGTTGGTGCTGTAGCCGTATGGTGTTAGGTCATCCGCTTTCCAATGCAGCTCGCATTGCGCCGTGCTCGTCTGGAACGCCACGTAACCGCCGCCAGATGCGATCGGCGCCGGCACTGCCGGGAGTTGCTGCACGTTCGAGATTGTCAAGAGCAAGCCGCTGGCATTGGTGCCGTAAGGGCTCTCGTGAGGGTTATATGTAGAAACCGTAGATATTTGCCACGGTAGGAGCGGATACCATGGCGGAAGAGGTGGTAGAGGGAGGTCGTCTGCCGCTGCTAAGATGGTTTGTATGGCGAGTACCAAGCCGAATTGGAAAAGTCTCATCTTTCCGGTTACTCCAAAGGGATATTATGTAAGTTTTGATGAGTTTTGGCAATATAAAAACTTGCACAAGATATATTAAATTACAATTACCATATTACCAACAAAAGCTTCTATGCTTTTATACAAAACCAACGATATACGTAACAGTTATTCCCATTTTTGAAAAGTAACCGGTCAAGCTGAGATGTGCGTGTAAACTTCGTGTTTGAATGCAACATTCCTCTTGTAGGATTTCCGGCTATTGATGCATATTAATATTGAACATCTAGACCCGGGACCCTGGAGTCGCTCTGCAGTCTCAGGGCCATCACGACTTGTTGGACGAATGAGATGCCAGTGGAGCATGCACCGTTGCATGTCGCCGTTACATTCAACCGGAATACTTATTACAATGCATACGAATAGACATACACTGTATCGGCGCCGAAGCGATTTGGTGGCGTAGAAATCAATACAAGCATGTCGGGTAGAGCTAAGTTGGGTCAATGGTGTCAGTTCTCCGTCTAAAAACTTTCATTATTTTACCTAATTATACGACGTTAGCGACTCAACATAGACCGTCGGTGCTTTTTGTGTCTGCGATTCTCCATTGCAGTGAAAAGTATCACCTGGGATGACCCTTTCTGATAGACTGGAGAACTTCTCGCTTGTAAACCTCCGCTGCAGTAGCCTTCGGGGTAATCTTGAGGCAGTAGGGATGGCGCCTTGCCTGCGAACTTTTTTTTTTAGGTAGTTTTTATTCTTTCGGTGATCGACGCCCGCGCAGCTAGGCATAAGGTCGGATCTTAACTTAGCTTGAATACCTGCACAATTTCTGACCGACTCCGGCGTAGAGCTACCCCTAAAAATCAGATAATAGGCTATATAACAACAGCTTTCGACCAACCCCAAAATACCGATTTACTTATGCTAATCGGTGAAGGTATAGTTTCCAGTTTCAAATGAAAGCTTTTTGGCAATGACCACGCCATCCATAAGCCCTCGGAGAACTCAAAGCTCGTGCGTGATATGGCAACTAACGGTGTTATCGTAAGTCTGAAGGGTAATCCGCGACCCAACCCAAGGGGAGCTTTCCAAGCATTTAGTGGTTAACGCGACATTAATAAAGACTTCAAGATGATGTCTTACTTAATAAGTAAGATCAAAGCCATCTTTCACGATTGTCAAAGTCTTGGAACTCTCCCAGCTCTCTTCAATCGGCGTTATGATACTGCCATAGATCTGCTGCTGCAGTTCTTCCTGGCCGAGGTCGAGGTTCGGATAGCCAAACGCAAGCTTGAGACAGCTTTCCACGGCGTTGCAGTATTCCTGGCCCCCAGTCATAGCCACCTTGCTCAGGAGGCTTCGTACAATCCCGAAACCAGGTTCCGTCGTATAGTCAAATATTTCCTTTGGCAATGTTCCCGTGAGGTCCAGGTTGAATCCTTGGAAAATGATGTCGTCCATTGCCCTCCAGAGGATCACTTCGATGAGAAGCACGAACAAACCCCACATAAGCTCGTTTCCAAGTCCCTCGGTTCGTAACATGACCCTGGTACTGTGCTCGCAAGGGCCGGGGCAGCTGGGACGGTGACAGCACCCATCCTCTGGCGCCGTCCTTGATATGTATGTTCGAGTGAAGCTAACAGCCTCGTCGACCTTTGCAAGGTATAATATCTCACTAGTTAGTGTCATCGACAGCCATGGCGTATCTTGTAGCTGCAGAATACCCGACGCGATGACAGAAGCAATGGCAAGTTTCTGAGGCAGCGATGGAGTGCTTTTTGGGCGCCAGCGAGTCGGTTCTTTCATGATGTCTCGGAGAGAAACAAATGTGAGTTCGCAGCTATCGCGAATGTCGTCGATATGAAAAACACTGAATCGACCATACTCGTGAACCGATGGGTCCGTCAGGTATCCGCAAGTCTTTGATCTGAAGCCGTCTATGCTCAAGGTCTGGCATAACTTGTCTGCAATCATTTTAGGGGGCGGCGTAGGAAGCACAGGACCTTCTGCTCCTAGTGGACTCTTACTTATCACCTGGGGGTTGATGGTTTGTATGTCTCCTTCTATTGCAATTCTCACGCGCTTAGTCACCCTTCTTTCGTCCGTTGCCTCAGTTGCAGGACGGCTAGGGAGAGCAAAGCCCCTTTTCAGGGCCCCTGAAGATACATCAACTTGCAATTTAACTTCCTTCCAGTTCCAACTTCGGGCATGTTCCGCTCTGACATAATGTGACAAGAACACACGGAAATCTAGTTTCCCTATAATGCTTTCTTCATCCGCCCGCCAGCTTAGTCGTGGAGCGAATAGCTGTAGACTTATTCCGTGCTTTTGGGTACAAGCTCCGCACAGGCCTAGCTGCAACGCCTTGTATATGCTGCTGGCGATCCTTCTGAATGGCTCCAGATATTTTGCCCGAGATCGCTTTCCACGGCTTGGTTCAAGTCGTAAACTACTCAAGACTATAGTCTCAAGGGTTTGATTTTTTGAAATCAGTTCTTGAAGGGCCTCATCATATAACGAGCGCTTGATGACGAGCGACGCCCGCATGATGTTACGCTTGACGGTTCCGCCCGTATACCACTCCGGCTATTGATGTCGATTCGTATTAGTTAATGCAATTCGATGACGGCAAATCAGGATTCAAGATGACAAACCTGTCCCTGAGTATTCAATCCTAGGTTCGACTTGAGTTCTTCTATGATGGCCAGCATGTCCTTAATAGTTTCTTGGAAGACATTATACATATGATCCAGTCTCCTCTCGATTCGTTCCTTCGTATCATCATCCTGCCACAGTGGGCCAAAAGGCTGGTTGAGCATTGGTTCCAGCTTAGCTGGGGGCACGATGCCGCCTAGTAGAGTCTCACACGTATTATACAGCTTGCCGTGCTCTGTTTTGAGATTCCGGAGGAGGCTTTGGATAACCCTTACGTGTCGGCGCCATGTAGACAAAGCACTTTTACCGTCGTGATAGTGCTCGAGTGCCGAGATGATGAGAGGAATTATACCTAACACGAGGCCGACGGCCTCAACGCCCGACATCTTCGTTATCGCCGCACCTTTCCAAGGGGGAATCTATGTGATGATGAAAACAAGATGGGAGATCTGTTGGTAAGAACGAACGGCATGTTAAAAATAGTAAGTCGAAGCGCCAGCCCCCCACAGTCAGTTCATGCAGTACATCATTGGTCAGATTCCGTGACATAATTCAGCTCCTGGGGTCATTATTTGCCCGACGCCGATGTAGCAGGGATAATCATCCATCTTTGATGGCAGGATCTTGACTTCATTGCTAATCTGTGAGCTTACACGCCTGAGACTTAAACGAGCTATCAAGATTTTTTTTAATACTTACATGGCGGTTGTGATTTCTGAGTCTGTCGCGGGGTGTCTGCAGGAATTTCAAGCTACCTCGTTAAAGTCTTACGAGCTAAATGATGCAGCGCGCCAGAAACTCCGAGATGAGTTTGCAAGGTTCAAGCTCTGGGCTGGGAATATAGGAGCACATCGCAAAGGACGTAGCTCATTAGATTGGCGGCTCCGCGATGCATCGCATCTAAGAGACTTAGTTGTCAATCTATTGACGGACTTGAAGAACACACTTGACGATGGTACGTACAATCCTTCAAGTTAGTTATGTCTTCGGGTTATTCTGATCACCCTCACATGTTCGGAGCTGACTATTTCGAAGTCTCGTCAATAATAAATGGGAGTTTTGATACACATCTAGGTTCTCCTGATCATGCCTCCACAGATCATACTCTTAACTCTGGCGATTTCGATGAAATCGATAATGAGGCAGAAATTCTCGAGACCATGGCGGATATTGCAGATATAATCGGGTGTCTAATGAGGCTTTCAGTTTCTATCAGAAACCCAGCTCCACACGATCATTTCATGTCGTCAAGATTCATCAACATGTCCCATTTTGAAGAGTATGACATGGAACATGTCAAAGCTAAGCTACCACTCGCACAGCCCGCCCTGGCACGTCGGCTAGGAAAAGCGATATCTCAAAGACGGCAGTACTTCAAGTATCGTGAGGCTCACCATCAGAAGCTGAACGCAGGACTAGATCTTGATCCGACAAAATCCGAAGCCGGGGCTCAAAGCACTATTGCATCTTCTGTTCCGAATGCGCTCAAAAACGGTGACAAGAGCCACCCAGCCTTTGGCGAGCTCGAAGAAGAAGCGTCGAACTCTGGCGCTTCGCAGACATCATATGCAACTTCTGGGCCGGAATCAGGACGGCTTAAAATGCCATCGTTACCGAAAGAAGCAAGTGACGGTCCATTTGAGTGCCCTTTTTGCTACATGATGATATCAGCTAGCACCACCATACAATGGAAGTAGGTCATACCTGCCCTGAACCCACCATGGCGGAAATGAAGAGCTTAAATGCTAACAACTTCGGTAGGAAACATGTAAACGCTGATTTGCGTCCGTACATATGTCTTGAACTAGACTGTTTGACTTCCGAGCAGCAATACGCCAGGCGCCATGAATGGTTAAACCACCTGAGCCAGAAACATTGGCGCATCTTCGAGTGCCCCTATTCTTGTCAGGGGGCGGACTTCGACTCACGTGGTCGGCTTGAACGCCACCTCCGGCATAGCCATTCGGGTTTATCGGCGCAAGGGGATCTCGGCATGATATTTCACTTGTGTGAGCGCCCCAAGCCTTGGCCAGAGGAGGTTGAATGTCCTCTTTGTAAACAGGCATTATATTCCAGACGAGAATACGCACGGCATGTTGGGAGGCATCAGACGGAATTGGCATTGTTTGCTCTCCCTGGTATTAGAGGTGACGACGGAGATGAAGATGATTCAGATGATGTCACCCAGCATTTCAATAATGGCGAGTTTCCAGCTGAAGATGATAGTGATTCCGAAAAGTCCGAGTTAAGCGATGATCTAGAACCAGAAAATGATCTAGAAATACAATCGGCGTTAACGGATGACCCTGGACAGCCCAGTGCCGCGAACGAAGACGAACAAGACTTCAGATGCGCTACTTGTGGGCAAACCTTTGACGCCCTTCACAAGCTGGTGCATCACTCGCGATATCATGACCGCACGCATGAATGCACATTTGAGGGTTGTGATAAAAAATTCGGCACCAAAACACATCTCGATCGCCATATCAATGATAGACATCTGAAGCGTAAGGCATACCATTGTACGGAATCTTCCTGTGCATGGTTCAAGGGCGGCAAATCTTTCCCTCGCAAGGATAACTGGCGGCGACATATGGTTAAGAAACATGGAGCTACACCGCAAGACTTGGATAATATGGAGTTGTGATTTGGGTGATGATGGGCTATGCGATATTTGTGGACGAACCTTCGACGCCTCTCAACAAGCTGGCGCCCCATATGCGATATGACGACCAGTCTCACCAATGCCCCTACGAAGGGCGTGACTGGAAATTTGACACAAAAACACATCTTGGTCGGCACATAAAACACAAGCACCCGAATAAAATACGCTATCACTACACGGAAGGGTCCTTGCCTAAAGTGATTGTTTTTCGCGAGAGGGATGCTCCAGATCTACCAATGTAACAAGGATTTACCCCCGTGAATAGAGCTGTATGTAAGTGGCATCAGCGAATTGGCCGAGGAGTGTCGCTCTCCCAAATACCCGAACGAAGCTCTATAAGCTGCAAAATTTGCGAGCAGAAACTCCCACATGTTGTACGCCAAATCAGCCACAGGTCGCCGAGAATCTAATAATACAGTCAAAACAGGAACAACCATGGGGGAATAGATAGATCGGCGAAGATGCGCCACGGCAACTATGCACTGACTGCCAGCCATCGGTACACCACGCAGATGACCTAAGTCAGTGTATCCTTTGCCAGACCGTAAGGCTCTCCCCATGATGCGTTGGTTGTCATTTACCCAGTGCCCCTTCCCCTGAAGGCGGCATTAGGGAACGCGGCTCCGTAAATTATCGTCGCACAGCAAAACGAAGAAACACGGCCGACGACTCAAATCGCGTTAAAACGGGTCGTTCTATATTCCTCTAGACATCAGTCAGCAGGTGCCAGTGCTGCTATGATCCTGCAGGTGCTCAAGCAAGCCTTAAGAGCGTGTGTCAAGTCAATGTGCAAGTTATCGAAGTCTTTGGATATAACAGTGAGTAACTGTTAGTCGTGAGGGGTCAACAGAAGTCGAGGTCTCTAGAGACAAGGTGCGAGTCGGTTTATATGTCTTATTCAGCAACGACCGACTAAGCCACGTACTAGAGGTTTATCATGAACATCTCTCCCTGTGTACATCTACACCAAAGCACTATAGAACTGCAATAAGAACTGCTTAGTAGGGCCATGGCGGATGAAACCCGAATTCCTTAAAGCATCGTCTAAACAATTCTTTGAATACCTAACTGAGGCACTGACCTCACCGAGACATGTCTGATACCAGATGTTGAGTGTGCCAGTCTTAACTAATGTCTCCCGATAACCCAATTATGCGGCCGATTTCGCAGAATAGGCCTTGATTCAGCCGCATGTCTCTCACCGATAAGACACCGCTAAATAGAAAGAAACAAGATACATAGTTTGCTCACTATAAGAAACAACGGACAGATAAACACCCAAAACATACACAGCAAGAAATAGGAACATATTTACCGCTTTCAATCAATTCACCACTACGTATCAACACCCCAGAGAAAATAGACCCTGATTAACAAGAAAGAAAAAATACATATTGTAAACACCCAAGGTATGTGTCGAAAAAAACAGTCAACTACTGTGCACTACACTACACCACTGACCTACACTAGGCAGTGGAGGTTTCGGCTTAATATGATCGTCGGTCGGCCCGTATATAACGTCAAACAAACAAAAAAACTCGAGGGTGGGACTTGGCATATATACTGCTAGGAGGCACACGTCACGTTTATGTCATGTTCCTGGAATCAGCCCGCTGAAACGTGGAGAAAAGAAAATCTAAAAAAAGGGGGGACCTAGATACAACCTGTGTCGACAATAATACACACGGTGGAATTAAAAGCCTTGGGACCACGAGCAAATATGTAGTGGTCGTCCCCAACAACCCTGGTGTATGACATGGATGAGGCGTGTTCTGAACCTCATGACCGTTAGCCGCTACAAATCCTAAAAGACAAGCAATTTTTTCATGAAGTATCTGTAGCGTCAGTCCAGCGAACTCTGCGCGAGGATTCATGTGCTCAATTTACACTACACTTAAAGGCGAATATACCGCGACATAACCGTATAAGAAACGTATTCCAAATATATCAATCCACGCAACTCAATTCAATCATTTACACTGAACGTTCTAGGCAAAGTCTTGTCTTCTACCTCCCACGCCAAACGATATTCATTTCAATATACATTTTATAGCTTGCCAGCGGCAAAGAAGTCCTCGAGCGCCTCGATGACGCGCGCCTTCATGCTCTGCTCACCAGCGCGAACCCACACGC
Source organism: Xylaria arbuscula (assembly GCA_022385695.1). Taxonomy (NCBI): domain Eukaryota; kingdom Fungi; phylum Ascomycota; class Sordariomycetes; order Xylariales; family Xylariaceae; genus Xylaria; species Xylaria arbuscula. The sequence goes on along the minus strand of MU279368.1, from coordinate 133,786 downwards.
GAGGATCATACTTCTTCTTGTTGGGCTTGCCAGGGCCTTCGGGGTTACCAACTTGGGTCTTTAGGTAGTCAAGGTTGCCGACAATGAAGTCACGGTGACCGCTGAGGTAGGCCCATTGCAGGTCAGTGTCCAGGTTGACCTTGACAACACCGAACCCGATAGCCTTCTTGAACTCGTCCTTACTCGAGCCAGAACCACCGTGGAAGACGAAGAAAATGGGCTTGCTGTCCTTAGACACACCCAACTTCTCAGCAGCGTATTCTTGGTGCTTGCCCAGGATATCGGGGCGGAGCTTGACGTTGCCTGGCTGGTAGACACCGTGGACGTTACCGAAACCGGCAGCAATGCTAAAGTACTTTGAAATGGGGCTCAGAGCTTCGTGGATCTTCCAGATGTCCTCTGGCTGAGTGTAGAGAGAGTTGTTGTCGACGTCTTCGTTGTTAACGCCATCTTCCTCACCACCGGTGATACCAACCTCCATCTCTAGCCATAGGTTGACAGCGGCGGACCTCTTCAGGTACTTAGCGGTGGTCTCAATGTTGGCTTCCAGGGGCTCCTCTGATCTAGACAGTCAAGTATTAGTTATTGGCACTTCTGTCCACAAAAGTTTCTCAAATTGCTCTCGTGGTGTATACCAAACATGAAGCGCAGGAACTGGGTGAGGGGAAAATGGTTGTGGCTGGTCATATTCAAAACAAGCAAGAAATTGACATGAGCATAACAACTTACAGATCAATCATGTGACTGCTAAACAGGGGAGTTCCGTGCTCCTTGAAGAAAGCCTCTGTGCGATGTTAGTTTCTGTATATATCTGCATAGTAGTTCTCGAAACGAACCATCAGCGTCAAGCATGCCGTCTAGCCATGGAAGCAGCTTCTTGGCGCAGTGATCTGAGTGTAGAATGACAGGAATTCCGTATAGAGGAGCGACAGAGCGGATGAAGTGGGCGGCAGCTAAAAAAATGAGGTTATTCCGTGTTAGCCAAGCGAACAGCAAGATGAGGCAAATGAAGAGGAACTGAATTTACTAACCAATGGCACCGGCGACGGAAGCCTCCTGGTTGGTGTTGGAAATGCCCTTTCCGGCGAAGAAAGCGGCACCGCCGTTGGAAGTCTGGAGTATGATGGGGGACTTGGCGTCGCGGGCAGCCTCTAGAGTGGCGACGACGGTGGAAGAAGAGGTGACGTTAACGGCGGGCAGAGCGAAGCCATTCTCCTTGGCGTAGTTGAGAAGCTATAGACAGCTACAGTCAGCAATGCGGCGAGGCCGGTGGAGAGGCGGCACGAAACGCGGGACATACCTTGTAAACTTCCTCGCCGTAGACGACACCGGGCTTGAGGCCGAGCTTCTCGATGGCCATGGTGAATGTTAAATGACGTGTTCGGATGCGAAGTGGGGGATTGAGGAGAGAGGGCGGCAAGCTTCCAATGCGTGGCAGCAAGAGACGAGAGATGACAGAAAATTAAAAATGTTGATGATGAGGTATTAAGAAGATGGGAGGGGTTTGGTCAGAGGTTGGAGGAGGAGAAAGAAGTAAGGTGAAGGCGGACGAATTAGCTCAGTACAGTATGTAATTTAATTTATGGGCTATGATTCTATAACGGATACCGGGAGATGGGTGCAGAATAGTGGGATATTAGGTATATAGCTACAGGCTAGGGAGCCAGTTCTAGGTACATAGTAAGTTGTAGGTAGGTCCCTTAGTTAAAATGGGTAGCGTAAGTCTAAATCTATGTACATACATATGTCCACGTCCGTAAACAGAGTGAGGTTTGCTATCGCGAGACGGATTCTACGCCCCAGTACAGCAGTCATGCCAGGTCAGGTCAGGTCGTGTTTAGGAGGGGGAGGGGCAGTCGAGCAAGGGACAAGCACCTCTATGACTGCATATGATCACATCAGTGGCTACGAGTGGGCACCGACTTGGTGGTTCGAGACCGCTAGGAGCACGCCGACGGGCAGCGTGCACAGCTTGGCAGCCCCGCCAGGTCTGCAGCTCCGTGTGAGGTACCTCCCGCGCGTGCGCAATTACGCGGTCGTCGATGTACTGAGGGGTAGTTGCTTCGCATCGCCAATTAGGTATTGGTGCAGTCCGTCCGCTGCCCCGCTCCAACAAGAAGTTTTCCGTACCTCTTAGCGCACTGTAGGATCGCATCACGCCTCCAGCTCTCCCAGACTTTCTCGGTTGTCCGGTCCATTGTTTGTTGTCATTGCTCAGATTAGTTAGGACCTCCATCATTTCAATGTCCATTCCGAAATATCCCACGCATCATATTGCACGCAGCACTCCAATTTGTGTACTATTTGCCGAGCGCATTACTGTTGGCGATGAAATCTCGGGTCCTTGATTCAAACAACGGCCACCTGACTTCAATTGACCAGCCCCGCCATGAATACCACTCGTCCGACAAGGGGGCCTATGTAAGACTTAGAATTTTATATACTACTCAACGGTTGAGGCAGCGTTTTAGTATATAATAGGGCGATGCCCCTGAGTCAGCTTCAGCGTCAGCTCTATATCCACGCCCGCTATGATTTCACCCCCGTAAGAATTCGAGAGCTTCACATCAATTTCATGGCGACTCCAAAAACCATGCATGGCACGGGACCAACGAGAACACATCGCGGGTATCGTCGCCATTGTCGTCGCTCTATCGTTGTATATTGGGCCAATCAGCTGCGGAGCCCCGGCAAGGCCGCCGGCTCTCCTGCCTATTCCCCCACACGAAAGCGTACTGCCGAGGATCCATCGCGGCCTGCACCCGAAGTCTTCCGGACAATCACGATCCCGGTTCAATAGATCTACCACTCAGGCACTTAGCTCCCTTGTCTTGACGTTATTTCTAGATTAGGCCTGGATGGGATATGGCATCAGCTTCGAATAATTGAAGCGAGTCTCTAGCTCTTCCTCTATTGATAGGTAGGTTATTACTTGTAATATATTCTCTTTTTCGATAGAAAACGTTTGTCAATACTACCAGAACTAGAAGCATGAATGGAAATAGTAGCCTGAATAGGGGATTGAGGGGAATCGGCTGAATGGATAGATTCACTCAGCCTTTCTCGTTAATGACTACTAGCTAGTCTAGCTGGTCAGTCTATCAACAGTAACTTGCCTTCAATTGTATTAGCGACCACTACCCCAACATCGACTATGGTTAGTAGGATAATCACTGGCTAGACTCTGCCTTACAGGTGCAAGCCGTGCATCGTGATCTTCTAGCTAGATATCGCATCCTATTCAGGTGATTCTAACCGTGACCGCTAACAGCGGCCACGTGGAATATCTCCTCCCTTACCATGTCTCTAAGTGCTTTGATCGCTCTAGTATTCTAGATGATCAAGAAGAAGAACATGATGCAGAGGCTTAAGCATCTTTTACCACGCTGCTCACAACCTCCATAGAGGCGCCAACCAAGCTAGCTGAGCTCCTCGACATCTAGGAGACTGCCGGCTACTGACCATTCAGCTCGCCCACCCTATTAGAAACCTTCATCCTTTATTATGAAGCCGAAGCACATGCCAGATCGCCTGTCCTATAGCCTACCAGTTCTTTCGCGTCCCGGCCTTGCAAGGAGATTCCTTCAATTGCAGCCCTTTTGTTATGTGCAGGATCTATCTAGCGTGTCTATTCACTTACTTGGGGACTTTCTTCCCTACATTTAATCATCAGTAGGATTAACTATATAAAAGATTAGTATAACGCATATATTTCTGAGCCAGGTTACATGGCATGCGGCCCGTCACCGACATCTCAATCTGATCGAGATTGCGCTCACAGATCGCTATGAGGTAATCTGTGATGAGGAAGAAGTCCATATCGGAAAAGACCACCTTCTCGTTAAATAGTGTTGCCAAAGCAGCGGAAAGACGACTAAAAATGAACCAGAACTTAGTGTGACCTCTCCAGTCTATCCATAGGAAGACTGCGAGATTGGTTCTCTTGGTTAGACCATGAGACGAAATACCTCAACGTTTCGGGACACCTGGATATTCGGCGCTGTGTACCGGACACGTGTTCTGGTACGCAGGTACGATCAGAGATGACATGCAGTAGCAATGTTTTCCATGCTAAACACGGCACTCAATACCTCTAGCAGCGTATGAGGAATAGCAGCATATTTCCGCGGTAACGGTTCAATCAAATGCCTTCAGCAGGGTTTAATCTGCGCACTATGTGAATGTTAACAAGCAGGGAACACTGAGACGAGAGTTCCAAACTCCTCGGTTCCGATTGTAGAATCTTGATGTTAGAGGCGCTTTTGATGACTCTCGCCAGTGATGCAAATGGGATAGAGTTAAGGGGCTCGGGTCCGGTGTCCGTAATATGCAGCCGCTCTTCGTACCTCGGACGAGCGCTAGCGAAAGGGTAAAGCAACACGAGTTCAGCGAATAGCAAGTGCACAGAGAATACGCGATCTAAAGATGATGCACTTCTTTGTATAGTAGGTAATTCATGTATAAAGCACGAAATCATGTCCCCTAAGGAGTGGGGAAAATCCAACAACCTTTTCTCTATGCATCTTCTGGCGGCAGTTGAAGTCTACTGCAATTCAAATTCCGCTATTCCCTTTTCCAAAACTCTGATGCGAAAGCCGCTCGCCATGTTTCCCATTTACCGTATGCGTCTCTCATTTCTTCTCGTGGCTTCCAAATACTGAATCGACAATCTCCTGTGATCGAACAGCAAGGATAGATAGCAATGTATCGCTCAGCTATAGGTTTCTCGTTAGACTAGGTCAGATTGATAGTGATGTACTTTAGATAGACTTACCCCGTGGGTTCCCTCGCAGCATCCCTGAAGCCAGATACCAGAGCCCGGAGAAACCTTCCCGGGAGCGAACTGGAGGCCGTAGTCCCGACCGACAGTGGCAGGACGACCCCTGATCCTGGCATCGTACTTTTTGCGCTGCGGCCCCTCTGAGACGACCGCATTGGCGGACTCGGGGCTTTCGGGAAGGAGGTCAGCCACATCTTCCATCATGGTTAGATGGGCCTGTCTCTGGTAGCCTGTGGCGGCGATGACAAGATCGCAATCGAAGATTTCGTCCGCATCCGACTTTTCATAAGCGCCATCTTGGTGATCTTTCGTAAAAGGCCGTACCATCAACCTTATCTTGTCACCTTCAGATTCAGCCCCTGCGATGGTGCTCGATCCCAGGATGCGGTGAGGCCATTTCTTGCTGTCCCGTCCCAAATCCCGCTGCTGATCGTACATACGCTCATACAAGTGCTCAATCAGCTCTAGCCGAACAACTCCGTAATTTGTGCTACGCGCATCTCCTAGGAGAGACTGGCGAAGATCAGTAGACCTTGAGAATAGTTCGTCGACGTAGGAAGGGTTGAATATCGAGTTTACACTATCAAGAGTTAGCAGAAAATTCATTTGAGCTCTAATATATTTGCAGCATGTGGTGTGGGACCGCGCTTACAATGGAGAATCATCACTGGGCTTGAGAAACTCGGAGCGCATTATTAACGCTGTCCGCGAGTTAGGGTACAGATTCTGTATATTGTTGAATATTTCTGCAGCACTCTGGCCTGCACCAACAACGGCCACGCGATATGGCGCGTCTCGCTGGTTGAGGATCTGAGGCACTAGATGCGCATATTGAGAGGAGTGGACGACTCTGGGATGATTAGAAGGTAGGCACTTGGGAATCGATGGCTGTCCGCCAATGGCAAAGAGGACGTTCTTGGCTGTATATGATGCTACGGCCCCAGTTTTAGCATTTCTGGAGGATACAGCGAAGCTCGATACTGAATCGGAGGTTGTCCGCTGCGGTGAAACCGAGATGACCTCACTGCCGTATCGGACGACGTCATCAAAGGAGCTAGCACACCAGCGAAGATAGTCCTCGTACTCAACCCGTGCGGGAAGGAATGTGTTTAGGTTGGTGAATTCAACAAGTCGGTCGTTGTGGTGTAGGTAGTTTAAGAAGGTGAACTTCGAAGTTGGATCTCTCAAGGATGCCATGTCTTTGATGAAAGAGATCTGCATCTTCGCCCCGGGCAGGAGCATGCCAGCATGCCAGGCGAACTGTTGTTGTTTCTCCAAGAAAAGGACCTTTGGTAATGCTGAGGCACCGGCACCAGGTAGCTTTCCACTTTCGATTGAATCATGAAGCGCCACAGCCACGGCAAGACTAGCTGGGCCAAATCCAATACAGATGAGATCATGGATTTCAGTGGAGGGCGTGGGCTTTAGGTTGGATATGATGCTTCGTCGCGCGCCGTTCACGATGGGTTCGCTCACGACATTTTGACCGGAAAAACCATTCGAGATGGTGTGAGGATCGTCATCTGTAAGACTATGAGGCGCCATGATACCGAACGTTGCTATTTTCGGTCTGTTATATTTCTAGAGCGGACTAGAGACCGGCGGCAACTGTGTAACAGGTATCCGCGTTAGCTAGTATACTAGATATTCAAAGGTGTTTTTATAGTCTGGAAAATTGGGCTCTATAGTAATTTTTTATCATTAGGAAGACATCATCGAGTTGGATGCCCAGGGAGACAAGATCTTGATGATACGTTGTATGTGACATGGCAAGAAAGTAAGGTGACGTACCAAATTAGCAGGTGGAAAACCAGAGGAGTGGAAGATCTGCCAGAACGTCGAGTTTGCTGGTCGGTGAAGGTCAATCTTATTATACCCCGAGGGCAACTGAGAAAAGACCCATACTCGGTTGTCACCTACATGTACTCTCTTAGACCATGGTGCGGTCTAGTACCAGCAGGGAAAGCTTCAGGGGTGAAATTTGGGTATGGTGAGGGTAGTCGAGTGGAGAGCGAAAACACTGCTCTATTACAGATCTGTAGTATGCATCCTGGGACTTGTTCTAGTGCGAGTGGATGACTGGGAAAGTCGAGAGCGAAGAGGTTAGCCGGAGTGGCGCATTACATCTTGCGACAAAACGGACAGCGACCGTGGGAACGGAAACCTATCCTTCATAGTAACTAGCCTCCTACAGTAGGCAAGCGATCTACCCACTCCTACGAGAGCGCGCAGGTATTGTGGGTGTGGTCGTCGCTGCGTATAGACTTCAAGCTCCATCCACAAGCTGATGGCTAGATTCAAGGAGGAGAGGGAGGATCATGTTTATAGTTTGTTTACCTGTCAACTTATCTAGTGTTACGCCAATCTTGCATGTGGCCAGTTCTTTTCTATCTTTACATCTTTGTTAACTGTCTTTAAGATAACAGCCACCGGCTGAAGGTGTTTGCCTGTGTACACATTGACCAGGGCTGGGGGAGAAAAAAAAAGAAAAACATACTCGTAAAGACGATGCATAGCACCATGATGCAGCCAAGAGGGGACCATCCAGAATTGGTGGCGACATCGGCATTATCATCGGATCAGATAAGATGAGCGCGCATGGTGCTAACTGAAGTTGTCGTAGCGGCACCGTCGAGGTTTGGGAGTATCATTGGTGGCATGTGAATTTTCATGACCCAATTCTGCCAGCAACTCCACCGTTTTAAGCAAATCGCGCATCCACGGTCACTCACGTCTAGGCTGCCCCCACGGGTGCACGGAATTTCACTCGAGAGGCAGCGCTGGCGCAAGCAAAGCAAGAGACGCCACTGGCACACTAGCCAAGCAGCTCACCCACTCTCCCGGCCGAGACGTGTATTGTAGACACTTGAGACGGAGTCACTCGCCAGTTTACTCTTGGTATTCTGCATTTTGCGGGCTGAAAGGAGTTCCTTGTATTATGGACCTTGAAATTAGCTTCACAAGACCACGGGTGGCAGACTGGCCACTATGAAGAGCTCGCAGCTCAATTCGTCATTTTCACGATCGCATGAGGCGCCTCTGTCTCGAGAACGGAATTGTAATGGAAATTGAAGACGAGGTGGGGTGCACTAGAAAGGTGCAGAATAGGTAGGTAAATAGCACTATCCCACGTGATAGGCACGCTAATATAGCGTACACCACTCACTTACAGAAAGCTCCCGGTATGAGCTCAACGTAAGTCCTCCCGCGTCCCTTACACTACCACTTTACATGGAGGACACACAGCTCACTATCAACCTCGACAGAAGACCCTCGAATCGATCTTAGAGCAGCTGGCGCTAGCTTACTGATGAGATGGAGGTGCAACAAGAAAACGGCCTAGCCTAGGGTCTGCTTACTTAGTAGGGCCAGCCCAAAGCAGAGCTTCATTCCGGCTTTACAGGGTACCTGATCGTACGGTACTCATTTATCCTTGCTTGTGTTCCCCATATTAATCTGGCGATTTGACAGTGAAAATTTTATCTGATGATCAGATAAGATCGAGCCGGGACCTCGGATGGAGCTATGTTCCTTCGGATGACACTAAGCACCCGGCTCTGCCCAGCTTTTGCCGGGGTCTTCTGCCACTATCGGAGCAGCTTCGTCAAGGAGGAAGGTCATTAGAAGCGAAAAGAGGGAAAATAGTCGACCAATTCGTGCCACAAGCGCGTTTCACACGGTTATTGAGTAGTATTGGTGCATAATAGCTCGAGCTACGATGTGCCGTAGCCGATTCGGAGTCACGATGTGGATGTCCTGGGGAGCTATTTGCATGTCTGTGCTGCATCTTGTGCGAGGGCTGAGTAACCACCGATCACCCAAACCCACCTGAAATTTGCATATAGGATCGACGGCGTGCTAGAGACTCAGTCTCGTTGCCTGAATGAAGATCGCGTACCTTGGCGAAGGTCCAGCACTATTAGAAGGCTGCATTTCCAGGAAATTCTTGTTAAGCTGAGGCGCGGGGGCCATGTTTACGCGCCGTAGCCTGTGTACTCGCAAGCCGTTTGCTTTTGGGTAGATTCTTAGTAGCATGATATCGAGCGTGTAAAATTGACAAACAGAAATAAGTTGCTCTAATTTTCAGTATGGTATAATGAAAGAGACAAGCGTAGTCCTAGCGAGCATGGAAGCAGAGCCTCCGGAAGAGACATCCATCCAAAGGTCTGGCTGGAATACCATTATGTATTCCTGCATATTCGCTTATTATTTTGTTTTCTAAGCATCCCACTGCCCCCCTCCCCCCACCCCTTGTTGAGACTTTAGTCTTTTTCATCTCTCTCTGTCGGTTTAGCGTTAACCAGCCATGTCAGTTAAGCTTAGCCGCATTCGTTCGGAAACCTGTATATTCATGAATGTACTTGATAAGTATTCGCGAATATCGGAAGGCAAATGGAGTCTCGCCCCACGGCTTGTCGGCGGTAACATACTGACCTGTTTCCCTAGGTAGTTGCCTAGGTGCCTACGCAACTTGTTTACGAAAGAGGCCTAATAGATCTACCTGGGTAAGTACTTATAGTAGCTGATTTCCTGTGCATCTAAGTACCATTCCTGCTACTACCTAAGAATCTTATTCGCTTCTATGCACTAGTACTCCGCTTTGCATTTGTAGCTCCTGTCTTGGGGGCTATGGGTGCTCGTACTGTATCACAGAAGCCGATGGAGCCTGCGTAGGAGATATGACGCTTATTGCGCAATGGTTCACAACTCGTTCGTGACAGCATGCACCTCATCGTAGGAGAAGCAGGTATGTGTTACCAGGTAGGCAGGAGAAAAGATGACACATCGCTGGTCTGCACACACCCAACCGAGAGGAGTACCGGGGTAGGGTGTTTCCAAATTGTTTCCCCGATTGAAAAAAAAGGTTACCATAGAAAACCAAGAAGACTGCCTAAGTATAGTGATGAACCACCTGGGCATTTTATATAATATACCCAGGTAGCTACTAAAGCAAGCAGATGCCGTTGTAATTGCGAGTACGTCTCACAGCTGTGGGCAGCTGCAAGATTTGGTTTTTAACTTTGTTATTACGCGTAAAATATCTTGACTGTCTCAGTATCTCCGTTGCCTACTTTAAGCATCGAGAAGTGGGTGGCTTACTATTCTAGCCCTACGAGAATCTGGCCAGGAATCACATTTCTTATATAGTCTGATATTTTACCTAATAACAAGGACTTGACTGCAGGAAATCCACAGCTTAGACTAGGAGGTTACAGGTCGCATTTAACAGCAGGTTGAAAAGCAAAAATGACGTTGGAACCCCCACTAGCGCGCTACAGTCACGATCTACCTAAAAGAAGCAGTGTACCTTCACGGTACTTACCTGCCTACCTACCTACTTACAAACATCTGGAGTACCTTCTTCAGCTACCCAGGTAGGTAATTCTGAATATGCCTCATCCTCTGCTTCCCCTCTTCTCGACTGCTCCTCAGTTAGTATACTAAGCAGTCACTCTGCCCAGCTGCAGAACTGCTCACCAGTCGTATCCGCTGCTGTACATGTCATCGCCCATCTCTGGCTCGCCTGGGCGGAACAGCAGCAGGACAATCTATTTTTGACTTTGTGTCTGTCGACCCCTGTCTTTTTATCGCCCCCGATGCGATGCTGTACACGCAACGTCAGCTTTCCTGATATTTTCCAGAGTGTCGTCGCCGCCGCCGAGTTCGCTGTGAGGTGATCGAGCTTGCCGACATGTCTCTGGGCCACCCAAGACCCCTGCAGAGCGATGGGCTCTCCATCCTTAATGCCAACCCGACAAGGCTTCCTGGCCCGTGTCTTCTCCATGAGCTTATCCCACCACCGGCTAATCACCTTGCGTCTACTGCTATCGACTTCTTGTCTGAAAATGGCCGGCGTGTTGTCATCTCTTATTCCCAGCTCCATGCAGCATCCATCGCACTAGCTTCTAGCATATCATCCATTTTGAGATCAGTGCCGTCGCTAGCCGCCTCCGCTCTCGAAGGTCAAGACCCTTTGATCATCCCTATTCTATCCCCCCAGTCTCCTCAGCTTTATGTTGCCATATTAGCTGTACTCAAGGCTGGTGGCGCCTTTTGTCCGCTGAATACTGATGCTCCACCTGAGAGGGTGAGGTTTATACTCGACGATGTGAAAGCCAAAATTGTCCTGGTGAGTCGAGATCTCGCCTCTAAACTCCCTACGGACAAGAAAGCCCGCAGAATCATTTTCATCGATGATGTTCTGGATGGCCTGGAAACCGACAGGAACAGGGTTCCTGGCGATCTGGAGCTTAAACCAGAAAATCTAGCCTATGTTCTTTATACTTCGGGGTCGACCGGCACACCTAAGGGAGTTGCTGTCTCCCACTTGGCTGCCACCCAGTCTATTCTAGCTCACGATCGCCATATCCCACGATTCTCAAGGTTTCTCCAATTTGCAGCTCCAACATTCGACGTGTCTGTTTTTGAAATCTTCTTCCCCCTTTTTCGGGGCGCAACGCTAGTGGGATGTAATCGCGCAGAAATGTTGACTGACCTGGCCGGGGTCTTGGGAAGGTTGGAAGTCGATGCATGCGAGTTGACACCTTCTGTAGCTGGCAGTTTATTGAAGAAACGGTCGCGGGCACCGGGTTTGCGACTTCTTTTGACTATTGGGGAAATGCTCACTGAGCCAGTGGTTCAAGAATTTGGTGGTGACGATAATAAGATGAGCATCCTGTGGGGCATGTACGGTCCTACAGAGGTCTCTATTCACTGGTAAGGTTTTGTTTGGATAAAATCTCTTACAATTTGGCTCACAGCTCACGTAGCACTGTCCAGACGGCTTTTACAACCTCTTCGAATAGGCGGATAATAGGCATACCCTTTGACACAGTCTCGGCATTTGTCATCCGTATACACTCTAACAGCGGCGCGGATTTCCAAATCGACGTTCTTCCCGTAGGAGAAATTGGAGAGCTTGCTCTTGGTGGGCTCCAGCTAGCCACATACTACTTGAATAGGCCTGAACAGACTGCCGCTTCATTTCTAAACACGCCATGGGGACGACTATACAGAACCGGAGACAAGGCGAAGATGCGGCCGGACGGAACGATTGAGTGTCTAGGCAGAATTGACGAGAGCCAAGTAAAACTGAATGGTCAAAGACTTGAGCTGGGAGAAGTCGAACAAGCTCTATTACGGACGCCCGGCTGTCATGGTGCCGTTGCAGCGGTGATATCAAATGTCTTAGTTGCATTTGCTGCCATGGAACAGGCTTCTGGTTCGAATGCTCACCTTTGGGCCCAATGTCGGTCTTGGCTGCCAGCTTTTATGATACCCACAGATATCATAGTCATGGAACGACTTCCTCAATTGCCATCGGGTAAAATCGATAGGAAGCGATTGACTAGTGAATATAGTGCGCGAACAACGAATGTCACTGGGAACGAAGTAGCCATCGATGACCAAGAACGTCTTCTCTGTGAGGTGGCAACTACTATATTCGGCGAACGAGTTGACCCGCTGACGAAATTCTCCGCCTCAAAGCTGGATTCGTTGACCGCTATCGAGTACTCTTCAACTTTACGGGAAAATGGCATATTAATTACCCCAGTTGATATCCTGAAAACCACAACACCCCGAGAACTTCGGCAAAGGGTAGGAGATATTGGGAGACCAACTGCTCTTTCGGATTCAGATCAGCAGTCAAAGTGCCAATCCTTTAACCCTGATGTGGAAAAACTGAACTTGAAGCCTGAATTAGGGGATCAAATTCAAGAGATCGATCGTTTAGAGAAACCTACACATTTACAACAATCAATGGTCTCAGAAACACTCAAATACTCCCAATTATACGTCAATCAAATCGAATTCGAGCTGAATTCGCACGTCTCGCTAGATGTACTGCAATTGAACCTTAGAAAGTTGGCGGAATGCAATGAAATTCTTCGAACTGGTTTTGCTTTTGTAGAAAATCAATTATGCCAGGTAATTTGGAAACGGCTAGATGATGCCCAACTTTGTGATAGCACGGATGGAACAAGGTTCATGGACGGAGTCAAAGACATTGAGGCTTTTCTCCTTCGTCCGTTGAGGATAGAAATTCGGTATGCGGGCTCAGAGAAAAAGGGCTTCATATTACTTCTAACGCTGCACCATGCGATTTATGATGGATGGACAATTGACCTCATCATTCAAGACCTATCGCTTCTCCTGAGTGGTGGTCTGCCAATCAAAAGACCTCAGTTCTCGCAAGTTATGACGCAATTTTACTCCGACTTCCAAGTCAACAATATTGAGTCGATGGAGTTCTGGACCGAACACCTTCGCGGGGTTGGAGCTGGTGCGGCGTTGAACTTCAGAACTATAGCTGTTTCTGAGAAGCAACAACGAACTGTCATTACAGCAAATATACCTCTTCATCCTCAAACACTGAAGGATCTTTCGCTAAAAATTTCAGTGGGACCCCAAGTCCTCTTCCAGGCCGCTCTTGTGTGGCTATGGGCCGCGATTCAAGGTCGCGAAGATATCACAATTGGTTGTGTCTCATCAGGTCGAAGTCTTCCTTTAGCTGGGATAGACAAGCTTATGGGACCGTGTATGACGACCCTACCCCTTCGAATCAACATCTCAAAGTACAGGACTATTATCGAGCTTCTCTGGAGCATCCACTCAATCAATCGGAAAACTCTCCAGCATGGCCATGTTCCTCTCTCCGAAATAAACAAAGCTGCCGGTCTGTCGAGTGGTTCAAAGTTATTTGATGTTATCTTTGCCTATCAAGAATCACTCGTTAGCCGCAAACAACAACTAAACGTCGTACGAGAGACCTGGCATCGTGATGCAACAGAAGCTAAGCTAGTAGTTGAAGTTCAACCCTGCGGTGACCACTTCATCTGTCAAGCAACGTCACAAGTAGATGTGCTTCCACAGGCTCTGGTCGAAGCTTTTCTAAACCATTTTGGGCGCCTTGTTAGCAATTTCATCAGTCATCTCGATCTTGATACTCTAATTGAGACCATACCCGAATATTTTCCTATTGATAGCTTGTCCCACTTCAATCGCAACCCGAGGACAGTGGAAACATATTCCAGTATACCAGAAATGATAGAGAGGTCTGCATCACAATTCCCATCGGCAACAGCGCTGCACTTTGGAACGTCAATAAATTCATTGACCGTGGAATCAAAATTGTTGTCATATCACGACCTGAACTCCAGGGCAAACCAAATTGCTCGTCACCTTCAACATTGTGACATTACTTCTGGCGGCGTCATTGCTATTATGATGGAGAAATCGCCCTTGCTTTATTGCAGTATACTAGGTATACTTAAGACTGGATGTGCATATCTTCCCATTCTTCCCAGCACGCCGCCCGAGAGAGTGAAAGTTATCCTTGACCAAGCTGAACCACTTCTATGCGTCGTAGACACAAAGTCGTCCTCCCATATACTTAGCCGAGAATTTCCCAAGATAATCGATCTTGAAATCGTCGTTCTCGCATCCTATTCGATTACCAATATTGGTATATACGGCAGGCCGTCTGACCTGGCATATGTCATTTATACTAGGTACGAACCAGAGAGTATTTATTCTTCACCCTTTTTGCCTCGCTACTAACAGACTTTAAGTGGCACGACCGGCACCCCAAAAGGCGTCGCAGTCACTAACAGAAATATTCTGAGTAACATCAGTGTCCTTTCGGACATTTACCCGCATGATCCATCCAGTAGAATGTTACAAGCCTGCTCACAGGCATTCGATGTTTCCGTTTTCGAGATATTTTTTACTTGGGCTAATGGCATGTGCTTATGTGCCGCTACGAACGATACGATATTTGAAGACTTTGAACATGCAGTGAGAGTATTCGGTATCACCCATCTCAGCTTAACTGTCACAGTGGCATCCTTATTAAACCCGCATAATGTTCCTACAGTCAAATTTCTGGTCACGTCTGGGGAGCCAATGACCGACGAAGTACTCAATAAGTGGTCAGAGTATCTCTACCAAGGTAAACCCGTCAACATTAAACTTCTCCGCAGGCTTTCAGACAGCTAACAGGAGAAGGTTATGGCCCTTCCGAGACAACCAATATTTGCACAGTCCGCAAGGTTTCTAAAGGTGACTCATCACAGTATCTCGGGTGGTCTTTCCAAAATACATCTACATTTGTTCTACACCTGAATTCTACCCACCTCGTTCCATTAGGGTGTACAGGTGAGTTATGCTTTGGTGGTGACCAAGTGGCAGCTGGTTATTTGAGACTCCCCGAAGAAACTGCCGCAAGGTTTATTGATCACCCTCAATACGGCCGGCTGTACCGATCCGGAGATCTAGGCCATATGCTACTCGACGGCTCTCTCATTA
Source organism: Xylaria arbuscula (assembly GCA_022385695.1). Lineage (NCBI taxonomy): Eukaryota > Fungi > Ascomycota > Sordariomycetes > Xylariales > Xylariaceae > Xylaria > Xylaria arbuscula. The sequence goes on along the minus strand of MU279368.1, from coordinate 118,698 downwards.
TCCATGGGAGAATGGATACACAAGTAAAACTTCGGGGCTTGCGAATCGAGCTTCAGGAAATCCAGGCAATCGCTTTGAGCATTGGCGTTACGCAGTCCTGCAGATGTCTCCTTGTCGCCCCTGAAGACACAAAGCGACAGCAAATTGCTCTATTTTATGTACCCTCCGAAATTGAACCGGAAGGTTTCCAGCTCTTGCCTATCACAGAAAGAACTGAAGAGCAGATACAAACTCTACACTCTGCACTCCAATCTTCCCTGCCAGACTATATGATACCCACATTCATATTTCCAATATCGTCATTGCCTTTGACTTCTTCTGGAAAGGTAGACGAAGTCGTATTACGGACCTCCGTTTCGGAGCTTTCGAGTAGCACGTTGGATGCATATAGCTCTGTGAGGAATCAAGTTGACTTACACTCGGAGTGGTCTGCAACAGAGACATTAATTGCTCGTGTGATCACGGATTCACTGCATCAGGAAGGTAATAAGATTGGTCGTTGGACTATGTTTTCAGCGCTTGGCCTAGACTCAATATCCGCCATGCCTGTCGCCCGTAAGCTCCAGTCCGTCTTTCAAAAGCGAGTTCCTTTATCGCTCCTCCTACAAAATCCAAATATTAGCCGGCTAGCATCTGCTATTGATGGACTGCAGAACCCTAAAGAGCCAGTGTCTTCTCATTATAACCATCTACTCCCGGAAGAGCTTCTAGAAACGATGCGGATCCGTTTTACAGCTAAGGGGAAATCAGTTAGAAAGGTGCTTCCTTGCACTCCGCTACAGGAATCGATGGTTTTATCATCATTAAACCCTTCGTCAACAGAAGCTGATAATGGAGTGGCATATTATAACCAAATGCTGTTACATCTCCGGATTCCCTACGAAGTTATGATGAGCCTTTGGAACGATGTTGTCCAACGTCACGATATTTTACGGACAATATTTGCTATCTCCGATAATATTCGGTATCCAGCTGTCCAGATAATCCTGGATAGCTATATTCCTAAATGGCAGATCTCAGAGACAAAACTTTCTTCATTACATGAGCGGACTTCCGAGCATATTGCCTCTGTTTCAACCAATGTGGATTGCGATGTACCCCTTATAGCATTGGCAATAATTCGCACCGAAGACTCCGGGGACTATCTCTCATTTGTCTGTCATCATGCAATATACGACGGCATCTCCATGCGGATCATGCTGTCGGAGATAGAAGCGTTGTATCATGGAAGACAATTATCAAATCCACCTTCAACAGAGCCTTTTCTTCAAGAAATGCAGTCGTCACATCCAAACCAAGATGACTTCTGGAAACAGGCTTTCGTCGGGTTTCGGCCAATTCCACTGAAACCGGCAGGGTTCGCGAAAGACACAATGCCTAAAAGCCTCTCCGCCAACGTTTTGCAAACGTCGCTGAAACTTATCGAGTCCCAGCTACAAGATACCGGAGTTTCGATGTTAGCACTAGTTCAAACTACGTGGGCGATAACACTGTCCATTTTGTGCCAAAGGAGCGACATTTCATTTGGCAGTGTCACCAATGGCCGTTCCATTTCCTTAGACGAGATTGACAACGTTGTAGCCCCGTGCTTTAACACGTTGCCGATTCGGATGGATCTATCTGTGTCAAAGTTCTTAATAGATGTAATGAAGGGTTTTCAGAGTCTCAACGCTAGAATGATGTTGCATCAGTTCTCTAGTTTACGACGAATCCAGAAAATAGTCGATTTAGAAACGCGATTATTTGACACTTTAGTCATCCTTCAGCCGCCCACTACTCCTTTAGATGATACTGTTTGGTCCTTAGTGTATGAAGATGGCTTCATGGATGTGAGTATTATAGGGAATCTTAAAGACGCCAAACTCTCGCTCACCCATTCGTTAGATCCCAATTGTCTGTGAAGTCACTCCCTCGAAGCTGGAAGACACACTTACTATACAGCTTCACCGAGATACGTAAGAATTCGTTCGGCCATGGTCAAATTGACAAGAATAAAATTCGCTAATGTAATCATAGATCTAAATTCTCCTATCAAGCTTTACAGTTGATTCACAACATATTCAGCTACGTCTTTGACACCTGCTTGAGGTATCCTTCTTCTCACATTTTCAACAGCAACATACTGCCGGAAGATTTGCAAAAGGCTATCTTGCTGCTTTTTAACCGTCCTAGTGATTCACATGCACACAGCATTGATGTGCCCAATTCAACAACTAGCCACGAGGATAACTGGTCTGAGTTAGAATTGATAGTACGCCAAACTTTAGCAAACCTAGCAGAAGTACCAGAAGATCGTATCAAACGCCTTACTCCTATTTACCAATACGGTCTCGACAGTATCGCTGCTATTCAGTTAGCAAACCTCCTCCGCAAGCAGAGTCTTGTTGTCTCTGCAATAGACGTCATTGAAAAGCCGACATGTGCTGGTATAGCAGCTGCTATCGAGAACTTCGTGAAAACGGACACATCCAGAGATCACGACTTTAGCAGCTTTCAAACCCATATCGAAGGAGAAATATTCAAGCTCGGTATTGATCTCAAAACTATTGAAACCATTCTTCCTTGCACCGCTATACAGCAAGGCATGTTATCGCAGTTTCTAGATTCAGGGGGGCGATATTACCTTAACTATTCTTCCTGGGTACTGGAGGAAGCCGCAGACCTCGAGACCACTGCATCAGCGTGGTCGCATCTCGCCAATCATCACCAAATCCTTCGAACGGGCTTTATTCCAATCAACCATCAAGACAGCACTTTTGCAATGCTGGTACATGACAAAAACCACTTCATCGCTCCAGTAACAGCCTATGAATCTAGTACATTTGATGTTGAGGAATGGCTCTCTGACGCTACGACTGACTCTCTGAGCACACTGGCACTGCCACCTTGGCGAGTTGCCCTTGAGTGGCCTGGAACCGTCGACAGAGAAGAACTACCGACAATTCATCTTGCAATGCATCATGCCCTCTATGATGCTTTCACACTACGAAGATTACTACAGGATCTGAGCGAAATAATCTTTCAAAATATCAAACCGACTGTGAAAAGCATCAGCCATTCTTTGTCACATTATCTCAACCTCCTCCAGTCGAGTCAATCAGCGGGGGAGACATTCTGGAAACAGAGAGCAGATGATTTTACAGCCCATAAATTCCCTGTCATGACACCGCTCCATAACGATAGACGTGATACTTTGACAACCTCTCGCACGTGCGAGACATCTACATCGGCTCTCCGCCAGGCAGCTTCTAAAAGTGGAATCACAGTGCAAGCGGCGCTTCAAGCTGCTTGGACGCGTCTTCTTAGCACATATACCGGAGAATCACGAGTTACATTTGGAGTCGTCCTGGACGGACGCACTACGGAACTCGCACGCAATATTCCTCTTCCAATGATCACCGCTTTACCTGTTATAGCTAACAATGTTGCTCCGAATTCTGAGTTGCTACAACAGATGATGCAGTATAACAGCGAGTTACGACGTTTTCAGTTTATGCCCATGGCTCGGATCCAGCGCTGCCTAGGAAATATTGATGCAATGTTCGACACTATTTTGATATACCAGGCAATAGACAAAACTTTAAAACCACTTCCATTACATGCCACCAAGGAGCGCGCCTTAGTCGAATATCCAATTTCTTTAGAAGTTGAAGAATCGTTCTCAAACACGACCCGTTTCACTTTGTCTTTTAGAGCTAGCATCCTCCCACAGGAGCAGGCCATGCTCCTACTTGATCAGTTCGAAGCCATATTCCTCGACCTGCTTTTTTCCACTGAAAGTGCTACCTCTCTCACCATCAGCCGGCCGGAGTTGTTTACGATTCTCCACCCTAAGTGCGAGTCACTTCCCATAGAGACACATCTCTTACATGAACTGTTAGAATTGTCTGCCACGCTGGTTCCTTCTATCGTGGCTCTTGAGTTTATAGACGAGGTTACCCAAATGAACACTCCTCAAAAGTGGACATATCGGGAACTGGATTCCTTGGGTAATCAAATTGCCCACTTCATTGCTCGGCAAGGGGTAAGCCCTGGGAGTATCATCGCAGCATGCTTCAATAAATGCCCTGTCGCTTATTTCACACTGCTAGGGATACTTAAAGCGGGTTGCACATTTCTCTGTCTAGACCCCTCGGCGCCTGCTACGCGGCAAACTTTCATCCTTGAAGATTCAAACGCCGCGATGTTAATGGTTGGCGAGAGCTTTGACTGGGCGCATAAGCTTTCTTTGCCCGTTCATTTGGTGCGTGAGAGTATGCTAAGATCACTCCCAACTTCGCGTCCTTTGTTGCAACGTCAGATATCTCCGTCTGATTCGTGTTACTGTTTATACACAAGCGGCACAACAGGCACTCCTAAAGGATGTCTAATAAGCCATGAGAATGCTACCCAAGCGATGGCTGCTTTTAAAGATCTTTTCCATGGACGTTGGAAACCCGATTCGAGGTGGTTACAATTCGCCGCATTCCACTTTGATGTATCAGTTTTGGAGCAGTACTGGTCTTGGTATGTTGGGATCACAGTCGTAGCAGCGCCCAAGGATGTCATTCTTAGTGATCTAGCCATGACAATCTCTAAACTTGGAATCACGCATATCGATTTAACACCTAGTCTAGCGAGACTTATCAGCCCGGAGGAGTGTCCAAGCTTGTGCAAAGGTGTTTTCATCACGGGAGGGGAAAAGCTACGCTCAGATATCCTAGAAGTATGGGGGTCCGAACGAGTAATACACAACGCTTACGGACCAACCGAAGCCACAATCGGTATTACCATGTATCGAGGTGTACCTCAGAATGGTCGGCCATCAAACATTGGGAACCTTTTTCCCAACGTTGGAGCATACGTATTCCAACGCGATTCCGAGACACCAGTACTCCGTGGCGGTGTCGGAGAACTCTGTGTGTCTGGTAAGCTTGTCGGTATAGGGTACCTGAACAGGGAAGCGCTCACCCAAGATCGTTTCCCCGTACTGCAGGCTTCGGGCGAACGAGTCTATCGCACGGGTGATCTTGTTAGAGTGCTTCATGACGATTCGCTTGATTTCATTGGCCGCGCAGATGATCAAGTAAAGCTTCGTGGACAGAGGTTGGAGATGGGTGAAATCAATCATGCCATCCGAGAAGGACTGAGCGACAAGCTAGGCGATGTTGCTACCATTGTGACCAAGCGAGGAGCCCAAGACATAGATCTCCTTGTTTCTTTTATCGCTGAATCATCTAACTCTAGCACTACGCGCGAATCGCATATCTTCTACGACAAAAATCATAAAGAAATAGCGGAGCGCGCCCAGGAATCCTGTAGGTCTCGTCTCGCGACGTACATGGTTCCATCGTTCATCATATGCGTATCCAGAATCCCCCTTTCCACTAATAACAAAGTGGATACCAATCAACTAAAGAAGACCTTCTCGGAGTTATCACATGAACAGCTTCAAGCTCTCTCCACCACCTCTCACGCAAGCCGTCGGAAACTCAACAATCCTGAAAGGGATTTGTTAAAGGCAATTTATCAGGTCGTGCCTGTCCAAGGAAGCGATATAAGCCCGATTACCACAGTATTTCAACTAGGCATAGACTCCATTACAGCTACACGACTAGCTAGACAGCTGAGAACAATGGGCTTTCCCTCCGCGACGCCTTCGATGATATTACGACACCCCCAAATTGACCAGCTCTCTCGAGCCCTGGGCCGCCTTGAAGATAAGGCCCCAAAAACAAGATCGCTGCAAATCAAGCAGCGAATCAAAGCACTTCACCACAGGTATCTAGGTCTGGTTTGCAGGACCCTTGAGGTTAACAAGGCAGAAGTGGAATATATCGCACCATGCACACCGCTCCAACAGGGCATTATAGCGAGGTCAAAAGTCCGAGAAGCTCAGCTCGCTTATTTCAACCAATTCCGATTTCGTTTGAACCCAGGTGTGTCTGTCAGCCGATTGAAGGCGGCTCTCAGCCGTGTTATAGCTTCTTGTTCTATACTGAGAACTAGTTTCATCGATACCCCCGATGGTATCGTTCAAGTGGCTACAAAAAACCGGCGACTGAGATGGTTCGAGGTGGAAATGAATTTGGAGATCTTCGAGAAGACTATCGCAGAGCGACAACGCTACTGGATTGACGCCAGTAATGACGTCCTTAAATGGCCTTTGGAGGTAGACCACGTGGAAGTCAATGGTCAACATTATCTACTGTTAAGAGTTTTCCACGGCGTATACGATGCTCGCAGTCTCAGCATCGTCCTTGAGAGTTGGGAAGCAGAATATCATGGAATCTCATGGCAATCAGGACCCGCGTTTATATCTGTATTGCCAGAAGGACCACTACTCAATCACCAAGAGTCCTATCCGTTTTGGAAGTCTCTCCTGAAAGACCATCGCTACCAGCCCATGCCAAGTCTAATAGACGTACCTGCTAGCACAGGTAGTCTCGTATCTCGTACCATCAATTTCGATTGTCTCGAAGACGCCCGCAAGACGCTAGAAATCACGCACCAGACATTATTACAAGCAGCATGGTTACACACGCTGCGCCGGTATTTTGTCAATCCTCCTACCATTGGGGTTATTAACTCAGGGAGGTCACTCGCCATCGACGATATAGACCTAGTTATTGGACCGCTATTCAATACGCTGCCACTTCGAGCTGACTTTCCCAACGACATATCCTGGGCGTCACTGAACCGTACAATTCAAGGCCACAACAATAATCTACTTGCGTTCGTTCATACGCCTCTTCGTGATATACAGAAGCTTTGTACAAATGGACAGCCCCTTTTCGACACTCTTTTCACTTTTGACCGCGATCTTGAAAATAAATCTAAAAGTGAACAAGCGCTGTGGTTGATTGATGATCCACCTACTCACCCAGATTACCCTCTAGCTATTGAGCTGATCCTGGTTACTGACAACGAGCTCCGCGCCACTCTCGTAGCTCAAGGTCACATAGCCGATGAAGCAGCTCTACAAACACTCCTAGTGCAGTTCACTGAATCATTGCATTCGATCATTGCATCCGCCAGTGGCGCTGGCACGTCAATGGTGGTCCAGGGTGGCCACCCCAACATTGATCAGCACGTTTCGATTCCCGATCCAAATTCAAACGCATCAAAAGATAACTACTCGGCCACGTCTAAGAACGCGTTTGTGTGGGATGCTGAAGCGTGTAGCATTCGTTATGAACTATCGAAGCTTGCTAATGTTGATGAGAAGGACATTTCAGAAACAACCAATCTCTTTGCGCTCGGTCTTGATAGTATCGATGTCATTAGGCTGGCAGGAAAGTTGACAAGGTTGGGATACCAAGCATCTGTGGGTTTGCTTATGAAACAGCCGGCGTTGGAGAGCATCATGGCGAGCCTCGAAAAATCCCTACCTCCTACAACAAGCCCATCTAGCACTTCTGAAATGGACGGTATTATTTCAATTTTAGAAGGCTGTTATCACCGGACAGACCTCAACTATCCGGATGTCGAGGCTATTCTACCGCCAACACCACTCCAAGACTCCATGGTAGCAGGAATGCTAAGCTCAGATTTTCATACATATTTCAACCACGACGTCCTTGAACTTCTGCCAGACATTGATATCGATCGCCTAAAATCAGCCTTGTCTACAGTATATGTAAACTCTCCCGTCTTGCGAACTGGATTTGTTGAGGTCGACGATTCTCGAGTCGATTCTGCTTACTGTCAAGTTGTCAGGAAGTGCGAACTCCTATTTCCACCGACCTCCATAATTTTTAGTATGAGTGACATCTCTTCAATCACCGATATGGCAAGAACGCGAGCTTTGGGAAGCAACGGCACATCGGATTTATTTCAAGTCCACTTTGCTGAGTTAGAAACAAGTAAATTAATGATTTTATCGATTGCCCACGCACTATATGATGGCTCGTCCCTCAATATGCTTCACAAGGACATTCAAGCTGCATACGAAAGCAATTTCATACCACGGCAGCCCTACAAGCCTTACCTGACAGGCATGATTTATCGATTGAACCCGCAATCTCAAGAATTTTGGACTGATCTTCTGCACGAAGCCAACACCACTCTAATATCAAAAGTGCACGAAATATCTGGGCACGGCGGCTTCCACCGACTTGAAAAACGGTCAAAGATGGGTATGAATGATTTCAGGACGCTATGTAAAGATCTCCGTGTTACACCACAAGTCATCGGCCAAGCATGCTGGGCTGCCGTTCTTGCGTCCCTGACTGGATCTTTGGATGTCGTATTCGGAGTAGTCTTGTCGGGAAGAGACACTGAGGAGAGTCAAGAGCTGATGTTCCCTACGATGAATACTGTGCCATTGAGGCTTGCTCTACATGGGACTACCATTGAGTTTCTTGGATATTGTCAAGATATCGTGTCCAGTGTTGTTGAGTTCCAACACACTCCACTACGAAATATTCAAAAGTTCTCTCCAAGCCTTGGGGGTCAGCTTTTCAATACCATCTTCCTCTTACAGAATTCCGGGGACAACGATATTGGCAGCAACTCATTCTTCAAATCAACACATTCAGTCTCGGCAGTAGAATATCCTCTCTCAGCGGAATTGGATATTACTGGGGAAAATGCTGTTTGGCGTATCGCCTGTGACAAGAATTATATGGCTCTTCAGGGCGTGGAAGACCTTGGAGCGAACCTAGAGGGAGTTTTAGAACACTTTGCTCGAAGTTTCGACGAGCAAGTCCTTGACTTCAGTGTTCGTGATACTCATACGGTGTCTATCTGCGGTCTAGAACCGATGACACTCCGCGCCAATTTGCAAGTACACAAAGGCGATTTGCCTCTAGACGGTGATGCTTCCCAACCAAGTCCCTCACTTTCCCAAGGGTACGACACGATGCTTGACGTTTTATCCGAATTATCCAAAGTCGATCGGCATGTGATTGACCCTAACCTTTCAATTTTTCACATCGGCCTTGACTCTATCAGTGCTATTAAAGCAAGTTCAATGCTTCGAAAACGCGGATTAGAAACTTCAACTAGAGAGCTGGTGACCCTACCCTCAATTTACGACATCTTGGCACAAGCAAATCGAAAGTCTAACAAAAGCGTTAAAGCTACTGTAGACAGCTCTCTGGGCCGCAACTCATTCATGAGCCAAGAAGAGATCCGTATATTTATTGAACAGTCTGGACTTGATGAAAACTCGATTGAGACTATACTGCCGGTTTTACCGATGCAAGTACTCATGCTAAGTGTGTGGCAAAACAGTGGCGGCGCTACACTTTTTCCCAAGTTCTCTTTCAAAGTCTCCGGTTCCATCAACCCCATGGTTCTGTCTAGGGCTTGGGTCGCTCTTGTGAGCGAAATTGCAATATTGAGAACCTATCTGTTGAAAAATGGCTCACAGAACCTCCCTTTTCTTCAGGTCATCCTCAAACCGAGCTTCACAGACGAACATGCTACGAGTATTATTACCGAGTCTGATGGTCGATGGGAGTTTGTCTATGCAGCTACACCGTTCGCCGTTGTCCAGATCGTCACAGAGCTGCCAGGAGAAGCGAATCTTAATCTCTATCTGCACCATGCATTATATGATGGCATCAGTCTACCCATCATACTAGATCGCTTTGCCAAGCTCTGCGATTCTGCCCCCCTCATTGATACCTCTACCCATAGAGATTCATGGCATCAATTCGCTCTAGAACATCTTACTTCGTCGGTCCAATCTCAGAGGAAATTATTTTGGACATCTTATCTAAACGGAAATACAGCTGTACAGTTGTTTGAGATGCAGCAATCTCGAACGGCTGAAGTTCAAAGAGTCAGCGAGTTTCGACGTAACACTATCGGGAATATTGATGCACTCGGATATAAGAGTTCTTCATACGGTGTATCTACTCAGTCGCTTTTACTTGCCGCTTATGCAAAGGCTTTTGCTAAGCGGCTTCGCTATGATAGAGATATAGACGATAACATCGATTGTATCTTCGGGGTCTATCTGGCTAATCGCTCTAGTTATCCTGGCCTTGAAGAGGTGCCCTTTCCAACGCTCAACATCCTTCCATTAAGAGTCAAAGACCCCTTGGGACGGAGTGTCACTGTCATTGCGACAGACGTTCAAAGGGATATCGCCGAAATCAGCCGGTTTGAAAACTCTACGGCTAGCTTATGGGAAATAAATCATTGGACCGGCTTGCGCATCGACACATTCTTGAATATCCTCTCTCTTCCGACTGATTCGTCACCACCCAGTCTAAACTCTGTCACTCTTAAAGAAATCCCGAGCCATGAGAAGGCAGCTCTAAAGAGCGTTGATATATCATCGTATCTCATTACTCCAGACAGCGAGAGTATCTCTCCCAATGCAGTCGCATACTCATACCCGGTTAGTGATAAACTACAACCCTTTCCCCTACCCGAACTAACATCAACATCTATCTATAGGAGGTAGTAGACATCGAACTAGCATTACGGGAAGATGTATTAGATATCGGAATTTTCGGTCCCTCGAGCATCATCTCCGCAACACAAGCGAATGATATGATTACGAGTATTTTAGCTGAAATAGAGGGCTTATAGAGTAGAACCAACCCAGAGACTATGTTAGAATGGAAATAAAGATTTCATTTCGGTTCATTAAATGATACATCCAAGTCTCCAGGTGTATCAAGTCAAACTGTGCAATCCATTATAGAACGCGTTGACTGCGTTGGCTGTATCACGGGCGCCTATAGAGAGGTCGGGTGCGAGCAGACGTCAATTAGAGGCATGCAAAATAAGAAATGAATGAATGAATGATTTGTAGCGGTGCGGGGAATGGTTAACGCGGCGATGAGACTGATAGTATAACTACCATTAGTCCACGTGGGTGATGTAGACATCAATCAGTACTCTATTTCACATTGGTCGGATGCCCAGTATTTTCGCTAGAGATACAATATCATTAAGAAGATGCCACATCGCCAAGACAATAAAAAGGTTTCATCATATATTGGAAATCATTGATAAGCTCAGGGGTCGGATACGTGAACCGTTCTATTGGCTCTCGCCACCCATATTGGCCTCGTGACGATTTACATCCCGCTCATAAAGTCGGGCGCACTCTTGAGCTGCCTTTTCTAAAGGATGATAGAAAATGCTGCATTCGTACAAGAGGGCGGCAGGCGGGGACGTTGCAGATGATTTAATGACACATCGCGTGCTTAGCAATCCGTTCAACGGTTGAAAAGTGATGCGATAGGAGTCGGCTCCAGAGAGCGGTATGGATTTCGTCATACACCATCCCTGTCGTTATCCGGGTCACGGTGCCCAACTTGCGGCAGTCGGAGGAACGAGGGTCGGCTGTAGGCGCTTAACAATATCCTGCAGGGACTCGAAATATTGCGACCATAGTTGGGGGACGAAAGGGCTTTGGTTACGGTAGGTAAGGTAAACTAGCTGCAACACGAAATCAAAAAGATTGCGTCCTTCTTCTCTAGGAAGGTCCTTGAATCTCACGTCGGAAGATAAAGTTGCCAATGCACTAGAAAGAGACAATGAACGATATATCTGCTCGTGTTAATATATCATATCATCTCAGCATTGCATTCACTGCTTCGCTGTCGCTGCCGACTGGATGAGAGAGACTCGGTTTCCAAGAGGTCTCCTGAGCTTGTTAGTCGGACCCTACAGTAGTTGCGCTTGGCTCGATGGTAATATAGCGATAGTGGACTTGTCGATGAGCAGACGACGTTGTCCTTCCTCTCTCCCTTACCCGAGCCCCCAACTTTTCTGCTCCTCTTCGTCGGTTGTCATCATTGATTTCTTGAGCCTTGGCGGCTCTTGGCAGGTTGAATCGCATCGTTGCCAAGGCCGAATGCTTGCCTTATCCGCCGTAGCACACGAGCAAGCTAGGCCGTGAGTAGAATGTGTCATGAACTCTCCGAACTCTCTTGACCTCTCCACTTGTAGAGTTACTGTCTTATTGGCATCAAGCACGGAGAAGGAGATGATGAGAAATGCGAGTGTCCCTAGAATGTACTCAGAAAATGTAGCTTGTTTGCTGAAGTTGTGGCCGTACTCTTTCGGGGCAAGACCGCGTTGATGGTGTTAATCTAAGAGTTAGCTGTTGGTGTTGCCAAACTCGAGTTTATGTCGTCTTAATAGTCCTGTAAGATGCCTCTCATGCCCATAAGACTAGTTCGCGCGGCGTGGGATGGGAGACAGGGCCTCGGTTGATACCATACTGAGTAGGCGTACGATCGGCTCTCTTCAACTACATACCGAGCTTAGTATCTATGCCAAGGATATTGCGTGCCGAGACCTTCGGTCAGGATGGGAGCCGCTGACCAGGTACTAGGTATGCAGAAATAATATTCAGACTCACGTAGCGCAACATCGTTATCACGAACATAATCACTTTCCTTTTGGGGCTCGTGTCGCGATGCAGACGCCCAACCATCTGCCTTGCTGCCAAAACACATATCTGTTTTCTAGGTAGTCAGGTCCACGAGCTTTGCCGTATCTCCACCATACCAACCCATTCAGTGGAAAACCAATGACTCGAGAGATCATAGTCGGTCACTAATATCGCATGTTCGATCCAAAAAGGAAGCTGGGTGTTCGTTCCCAGACCAAGTTCATACTGGCTATGAGAACCCAATCTTTATATAAGGCGGTTGGTCTATCACCATGGCACCCGGCCGCGTCTCGAGATATCAGGGACGCCTGCTTGTTCTCACGACAGTCTCCCCAAAGTCCAGGACGCTAGCCACTTGTCACTCTTCACTATGCGGTCACTACTACTCCTCGGTCTCCTTGGAGCTTCCCTACCGGCGTCTGCTCACCCAGCTCCGGTTGGCAAGCCAGGTGTTCGCCGACGCGCCGTAGACCTGAATGCCTACAGAATTACGCAGTCCCCTCATTATCACAATGAGGCCGCAACAAGGGCAGACCCGAAGCTACTCGTCTTCAAGCGTGACACTTACGTGGAAACCGCTACCGCACTCGTGAAGAGTGTAGTCCCTGATGCCACATTCCGACTTGTCGAGGACCACTATGTTGGTAACAACGGAATTGCTCATGTCAACTTCAAGCAGACTGTTCACGGGCTAGACATAGACAATGCCGACTTCAATGTTAACGTAAGATTCCCCATGCGACTTCGCCTAACAACTCAACTTCATGTCGAGCACCTAGTTAGGCTTACACGCAGTATAGATTGGATCGGACGGGACAATCTTCTCCTACGGGAACTCCTTCTATCAAGGAGAGATCCCTGCAGACAGCCCTTTACGAAAGCGGGATTTCTCTGAAGCTACGCAGGCGCTTGAGAAAGCTACCTCGATACTAGACATTCCCGTCGAAGGCAAAGCAACTGCCGAAGCGACGGGTGAGACGGAGACCTTTACCCTGAAGGGTACTTCGGGCGCCCAAAAGGACCCCGAGGCTCGACTTATGTACTTCGTCAAGTCGGACGGCGAATTGGCTCTAACCTGGCGAGTTGAGACTGATGTGCTTGACAACTGGCTACTCTCGTACGTCGACGCCAAGACCAACGAAGAAATTCACGGCGTTGTAGACTGGGTTCAGGACGCCACGTTGAAAGTTTTGTGAGTCTCGCGACTGACGCTGTTATTTGCACACGAGATATCTAACCGACGTAGTCCATGGGGAGTGAATGACCCTGACTTAGGTTCCCGCATAGTCCTGACGGATCCTGTAAGCTACCCCTGAAGTCGATTTCTTCCTCACTTGGCCACTTGTGGAGGCAAAATAACCTGTTAGGACAACAAACGTATCTCGTAGACATGCGAAACTCCCGAAATTCATTATTTCTATCTGAAAGAATAATTACTGACTTCAGCGAATTATAGTGGGATTCTGCGGACTCTGAATTTACTTGGTTCAGCGACGGAACCACATCATACACTGATCCCCGCGGCAGTAAGCATCCAACCCCCTTATGCACACACCTTATAACCCCAGCATGAGCTGTCGGGCGCGCTTATGTGAACATGAATTAACATCTTTTTCCAGACAACGCCGTAGCCCAGACAAACCCCAGTGGTGGTTCCACATGGCAGAACAACTACAGACCAACCAGCACGAACCTTGATTTCGAGTACGACTGGAGCGTCAGCTGGTCGCCTCCCTCATCATACGCCAACGCGTCTGTCACGCAGCTCTTCTACACTGTCAACACGTACCACGACGTGCTCTATGACCTCGGCTTCACAGAGGCTGCAGGTAACTTTGAGACCAACAACGACGGCAAAGGTGGCGTAGGCAACGACTTCGCCATTGTCAATTCCCAAGATGGTTCGGGAACAAACAAGTAAGTGATCGCGGCCATTCTGAACTCTTAGCTTCCAAGCTGGAATCGACCCCTGAGACCTGATTGTGCCCGATGATTTCTAACTCTTGTATTCAGCGCCAACTTCGCGACGCCACCTGATGGGCAGTCCGGTCGCATGCGCATGTATCTATGGACATACTCGACCCCGCAGAGGGACTGCGCCTTTGAAGCTGGTGTTATTCTCCACGAATATACCCACGGATGTAAGTGATCCACGCCTCAGCTGGGATAAGTGACAAGATCTAACCTGCTAATTTCATGCACATAGTGTCGAACCGTCTGACTGGAGGGCCTGCTAATGTCAACTGTCTCCAGACCACCGAAGCTGGTGGCATGGGGTAAGTAATTTCTCGTGGACACTTCCTTCTTAGTTTGCACAAGATTGCTAACCCCAAATAGCGAGGGCTGGGGCGACTTCATGGCGACTGCTATCCGCCTACAGCCTAATGATACCCGCAACACAGACTATTCTCTTGGTGCTTGGGGTAAGTTGTTTTCAGAGATGTTCTTTCTTGTATCATTCTTTTGCGGAGGCAGAAATCTCCTGTTGGGGCAATGAACCCGCCTCAGGAGAACACATAACACTGGCTCAAGAGGATAATCACTAACTCCAGCAAACCATAGTGTACAACAACCCAGCCGGTATCCGTAATTACCTGTACTCGACCAAGCTCGATGTAAACCCATACCAATACGTAACTGCGAACACTGTACGGAAGCCCTCAGTATCATGCCCGGAACAGTATTTACTAACCTGGGGTGTTGTAGTACAATGAAGTTCACGACATCGGCGAGATCTGGGCAACCATGCTCTATGAGGTTCTGTGGAACCTCGTTGACAAGCATGGTCTCAGCACTGCACAGAAGCCCACCTTCGATTCGAATGGTGTTCCCACCGACGGAAAGTTCCTTACCCAGAAGCTTGTTATCGACGGAATGGCTCTGTAAGTAGTTTCCTCTCTTCTTTTTCAAAACAAATAATGTTGGAGGAGTCGCGAAGCTGACATGTGAACAGTCAACCCTGCAACCCTACCTTTGTCCAGGCCCGTGACGCCATCCTGGACGCGGACACGGCTCTTACTGGCGGTGACAACCAGTGCGAGTTATGGACTGCCTTTGCTAAGCGTGGCCTCGGAGAGGGCGCTGCTTACGGAACCAGACGTACGGGAAGCAATACAATCCCCGACGGTGTCTGCTAGGTGTCACGGAGCATGAAGGAAAATTAAGCTCGGAATGAAGTAAAAGATGGTTCGCCGAGTCTTCATGGTAATCTATGATAGGATTTAATACGACGACATGACCAGTATTGAATTAGGGGTAAAATATTCAAGTACATCTGTGACGTAATATGTAGTTGCTTGAGTAATCTGGTATTTTAAAGACTCTCAGCGATCTTGGCGAAATTGAAAGGAAAAATACCGTAGTCCAACTTCATATGCTGATTTCAAGAAAGTTTATCTCAAAGAGCTGGTTCTCACTGCGTACTAAAAAGAGCACTGAGATCATTGCCTGTGGGGGACTAGGAAGCCGAACCCCGCAACCGCAGGGCCGACCCGGCAGGTAGCTGACAGTATTTAGAAGGTAGTAAGCTACGTCAACAGCGGCTCACTCTTTCTCCAACCAACCCGGCAAGTACCTACTAGTAAAAGCGACGGGTAGGCAGGGCCAATGCTACACTCGCTCCTCAAATCAACTACAGTATCCTTCCTGTATTGTGGCATTCTGTGATGTATCATGGCGGTGTCTTTGCATTGGCCTGGCTGAAACAGAGCAACCAGCTTGTACGTCACCTTTCTCTGCAGTCAACAGCACGTCTTAGCTACGCCCGTCACCTTAGCTGTGCCCATCAAACAGGCGGCATGCGAGCAATGGCAACCTCGGCGAGAGAACCACATGTTAAGAAGAGAGTCGTAGCCGGCTCTTTTATCTTCAAGATTCCAAATGGAGATGAGAAGCAAGCGAAAGTAGCGCTGTTCAGGCGAAGTAGTAAAGTGAGCACGTACCAGTAAGCAGGTAGACATCGTGCTCTCTCACGCCTGGTGCTAAAAGATACATCTAGGCATAAGCTAGCCCCGTGCTCCGGCAGTGTGGAAGAATCCGATGCCAGTCCGCTAGACGCTGCGCTGCGCGAGATAGAGGAAGAAACTAGGCTCCCAGCTTCGTCGTTGGACTTGTTGCGCGTCGGCAAGCCTTACTCGTTCTCCGACGAGTCAATTAACCGTGTATGGAATATCAACCCTTTTGCCTTTCGACTCAAAGATGTCGCCGAGGGTGGGAAAGGAGAGGAGGGCATCACTCTTGATTGGGAGCACGATGGTATTGAGTGGTTTGATCCGATGCAAGTCAACGGATCAGACGAGTTCGGAGGCGTCCCCAGGCTGGTTGATAGTCTACGGCGAGTGTGGCCAGAGTACGATCTGGGTGCGGACGCGGCCCGGATTCTGACTGACGGGCTGCAGACCCTTCGCGATGATCAGTATGATGACCCAAGTCTTTTATCTCGTTGCATCTACCAAGCTTACACTGTCACTGTATACGGTATTTACTAACTGCTGATATCACATAGTGAGCGTGGCGCCAGGGAGCTTGCTGGAGTGGCTGTTTCCACGCTCCGAGATGTAATCCGCCAAATGTTGCTTTCTCATCCGATAGACGAGGACTCGTGGTCAAAAGTCCGCATGGCTGCTTGGCATATCTGCCAGTCTCGTCCGAGCATGGGAGCCGCCATCACAAGCGCTATCATAAAAGCTCTCTATGCTATAAAGCCCATTTACACTGCCGAAATGATCGCAGCGATTAAAACTACACGAATTACCCAACTACTGGAAGAACAGCTGGCCCAGAGATATTCCACAACAGACCGGATTTACTTATCATTTGTTGACTACGTACGTCAGAACGTGTTGCGGGGTGAAGAATCTAAGCAAAGTATCTCGGTTCTCACCCTATCCTCAAGTTCTACAATCACCAGCTGCCTGTTAAAGGCTGCAGCGTGCCTGGGTGTTGGACTTGACTTACACATCTTGGAATCGCGGCCACTCTTTGAAGGAGTAGCGCCTGCTTCCAGAATATTAAAGGAAACTCCACAGAGCCCAGATATAAAGATCACGCTCTATTCCGACGCCTCCGCGGCCCTTGCGGCTCGTAACGTCGATCTCGTCCTTCTTGGTGCCGATCGCATTAGCTCGGCTGGTGATGTAAGCAACGTGAGTGTTTCTTGATTTCTAGTCCTAGCCCATAAATGCCAACCCCCAAACCTCGTCTACATACTGCAGGTTGCGTCGAACACTCTGCTCACCATGACAGAAAATCGGATCGCTCCCAGCAGTGCTGAGCGCGCGGCACGTTGCACCCAATGCGAAGGTCCTCGTGTTAAGCGACACGGAAAAGATAGCAGGTCCTGGCTCCACGGGCGAGCATGTCTCCGAGCAAAACTCGCCTCGGGAGTTAACTCGTGCTTGGAAAGGGGTGGTCAGCGGAGCTCAGGTTATCGAGAATGCATTATCTCAGAATGATCCGAAAATCAGCGTCAAGAATGTCTATTTCGAATGGGTTCCAGCCGGTCTCATCGATGCGTATATCACTGAAGATGAGGATGGTGTTTTAACGACGGAGCAGATCCGACACAAGTCGGAGTGGATCGGCAATGAGATTGAGCAGTTTTTTGGGGGGTTATAGTGTAATAGCAACACGGTTATACAGTTTATTATTTTTATTGACTGTTGATTATAGCAGATTTATGGAACTTTGCTATACCAATTGTTGATTTACCTAGGTAGTTACACAACCCGTTATACAAGCATAGCTGTATAAACCTACCTATAAACTACCTAAAATCCTATGAGTAGGTATGGTTTCTCTTTAGACTTACCTAGCATTTACTGTAGCAAGAAGTTCCATTTTACTAGGACCTGTTGTGTTGGGGTCTGAAAATTAGTTGTATTCGGCACGGTCTAGCTAAATTATTTAGGTACGCTAGCTATCCACCAAATAAGACTTGGGTGCGCCACAGCGCCATCTGCGCCACATAGCGCCACACCCGGCCAAACAAACCCCCCCCGAGTACCGACGAGGGCCTCACAGTCTCAAAGTTCATCAGTATCAGAGTCGGTTGTCTCTGGAGATCTCCTTCCCAAGTTAGTTTCTTTTTTTCTATTCTTTTTCTTTTGCGTGATTTTTTAGTGAGGACATTTTTTTCGGTTCTTCTTACAATAAAATTGATCAAATGTAAGTTAAAATTATGTTCCAGTTTTAAGCTTTTTTTATAAAGCAAACTCAGTTCAGCTTAAGATAATTGGTATTGCTTTTAGAAGTATCTCCCCTGCGCTTGAATTTATTCCAGCATTTGTTTCTCATGTAGCAAGTCGGCTGTCAATCGAATAATCTCTCGTTCTTTCTTCTGAATGTCATTGTTTGTTGAAGCAGTGGGAAACCGCGCAGGTTCGAATCCTGCGGCTCTCACCAGTTGAGCTAAAGAGAAGAGAAATTGTATGTTATTAATACCCCGAAGGGTGTTTGGTGCAATTGTATCAGGGCCTATGAGTACCATCCACACACCACAGGACCTGTCATATATGTAGGGGAAAATTAGTTGTATTAGGGATAGCTATCTCAATTTAAGTGAGTAAGCTAAGTTCATCCATCTTTAGCCTAATGCACAGCTACAAAGCCGCACCAGCCAGATCCCCCCCAAACGAGCATCCCTGAAACTTCAGATCTCTCCATCAAAACGGCTATCTGCTAAGGATTTTCCTTCCCAATCATCCATAGGTGGGTTGACAGTTTTTGGCTTACTTTTATCTATAGAGCTTTTTCCTACCTTTCTCTTCTTGTTTGGTTTTTCTGTGAAAGACTTCTCCTCTGTTCTCTTCATCAAGAGACAAAGCAGTTGTTGTGTGTGTGATTGTTCCAACTTAGACATCTTTTCTCGAAGTTAGTTAACTTCTGTTTAAGATGACACATCTTGGTCATTCGAACCTGCGCGGTTTCCCAGGACTCTGAAAGGTATTATGTGCAAGTTTTAATAGAGCCTATGATTAAATTTCTCCTACTACACCGGCTAGCACTTCGTCACCCAAAGACCTCGAAGGTGAAACAAACCACTTATTTAATCTTTGGCTAACGATCTGTCTTTGTCCCCTAACTTAAAAATCTTGTCCAGGAACTTGCTAACTGACAACGGCTTAGTGGGCTTAGGCAAGCACTCGATACCGGAATTGAACTTATGACTTTTCGAGACGCGGACAGTCTTGGATGAATAGGCAGTATTTTCATGTTGTCGGCGAGGAGAATGGTCCTTGGTATGCGTTTGGGGAAAAGGTCAAAATCGTCTTTACTGACAATGACAAGATCACCATTGCGGCGAAAATACATCTGCGATGTCTTGATTTGTTTAATGTCACTGGAGACTCCAAGGGTATGTATTGTGTGTAAGTCTTATCTTAATAGGACCTATGATTACATCTCCTACCATAGGGAGAGCAAAATTATACGCAGAGCGCCGCCTGTTCCCATCTGAAATCCTATTCGCGCCCGCTACCGAAATGGGGATAGAAGCGGGTTAAGCTGGTATCAAACTAAACTAGAGGGGCTTATCTTATCGTCGCAGAACTTGATTTGCTGCTAAAAGGGACCCTGAGCTTCTCGTAGAACCCCACTATGAAATTAATAAATATTTTTTTTTCTCTAGCTCTCTCCTCCTCCTCCCCTTCCCCCTGCCCCCTCGGTGTGACCCGTGCACATTCGCTTGGGCAGCCATATTTCTTCTGTCCATTTGTTTTTTCTTTCCTCTTTTCCCTCAGCTCTTCGTCCGTCTGTCCAAACTCTCAAGGCGCCTGCGTGTCTTCTCCGAGACGACGCTGCCCAGTTCGTCCGCCATGGATCAACAAAAGCTGGTTGCGCTGCTTCAGGCGTGTCAGATCCGTGAGTGCTGTGGCCTTGCTCGTTGCTTTCGTCGCTCGCTGTCGCTCTCCTCGTCATCGTCTTCACTTCATTGCCTAGACTGACCTTGACTCTCTTCTTTCCATAGCTGATACCCAGAAGGTCAAGGCTGCCACCGCCGAGCTGCGCAAGAACTTCTACCCCCACCCAGACTCGCTGCTGGGCCTGCTTCATGTCATAGTCTCTCATCCTGAGGCTACGGTGCGCATGCTGGCTGCCGTCCAGGCCCTGCGACTTGTCCCCAAGCACTGGAAGAAGATCAACGCCTCCCAGAAGCCCGAGGTCCGCAACCAGCTGCTACAAACCATCATCAACGAGCAGGACGGCAAATGTCGCCATGGCCAATCGCGTGTCATTGCTGCCATTGCCACGCTCGACTTCGACAACAACGAGTGGGACGACCTGATCTCCAACGTTACCCAGCTCGCTACCTCGGAAAGTGTTGTACACCGCGAGGTCGGCTCCTACATAATATTCAGTCTCCTGGAGGCTAATCCTACCTACTTTGAGAGTCACTTGGCCACGCTCTTCGAACTGTTCACCAAAACAATTCGGGATCCTCAGAGCCGAGATGTTCGCGTCAATACCATGTTGTCTATTAGTGCTGCCCTCATGCTGATTGATGTTGACGAGGATGAGCAAGCATTGAACGCCGTGCAGGAATTTATCCCCGCTATGGTTGACGTGCTCAAGGATGCCGTTCAGAACGATGATGACGAGCGCATCCAACAATCCTTCGAGGTCTTCCAGTCCTTCCTTGCTTACGAATCTGCTCTGATCTCCCGCTACTTCAAGGATCTCGTCCAATTCATGCTCGAGCTAGCCTCCAACTCGGCCGTCGACGGTGACGTACGCTGCCAAGCCCTGGCCTTTTTGGCTCAATGCGTTAGGTACCGTCGTATGAAGATTCAGGGCGTCCCGGACATGGGCGCTCAGCTCATGAGGAAGAGTCTGACGATCCTCTCTGAGCTTGATGATGACGATGAGGAAGATGATACCACTCCTGCAAGAGCGGCCTTAGCCTTGATTGAGCAGCTCTCAAGTGATCTGCCTCCCCGCCAGGTCATCGTTCCACTACTAGACGATTTCTCCAAATATGCCACTGCGGAAAATCCAGGTCACCGCAGGGCTTGTATCCTTGCTCTTGGTACATGCGCTGAGGGCGCACCCGAATTTGTCTCGACACAGATTGGTTCATTGATGCCTGCTGTTCTTCAGCTATTACAAGATCAAGTGAGAACCGTCCGATACTCTGCCTTGGTCGGCCTTATTCGTATTGGCGAAGACCTCGCCGATAGCATGGTCGCGCATCATGATGCCATCATACAGGCTCTTCTCCTCAATCTGGATGCTGCTAGCGGCGACCAGAATAACAAGCAGAATATAGAAATCATTCGATCGGTGTGCGGTGTCATTGACTCGCTTGCTGAGGGTCTTGGGTCCGACGTCATGGCCAAATATGGCGAGACTATGATCCACCGCGTTGGATCGTTCCTATCCCATCCTGATTTTACTGTCAAAGGAGCTGCCGCTGGTGCTCTAGGTGCTATTGCTTCAGCCGTCAAGGGTGCATTCAACCCATTCCTAAAGGAGACCATGGAGGCCATGTCTACCTACATCATGGCCGAAAGTGGTGAGGATGAACTAGCACTACGCAGCGCTGTGTGCGATTCCATGGGGCGGATTGCTGTCGGTGTTGGTGCCCAAGAGTTCCACCCATATGTACTACCACTCTTAGTAGCCAGCGAAAAAGCCTTACATCTAGGCAACCCTCGTCTTCGTGAGACCACATTCATTCTGTGGAGTCAACTCGCTACCGTTTATGAGGGGGATCTTGGCGACTCTCTAGCTGGCATTTTCAATGGACTCTTCGAGAGTCTCGAGCTTGAAGAAGAGGAAGTCGACTTCGACCTATCTGAAGAGGATCAGGGCATCATTGCTGATAAAAAGGACAAGGCAAAGGGCCCAGTCGAGGTGGACGATGACGAGGAAGATATGGACGACGACGACGACGATGACGACTGGGATGACCTCGTCGGCGTTTCTGCACAGGCACTGGAAAAGGAGATCGCTCTTGAAGTGCTAGGCGACGTTATCTACGCGTCCAAAGAGAAGAGCGCTGCGTATATCGAAAAGGCTGTTGAATTGGTAGCTCCCTTCGCAGAACATTCATACGAGGGATGCCGTAAAACCGCCATTGGTACGCTTTGGAGGACGTATGCGTGCGTTTGGGAAGTCATGGAGAAGCAGACTGGCCAGAAATGGGCTCCTGGTCTACCATTGAACTTCGAGCCAATCCCCAACATTATCAAGCTTGGTGAGATTGTAACAACAGCTACGATGCACATCTGGCAAGACGAGGCTGATCGGTGAGTTTTATTCTGAAACATCTGTCTAAATCAACCCCCTCTTTCATTCCCTTCGAGCTATTATGATGATCACTTTACGTTATACCCAGCTCACTCAGACGCTACTCGCGGTTGCTGAGAACACGTACCAAAACAAAATCTGATCTAGCTCTCTTTCGTTTGCCTCGTATACAGCTAGCATTGTTATTAGACACTAACGTCTGGCAGGGATGTGGTTACCGAAATAAACCGCAGCGTGGCCTCTACCCTCAAGGCTACTGGCCCCTCTGTTCTAGGTCAGAAGGCTATGATGGAACAAATCATTACAGTCATTAGCACCATTACGACTAGGTATCACCCTTGTCAACAGGACCTCGGTGATGAGGATGAAAATCAAGACGATGTTCAAGGTAGCTCCGAGTGGGATTGGCTCATCATTGACACAGCACTCGATGTCTTAATCGGACTTGCGGCGGCCTTGGGCTCGCAGTTTGCTGAGATCTGGAAGGTCTTCCAGAAGCCGATCCTCAAGTTCATCAGCTCGAACGAACATATTGAGCGGTCGACTGCTGTCGGTGTCGTAGCCGAGTGTGTTCAGTACATGGGATCTGCAGTTACGCCTTATACATCAACCCTCTTGCCTCCGTTGTTGCACCGTCTATCAGATGAAGACCAAGAAACTAAGTCAAATACGGCATACGCCATAGGGCAGCTCGTGTACCACTCTGAGGATGAGGCAACCTATTTGCCCAGCTTCCCTCAGATCTTGCGTAGCCTAGAGCCATTGCTACAAATCCAGGCTCAACGTCTCCAAGACAATGCAGCCGGCTGTCTTTGCCGAATGATTCTGTCCAACCCCAACCAGGTCCCTATCCCAGAAGTACTACCGGCGCTTATTGACCTTCTTCCCCTCAAAGAGGACTATGAAGAAAATAAGCCCGTGTACCAATGTTTGCACAAGCTTTGTAAGTTGAACTCATCCCCATCTTCTAATCCTAATATGACACTAACAAACGAGTTCCAGATGTGTCAGGCAACCCCACTGTACAGGAATTAACACCTCGCTTATTACCCATCTTTCAACAAGTCCTTAGCCCTCCAGAGGACCAACTTGAGGATGAAACGAGGCAGCTAGTGACTGAGTTGGTGCGCAATCTTCAGAAGTAAGGCGACACAGGTGTTGCATAGAGTCGGGCATGACTATCACCGAGGACCGGAGGCGCAGGATTTTGTAGGCATAGGATCGGATATGGAAAAGCAATGAGAGCATGAAATGTATGAATGAATGAGCGGTCAGGCGGTGAAGGGGGGTAAATTTGACTTTTGATACATAGATGATTCCCCTGTCGATAGACTCGATTCAAACGCACGAGACATACATTTTGCATCTACTGATGTTAGGGCAATAAATTACTTGTTACCCCAATTCTTCTTTTGTTATTCTCATTCTTCGCTAGTGTGCCTTCAATGGACTATGCAACAACGCGAGTAAACAATGGGGATTGTGGCGAGTACAAGGATCTCCTTAGCAGTTGCCGACTTATAACTGATATGCAGATGCATTCTTGCAATGCACTCTAGGAGAAACAGTAACTATTAAAAATTGAAGCATTTCTTCACGGTAACTTGCATTCAACTCGGTGCCATTCCTTTTTTATCGGCGACATCATTAACAACAATGCTGTAGAGTAAGTACTACAGGAGGTGTATACTCAGTAGGTAGATGGATGTGATGATGTAGGATCGCAGACGGGGTAAGTGGTATCCGTGCTGTAAGTGGGTTGGTTGATCTGGTCGCGTATGCAAGTTCCCCTGCGTGTTTGTTTCAACTCCCTCGGTACAGCAGTATGTATTGATTATGATGGGCGGCGCGCCGAACCAATAGGTAGGATGAATGAAATGGACAAGAGTACTTGGTGAGTAGGTACCTACCTCAGCTCTGTGATGTTGGTGTGCGGATTTGCGTGCCCCTCGGTTCCGCCGTTACGACCTGGGTGTTGTTTGCTTGTTTGCTACATCTAGTAGGCAGGTGAGCAGATGGAGGAATGAGTTGAAACTCGCGTGTCCCCGCTATTTGGATAAGAGACTGTGATAAATGTAGGTGTTTTTGTTGTTATTGTCGTCGTTGTTGTTGTTGGCGATGCCGAGTTTTGTGAGTGCTATTTTTATTTGTTTCTTCTTTCTGTCTGCTAGAGAGAAGACGGAAGCTGGGAAGCTCGGGACGCATCCGCCCGGGGAGGGGTTGAAGGCGCGGATTATTTTCGCTCTGTTTCAAGTTTGTGGCGTAGGTTATTAGGATGGCTATACTTACTATGTATTCTCATGATAGTTCGGGTAGATACTGGGAAAGCAAATGATATGGATGTAAACTCAATTGTCGAAAAAGCCCATCGTGAGAGATATCTACATACAGCACTTAGTATGTGGAGGTGTTGTAGGCCGATGTAACAGTAGCCGAGAACCAAGAATTACAACGTGATGGGAATCGCATAATGCTGCATTCGTATTCACATCATCATTCACGGTACCTGCTGTCATGTAATGCACCTAGGAAATACTGCAAACGTACGATGCTACGGTATGCAGAGGATCAACAGACCAGGGTGGAGAGGTAACTCCGATCAAGACACCAGTGGCTCGATTGTCGCCCACCCTCTTGAGGGAAACGGAGCAGGGTATTATAGACATCGATACAAGGATGGATAAGTATCAAATCCTGTTTGTTTGGATCATTCTCCTCGTACTCCCCCCAGCTCACCAGCCGTGCCTCTACTGACACTCAGATAGGTATACGAGTGTATACCACTGTAAATGCTGTGGGCACCAGCAGTTGTGGTGGGATCATTCATCGAACTGCCTACTGTATCTAAATAATCCTTTTATCCATCTGCCCTGTTACAAGTAGAGTCAAGTGCGCACGAGATAGCGGTAACTACCCAGTAACCGGTTATCTCTAGATACATATAGTCACCGCTTAGGCACAGATCGGCAGCAGCAAGGGATGGATGATTGATGCAAGTCTCACTCGTGCTACGGGCGAATACCGTCGGTAGTGGGTATGTACGTCCCGAGTACAGGGAGGCGGATAAGAAAGCGCCAGAAAGACATTGTGCTGATGGCCAAGCGGACAAGCCGAGGGCGATATTCAAAGGAAGTAGGTATAGGTATCTCTTCCATGTACAAAAAGCCACACATATGCGAGCAAGTTAGGCTGGGAGATAACAAGCGTTACGCGCGCATCGGTATCACCAGCCTCTCTCGTCTTCGTGTGACAACGCACGATGCAGCTGTCAGGCGAGGGTGTTCACAAGTGCTGTATGTTAGCTGTTGTCTTACCCTCAAACGTGAAGATGACAGACAGTACAGTATCCTCGCAGGAAGCATGCGCGCGGGAGGCGCCTTTTTTTTCCAAGGCGGGATACCGCGTGAAATACCTATATTCCTTCGAGTCCACCTGTAAGGAGAAGGAGGGGGATCAGCCAAACATGCCGGTCGAGTCCACTGGACCGGGGGGCTTGAAGAAAATTCATACTGGGATTAAACCACTGTCCTCGATGTTTTATACGTTACGATTGTGACGTCTACTATCTGCCCTATCGTAGAGATCGACAAAGGAAACTAGACTAGGTTAAACTCGGTAGATAGAATATGGATATTTACCCTTGTTGCGCAACCCTGTCTTATTAAAAGGGTGGTTGGAGAGCTTAAAGAGATAGGTACACCAGGTAACAGTACCGTATGTAGATAGAAAGATGTGTCTACTTAGAGACGCTTGGAGCTGCACTTGGCCGAGGGGCAGGTAACATACATCGATCAACGCCGGCAGCCGGGACGCGGGACATTGTGGGTAGCTCCACCATCGTACCTACATATAAGTATAGCTTCTCTTTGAAAGACGACTAACATACACTACATTAGGTACATACTGTACCTGTTGGTCTGGGCAGTCTGGGTACCTTACAAGACTAAAGGAAGTGGATAGGTGGGAATCGACGATCAGGCTATGCATGGAGCACGTCCACCAACACCACCAGGTACAAGCGCATCCATTGTTTGAAACAAGCAGAATGGTTACCTAGGTAATTCCCTGTAAACCACAGTAGTGTAAGTAAATGTCAGCTACCTCTAGGATCTAGTGTAGCTGCTATCTATCGCTCCAGAGCAAAAAAGAAAAAACAAGGATTATATCTCCCTCTCGGCCGGTTTTGTTCCCACACATCTGACCCTCCTCTATTGTTAGCAAATGTCTCTGTCGGTAGGATAAACTCGTCTGATGTAGGATGTTGTACTTTCGGCCGGTTCATGTATACGTTCTACTACTTGCTGCTTTGTCACCTATACATCACGTTCAAACCACCTCAGCCAACCATCTCCCTCGAGCGGCGTAGCAGGCGTCATGGTGTGCCGTTGTGCCGGCATGTCTCAGTGATAGGCAGGCTGACCAACAGGTTAACTGTACCAGCTAAGAGATGATCTCGCCTATATTTGTGATGTCAACGTATTGCGGGCGTTGAAAAATAAGCTCTTGTGCGTCTATGCAAGGCAAGCTTACTTGTCTTAGGCAATTGTGTCTTGCTTTGATAGCCGAGTGTAGTCAGGCATGTCCTGGTCTTTTTGTGCCATACTTAAATCAAATGACAAAATCCCACCAAGTTAGCTACATTACGAGCGAGGCGGTTGTGCCATGTGGTAAGACTATTTTTTTCTCTTTCCCTATTTCGCCCTCCCTGCGTATACCAGTTAGTCTCTACTGTATGCAAGCTACACTAGAGTACGTGCAACGTCATCAGTCCATAATATCTGGCCGTGGCCTATCCCCCCTTGCAAGTTGATGTGCAGTTCCCGGCCAACCATCGTTGGAGACGACCGAACCGGGATGGGCGCTTGTACTCCGCCGCCTGGTCGTCTCGATGTGGTGGATGGCAGCGATTCGGCAGCAATACAGGCTTAACCCGCCGAATAAGGGAGAGGGACAACGCACAGGCTGGAAATCCTGACTGGGGGGGTGGAATAACACACGGTACTGTACATCTAGAAATGTATATCTACCGCCCGTGTCACTGACACCATTGTCTCTCGAGCTCTCCCTTTTGCTCTCTTTCCATATCGCTCGCTACTGGCTCAACTTGGTTGTCTGAAAAAAGAGAGGGGAACAAAAATAAACAGACGGGGTGAACTGTCATTCGCTTGATCGCTCACTATATACTGAAGTTACTCTTCACCTCACTGTCCACTGTACGCTCGGTTACTACAATACCTCCCTTCGCTTTCACAGTAACGGTATCGACGATGCAGCTCGCACTCACTCTTGCCTCGGCCCTCTTTGGCCTTGCGGTCGCCGCACCTCAGGGTGTCACGGAAACGTTGACGCCGACCGGCGCCGCTCCCGCCGGTTGCACAGGGACCGTCGATGGTAACTTCGAGATCACGGTCGCTAAGGTGACGGAAGAAAAGCGAAGTCTCCCCGAGGTAGGACCCGTCCTGACATGAGCAAGCCTTGCTGATCGCAATGTTCATATTACTGACAAGTTGATGCAGAAAAGGGATGAATGTGGCGCCGAGGGAGTTCTCGTTCTCTCACTGAGCGACGGTGCAACAACTGACGCCCAGGGTCGCACTGGCTACATAGCCAGCAACTACCAATTCCAATTCGATGGGCCTCCTCAAGCTGGCGCTCTCGTCACCAGCGGTTTCTCCGTCTGCAAAGACAATACCCTGGCGTTGGGCGACTCCAAGACTTTCTACCAGTGTCTGTCCGGCGACTTCTACAATCTGTACGATCGCTCGTGGGCGGCGCAGTGTGAGCCCGTTTCCCTCCTCGCCATCCCTTGTGGCTCAAAGGACTCGGCCACGCAGGATCCTGATGGACAGGTTGTCGGAACCACGGTGGTAACAACAACCATCATCACTGCATTGTCAGATGGACAGCCCCAGGTGGTCACGACAAAGGTGCCTGTCACCATCTACAGCACTTACGCGCCCGTGAGCGAGCACAGCGACGGACAGATCCAGGTCACCCCTACTGGCACTGGTAGTGCGCCGGTGTCGACACCGGCAGAGACGGAGTCGGCTTCTACTCCCGTTGAGACGACATCCGAGGTCATACCACCCGCGACCTCAGTGTCCGCTACTGCTACCGTTTCCGCTTCAAGCAGCAGCGCCGCGGCATCAACGAGTGTCAGTGTCCCCTTGGAGTCCCCACCCGTCACATCTTCGCCAGTTACGTCTTCACCGGCCACGTCTTCACCAGTCACGTCTTCACCAATCACGTCCTCCGCCGCGGTGAGCAGTTCTAGCGCTGCGGCCTCGACTTCATCAGCACCCCCTGCCACGACCTCGGCTCCTCCCACGGGAGGCTCGTCGCACGTCGCCGCAGGCTCAATGGGTGCGCTCGTCGTTGGTATGGTCGTCGCATTCCTCTGCTTGTAAGCAGGTCGAATATATCATGTCAGCAGCAGAGTGTGGGGTCGAAGGGTCTTGTTCCTCGGTATCGACTCGCGAAAGAATATAACGGAAGAAGCTCAGCTCATCCAAGCTTTCCTCCGAGATTCATTACGATGCAAGGGGTATATAGACACCAGAGACCAGGAATTAATAAGGAAGGATTTAATGTCAAGTCTTGCTGGGGATGTCAAAGGTTGTTTTGGGACCGGACATAGGCTCAGGTAATAAGAGCTGGAAGGGGCAGGGTCAGAGCCGCTTTTCTTTAGTAGGATCAATCTTGTAATACTTGCTTCGTACACAAGAGACATATATATCGAAGTTGATATCATCAGATATAAATCCCATATTTGAAGGGTGCGGTTAGTCTCAAGACACCGGCCTAGACTTCTAGGCGCAAGACTTGATTAGATATAAAGTGAATGTTTGGTTGACAAGAAATAGAGCTCAGCGAGCGAGATGTAGCTTTTAGAGCATATTATTTGGGAATGTGATCCGGGGGGTTTGTTATGGAAGAAATGATTAAATTCAATAGAGCTGATGAGGTACGGACGAAAATGTAAAGAGCGCTCACTCACACAACGATGTGTAGGTACCTGTAGGCTGTAGGTAGGCTGAGATAGGCGTGCGTCCCCATTCTGCAAGGGGCTCTAGGTAGCGACGCCACTACCCCAGTGCTTTAAGGCACGCCAAGCCAACCTGTCAGCCCGCTACAACCCGCTAAGCCGGGACTTATCAGCAGCCACGGCACGTAGTACAGGCAGGTAGCCAAACTTAAATCTTCTCATGCGTTATCGTGAGCCTTCCGCATATCGCTTCCAAAGACCCCTTCTTCTTCTGTTCCCTTCACACCGTAGAAAGCGGCAGTGAGAACCATGTCGGAATATTGGAAGTCAACCCCCAAATACTGGTGCAAGCACTGCAGCACCTACGTCCGCGACACCAAGCTCGAGCGCAACAACCATGAAGCGACCGCGAAGCACCAGTCCGCCCTCAAGCGCTTCCTGCGCGATCTTCATCGTGGCCACGAGAACGAACTGCGCGAAAAAGACAGGGCCAAGCGCGAGATAGATCGTCTGAATGGTATCCCTACTGCCAGACCTTCTGCCTCCACCTCCGCGTCTTCATCTACCGCCACCGCTGCTCAACGCCAACAGCAATGGGAACAGCTTGCTGAGATGGGCATCGACGTTCCGACTGAGCTGCGCAGAGACATGGCGCTCGCAGGTGAATGGTCTATCACGAGTACACGCGTCATTGACGATGCCCCCAAACCCGACGACGAGAACGATGGCGGTAATGTGAAGCCCACAAACCCTGATGCTGTCGCTACTGGCGTGCGGAAACGGCCCAAACAAGAGAGCGAAGACGAGAAGGAGGAAATGGAAGAAAAAGTACAAGCTCTATTCAAGAAACCCAGGAGGTGGGGTCGGGATACAAAACACGGCGGTGAAGACGATGCTGAACTAGACGCGCTGCTCAGCGCACCACTTACCAAGCCGCTCAAGAAGGAGGAGGAAGAGGCCGAACCGCCAGTCATCAAGGAAGAGATACATCCCCATATCAAGAAAGAGGAGTCCGAAACGGACGGGCTATTACCCGACGCAGTCAAACCCGTAATCGGCGAACAATCCGAGGGAACATCTGTAAAAGAAGACCCTGACAAGGAGCCCTCAGAGCCCGTTGTAGTCTTCAAGAAGAGGAAACCGAAGAACATACGCCAGAAATAGATACCCACTTGTTCATCCCATCGCAAGTTCGGGAAACTACAGTAATCATACGCCCATTCTTACAATACCGGTACCCCGTCGAACACCGGCAAAGACACAACCCCACGAATTACCTTACTGAGCCGCAGCCCTCGTCTTGGCAAACTCTTGGGCATGGGTCCTTAACGTTGTTATGATTGGTGATTCAACCAGACCGCACATTAAAACGGCGTATTTCTGACATTCAGGTTAGTCATGTTTGTCTTATGTCATACGAAGGATTTATAGTTTAATAACAATGCTATCCACACACTACATATCGTAGAATTTTACTGACTAATGATAATAGAGTTGAATGACCACACAAGCAGAAGCAGCCGGCCTGGCTTTTTCAGGGTTCAACAGGTAGCAAACCCCAAACATCAGCTTAGCATAGCTTGAAAAAGTAAAGCCTTCACACACATGCCTCTCATATAGGCATAGCTTCCTTCACAAGATTCGAAGTGCTCAATGTTCATCAACTCTTAAACTCGCCCCAAAGCGACTTTTTAGCAGGGTTGCCTCGCCTTCATTAAATGTGCCGCATGGTAGCCAGCCGATATCTCGTGGTATAAGCCATCGCTTTACTTATCATGATAACCATAGGCAACTAGAGATTGGAACTTTTACCAAAGCCTACCATGAGAGGGGGCAATGCAAAAGTATAATACGGGGAATGCGCATATCTAATAAGCTGTGCCGCCAGCGAAGGATGACTATTTACGTCCGAAGTTAACTGAAAGCGGCCGGCAGCCAAGCGCCGGATAGACTGAATAGTTTACGCATGATCTATTACATCAGCTAACTCCGTGCAAACGCGGTAATACGAGTCTTGCTCAATCTATAGTTACAAGAATATTGTTGAGTGTAGATGAAGAAAATATTTAAAGATGAAAAGATCCCATCTTTGTCAGGGCCTGTCTTTCTCAACAGGTTACTCTCACCGTCACCGCTGCTACAGTCCCAAGATCTCAATCTACCTCAGCCTCTGAACTTCTTGTCTTCAGTATACACACATAGTCACAATGCGCACTTCTTTCCTGTCTGCCATTGCAGCCCTTGCTGCCTCGGCTGTTTCTACACCCATTGAGCCTAGAGAGGTCTATGCCACATGGGATGCCACCGATGTGACGACTTATGTTAGCCACATTATCATCGGCGCCAAGTTCAGCCTCAACGTCCCTGCCGGTTACATCGATGGTGCTCCGGGGTTTGACGGTAAGCTACAATTTCCCGAGTTTTCCTCTTTCCCCCCGCCTCTTTTTCCTTTCATAAGTTCTTTCTGGCACTGTCCAAAGGATGGAGAATCCCAAGATCATACATCAAAAATATCCCCTCTTCCCGAAAACTACTCAAAGCGCGCTCAGAATCACAGTTGCTGACCTCGGGTGCGTAGTCGTATGTGACGTTGACCTCGTCATTCACCCCGGGCTCCAGACTTGCACTGGGGCTCCCGAGGGCTCTACGGTGCAAGCTGTATACGATATCAGCCCGCCCATTACTGTTTACCACACCTTTGGGTCTACGAATGTTACGGGACAATCTGGAGACCTGTCGTACAATTCCGATTTCACTCTCGACGTCACCAACATCGGTACTGCTTAAGCGAGGCGTTTTGTCGCCCTGTCTCGTGGCGTTAAATGTAGGGGGTACGGCTGACTAAGATTGGGAAAGAACATGTACTTTTAAGGGATATCAGTCGAGTGTTCTAGAGACCACGCGAAGATTCAAACATGTCAGGAACCTCGGACTCTGGGGTAGGTAAAGAAACTTGTTGTTTCACGAAGGCCTCAAAACCTTAGTGGGCAACTATCTAAGTACATACAAATGTCTCCTTGTATTCTGTGACAAAACATTGAGTTAGAAATGTATGATAACTACTCCCAAATCAAATGATTTTGAGAATGATGTATACAATCAGGTGCATGTGTGCTCTGATGGCTCCTTTCACAATGCAGATGAGATGCCAACCAATTCCAAGACAAGGTAACCGTAGAACATAAATAAAGGTGAGCGGCAGTGTATTATATTATGGTCGCCAACATTGCCTACAAACATGTTTCCTGTCACATAGCGGTCAGCCCGTATGCCACTATGCCAACAACCTAAGAGGTCAGCAATACTGCA
Organism: Xylaria arbuscula; assembly: GCA_022385695.1. Classification (NCBI taxonomy): domain Eukaryota; kingdom Fungi; phylum Ascomycota; class Sordariomycetes; order Xylariales; family Xylariaceae; genus Xylaria; species Xylaria arbuscula. Next base: position 85,810 of record MU279368.1, on the reverse strand, counting down.
AACTGGAGTATCCGGGCTTCCGTACGTATATATGCTTCCGAGTGGCCTCTAGCCACGCCAGCATATGACATTTCCCGACGTCTGACTTGTATAGTATATAGCCGCACCATTTGCGCACCGATAAACAGAATTTAAACCTGTTTTGTATAATAACACAGTTGCCTTAAAATTACTTTTAAATATTAAAAACTGGTTATTTTATTAAAATCTAGTTTTTTTAAGAGTTTTTTTTTTTACATTTAACGCATCTCCCACTTAAACCGGACACCCAATTAAGCTGGCCACCCGATTTCCCATATAAAAATATACCGAAAAAGCCCGTGCATCTCAACGGATATTAAGGCTACAAACTAATAATTAGTATATTTGAAATCCTTACTTAAAGACAAATCCAATGGTATTTTTTATAAATTTGCTACTATTTTATTTAGTACCTTTTTAAGAAACCACGCTAAAATTTTAGCGTGGTTTTAAGTGCACCTATAAATAAAATAGTAGTAAATTTAAAAAAAATACCATTGGATTCGTCTTTAAGTAAAGATTTCAAATATACTAATTATTAGTTTGTAGCCTTAATATCCGTTGAGATGCACGGGCTTTTTTGGTATATTTTTATATGGGAAATCGGGTGGCCAGCTTAATTGGGTGTCCGGTTCAAGTGGGAGATGCGTTAAGTTTATAATTATAATTTTATATTTTCTGCACTTTTAATTAGCTTATTAAAGGTGGTTTTCTTTAGTACTTGTTGTCTATGTTATGATATAGACCGAATAGCTTTATAGAAAAGTGAAGTTAGTCGAATTATTAAAGCTTCTAGGTTAGACTACGAAGGCTAAGCTACATGAAAAGACCTACGCCCTGAGTGGCCTGGCCGTCCTTAGCCATCCTATGTAGTCTTCCCACCTCGTGACCTTACACGTTAGGACAGCTAATAGCTAGTCGCTAGACCATAAATAGTAGCAGTTTAACCACTCTGCCATACACATATGACAGCGATTGCTATGAGTAAACCATCTCTCCGCACATGGCAGATCACACCAGTGACGGCAAGCAAGAGCCACCACTTTGCCTTCAACTGATTGCTTGCATATCGGGCATTTGGGCTCAGCAACCAAGAGGGGATGACTGACATCAACCCGTGGCAACCTAAGGAGTATGGCTCTGTCAAGCGGGTTGCTAATCAACTATAAAGTGTTATCAATCTACTCAAAAGTGGGAGCATGTGGCAGAATAGGGCGGAATCGTTGCGACATCATTCCAGCATGCGGGTCGAACTCAAGAACTCAGACATATTCTTCCTGGTCAGGGTGAACGTGCATGCGCCAGACTTTGCATGTTGTATCGTATCCAGCAGTAGGAGGACAAGATCTGCCATCTTCGGTCTACGAAGAACAGCCAGAACACTTGGTATCAGATGGCATCTCTGCGTTGGCTTTCATAGCAGAGACATAAAGAACCTTGGTGCCATCAGCACGGGCAATAGCAGATGAGTAAATAACCACATGGATGGCTACCACCACCAAAACTATGCCACTTTAACTGCTTATAACCCAATGAATAAACTCGAAAATGTATATAACAGTGATTATAAAGAGTTTATAGCATGATTAATATATACTAGTAAACTATTCTTAACTTTAAAACCTATTTAAAGTTAAATATATACCGTAGAAAATGATATATAGCCATTTATGTAGTGTAGTTTATCACCTACTTCTGCACAGGTAATCCATGAAATCTAATTCAAAGCATAGTCCTTCACAAGTGTTTTTGTCTTGCGAGGCGTCTGAGGTTCGGCAGCGACGCCGTTGTAAAAGTCATAAATACTCTGCCAGTACTTGACAATGAGCTGATCGTCGCAGGACTGTAAGGTCACCAGGACGGCTGGGATGGTCAGGGATAGACCGACATAGCTAAAATGCCATAGATCTCACCACATAGCTTAGCCTTGATAGCTCATCCTAGAAAATACAACAAGTTGACCATCTTCACTTTTACACAAGCTTGTCCGGACCATACCAACTGGTAGCTAGCGACTGTTTTTTCGCACCATAACCATACGACAATACCTGTCCCCCTACCTACGGGGCCGGACGGGCCAATCCCACCACCACCCCTCCGGATGATTCAACTCCAATAAACAGCATCACAACCTGTTCACAAAGAATTATTCTCCCATCCCAGGGACCGAAGGACGAGACAGACCGGAAATTCATGCATCCCAGAAGTGGGACGCAATTGCCCAACATCCGAAAACTCGCGCAACTGCTCATAGACCGGGGACACACGTCGACATACGTCATCCTAGAAAATACAACAAGTTGACCATCTTCGCTTTTACACAAGCTTGTTCGGACCATACCAAGGACGTGAGGCCACCGGGGTGAGAATCTGCACACTCGGCTTGGTGTGCACTCCTGATGTGCTTCTTCAAAGCACCGCTACTGGAGAATCTGTTTCTAACCAAGCAGAGGGGTTCTCCTTCGTCTTCGGAAAATCGGCAGTGGTGTTATCCAGCAGTTAAGAGAACACGTCCTTGGCCACCCGTGTTGTATGCAGGGCAAGCGCGGCGACGCAGCTTTCTCGGATCACCTTGATCGTACCATTGGTAGGCGTTGGTGGAGCGGTAGTTTGAGGGCATTTTCGGTCGCGGACAGGAATCGATCGCGTGAGGTTGGGGAGTCGGCATCGTGTGAGCGCCGGATTGTTTCCGTACGTGAGGTTGTTGGTTTCCGAAAGGGTTGGGAATGCGCGCCAATAATGGTAGATAGTATGTATTAAGTATTAGTTATCACATGATTCAGGTAAATTGCAGGTTTAAGATTGATGATCCTGTGAAATTGACTATGTCCTCACCGAATCGCCAGTTTATTGAATCAATTACCCTATCATTAACTGGAAGATTACAGTTAGGCTTATATCCGTCGTCATAACTGAGTCTACATTGTCAAGTCCTTTTGCTTCGATAAGATAGGAGTAAATGTAGACAATAAGAAAAAGGGGTCTCCTGTTTTAGCCTTTTAAGAATCATCTACGTAACTGTGTACCATTGTCTTTTTAGTTTGGTATATCTGTTTAGTAGTAATAACATACCCGCTAGAGAAAAAAATGACAATGGTGTAGCGGAATACATAAACACGAGTGTGTCTATCTTGGCGAGATAAATATAGTCTTTAAATTTGAAAGGCCTATATTCGTACGTATTCTGAATCAACTTCAGATTAAGCAGGACTTCAATATTGAACTTTACTCAGAATTTCCAACTATAAAATGCGAATGAAGTTCTCTCTAGGCGATGTTAGTAACTACCTACGTAAGTGATCTCAAGCCTTTTGTGGTCTATCGTTTTTGACGTATTCAAGAGCATGAATTTCGCGATTTCTGTCTATAAAGTGATGAGTAATGAAAACTCTATTCAGTCCCCAATATGAATACTGATAAACTGATCTAAAGTAGAAACGCATGTCGACAGGTGAGCAAAAAACGAGTGTTGAGTCTATGTATATAAATACTGATATGCTGTAGCTGAGATAGGTGAATGTCGACCTGTGTAGAATTTTATGGACCGTACAGATGAAGGTAAACCTCCTCCGTTTTTTGCTCTAGGTATTACGAGTATGCTTAGGGCAGTGGTTGAACTGCATATGTTAAATTACTACATCTATGCCTCGCCTCACTTGTTCCAGCCGTAAGGCATTCACTCGTACCAGGGGTATCACACCTTACAGCATCAGCTCAGTAAAGTTGATCTCAGTGTGAGGAATGAGTGTTGGGAATGAAAATATGTTTGTTTGTAATAAACGGATTAAAGTCTTGAGAAATTGTTTCATAGAACATGGTCCAGAAAAGACGTATTTTCACGATAGCAATTCGTGTCTTAACTCGAACGCTATGTTTGCAATATACGAAATCATCGCTAATGGACATGTAGGCTCGGAAATAACATGACATTATCTTAAACTCTCAACGCAGATGAGATTCGCGAGTGAAGCAAGCAATAATGAAGTCATACAGCATTGCTTTTAAGCGGTTCAGCTTTCGTAAATACTGTAAAGAATGCCGTGAAGAAACGATAGATACGAAATGCTCGATGCAATGTCCTTTTATTATGCAGTAGTAGTAGATTTTGCGTGTTTAAAAATTTAATACAAAAATGGTAAATGCAATACCGAACCGGATTATACGCTTTTTTACCCTCGCCGCTATGTTCAACTCCTTGTAACACAAATGGGTTAACCGTTCTGATCTAAGATACAGACTAATTCAAAAGATCCATCCCCCGTAGTGATATTTCCTGTTGCTTCTTCGCTGCCACACTTTCTGTTGGCTGGTAGCGGTTCCTCCTTGACATGTTGCCGAGTTGGCATCAGACCAAGTCAGGGCCACTGGCGGTACTGGGGGCCTGTGTCTTCTCGTAGTACGCATTCGGCCTATTCTTCAGCGCAGTGCGGATAGCGCCCTCGGGCTGCGACACCCATGAGTAGTAGCTGCTGTGGCTATAGGGGTACAGGACCTTGTTCCGCGAGTTCTGGACGAGCTCCTTGGTGGACAGCTTAGCGCGCGACGCGATGATCTCCATGTCCTGGACGATCTGCTGGCAGAAGGAGCTGAGGGGCAAGTCGTTGACGTCGTTGCCGAACGGGTTCTCGATCTCGTGGCCGATGAAGAAGATGCCGAGGATGATGTACGAGGCGAAGATGGTGGCGGGGATCGTGATCCAGCCGAGAGAGGCGTACAGCTGGAAGGGGAGCAGGACGACGTAGAGCCAGGTGATTTGCGAGATGACGATGGCGTAGGCGATGGGGAGGGGTGTGTTTAGGACACGCTCCGAGTTCACCAGCACGTCGTTTAGCAAACCCAGGTTGTTGTCTGGTGAGTTGGAGTTAGCCGAAGCATCTTTAACACACGAGACAGAGAGTAGGTGCTCGAATGCCACTTACAAATAGTAGTCTGCTGCATTCCCACCGGGAGTTGGCCATTAGCCACAAGCTCATCCGAGTAGGCCGTCAGGTAGCAGAGGATCTCCAGGGGAAGATTGCCGACCGGTTTCTTGCTGCGCTTGAGGAGCTTGCGCGGGTTCGAAGTTGCAAAAGACAATCCGAGGTTTTCGCCTATTTCCTTGAAGATGGTGTACTTCCTCGAGACTCTCACTTCTTCATCTTCTTCGGTAGCTTGTTTGGCTAGCGTATCAATATGGCCGACGAGGTCAACGAGGTCTTCGTAGTGCGTGTAAGGTTCGAATCGCAGCTTATGTTTGAGAGATACGGCGAATGCAATGACGAGGTTCATGGCGGTCCTAAATTCATCGTATTAGCTTTCCAACGGACTAATTTTCAGTTCTTCTTTATAAGAGTATAGACTCACAGTTTGCCGAGCAAATCCTCTTTGGCTGTGTCAGGGCGTTCAAGAGTGTGCACCCAGAATACACGACCTAGACTCTGTGCCGCCAAGATGAGTTGACTCCAGCATCTCCGTCCTTCGGCGTAACGCTCATACGCCGTGGAGCTACGAAGCGACAGACCCATACTGACAACGAAACCAGTGATGGTCAAAAGAACTGGCTCGATAGAGAGTTCAATGTGGTAGAACTCTTTGGAGAGGACTGTGATCAGTGTGGCCCAAGCTCCGATGGCAAGGAGTGGCACGATCATCTTGGGAGTTATGCTTCCGTGTAGCTGTAGAAAGAGCGGCCATTTCGAATGCTTGGAGATATCTCGAGGACCGGACTATGAAGAGGAGCCTATATTAGCAAGATTTCCAAAACCTCGATCAGGAATGGACATACAAAGTAATCATCCAGATCTATACTCGTATTCTTCCGGCTGAATGGATTTGGAGTCGAAGTGCCACGGTTAGGGGGAGAAAATGGTCTCGCACTATCCTGGGAGAAGTTCCCATCGTGGTTTTGGTTGCCGTGATTCTTCCCTCCGTGGCCATGATCGGCGGGAGCATGAGGAGCTCCCACCTCGTTGCTTTCAGCATGGGCTGCACCCGCACCACCTGCAGCACCTCCATGTGCTCCCGCGTTGCCGCCACCGCCGCCGCCGTCTTCGCCCATTGTCGATTAGGTATCGTAAAGATTGATAGAGTAATGAAAAAAAGGGAGGCTTGAGGTTAGAGAAGTAGGTCTCCGGTATGAGAAGCAACGTTATCTATCTAAAGACTTCAATCTTGTAAGTCAATGAAGTATCAAGATGAAGATTAAGATACTCACATGTTTAATAAGAAAGTGAAAAAGAACCTGCCAGCTGGTCCATCTACAGCATTGAGAAATCGCGAGAAGCTTTAAGGTTAAACTTGCTAGGACACAAAGTCGCCATCGTCTTTTTTTATGAGACTGGGGGCCGAATGGTCCCATTTCCGGGGCTGAGCATCCTTTCCTTTTCTCAGTGCCGGATCTTCCTCCCCAAGGGGGATTAGTGTGACTAGCTTGGCTTGCAGTAACGTCTCACATGTCGAGCATATGTATCTTCCTACTTACGATAGTTTTCGGTAATGATCGAAACCCCCTGATGACGCGCGCTTCCAGGGGGGAATCAGAGCCAGACGAAGAACGTTGAGACCCTAGCTTCTGGGGCACATGGAGTGAGATTTTGAGCTAGGAAGTATACACTAAGACGAGAGTATAGAAACGCCAAGGCGCCTTGGCGGGTCGTCCCGGGGTAGAGCGAATAGGATAGTGCCAACGCCGAGTTCTAGATTGTCAAAGTTACCAGAAATAGTATGTGGAAACCCAGGGGCAAGTCCCCAGAGGTAAGTTTGTGTCACACTGTAAGCCCTAGTGTAGATTGGACGGTTGAATTTGGATTTGAAGGATCGTGGCTTTTCTTAATCATCCAATGAGCCAATTCTACAGACGAGAAATAGTCCTACCAAAGGAAGAGGTAGATCTGGTACAACATAACCGATCAACTTAGATAGGCTATAATAAGGATCACGCCATGATCCTGTGTTGTACGTATAGGTAGCTGTGTTATATGTATGTGCGTTTGTCGTAGACACAAATTTACAAGTCAATTCAGCTTTGGTCATCTCGGCTGCTTACTTACGCTTGCCATCCAAGCCAACCAAACCATAAAGTGCAAAGTCAAGACCCATTTGTGCCAGGTTAGCCCTGGTTTCTTCTCGTATTGTACATTAGACAATTAATACTGTACTATGTAGGGAGATTTCGTAAGTAACAGTGTACAGACTTAGTGGTGTACCTAGTAAACAAACAACCCCTTGACACTCACTGCAGGGGGTAAGGAGAACATCTCAAAACGAGCAAATGTGGCGTTAGAAAGTCGCAAGATGAAACAATGTTGTTACCTGATTAGTCAGGTCATTTACTAGCATCTGGCACAAAACAAAGGCGGACTTGCGGAGCTATGATTGGATTAGGTATAACCTAGGACTTCACGATGCAACTGTAGTATAAGTTGCCAGTCTACACTATAAAAAGCAGTCCCTGAGACTAAAAACCAGTGTCAAAAATAAACCCACCACGACCATACTAGTAGTCTGTCTGTCTTGGAGTGGAGTGTAGGGTTCGTCAACAGAATTTTCAGCCCTACTTACATTAGTATGCTTACAAGTGCAGTTGTGAGAAAATGAGCCATACACTACACCACTTCGGTGATTACTTATACCTATATGAAGCTGCATGCATGTGTCTATTCTGGCTCACAATCTCAAGGAGCTGTATGGATAGTTTACGTACACTAGATCAAAAGTGAAGGAATGGGAGAAAGCCGCCGACCCCTGCGGTGTGATAGCCTACTTCTGTCTGGGCATGGGGCCAAAACCTATCATGTGTGGTCTGCTCTTTGATGTTCGTCTCTTGCTTGTGGCCATCATTCACACCGCATGTCGCTAAACTTGTCATAGAATGTCACATGTGCTATTTCAGGTTTGACCTGCATACTCGAACAATGAAATGCAGCAGACAAGCAAGCAAGCGTTGGTAGGCCTGAGTGTATTATCATGAACAAGAGATGTAGTGTAATTGTGTATACTTGAATGCATTGGACCCTACCTCTCTATGTTACATAATGCGCGCTGGCTAGACTGCCTAACAACCTTTATCTGCACCTTAAAATGACTTCAAAACATAACACAAAATTTGGCGACAACGACAATGAGCCTCGCGATGTGCGGGTATAGCCGTGTCCTCATTAATATGACAAGGATACTCGTGATCAGCATTCTTCTAGAACATCATTAAACCCGAAGCGAGCTGCGCTCCTGCTCTTCATCCTCCTTCCTCTTCTTCTTCTTGAACAGCGTCTTGAGCATATTGTCTTTCTTAGGCCGGAGGATCGTCTCGATCGAGTTATCCTTGTCTCGACTTCCGTCCTCAATAGCCTTCAGCTCGGTCCTGCTCGAGCGCTTGGACCGCGAGGTCCGCTCTGTCTTCTCGCTCTTGTGGCTGTCATGGCTGCGGTGGCTGTGGTGACTCCGGTGGCTTCGATGGCTGCCCGTCTCGCTGGCGTCATCGCGGCTATACTCCTGTGCGCGGCTGCTGCTCTTCCGCTCGGGTATGTCGATATCGTCGTGGGCGCGGCTGCGATGTGTTTTGTGCGACTTATGCGACTTGCTCGATTTGTGCGTCCGGCTCGTCCTGACACTGCGCTCCGTTCGCGCGTCGTCGCCTCCGTACTGGCTCCGGATGGCGCGGTCTGCTTCCGGGCTGATTAATTCGAGGTCGGCACTCTCGTCCTCGCCGAAAGGCGTGATGCCGCGCCGCCATGTCTCGATCGTGCTCAGCTCTTCCTCCACAACAAGGGCTTCGTCGAACTCTTGACTCGCCTCCGACTCGGGATATGGAGGCTGGGCTGGCTGCTGGTACTCCTGTGGTTGCGGCTGCGGCTGCGGCGCTGGCTGACCAGGTTGTGTCTCAAAGGCCATCGGTAGCGCTCGGGCAGCTGCTTCGGCTTCTTTGGCTTCTTTAATACGCTTGATGATCTTCCATCCGCCAAACATGACGACGGTCACGCCGACCGTCAGACCAGCCGCGATTAGGAACTGCGGGCTCGCAAGGAGCGCAAAAATGGCAGGACTGCCTCCCTTGATCACTCCGAGGAATGCCGGCGACATCTTGCCCAAGAGCGCAGAGAGTTCGGCAAGTGTGAGAGCCACAGCAGCGGCAGCTTCTGGCCTGCCTTGCAAGTGCTCTATGATGTGCGTGGCTGTATGATGTAGACATTGTGCCTCCGTAAGAAGATCTTCGATCTTATCCATTAAACTACGTGCCGTCTGCTCTTTTTCGACCGCCTTGTATGCAGGATCTAGATCAACTCGGTCTGCGAGGTCCGGGGGGATATTTCCGTATGCCAGATTCATGTCTATCTCCTTTTTCTTCTTGCCCATTTCCGGGAGCGCCGGATCTGACACCGACCGCTGCATATATGTATTCTCTATCGGCACGGGCGCCATTAACTCGGTCGACGGATGCGGCGCCGTAGGGGCGCGTACAAGCGTAGGGCGGCTTACAGCCATATCTCTAGGGGCGGTCTCGGCATAGGGAGAGCGGTAGGCAACGGGTGGTCGCGAGGGGGCGACAGAGGACACTTCCGAATGTGTCTTTAGATTGCCCACTGTCAGTGCCGGTCGCGATTGTGAGGTCGACCGAAGTCGAGAGGCCCGACTACGTGTTGACCGATGGCTCCTACGGGACGAAGTCTGTGAGACGCCATCGTCATGTGAATGTCGACGATCATATTCGCCGCGACCATATTCGTAGTCGTAGTTGGGATCTGGTTCATAACGGGGCGCGGTCGGTATGTCGTAAGTTTGGCTGCGCCGTACTGCACGTTCCGCTCTTACAGCGGCCTTCTTCTCATCGTAGGCAGCTTTCGCCTCTTTGAACGCAGCGACTAAGTGTTTGCCCTATACATAAGTATGGAAAGTTAGATTGATTTCATTCGTGCGACATCGGATAAGCGTTCAATGAGACGATGTGCAAATGTAAGCACTGTAAAGTGAACGAAACGCCCGACTAGAGGGAGCTTCCCCAGGCGGGGCAAATGGAACAGGGAACACCTCTCATACAACTACCGACTAAAGGGAGTCCAGCCAGAAGTCGGATAGAGTCTGACAGAGAAGATAAGAGCAGGTAGCTGGAAGAGCTTGCTTACATTGCTAATGATTTTACCAGACGAATTGACAATTGTAACAATTTCGACGGCCATTTCTCTTGCGCAGTTCTGTATGACCTGCAGATAATCCTGCGACGACTGGGACGGCAGCTATGGGGAGGGAGGGGATAAAAAGGGAAGGCCGCGTCGTTGACCGCCTTGATGCGCGGACAGCGGTGTCCTCCGCACCTTGATGAGGCCCCGCGGGAGCTGGCTCCAAAACTGGGGCTCCTGGTTCAGGAGGTTGGAGAGAGAGGGAGAAGGGGATGCCGAATTGGCTCGTTCGTTCGTTCGGCGGTGAGCAAGCCGACGTGTGCAGCACTGTACTTATATTACTGCGGTATTACCGGCTCACTTCCACTCGGCAGAGAAGGATATCAGCTTCGGATGAGGTGAGGCGAGGTTCCCCGGCTTAGAGATTCATGGGAACGGGGCTGGCAGCAGTTTGATATTAAAATAAATCTCAAAGTGCCATGCGCAATGCCAGCCATCTACGTATTCAGGTGAAGGGAGGCAGGTTGTGTGCGTTACTGCGTAACTAATGCAGGATGCAGGGCCTGGGACCAAGATATAGGGATCCGTCTGTGTCCGGGGCATGGCCAGGTATTGGGCGAGCCAAAGAACGGCGCTGAGCTGTTTCAAGAGCCATTGTTGGTGATTGGCCGCCCCGACGGTGAAGATCAGGCGCGGTTGCATCGGGGCGACTGTTCATTGCTCCAATTCGACATGTCCACCGTCGAATTGGAGCGACGGGATGCACTCCGACGCAGCCCGTCGTGTGGGTTAAACGCGCCATGGGTCGGAACTCGGTTGCAGCTTGGGCGAGGCGAAACCAACCGACCCAACCGTGGCACAGTCGGCTGCCTTACATGCTTCCTCACGTTCTACAGATAGATCACGAGCACCGGTATCTCGATACAGCTTCTTGTATTCTCATGTCATTCATGGACGGACCCAAACGCCCATCTCTGGCCAAGGAGAGAAAGTACTGTACAGTGACACCGTAGATCAAACTCAAATATTTGGCATGCTAGTTTGTGTCACCATCTTCCCCTCCCTGCACCCATCTACCGGTAGTGTACATTGTATAAATTGACCGCCGACGGTCATACGTTCAAGATCCGAGGCGAGGGAACCCGTACGTCAGCTGGTCATCATCATACAGTCCGAGCAAACCTGGAATACCAACAGTACCTGCCACAGGCGGACGACCCGGGTTTCTTATTAACAGATCTGAGCACTATTCACAGATCGTCGGGTAACATTGGGCACAATTGACACTAACACTGCCCAGGCGTATACGTACTATGTGTGACTAACAGTTTAGGAGACCAACGATAGACTAATCAGCTGGAACGTTTGTTGATGCTTCTCCCCAGGCTAGTGATAGACGCAGGGTTCTGAATGGAGACAGGTGGCGCGTGGAAAACCACTCGATTCTGATACGGTTACACGTATACGCTACGGTACTTGTCAGTGGGGATGATATCAATGACCGCTCCATAGCTGACTCACTAATAGCATCGCAGTTAAAGACAATCTGTCTGGGTTAGAGCTAGAATGGGTCAAGCGGGTGGCCGGTTAGTGACTGGTGTAGCGCCAACTTCCCCGGTTGGTGCTTTTCACCTGGGCAGAAGGAGAGCTTGCGTTATGTTGCTTCATTCACACTGTTCTCCGGACTTCTGTATCACCTAAGCACTTTCGTGAGGATTGATAGCAAACGCTGCTTCACATGTAATAAATAGAATGGGGCAGCTATGAGACAAATAAGACACGCATGTTATCGATGGGAAGCATACAGTTGCCAAGGCCGGCTTTCCTCTCTACTGCCTGTAGTAAAATTTCTACTATCCCCAGGACAATCAATCATAGTGTTGCCAAAAATGGGATTATCATGACTTCATTCTGTCACACTGAAGAAATGTAATTACTCATTATCATTAGGTGGGATTAATCAATAATCAACATGAGACAACTCTATTCCTCGTCATCGGAGTCCGTGAGATAGTTGTAGTCCTCTTCTTGTCCAGCCCCATACCAACCACCATGTTCCTTAGCCATGTGGACATAGATGTGCGCTGGGTCGACCGCAATACCGCAGAAATAGCACCAATGGGTGTCACAGTCCGGGACCGTGCAGGCGATATGGCCACATCCGCCCGTTCGCTCAGTCGGCACTCCACATCCAGGACAACTGCGAACGGCTGGCTCATCGGACTGCTTCTTACGCTCCGCACACTCTTCGCACTCCCATCGCCTCAGCTCAGGCGGAGGGCCCTGTGCACAAGTACGCTCCATGAATTGTTTGGCTGTGCCGCAGGAATCGCACCAGGCGTAGATCCAGGATCCTGCTTCGTCAACGGCACGGCGTAGATCTTTGAGGGATGTAATCCCTCCCGCCGCCCCGGACACCGCTCGAGCGGCTGGCTGGCGCCGACAGAAGGGGCAGCATAGAGCGGCGACGTTGATGATGTGCCCTCGTCTGTTGATCCCGTACCAATCCTGGCGGCACTTATTACATATGGGCTGCTGGCACCCGGAACGGCCACAGGCCGATCGTACGTCTCTCTTCTTGAAGGTGCTGAAGCAGAGACTGCAGGTTCCGCCTTCGGTGCGCCGAGCACGAATCCAGCCCCATAGGGCAGACTTGACCTCTGATGTATTGCGGACGAGCTTACCGCGGTATTTGAGGTCCGTATTGTCGGACGCTGGCAGTATTTCAACCAAAGAAGTGAAGTTCTCTATTCCGGATGCCGTCACTGTCTTGAACAGCGAGCGGGTGGTGAAAGCGTCAGGGATCTTGTTCTCTTCATTTCGGAGAAGCCATGCGGTGCCATTCTCCTCAGCTAGACCGGTTGCTGTGGGCTCGACGGTGATAACTGTATCGCGGTTATCCAGGCAGGCTGGGCACTGGAATTTCTCTACCGATAGGTCTACGGGGCGATACTCATGGGGCCAAATTACTCGACTCAGGCACGTTGAACACTCTATCCATGGTGCTGGCGAGGCAGACGGGCTTTTTGGAGATGTAGGGTTTGCTGGTGGAGGCTCTCTAGATGTTAACTTTATAGGCGTAGGATTCGCTTGTCTCGAAATCCGACAATAATGACACTTCGGCCGCACATTTAGCAATTCAGGCCTGTATACAACGTACTGTGCGCGACAAGCCGTAACGTTGCATTCAACCCAAGTAGCTTTATTGTCTTCCGCGTCCTTGGTTACGTTCGATCCGATGTATTCGTCTCTGGACTTTCTCTCGGACAATTCTGGGTGAAGAAAACAGAGACCACAAACGCCTCTTGGGCCCATGATGGTAACGGAACGAGAATATTTGCAGTTTTGACAAACTACCGATGGCCCAACAGAAACTTTAGTCTTCTCAGGCTGCCAACCTACTCTTGCCTGGAGATTGGTTGACATGTTGGCTATGAGGAGGTTATAATCAACGAGGCGCTGGAAGAGCTGACGATCACCCTCGCTAAGAAATGAGCCTGCGTTGTCTTCTAGCTCTCCTCGCTCGCGACGTTCCTCATAGCTCCTGTCGGCATCAAGGATGAGGGACAAGCAATTCACGTTCCACGTCTCTGGGATTTCTAGGTTATTCCATTTCTCACGCCAGGTAAGCATCTCAGCTTGTGCTGCTGGCATCAATGGTTTCATGCCCATTCGAATGCTTAATGCTGCAACCAATGCTGCTGGTCGGGTGGCTAGCATAGTTCCCGGGCAAACTAGATGCAGCAATATTCTCCAGAGTACCCTCTTGTATTTTGGCTGCGCTAGCGCTAGAGGCATCTTTGTTACTTCTGTGTTCGCGGCCGTGACATGAGCAGGCATGTCAGCCTCGGACTCGATATAAGTTAGACGTGTTAGCACTCGACCGAGTCGTCGAAGAATACGGTAATCACAGGATCTGCCAATCTCCAGAAGATCCGCGCGAGTAAGCTGGCCAGGTCCCTGGACTGAAGTATTATCATCTTCGTCTTCCTTGGAAGCAGACCAATCTTCCGTTGGGTCCAAGAAGACGCAGGGATAACGGTCCTCTGGAGCGACTTGCTCAATCATCTCCATGATCTGAGCTTCATAGTTGTATGACTCATCTAGCCATATTTTCATCATCTGTTTCTCGTCAGGTGCTGAAATGCGCTCAATAGCGGCTCCGAATTTTGTAATGAGTAAGTCGCGCGCCTCGCTCGTTCGGTCATTGCATACTGTCCTCCACAGACTGCCAAAGATGGGATTAATCGCCATGGACGAGACGTCCTCCTCGATGATTTTAACTAAATGCTCCACGACTTCTGCCCTATAACTTAAATCCGCTGTGTATCTCTTGTCGAAGTTCTGCACAGGAATGTCTCGGCCCTTGATCATGTGCCGTAGCGATTCGTCATCCATTTTGCGGCTGTGGAGTACACCGCGATTTCTCTGCTTCAGGATATATTTTTTCGCGTACTCGTCAGTTTCGTGTAGTATATAATCAAGTTCCTTAGTTTCCATATAGGTCTTTAAAGTCGCATTCAGATTCGAGCTTGTGCCAAGCTTTGCGACACCGAGCCAGGCCAACAGAATGCTCATAGTCACTGTGCTAATGGTATTCGAGCTGATAATTCCCAATTCGAAATATGCGCCGGATGTCTGATGACACATGAAGACGTAAGGGGTGAGGGCTTCAGTATCGTACCCTGCAATAGTGAAGACCTGCACCTTTTTGTTGCCGTCTTTTAGGATGCGCACAGCAGACGCCCAGTCTGCAAAGAGGTGACTGTTTTTATCATAACAACGGGTTGCGAGATGCTTCTGTTCCTCAATGCGATTGCTTTCTGTGTTCCAAGGCATGTGGGGAGGTGCGTCGGTATAGAGTAGGATGAGTGTCTTTGCTTCTGAGCGCATGATGGAGTATGCATAAGCCAAAGCAGTCTTGGTGGCCTCGGGCCAGTCACCGCCACCGGTAGCCTTGAGGTTTTTGGCGAAGCGAATCAACGCGTCGCGATCTACTTCCCCGTCTTCCCCGTACCATCCTGACCATTCGATGAGTTCCTTGTCGCAGTAGTCTCGGTACGCCAGTATTCCAATCCGGGCAAAGGAACCAGTGAGGGCGGAAACGGCGATGATTTTTGGAAGGGAGTCGTTGAGCGCTTTGAGAAAACTGTGCATCGACGCCGTGGCATCGGTTATGATCAGTAGATCATATTCTGCAAGAGAGTTCTGCGCCATTGCCAACGTGATGGTATCTCGAACCCGAGATGCGGCTATGTGAACTGCTTCCCGATGTAAATGGGCTTCTGTTAGTCGTAAATGCTGCTTGCCCGCCACTTCTCGATGTGCTTCCTAGTCTCAATGACAAGTTGAGAAGAATCGTTTTCATGATGGGTAGACTATATGAATACTATTTATATGGAAGGTAAGTAAGTAGCTGAAAGTACTGGATGCCCTAGGCATTAGGGTAGGCTCCGTTGTTAGATACAAGTGTGGCGTTGACTCATGCGGCAAGGCAGACTCATCGCCGCCTGGGTAACAGTATCGCGAGTTCGGTTTCATGGCATGTTTGTGTACCGCTCAAAGAGTCACCGCCGACGAGCTGACAATATACAAATTATTAGCGCCAATAGCCGTACTGTATAAACATACAGTATACCTACCTGCCTGGAGCTTTTACTGCTCCTTCCCAGGTGCTTGCCTACATGTAGGTAATCTCACTACTCTATTGTAGTCAATCACGATCGCATTTTTATGGTACTACGGTGCACCATGAGGCATCAACGAAATAAAACAGCGAATCAAAGGATGGACCGACAAGTGTGGGTTGGTGGTCACATCATTTTGGTAATCCCGTGTGATTTCCATCATTTCATGCAGGTACAGTGAGTGACCCGACGCTCTGGTAGGTATTGGGGCACTCGCGGGTAGCAAGTCCCAGTAATGATCATGTGATGGCAACGGTAGTAGCCCAGGAAGTAAGTAGGTACGCGATGCTATAAGGCAGTAGCGACAATAGAGGCAGGGACGGTAGTTGTAAGCTCCCTAATAGGCCGTGACTGCCTCGACAGATCTTCCTGAGTGACGATTATGTCAGTGTCGTGTTTGGCGCGTTTCGCTGACAAACCAACTCCTGACATCCTAGTAGACAACCTGATGCGCATGTGCATATTACATCAAACCCGCAGTACGTTGGCGGGATGAGGAAGCGGGCCAAAGTAAAATCGAAAATCGACTATCGACGCCGCTGGCCGACTCAGCAGACACTGGTCGAGTCCCGACCCGCTCGGAGAACCTTTGGCTTGAAGCGGCGATGGGAGAAGCTCCACGTCGGCTTGAAGCGGCGGCTCAAGAAAAGGTCGTCTCGCGAGCCCGGCAAGAGCACACACCCGTACGACACGGGCCTTGGCGAGCAAGGGAACGACTCCGGGTCGACTTCGACGCCGACGTCTGCGTCGACCGAAGACGGCCAGAGATGCTGGAGGCTTCCCGGCCGTATACCGCGCTCCCCATCTCCACCGGCGGTAAGGAATATGACTCTACAACTATAACTCTGAAACAGATGATTGGGGCAAACCAAAGCTGATTGATATTGTCTGTCTGTCTACGTCTACTTAGCCCGTACCAAAGATCGCTCTTATCAAGGCAGAGTCGAGGCCGGAAACTCCCAAGACTCCAGTTCAACTCCTACGCATCTTGACTGGCCCTAGAAGATCACCTCTTCCCTCATCGCGAAACACAACCCCCTTTGATAGCGATAAGCCGGCAGTGCGATGTACCCATTCCAGGGCTCAAGTGCAAGATCTACAGCCGAAGACGTCTCAACCCGTGGTGAAGACTCCGAAAGCGTTACCGAACAAGTTCAAGTGGTGCATGAGGATATTCAAGCTGCGGAGCTCGGATTGAAGTCCCGCGGCTCGTCCCACTCGCTAGACACGATTGACGGGATGGAAAACTGAAAACTGACACCTGTAACGAGCTAAGTGGCTTTGATAGACTAGGAAGCCAGCCACTCTGCAGGTACATAAATACCAGCTAATATGGCGTGCGATGACGGAGGGACTTATATTGCTTTTCATCACTAATCATATTCTACGTATACCTCTCTCTGCCTGCTTCTGCACATCAACTTACTCGACAAATCTTACACTAGTGCAATACTCGATTAGCCACCTCAATCCATGGGTCTCAAGTACATTCCTCGTACACTAGACAGGTTTCGCTCATACAGAAGAAGAAGGTAGAACAAGTTGGAAGACATCTTGCTACTGAATTTCCTGTTTAGTATGCCAGCTCGAAAGCAGTTGGATGCTCGTTAAGGCTTAGTCCACGGTAACTTGATGCAGTGGCCGTCTAGTAGACGGGAGATCAGTGTCTAGTAAGAAATGTGTAGGTTACCTACCCCTCCCCTGGCGGTGGCTCTCATGCAGAAAGGGTAACTGCGTCCCCATCTACATACAATTCCATAGTCCCACCCCCGTCCTACCTCAGAGGCGTCGCACAGTAAGCCTACAATACTCAACTAGTCTTGCGAAACTGCCGGGAACGGAAAGAATTGTCGCAACTTGAGCAATGATGGGATCCCGCACAACCCCTCCCTTCGAAGGGAGAGGGGTTAACCTTCGTCCGCACAGGATGCCGATGACTACGACGGCGTCCGAACAAGATCCACTGCGTCAGGCTTTCGTCCGAGCAGTATAGCACAGCAACTAGGTCGGGTCTTCTCGCAATATTTGCTATTCAAATATATACCCTTATATATAGATACTCCTGCCATCTGGGATAACCCAGCCGGTTCATTCCATCTGCCAAGCTGCATTATACCCTAGTGTAACATCTTTACTTCACCTCACCAATATGGCTTCTAACCCTCCAGGAAAGTGCTGCACTGTCGGCACTTTGCACGAGTAAGTTAGAATAGGTCCCAATTCCTCGAAGAGCTTTGAATAATTATCACCATTATCATTATTGTTATGTTGTTTTCCTGACGCAATCTTTTCGACAGAGGCGAGCCAATCGGCGCCGAAATCAAGGTCGGCAAGCATGCTGCCTACCTAGCTACCCCGGACCCGGCCAATGCGCACAAGGATACCGCCATCCTAATTCTCCCGGATGTGATCGGTATCTGGCAGAACAGCCAGCTGATCGCCGATCAGTTCGCCGCGAACGGCTACCTGACTCTCATCATTGACCTCTTCCACGGCGACCCGGCCCCCTTGAACCCACCCCCGGGTTTCGACATCTTCTCCTGGCTCCAGAAGGGCACGAACGGCGACACCCCCCACACCAAGGAGTACGTCGACCCCATCGTTGTCGAAGCTATCAAGTGGCTTCAGACCGAAAAGGGTATCAAGAAGTTAGGCTCCGTGGGTTACTGCTTCGGTGCCAAGGTACGTGCCCAGCCATCCAAATGACCCATGATATATCCTCACAAATGTCTCTATAGTACGTTGCGCGCCACTACGAGAATGGCATCAATGTTGGCTATTTTGCCCACCCCTCTTTCGTTGAGGAGGATGAGCTCCGCGGTTTCAAGGGCCCGCTAAGCATCGCCGCTGCCGAGACCGACACCATCTTCCCCAGCGAGAAGCGTCACCGCAGCGAAGAGATTCTCAAAGAGGGTGGCCAGCCCTACCAGATCAGCCTCTTCTCAGGTGTCGTGCATGGTTTTGCTGTCCGCGGTGATATCTCCAAGAAGGACCATAAATTCGCCAAGGAGCAGGCCTTTTTCCAGGCTGTCCAATGGTTCGACCACCACCTTGTGTGACTAGACACACGGACTACTGTCCGAAATAAGTTATAAAGCGAAACCAACGCCATACTGGCCATGACGAAGTGAGAGATAGCGAAAAGAGACGCATCTCCTAAGCACGAAAGAACATGAACTAGACTTTTAGATAATATAATCAATCATGGGCACACTAAGGCCATTGTGACCCTTTTAATCTTATGTAATCGTATTATGAAATTCCGCGGGCTTATTATGTATCATTCTTCTCATGAGCCGCAATGAGCTGGCTCTGTAGTCCTTTCTTCCCCACTTGATTGGCCCTTTCGAGCTCTCTCTCCTCTTCTCGCAGGATGGCCTTGCCGAATTCTAATTGTCGCTTTTGTTTCCGTTTCTCTTCGGCCACGATACGCTCACGCTCGGCCAGTGCTTTCTCCCGTTTGCGGCGCTCTTCTCTAGCTTTCTTGGCTGCTTCGTCTTCATCTGCTTCATCTGTCTGCGGGGGTGGGCCGAGAGTTTGTATGTAGGCGGCTAACATAGGATCGCGAATCTTAGGATCTAGGCTGATGTAGCGCACATCTGCAAGCAGTTGACTCGGGAGGTTTTCCATGAGAGTTTGGTTGTTCAGGGCACGTGCGGGTATCTCCTTCAGCAAGCTTCTTAGGTCTTTCTTGAGGGTATCTTGTGGAAGTTTCAACCTCTTGATATGCTCACGATACCAGTTTTCTCTGTCTCGGTCAGTCAATGATGCGTCTTGCATGGGTGGCTCCCGTTTATATTTTCTTCGGAATTCTGGCCAGTACAGCTTTGGGGTGGCCTTTAGTTCAAGGAAAGCCATGTAGGGTATCCTTGGATCCTTTCTCTCTTCTTTGGCGCGTAGTTCTTTAAGCATCTGAATGCGCTCTCGGCACCATTCCTCCCATACTTCCTTCCGTGCTTTCATCGTGGGAAGAACAGTATAACGGGAGTCATCGATGATCTGCCCATCCTCAATCAGTTTGTCCCATGATGAGTATGGGTTAATACCGAAATCAGTGAGCAGGTCTTTGAAGAGCTCTTTCGTGTCAGACTCGGAGAAATCGAGGCCTTCTGCGCCTTCAGGCCAATTCTCTGGGTCTCCATCGTCGTATTCTCCAGGGTCCAACCCATACTCCTCGCCCATCGCTTGTAATTGGTAGGCAATATCGTTCTCATCGAATTCAACGGGCATTTCGTCGGCAGGGTCTTCGGTTCGTTGGCGCTTGGGCGGGCGTGTGCCATCGTCGTTCGGGTCGGGTTCACCAGTCTCCTCATCTTCTTCGTCATCCGTGACTTCCACCTCTTCGTAATCGGATCCCAATTCAACCTCTTCCTCAACTTCCTCTGTCTGACTGGGCTCATGCTCCTGATTGCTCACCTCAACGGATGGCGATTCATCTATCGTCTTTGTCCCTTCAATCTTCTCCTTGATCCCCTTAATATCCAACTCGATCACCCCTTTCATAACCTTTTCAGGGATGCGCCAGTAGCTGGCATTCTTGACGGGATTGTACGCAAAGCGACGGCCGTACTTGGTGTACACCAAGATCCAGGGTTCACACCCTGGTATGACGACCTTGGACTTGGGTTTATCAACTGGCTGAGGTCGTGGGCGGTCCCTTCCGACATTGGGCCCTTGACGACCCCCTCTTCCATCCCGGCCGGCGGCTTGTGCGTCGCGTTGTCGTGCAGGATCATATTGTGCTAGAAAGGCGTTCGCAGTGGCTGGATCGGAGAGCTGAGGGACGGTTGAGTATTGGAAGAAGCTCGCGTGTGGATCTTGAGGTTGCGGTGCGGGCGGCGCGTCGGCCCCAGGACGTTTGTACGTAGACTCCTTGGTCGCTTCGTTATAATAGTAGGTATGGCCGGTGGGAGCTTTATGGGTTGTCCAACCAGGGGGTAAAGGCTGCAGCGCCGGGTTGGCGGATGGTTTGTAGGTAGATTTTAACATCTTATTGGGGGTGTTCAGGGAAGAGATCATGGGAAATCCATTCGGTCGATGATTTGTAATGGCGCTCGCGTTCGTTTATAGCAGCTAGTGGATGACTACAAGAGTATGGGGGCGCGTGGTTCAAGTTACTGTTTGCTTGCTGGTCGACAACTAACTACTGTTAGAATGTGTAAAAGAAACTTGGAGATTGAAATCGGGTTTTATTATTTTAGGTAGCTTTCTGAATGCTGGCAGCACCTAGCTTTTGGCGCGGTATCTCATGGCCCCACCAACCTACTCCAGCTGCTAGCAGTTTTTCAGCTCCGTCAGACAGTGTTAGCGCCAAAGCGCACATTGGCGTGCCACCTGGCTTGGGGTGCAGGTGGTGTCGCGTGCCCCCAGCCCGCTGGCCTTTGCATAGGTACAGGTAGCTAAACCTCGGTCGCAGCCCAGCTTGAACTTTGACGTTGTCGTCATCCATCGAATCAGAGTGACCATCGACCAACCCGCCCTTCGCTCTCGCACCGGTTCGCCATGTTGTGGAATATTTTCAGGGCTGTACGCAGACGGTGACTAACGACAATGGCTCCGCGCAACCCCGATTCCAGCCGTGATGCGGGCGTCTTGACGTCGCTGGCTAGATTCTGGACGGTAAGGCCTCTGGGACTGATATCTTGTCCGCTCAAAACTCAGCACAGCCCTAGCTGATTGTGATGTCTATGCGCGACAGCATTCCTATGCGCCTGACTACTTGGGGTTTGTCGCTCTTCTCGCCGCCTACATGGTCTTAGTCTTCCTCGTCGAGCCTTTCCATCGCATGTTCTATATCAACAACCTCGATATTGCCTTTCCGTACGCCGAGGTAGAGCGAGTTCCCGTCTGGCTGAACATTGTCTATGCGGCTGGTGTCCCCTTGATTCTCGTCATCATCTACAACGGTATCACTCGCGCTTCGTTCCACAAGCACCATAACACTATTTTGGGCCTTGCCATTGCCTTGATTCTCACCTCTTTCCTCACCGATATCGTCAAGAATGCTGTTGGTCGACCGCGTCCCGATCTCATCGCGCGTTGCAAACCTGCTTCCGGTACTAAGCCAAACGTTCTGGTCACTATCGATGTCTGTACCGAGACCGATCATCATACCCTTCACGATGGATGGCGGTCGTTTCCGTCAGGTCACTCTAGTTTTTCCTTTAGTGGGCTTGGATACTTAGCCTTCTTCCTCGCCGGCCAGCAGAGAATATTCCGTGATAAGAATGGGCTTGGTCGGTCACTAGTGTGCTTAGCACCGCTAGTTGGGGCGGCCATGATTGCGGTGAGTACTGGTCGGTGTCATCTCCTTCATGCTACCTGGAGAGGACGAGCACATTTTCAGTGTATACATATCTTGAAGGCTACTCACATCCCAAGAATCATCTCAAG
The DNA here is from genome assembly GCA_022385695.1 of Xylaria arbuscula. Taxonomy (NCBI): domain Eukaryota; kingdom Fungi; phylum Ascomycota; class Sordariomycetes; order Xylariales; family Xylariaceae; genus Xylaria; species Xylaria arbuscula. The sequence goes on along the minus strand of MU279368.1, from coordinate 63,618 downwards.
CCATGCTTGAAGTCGCAGTACTGACCCGAAAATTGCAGATAAGCCGATGCGAGGATTATCGCCATGATGTCTACGATGTGTGTGTGGGCTCATTGCTGGGTATTACCGTAGCATTTTGGAGCTATCGTCGATACTGGCCGAAATTAAGCAGCCGTGATTGCCACGAGCCGTATCCTGCACCAGGAATGGAAATGGAGAACGGAGAAGGCTGGCGGCGGGTGCGAGATGAGGAGGAGGGTGGCCCCATTCTGGGCCAAAGCATTGGGTACGAAATGGCCGATCTAGAGAGAGTTCAAGGCTGACATAGATCCTCAGATGACTGCCAATATAGACCGCGTTCGCCCTTCGCCCGCTGATTTTTTTCAAAATCATGATGGCCATCAACTATCATATGGTTTGGTAATGTTACTATGCTACCTGAGCTTCGTTCTGGTTAAAGGTACTCTCATTGAAATGGCATTGACGATAGGTATAGTATAATATCTTCTTCTGGTGGAAAGTATCATACTTAGTCCGCGCACCTACGAAATCGTACATGCCGCTTTTGTGTGGCATATGGATATGTATGTCTGCAGTAGATATGACATTCGGTCAGTGAGTGCCTCTCATGTGAGGGATGATCTAGGATACGTGTATACAAATGGTTTCTTGTACTTACTTATATATATACTCGCATTAGCGAGTAGATATCATTGAACCTCCAAAATTGATGAGTCTTCTCCCGCTCACTTTCTATATTGTCAATTCAATATACATAGGTACATAATCTCTCCATCATTCTACCTACATGTAGGTTAGGTACCTATGTACTTACTAACTTATTTGTGCGCAAGTGCACGTACAGTTCACAAGAACACATACAAATTGTATGGGATGTTGTGAATTCCTGTTTAGGAAATGCCAGCCAATCATCTCACACCAAATCCATGTCCCACTTTCAAACGCCAACCCCCCCTTGAACAATGCTGCTGTTAGGTAGTCACACCAACTCCCGCGCTTGCTTCTCGAGATTTAGATAGTGGTTGGCAGGCAGGTATTGGGATTGACTAATATTTGGCTGAGAGTTGCTCGAGGTATGGTCAGGTACCTTCCCAAAGTCACTGTGCAGGTGCCTCGATCTCTTTTTCTCCCACCGAAACCCATCTTCGCTGAGGACCTCTCTTCTCTTCTCCTCTAACCTCTCCTTCTAGCATCCACCTCCCTCTTACTCATCAGCCGCCATACCTCCTTCCTCTCATCACTGACTACTTCTGTACCACCACCACCAATTACTTAATCACCTCCATCTTCCTCCTTCCTCATAATACTGTCACTTTTGTCAGTTACGCCGCGTCTTCAGCGTCATATTGTTTCAAATATTCTGCGTGCAACCATCAATTGTAACAAATTCAAGTTTCCCCTTCCCAAACAGCTGATTCCAAGCACATTCAAGGCCTTCGGTTTATAGAAGCAGCAATGGCTCGGAGAGTCAAGCAAGAACATCGGGAGCCATCTCCAACACCCACGGTTTCTACAATCGCACCAGCAGCTGCTTCACCTGTGTCAACCACCATGGGCCCACCGGCACGAAAGCAACGGGAGGATGTGATTGACAGCGAATCTGTAGCGGCGTCTTTCATCCGGTCTCATGCTCGTAAGTAGTCCTTGCTCTCCACTTCTACGTTGTCTGTTGACACCTGTGGTCTTTAAGCAAGCGCTGAGACTCGTCATCGTCTGAATGATGACGACCAAGAGCCGATCTTCCTAGAGATGCGCTCTCGCCAACCCTGCAACCTTGCAGACAGCCCTCAATCGTCTCAAAACGCAGGCACAAGTTTTGCTCATGGATCGTTTGCGCACCCGACTTTCACCAACATCGGGGTCAAGTTGCGTGAGTTCAACAATGTCGTCGGGAGCCTCCAGCAGCTTGGCGTATCCCATGTGGCCGAGCTTCCTGAGCTCGTCCTAGTCGGCGATCAATCAGCAGGGAAATCGAGTCTCATGTCTGGTCTCGCGAGAGTTGATTTGCCACGCAGCGCAGGCGTTGGTACACGTTGTCCCCTTCATATTCGACTGATCAATAGTAGTACTGCTCACTGGAGCTGTACAGTAGCTCTGCAAATCGATTATGACTTTGAGCCCAAGGGCAAGATCAAGAAGTCGGATGTTACTGCTACTAATCAATTCCCGCCTTGGGTGAAAAAATCTCATCGCGATACTAAACTATTCAAGACCATTTTTGACCCGAGCGAAATTGAGGAGGTGTTGAAATGGGCCCAAATTGCCATCCTCAATCCCGAAACTGATCATGAATTTTATATTCCTGGTGATGGCGCGGTGGCGAAAGGAACAGATCTTACTGGTAAGCTCAACCATTTTCTAATCATTTGTAATAGCTTTTGATGCAGTCAAGATGGCTGGCTCATTGAAGGGGACTGCTTTGAAGACGCGTCGTTTCCAAGGAGACCTGGATCCTCGACGGCTTCTTTGCATGTATTTCCGTTATTGTAAAGACAATATCCGCTGTTGTATTTTTATGATATTTAGCCCACCTTTTCGTGTTCTTCTAACCGAAGGCGACTAACTCGAATTTGTAGAGGCTAGCCGCACTGCGGCAGCGCAGTTTTCGCCAAATATCATATCACTGGAGATCAAAGGACCTGAGTTGCCTGGTTTGAGTTTCTATGATCTTCCAGGGGTGTTTCTCTCTCCAGATCAGGAGGAGGATGAGTATATAGTTAAGGTTGTCCGCAATCTGACCCGACATTATGTCAAACGGGAAGGCGCAATCATCATGTGGGCTTTACCCATGAATCATGATCCGGAAAACTCCATCTCTCTTGGTATCATTCGCGAGGCTAAAGCCGCTGAGCGTACTATCGGCATTATGACTAAAGCTGATAAGCTGGCGCCTGAGAATGAGGCCCAATGGCTTGCCATGTTCCGGGGTGAGAAGCAGTCGGTCGGGCATGGCTTTTTTGCGACTTCTCGACCGCCAGGGGAACCTCTGGAGACAGCGGGCAAGTGGGAGGAGCTATTCTTTGGTCATCAAGTAGGCGACTGGCCTAATGAATTCGATATGTTCAAAGACAGGTGCGGAGTCGAATTGTTGGGGGAGTATATTTCGGTGCAACTCGGCCACGCCTTTGCTCAGAGCCTCCCATCCATCAAGGGGAAAGTATATACGCGGCTGAGAGAAATTGAGCGACAACTGACAGGACTACCTGAGCTTCCTTCCAATGTCGAACGTAAGTGATATTCCAGGTTATCATTACAACATGGCCACTAACTATCCTTTAGACGAGGTGAAGAAGAGCCTATTCCAATTTTTGGGCCGTATGAAAACTGCTATCAAAGACTCGGAATTCTCGTCCGAGTGGAATACGCTGAACAATCAGTTTCGCGATATTATATTCAAGATTAAACCGACTTGTAGAGTTAAGGAGCCAACTGCTCACACCATTGACTTGTCTGATGCAGACACGGAAGTTTCTGCGGTTACACCGTCCAGGCGACCTCGTCCCAGTGACTCAACAATCCGCTCAACGCCGAACAAACGGTTTCGACCAGATTACGAATCCCCAGTCACACCCGTAAAACAAGAAAGTTTTTCCGGCGGCAATGGCGTATTTCGCGCATCGTCGGTCATTAGTGCGGAACTTGCGGACATTAACAATGGCCCGTTCACAAGTTTTCGTAATCTAGGACGCTTAGCCATGGATATTAGAGATATCCGAACTCAGGTCAGGAAAAAACGTACGTATGGGAACAATTAACCTTATCGTAACACGATAAGCTATGGATACATCATGAAGTGTTCAAAGCACATTTGGAGACATAAACAGCTGATCATATTACAGAACGACCCGGTATGCCTCGCGATCTGGTACCAGATGAAGTGCGAGAGACGATGTGTCTCAACGCAGTGAAAAAATGGCAAGGACCACTTGAAACTTATATCGACAAAACCGCAGAGCTCCTCGAGGCAGTAACAAACCAGGCTCTTGAAGAATCACTTGGCGTCCTTCGTCGTCGTCTCATTTTCAAGGAGTGCCACTCTTGCCTCAAAGAGTTCATTGATCGAATTGTCACAGATCAGCGAGCCCGATTATCTGAAATGTTTGATTCAGAGACCTATCAGATGTATACAATAAACGAAGAGGCTTTCACTCGTTACAAGGCGCAGGAGTTAGAGCAACTCCGACGCGCTCGCGCCATCTACCGCCTCAAGGCGGTGGCTCTAATTGAATGGAATTACGATATCAAAACCCTCAAAGAGATGTCCGAAGATGAGAGGACTAAAGAGAACAGGATCTTAGCTCAGAACTTGCCTAAGGTTGGAAACGATCCTTTTGAAACAGAAATCGAAGTCGCGGCATTTGTGCGTGGCTATTATAACACGGCGGCGGCGCGATTTGTCGAAGGTATAACGATGAACGTCAATTCGTAAGTAGTTTTCGTCGTGATAAATTTTGGTTCGGTTTATTTCCGGACCTTGAAGGGAGAGTCCATTTCGAGTTGGGTTTTGTTTCCCAATTCCTAAAGAAAGGAGACTGGCGAGTCACGCTCCCGATCAAAATAACTAATAGCTGCTGTTTTGCAGTAACCTATTTCGAAACATTGCAAGTACGGAACTTGACGCGTTTATGGATGAGAAACTCGGCCTCTTTGGTAAAGCAGGTAAGATTTTTTGTTTCCTATTATTTGAGCCGCATAGACTTTTGCTAACAGTCACACTCTAATAGGGCCAAACGTGTATGAACACCTCATGGAAGAAGACGAGAAGACTGCGCGTCTGCGCGAGCAGCTCAAAGCTGAGATGGATAAGCTGTCCCAGGCTATGAGCTCCATCAACGGCCTCGAGAGCTCCCCAGGTAGTGGCAATACCTCCGAGACGATTCCCCTTACGCCCACAATTGACCTGGATGCCATTATGGGGGACGATGTTTGATTTGGTAGGGCTTGGGCATGTTGGTTGTTGATTGCTTTTGGAATTGCTCATACTGTGCATCACGATCGTACACTTTTCTACGGTTGGACTAGGGTATTGGTTGCCATGGCCAGGATGACTGAAATGTGAACAAAATAGGATTGATGGGAAATGATGTCGGTTTTGACTGAGTGTGTTCCTAGGCTAAAGCCTAGCAGGAGGCAAATGACAGTTTGTTTTATTATACCACTAACATTCGTTCAACTCCGCCGCACTGGTGTGATTTGCCCAGTTTGCTACCCATATCGCCCAGTTTTAACAAGAGAACCAATTCTAGAGAGCGTGGGTATCAAATGCAACTACGTCAAAACGCCATGCACCTGAAATTCATTTTTAATTATTAGCCACTTATCTCATCCCTATCTCGACCCCATTCATCTCAGAATGCTCCGGGGTACGGTCGGTCATCGTGAGGATATTCCTCATGCTCGGCGTGTTGTATCTCCTTCTCCACCTGTCGGATGTTGATGTTGGCGACAGCGTCCATGCCGTCAAAAATGCGCGCGATTTCTTCAAGAGTTGGTCCTTTCGTCTCGACATAGAAAAAGTACACAAAGCACAATTCAAGGAAGTCCCATGCCTATACATATCAGTTAGTATCCACGAATCTCTGGGCATTAGGTTGGTCCACCGGAAACATGGTGGAATAGAGAATAGCTCAAGGCCAGACTCACAGTGTAAAATAACATGAAATACCAATGCTTTGGTAGCCTATTCCAAGCAATCTTGTTTGTCTGATTGCTGAGTGCCAACACAGCCTGCACGGTGATATTCATAAGCATCATGCCCTTGGCGCGCAGCTTGAAAGGCAGAACCTCAAGAGCATAGGCAATGAGCATTCCCGAAAAGCCGATATCGTACGAGATACCGAAAAGCCAGATGAATACGAGCTGAGCCCAGCCTGCCGTGTTATTCTGCATTCCGGAATTTTCATATATGGCGCCACAGACCGTCCAGCTTGCGAATGAAATGACCATGCCCGAGATGGAAACAAGGAAGAGGGGGCGACGACCAAATCTGTCCACGTTGAGGGCGGCTAATACAGTCACGATCAAGTCTAAGATTGTCTTGCCTCCGCTTATCTACAACCATTTTTCTTAGTCTTTTTGCTCTTTAGTCGCGCAAAATTCAGGTTCTTTAAACATACTGCAAGTTTTTTGTTCTGGTCGGTGATACCAGCTCCCTCATAGATTGTATCAATGTAGTTAGAGAACAGAGCGTTACCGGAGTATTGCGATATGACACCTAGAGAGATGAGAATGGCAAGCCGCCACCGGTTTCCCTTTGTGCGGACGAAGTCGAGGTAGCCGGCAGAGCGTTCCAGATGCTGTTCGATCTTGAGCGTCTCTCTGATTTCGCGATACTCGAACTGCACCAGGAGATCATGCTTCTTCCCGCCTGCATGATACTTTGCCAGTATGTCGAGAGCCTCACGATGACGGTCCTTCGACATGAGGTATCTCGGGCTTTCCGGGATCCAGTAGATGAATAGTATTTGAACGAGGGACGGAAGGATCTGGAGGAGTGTGATGGAACGCCACGCCCAGTCGCTTTGGAGTCGTGCCGCTGTACCCCATCCTATCCAGGCAACCTGCGAAAACTGTAAATACAATATTTAATAGATCGGGTTAGTATAGCTTGCGTACCATGAGTGCCCCTAAATTCCACTGGGATTGATTAGCTAGTGGTCGCTAAGACGCGTCGAGAAGGTAATAGGGGCTTACTAGACAATTATATACTGCTGTGACTGGTCCACGATGCTGGGGGTGGCAAATCTCAGTAAGAAGAAGAGGAGAAGACATTTGCGTCAGACTATTTATAAGTCACATCATTAATCCATCTAATCATGCTAATACCAAGGTCGACGACGGGTGTGGCTTATTAAGTCCTTACCTGTTTCCGAAGCCGAGAAGAAACCGTCCCGCGACGAACACTGACAATACTTTAGTGAGCATATATGCCAATTCAAAGATACGCAGAAAAGCATACGTACTTTCGTATTGAGTGCAAAAGGCAGACACGACGCCACCTGAGATCATTATACCGCATCCGATAGCTATAGCGGTTTTGCGACCCCAGTGGTCGGCGACGTACGGACTTATTGCGAATACGTTAGAAACCAAAACAAGAAGCGGTATTGAAATACAAGTTATCGGGAAACGCTTGAGCTCACGTTATGAAGAAGCTGATGACGCTTCCGATATTGAAGATGTTCACCAGTAACCCCAACCAACTGTCGGCGACCGCCTGTGGGTTATTAGGTCCGACCTGTGTCCGTGGGAAGAACTCCTTCCAGCGGTCGATCTGCTGCGACGTGTTGACCAGCATGCCATCGTATCCCGTCGTCACGCTTCCCAGTATCAAGATCACGGCCCACGCATACAATTTCCGTAGATGCGGCTCTCTTATCCACGATACTTTCTCGAACTGCGGCCCTTCCACAAGCGCTACCTCGATCTCCTCCCTCTCTTTACGACCCCGCGACCTGAGGTTTCTGCCGCTCACCATTTTTGGTTCGGCTGAGCGTTTACTTACTTAGATAGGGTAATATGTCCTTTGGAAAATGTGTAGTTGCTTGAACAGACATGGATTTTGACGTCTGGCTGAGGCTTTTTCACGAGTACGTGCCTGTACGCAGTTTTTATTATTGGAAACGTAGAGGAAACGATTACTCAGGGTATCATGCCGGCACCACCTGGTGGTGGCAGCAACCGGAGAAGAGTAATATATCCAGTCATGCTGGTCTGGCGTTGCGGGTAGGGATTGACTGGGGGATGAACAACCGACCAATCAGGCGCCGCAGATTCGATCGCGCGTCGTTCACGATGGGCTCCTTCTACTCCTCACGTTCGGAAGTGGTAGTGCGTCGATTCCGGGGTTGGGGCACACGCACGCAGAGACATGCACAGCCGGCACGCGCACACTAGCGGAGTCTGCTCCCGTCACAAGCGAACAGTATAAAGAGAGGGGAAGAGCTGTGGTCTTAGAACTCTTGTTTGCCTACTTCACATTATACTTAGACTAGATATAGAGCTTCGTAAGCGAATATTGCAGAATGTCGCTCGTGTTGAGAATTCTACCTCCTCTGGATTCTTGAATATCCCTAGAGGAAACAAGATGATTTCGCAGCCAGCAGGGAATAATGTTCCATAAGGAATCATCAGCAGGGCAAAAGATGACCAACGATTCCTTGCTCGTATGCTATACATCTGGGCCATTTCCCCGGATTTCACACGAGTGAAACCAGATTCTTGGCAAAACTGGAATCTCGACAGCCACGCACGGCAGCGATGTGATAGGGAGCCGAAACACAGACCACGATGTCGAGGATCCCTGTTACGTGTCGATGAGGAGGGTGACTGCAACCGACTCTGCATTGCTGCGGCTCCAAAGGATCCCAAAGGCCGTTCTGCAGAGCGGGAAGCGAGCCTTTCTAGAACATCGGGACGACATCCTCCACGGCTGCAGCTAGCCTAGCCGAATGGAGCTATAGCATCGCGTGTCTCTCTAGCCACGCACAGGATTGGGGAGGCGTCAAGTGATTGATGGCTAGGTTGATGAAATGTCTGTGGCGAGGGGTAGGAGAAGGGGTCGAAAAAAAGTGAGGGGGAGACCGGGGGGTTCTTGGTTTGGTTCAAGCTATCTGGGTAAATCCGGAAGAAACAACACCTCCAATGAAGATGCATAATAGTTAGTGATTACCATATGAACCCGTCTAATTACATCCTTTCTTTACGTCTGGATTGGGTTTTATAGGGAAAAGGCCCTTTCCATTGGACCTTGGTGTATCTATGAACCCGGCTTCTTTGCTACGCTTTCCGACGCGAACTATCTGGGTAGTCAAGATAATGTCGACTCTATGCAGCATAACTATGTACGGCCTCATAGTTCAACCACACTGCAAAAGTAGATGGGTAAGCTGCACGGTCCTAGCTGACACGCATCATACTCATCTAGTGTCGCATACATACTACCTATATCACTTGCATCGTAGTGGTGTGAAAGGGGTCTGGCCGAGCCTCTTCGATTTCAATCAGTTCAGCTCTATTTCGACTTGTTACGAAATCTTCTGTGCCGATATTCCCAATGAAACAAACTCAATTTTATTTTATATATTCATCCAGAGATGCTGCTAAGGGGTGAAACGGCACCTAAGCGAAACACTTGCGCTGTATATATGAAGCAGACTTGAGACCGAGTATACGCCGTGCGTGGTATCCACGCATCTCCTAATTCACGGACCGTTAGAAGAATGATACTGCACTGACGTCATTCTGGCCGAGATTTCCCAATGCCCAATTATCCTCTACCGTTTTGGTCAGGCTGTAATGGTTGTATGCTGTAGAATCAGTCGTGCCGACCTTACTGCTCGGGACGGCGTTGCCAAGAAGGACCGAGAACACCCTGTTTTCTGCCAAGTAGTTCTCACTCTCATCGAATGTCAAGATAATGAGGGTGCGGTCATTGTTGAAGTTCGAATTGGAGAGCAGCGGATCCAAGAAGCTGCGCGCCCATGCCCCTGCGACCGTCACGGAACTATCGTGGCCATCGTTGGCTTGAGGGAGTAACAGTTAATTGACAGCAGATTGATTATGGCTATAGGGGAGCGCTTACTCATGTTAGGGGTAATGAACATCCACTGAGGCAGAGCGTTGTTGGCCAGATCACGCTCGAACAAGGTGAAGTTCTTCGTTTTCGCTAAGCGATTCACGTCCGTGCCGACGGAATCGTAGCTCACCAACGGGTTATGCTTGCGAACATAATCGTTGGCACCGTTTTGCTGATTCACATAGGTCCCCTGGAACCCGGAATATGGCATATCCTCCTGATAGATGCTCCAGCTCACCTGAGCCGCCTCAAGCAAGTCAACGATAGTCTCTGTACTAGCATCGAGTCGTTTGAAGTTGTCGTCGATGAAGCCGTGAGTGCTTGCGCCGCCGGCTACGACGTAGTTTGGCTGCGAGGGGTGGGTTATGGCATAGTAATTGTCCAGCAAGATACCCTGCGTCGCGAGATATGCCAGGTTAGCTGTCGGTGTGAGTTAGCATGATCGTTCTCCCGCGTCACCGCTCAAAGCAAAATTACTGACGATCTCCAGCCGCGATAGCATAGTCTTGGTTCTCAAGGAATATCTGGATGAACCGATCGAAGGTCTTTCCTTGCACATTGCTTGTCGGGCTAAGAGTCAGGGCCGTGGCGCGTGCAGCTGCGATTGATGCACTCGCCGTCGCCGTGTACATTGTACCGGGATCGACACTTGTGGTGGACGAAGTATTTCCCATCTTTTCACTCGATTTCTGGTAACTCGGGCCAATCTTACTATCGATCACTTGGAAGAAGAGTTGTTTCCATGTAAAGTAACTAAGTTTCCTCGGGCAGGGGGGCGCTTAAGTCTTTTTATACATGCATTCTTCTTTGGCTTGTGTCGTCCTCAAGAAGGTTCTGCCAAGCTGCAGCGGAGTAGTTGTTGACCACGCAAGCCCACAATTGAATCTACGAAAGACAGTGACATATCGATGGCTGGGACTTTTCTCGCTAGGTCTTGTGGAATAGGTAGGTAGGCAAGGATAACGCAATTTGGAGCTTCCTAAATAAGTACTTTACTCCTTGCTTGGTGCCATGAAAAATCATTCATTCGGTGCAATAGAGAATTAATTGATCGAGTTGCCCCAAAGATGAGCCAGTAGAAAATGAAGAATTAGAAACGTGAGGGGTACTAGTTGAACCCGGACTTGTCCAAATCTGGCCAATGGGTGAGCGCGATACGTGCGTCTCCTATTACGCCCCCTGGGTTCAGGTTCAGTGAATATTATCATCGGGTTCAATGGCATGTGATAGAATTCATCAATTAATGATTAAAACGACGTTGTCTATCAGCATGTTATTTTGGTTGTTGTTAATCTTGTAATGTAACATTGAGATAGTTGACAACTACCCAGGCCAGTTTCTTACACGTCATACCCTGTATAATTCAACACGCTAAGGCGGCAATTTCGATCAGCATAACTAAGTAGGTACTTAAGTCATATGTACATTGCTTATTGAACTCACCTTGAAAATAATTCGCAGAAGATTAAGGGCGAAATGAGAAGACGCAAACCTCTACACTACCTTTTCATCTTCTGAATGACATCAGAAGCGCCTGCAAAATTGAGCTCCTCCATTGTCTCTTCCCACAGTCTCTCTCTCAGCTGGGCGCCCACTTGCGTGTATAGTATTGGAGGATAACTGATCTTGTTAGCATAATTATCCTATATCTTCCGAATACACGAAAAGGGGGATATTGGCGCGCACGTACGGACGAATCGCCCAATCACTAACATAGCTCCCGTGACTTTCTTCGCCTTTGACCAGTACGGCGTCCACGTACGTGCTCGCACCAGCGGCCACGGTCCTCCCGTTGATCCATTTGAAGACGTTGAAGAAAAGTGTGATGATCGCCGAAAAGTCGTCCGGTTTTTGGAATTCCGTGCCATTGCACAGACCCGGGTTGGCCATGTTGACGATGACGTCGCCGCTGTCAATTTCCTCGGCGAGCTTTGATACGAAGAAGTACTGAAGGAGCTTTGACTTCTGATACCACGGCATTGCTGAGTAGTTTTCTGCTTTATCAAGTTGCGACAGGATCGGTCCTTGCGTTTCAACGGATGCCCAGAACGCCGAGTCAGATGTTATGATGGAGAGTACTGGCGGTTTCGATCCCGCAGTCCGTTTCGATTTTAGAACAGGTAGCAGAAGTATCGTCAATAGCGCCGTCGAGATGTAGTTGACCTGGAAGCTGTATTCATGACCAGTCCCCTTTGTGGTAGTAAACGATTCGCCACCTTTAAGACCAGCATTCAATATAACCATGTTGATCTTAGGGAGAGATTTACACTTCTCAACGAAAGCGGCAATGGAATCGTACGAGCTCATGTCAAGCAGCCAAACAGATACCTTGGCGCCGGGAAATTCTTTTCTCAAACCATCGGCTGCCTTATCTCCCCTGGACTGCGATCTGACGGCGAGGATTAAATGCGAGAGGCCCAGCTCCAGCAGCTGGTGTCCCGCTTCGAGACCCAATCCACTGTTAGAGCCGGTGATGATAGCGACCTGAGATGACAAGTCGGTCCCGGCTGGCACGGGCTTGCGGTGCAGCATCCACTGCCTATAGAAGAAGGCTGGGATACTAGCCTCAAATGAAGCTTCACTTGCGAGCTGTGAAGACATGACTTAGGGAGCAATGCGGTCAATGATGATTAAAAAATGAAGTAACGTGTTCGGACCGACGGTTAAGAGAGATATGTTTAAAAGAAGTATTCAAGATAACAGGTATATCTTGTTCTTATTACTAACGCATTGTATAATAAAGAAAGAAAAAAATTACAGCAACCTTTATCAGCAAAGGGGTTCTTGCGTTCTTTCGGAGAGTCGCAAATGTGTTCGGACTATCGGGTCGTGTTTAGATTACGAAGGTTACAAAGCGAGGCGATCCGTGTGTCATGGCGCAAACAATCGGCCGAGCTTCGGTCGAGTTATAGATCTTTCGACTTTCTTCCCATCACTAGCTAGAAGATGCGATTTGGAAAGGAAGTGGATCATTCGTAACAGATAGCCTTTAGTATGCATTAAGATCTAGCTCTACTGATAATGTTTTGGGACTGCATTGTTGTTGTACGGAAGTGTTACGCTGTAGGTCTCGGTGATGTCTACGGACGTAACACGCGCTGAAAAAGAGTATTGGCAATTGTCTCAGTGAGGCTATTCAGCCCTCGCTAATCTGAGACATTTGGTCGGAGGTCGGGGGTTAGCAATACCGACAATGTGTATAAATAGCCTCGATATTCTAAGGGAGGGTCAGGAAGTCTTCCGAATGGTCAAAGACCTAGTTGCCCCCTAGTAGATTACGGTCTAATTGAGTCTATCTCCAAGCCTCTTATACGTCCCTTGTGATGATTGTCGATGGTGACTCGGTGTCGCGCTCGATGAAGACTCGAGAATGGTAAGACGGGATCATAAACAATTCACAAATTGAAGCATTGTCACAGTGGGTCCGGGAAAAGAATATGATAGTTGTTTATATCTCAGAGTCTAGATTCTATTCTATCTAATTCCTCGATTGAGAATTCCGAAGAGTATTGTAGAATTGAGGGGAGCTTCGGGGGTAAAGATTGTGTCGGGATTCTCCGTATGCTATCCGTATCAACATATCATCTAGACGCCTCAGCTTCCTTCAGCTTCCCTCAGCTAACTGTGTGCCGCTTGCGACGGAGGTTTAATACCTTATATCTGGTACCGGAGCAATCAAACGGGCAACCTCTAGGTTTGGATCACCTTTCCGCATCGCCATGTAGTAGGCATCTCGTGCTGCCACGCGCTGGAGATACGCCAAAATATTCTTGTAGCCGCCAAGGTCATATGGGGCGGAGGAGCGCATTGTTGTCAGAGAGAATACTATCATGATATCAGCGGCAGTGAAGTCATCGCCAGCCAGCCAAGGTACATGTGCCAATCGATTGTCAATGAAGGCCAACATCTTAGCGAGCTTTTGCTTGAACCTCGGCTCAATGTCGCTACTCTTGCCGACCTCATACCTTCTTTCTCCGACAGGTTTCACAATCAACAGCCTCGTCACAGCTGGTTGAAAACTACCGTTCGCAAAATCTATGTTCGGTGGATTAGTGCTAAGCATACCTCTCGGTAGTGAAAACTGTTTGAGCTTGACTCACGAAACCAGTAGAGATAATCCGCGTAGTTTTTCTGACCAGGCGCAATGATAAATTTCCCTTTGCCATATACCTGGCAAATGTATTCGACACAGGCGGCGGACTCGGCCAAATTCAAACGGCCATCTTGAATGACTGGCATGATAGAGAATTTCAAGTCTTGATTGAGAAGGTACATATAGAGTTATGAGTGATTGGTATGAAGAAATCTCTAGAAGCGCGTTGAGATTTCAGTACATACCAGCTACGCTAATTTATTATGAAGTCTTTCAGTTTGAGATCTTATACCCAGGTAGGTAGGCCAGCTCACCACTTAGTACACGCACTGTTATATATTTAGTTATATTATGCAACTATCATACATCTCATCTCACATGTTAGCTACTTTGAATGACAAAAACGAAATGTATTCCTCAACAGTAAAGAACAGTGAGCGACGCCGAGAACGGATCTAATTAGATGCGCTCATTCAACATCAACATCTGCCGTTCATGTTGAGAAAGAAAAGAGGGGGTTTCTTCCCAAACTTGCGGTGAAGTAAAGTTCTGTAAAATGTAATCCTACTCTCAAATCAAGTTGGTCGTCATCCATGCGACATGTCATCGTAGATACGTTGCCCTCTCAGAAACAGCTCCTAAGAACCGCCAGTCTCTAGCTCCAACCCAGGCAAACCATTCTGCTCTCCTCCCTCACTTCCCTCTGGATCCTGTCTTGTGTGTATTTTATACACAAACTTCCTTTTCCCTTGCGTCTTCTCGGCATCTTCCTTGTTCCATCCCAACAGTGGCACAAAATGAGCAAAATCCAGGTGCTCCTGGCAGTTACTGCAGTTTCTCAGATTCCAGCGACTCAGGATCGCGTCGGCGCAGATGAGGTCCTGCTTGCCGTGCTCGTTTTCGACCCAGACGGAGATCACGAAGGAGCCGCTGATGTCGCGCCGGCTGAGGCTCGGGATCTTGAGGCGCGGCGATGTCGACGGTAGATGTGCTTCGCGGCTGTCGCGTGGCGGTGGAAGTAGACAGTCGTAGGTATATCCCAAATTGGCGATGTTGGCAACATCCTGTACTAGTTAGTCTGCAGCGAATTCTAGGAGAAGATGGTACATGCCTGCGATGTCAAGGGCGTGCAACCATCGCGCTGTTTAAAGGGCTCTAACGCGCTGCGTGGCGTGTACTTGCCAACACCCTGGTATCCGGACTCCCGGAACTCGAGTCTCTCAGTTGATTTGTGCTTCACTTGCCAGTTCCAGAACAAGTAGTCGATCCAACAATGGTGAAAAAAGAATATAGGATCGAAAGCGGCAGTCTCGTTCTCTCCCATGTCTCCATTAGCAAAATGGATGTAATCGTAGTCGTCATCCCCGGGAACTTCGAAACCGCCCACCGCAGCATGGATATTGTTGTGTGGATTCTCAATCGGGTAAACCACCTTCCCGGGGTGTTCGGTGTTCCACTGCTCTGCGGAGCTGGTGTTCGAAAAGACGGTATAGTTTGGTGCGTCTAGGCAGTCGATGTATCTGCGCCTGATTCCGGCGGCAAGTCTTTTGCCCTGATCGTTGATATACGATGATGCGAAAAGCCACGTGAAGACATTTGTGTTCAACTTCTTCGTTGTTTCAACAGTGCCCATGGCCTCATATACCCTGTTATGGTCCTCGGTCTCCTTCTTGTATTCGTCATTCACCAGGCCGGAAAATGGATAGCGGACAATGGCGTAACCCTGAGGTTTGTTGTAGAGCCCGACCTCGTGGCCACCATCACCTTTGCCGTCATCCGTGATCCTCTGTTGGAGTGTGTACGAGTACAGCGGATTAGGGATCACCGTACCATTCGCGAACCTGTAGAGCTTATCGGTCAGGATGGTAGGGATTGTACTCCCTTGCTGGAGCGTATCTAATTGATCCCAGTAAGGCATAGCGACTCCTGGAATTTGGTTCTGTAAAGCTGTTTCAAGCCTGTTAAGGTAGGCACGGTGCCAGGTCGGGAACAGCACATCCCCATGATGACAATAGTAGGTACCGGGTATACCGTGATATCCAGCGATAGTAAAGTAGGAATCAGGATCTGAGGGTTTGAGACACTGGATGGCCCTGAAAGCTCTGACAAGATTGTCTCTTTCCTCAATGGAGAGACTTGCGAGGTTCTTCCGCGTCAAAGTCGGCGACATGACTGACCAAGAAAGTACAATGACTCGATAAACTAAATTTCAAGTTGAGTATGGTTGAATGAGCCAGATTACAGATAGAAACTGTCACGAATAGCGGACGTTGAGGCTGGCTAACTCGCCATGCATATACTACAGACACGAAGACGGCAACTTGAGGTAGAAATAGGACTTCACTACATCAAGGATATTGATGAAGCCAGCTAGTCTTATAATAGCGTGACCACTTGCGTTGTACGAGATTGGTGCAAGTTAGGCTTTATGGTTTCTGTTCAGCTGGTCTCAAAATGACTATCACCTGCATACTTACAAGCCAGTAACTCACAACCTTTGGTCCAATCTAAAGTCTAAGAAAAACTGAGGAGCCACATATCAGCATATTATTGACACCCAGCGCAGGCTGCGATAGGTCGCATTAAGCCAACCCATTTCTGAAAGGGGCTATTCAGCTGGGCTCATAAGATTGAGGCATGTCGATGCAAGTGTCAAATGGGTGTCACAAAACTGTGTTCGTCTGGTCTACTCCGTATGAGACGAGACTGGCAGCCTTTGGAGTATATTAGCAGCTGAACTGTAGATGAAGTAATAATTATTCTTCAGCTATAAATATTATCATGCACGTCGAGTATCTATCAGTTGCGGGGGATGTTAAGCCCCTCCATATGCCCCTATATCGTGTTGGAAAGTTATGGTAGTCTGAGTTGAAAAATCTAAGTACGCCGAGAATTAAGCTAACGCGGATACCTTCCAGTAGGGACTGTAAGCTCCCCTCACATTGGTGTATAGTCCTTAGGAGCTGTGTTGAGAAACTTGACAATGCGGCAGAGACAGTAGCTCACGGAAGGGTTTTTGAAAGACCGAAAACTCGCTGAGCTTCTATAATCATCGTCAGCTGTCATTCAGGCACCCTATCGAAGTAAAAAAATATGCCTTAGGCCAGCCTTATACCGGATATAATTGAGAAAACATTTCCCTTTTTTTGAGAGGATGGGGTATTGAGTATAGGACTCAACAGATTGTATCAGCTACCTGCTTTACGTTCCTGGATAAGACAATTGACGACAACCAAAGCCTCCCATTCGATAAGCGAACAAGTGAATAAAAAAAAGTCTAAGCCATGCCACGCAAGCAATCCACGATGACTAATTCGTCAATCCTCGACAGTTTGGCCAACGAGCTCAGTTGTTCTATCTGCTTCGACCTTTGGATGATCCCCGATCAGCTTGCAATTGGGGACATACCTTCTGCAAGGCCGTAAGTTATACCTTTTTTCTCTCCCTCAACATTCAAAGGTTGCTCTTAAAGAATACAGAACTTTATCTGTAAAACGCTAAATGACCTCGTGATTCTTGCAGTGTCTACAAGGGCTCATTTCAAAAGCCGCTGTGACTGGCCAGTCATTACGCTGCCCTTTGTGCAGGGTTTCGTTTACGCCCGACGTGATTAACAATCCCATCGTGGGTGGCATGGAAGACAGAGTGAAGGTTAGTCGGTTTGTTCATGATAAGCTGAAATGAATGAATATTCTAATGGACAACCGACATAGGTGTCAAGGGTACTAGAGACCTTGCGACAGCGAGCCCCCAAATCCTCATATCAAGAGGTCCGGTTACCTCAGAACGACTCTACCAGAAGCGCTGGACAACAGACTACTCGAACAGCCCCCGGAAGCAAGATGAAGAGTGGAAGCACAAGAAAAAGCGAGGGCAAGAGTAAGAGAGGAACCATGTGGCTGCTTATTGCACTTGTCCTCTCAATCATCGGACAGGCAGCCATAAGTTTGGCTAAGGCGTTGTTGGTGTTTGGGGGATTCCTCGCCGTGGTTATCTGTCTCGCTAAGCGCCTCATTCCAATGATTCTCACATTTGCTCTCCGTGAATTGAGGAAAAAATTAGGAGAAAGCTGTGAGCTGAGCTAGATAGCCTTGGAGGTACGGATCCTCGTGGATGGACTACAATGTGGTGTGAAGATGA
Source organism: Xylaria arbuscula (assembly GCA_022385695.1). Lineage (NCBI taxonomy): Eukaryota > Fungi > Ascomycota > Sordariomycetes > Xylariales > Xylariaceae > Xylaria > Xylaria arbuscula. Next base: position 45,808 of record MU279368.1, on the reverse strand, counting down.
ACTGGCCAAGGCGTTAGGGATCGTGAAATCATTACAGGTACTAGGTACCTGGAACTACCTCTAGAGGTAGCCGATTGGGTGTCTAACCGGTACCCACATCGTGAAACTTACAGTGACTGCAGGAGCATGCCTGTTGGTGCTACATGTACATGATAGTCCCTATAAGAAGATTAGCTAGATCCACTAAACAGCATGCTGGCTGTCGCCTGTGCCACGCTAGAAGCAGGTGTGCTCCACGTCCCTACATGCAAAGATGTACCAACGGATAACACATTTTATAACAACGCTGTTCAGACGATACATTTGCTATTTCTTTCATTTATACCGATGAAACTCTGACGTGTCCCATGTAACCGAGACATGCTACTTTGCCTATCTTCATGATGGATTTTACGTAATGAGTCATCAAATCTAAGTGACTGTTTGGATTCAGCCCAGTGCGCGCCGTTGCTTGTCCTTCGCTTTTCCACCGTGTACCTAAGTACATAGCATACGTCGATACTGTAGAATGGAAGCGAGTCTTATCAATTACACACACCATTGTATATGTTCATGCTACCGTCAGACCTTCAAACCCCAAAGAGCAAAGACAGAGAAAGAGAAATACGCGTAAAGTATACCAGAAGCCAGAATGATGTCCGACTACGGCTCCGACGACGATCTGCTTGATGACGTCGACCCGGACGAGCTGCTCTCGGCTGGATCGAAGCGCGTCAATGCTCACGACGATGCTGAGAACCCCAGCAAACGCGTGAAGCAGACCTCGACGCACGAGCAATTCGATTCCATTGCACGGCCCATATTGAAGCGGGATTTCGGCTACGACGGTTTCCGTCACGAACAAGTGTGCTATTACTATATGCTCCTTTTCTCTCCCTGACCGTCAGTGCTGATCACGGCTCTCTGCACCAGGCTGCTGCTATTAGTGCTGTTCTTCAAGGAGAAAATACCCTCGTCATCTTCCCCACTGGCGCTGGTAAATCGCTATGCTACCAGGTGAGTCGTTATTATTCTAGGCTCATTCAAGCTACACACCATGTTCTCAGATATCTAACTGCAAAATAGATACCTGCTATTGCCTTCCCAGAGTTGGACGCCGCAGGGTTAACGGAGAGACAGTCGAAGACAGCAGCGATAGGCTCTGGAATTACCATTGTCGTCTCACCATTAATTGCCCTGATGAAGGATCAGGTTGATGCTCTGCAGCGCCGTGGTATCGCCGCTGCTTGTCTGGACTCGACTAAAACTTACGACGAGCAGAAGATAATCAACGCCTCTATACAAGATGGCCATCTGAGACTGCTGTATTGTGCACCAGAAAGGCTTAACAACGAGGGCTTCGTCGAAAGCATGAAGTTTGTTCCCGGCGGTATTCGTCTCGTTGCTGTCGATGAGGCTCATTGTATTTCCGAATGGGGACACTCTTTCCGCCCAGACTACCTTAAGGTTGCCCGTTTCGTGAGCGAGATCAAGGCAGAGCGTGTCATCTGCCTCACCGCCACAGCTACACCTCGCGTCGCCGAGGACGTTCGCAAGGCTTTTAACATCAAGCATGACAACGTGTTTCGCACCTCCCCCTACCGACCAAACTTACAACTACATGCAGAGGTAGTGAAAACAAGGGAAGACAAACTCCCTCGTCTCCTAGAATTCCTCAAGAAGCACGACGGGCCCACCCTGGTCTATGTGACGGTTCAGAAACAAGCTGAAGAACTTGCGGCTCATCTTTCCAGGCAGAAACATAATGTAGCATTTTTCCATGCTGGTCTTTCCACGGACGTGAAAATCAAAACTCAGGAGGCATTCATGGCGGGCAGTATCCGTATCGTGGTGGCCACTATTGCTTTCGGGATGGGTATTGACAAGGCAGATATCCGGAATATTCTGCACTATGACATATCAAGTACAATCGAAGAGTATTCCCAACAAGTGGGCAGAGCTGGACGAGACGGGAAACCAAGTTTCTGTCTACTGTATATCTGCAGAGATGATTTTTGGCAGAGAGAGACATTCGTTCGGGGCGATTTACCTTCTCGGCAGTCACTGCAGAAATTACTAGAGGACGTTTTCCTGAATGAGCCCAAGGCCAAACTACCTGACGGAGGCGAGGTAATCAAGTTGAACCAGTTGGCACTAGGAAAAGCCAACGATGTCCGGCCCAGCCCTCTCAGTGTCATCCTAGCAACGATCGAGCTGCGTTTTGGTCTCATTCGTGCCATCACCCCTGAATACAGCACCTATCAATTTGATGCCGAACCTGGTTACGATACCCAAGTCAGAAATGACGCATCGCCTGAGGCGAAATCCATTGTTAAATACGCCAAGAAGGCGAAAAGATGGTACACCATTGATGTCAATGCTACTGCGGACGGTGTTAAGCTGCCACGTGCCAGTATCATCAGAAAGCTCAATCAATTGAATGACCAAGGTCTTATTCGACTCAAGGTATCGGGGGTGGTAAATCGATACAAGATCTTGAAGAAACTGCCTGTTACGTCAGAAGCAATAGGCGTTATCACCAATAAGCTCTACGCAGAAATGGAAGCCCGCGAGACCGACGCCATGAACCGATTCCAAGCGGTCTGTGACTTACTGACCGACAGCAAGTGCTTCGCTCGGGGATTGACCGAGTACTTCGGTATGGAGCTTCCGAACGGAATGTCGCAATGCGGACAATGCACCTTCTGCGAGAAGGGCAAACCCATCGAGTTACCCCCTAGCCCTAAACGCTCTGTCGACCTGAAAGCGATCCGCGAGATTCTGTCCTCTGTTGAACTTCGAGACGATCCGCGTCTCCTCGCCCGTATTGCGTTCGGCATCAAAAGCCCAAGAATAACAGCGCTCAAATTGGACAAGATTGATATGTTCGGGGCGCTGGAGGACCATCCATTTGAGGTGTGTGCTTCGCATTTCCCCCTTATTGGTGACACAGCTAACTTGACCTTTTACAGTCTTTACTGAAAGAATTCACTAAAGCTTGCGAGAAGGCAGGGTTCAGAGATGAGGTCTAGCTGACCTGATACACTAATTGACACGTACAACGTGATGTAGGAACTTATTTGGAAGCTGGGACACGTTCTCATTCGTTATGCTCATATAGAGCAAAAATGTATTTATTATATGTATTAAACGGACTGGGATGGGGATAGTGCGTACGATAGCTTCTGCGAAGATAATAATGACTTACAGCTCAAAGATGGCTGACTCTGTCCGATTTAGAACCACTTCATCCATTCATCCCACTACATATCCTGATACCTACGACACAGGTTAACATTTATGGTGTGGCAATTTGGATAAAGAGGTTTGAATGCTACCGTACCAAGTAGGTGAAAGGCCCGGTACGATTTCCAAAGAACACCTCTAATAATCCCTGACATGCAGTTTTCGCGTGCAGCAGTTGGGATGAACACGGTCGAGCCAAGTTCAGAAGCATTTCCATGCTCCTGGACTTTATCCGGCTACCAACTGATACCTACAAGAAATAGAAAAATCAAGAGATCCCGCTCCAATTATTTTATATTTCGTCGTCGCTACCAAGCTACCGATAATAAAATACTACTCATCCATCTAAAAATGAAAATGCATATCAACTTCATAGGCGCAGTAATAGCATTATCCCACCTCGCAGAACCACGCAGCATCAACCTCGCCGCATCCGCATGCCCCGACCCAAACACCGCGAAATCCTTCGCGATCCGACAGATCGCATACCTGCGCTACGAGACATCCCCATACACATTCTCTCCGCAACTAAACACAACACAGCTCGTCTTCGAGGTAGACAACGAGAACACGGGGGTCTCGACGGGATGCGCATGTCAAAATGTCATGAGTAGCGACGGGGACTGGGCAGACGATAGTCACGTGTGGTACGCGTGCGTGGACCGGACTATCACTGTGGCCAACGGCGGTGGTGGTGGGGATGGTAGCGAGACAGAGTACCCCGTCAAGACGAGTGTCCGCGTCGACTGGGATGACTGGCGGCTTACTGTGAACCAGACGTGGAGGTGTGAAGAAAGGTGAGAGAGCATCGATTAAATAATCTAGAAGAGAGAAATAAGAGGAAGGGGTCAAAAGGAGAGAGCAAGACGCAGTAGTCTATGCCACTGCCCTCTCTACTAATTCATTCATGATACGAGATATAGGCTAATGTGTTGTAACCGACAGCGTAAATATCAGTCAATTCTCTATTTTCACGCTGACACCGACCTGCACGGAGAATATATCAGGTTTACAGTATATCAAAGAATGTACAGCTCCCGATCTCGTTGTACCAGCAACTTGAAATGAAAGCATGGTGTTACAGGTTTTGGCGCTTCGATGCATATCAAGGGTCAACGAAGAAGATCAAGGGAATTAAATAAACGAAATTGAAATGCCTCGGCTCAGGCACAAGAGTCGTGTCATTACCTATCAGCTACTCTGAAGGCCATGTAAATAAATAGTAAACAACACATCGCCCCTGACCAGGCCCAACCTTAGTCATACAAACATCAAATACGCCCTCTGTATGCTTTTTCTGTTTCTCAGGATTGAAGCCACCAGAAACGCCTTTCATGACCTTCATCAATGCTTGCCATGAATGATGCCAATTCAACAAATGGGTGTAAAAAAAATAAAACACTGCACGCTATCTGACTCGCAGCTGAAATATGATCTCGCGCTCCCAAAAAGTGATGTATACCGTATGAAAGGAAGGGTGAACATAATACCTTGCCCTCTACTGACCAAACAAGAGTTGAGCAGGAGGGCGAAGAGTAGCCACAATCGTTATGATAACTGCCTGGGTTCAGCTAGACCGAGCTAGCTGTGACGATGGAGAGACAACGCCAGACTGTGCAAGTCGCCTTTTTTCTCTGTTTTTGTTCCTTATTCTTGTTCCGCAAGAAATATTGTGCTCCTAAATGAAGTTCAAATCGGAATTTTAGGGATGCCTATGTATGTACGTCGTTGAAATTCATTGGGTATAACATTAGGGATGGGCGACAAAGTCCTCGAATTACACCTCGCATATCAACGCTCTCCCGGGATATAAACATTGATTCGTATAGCACCACGATTAATAGCATGCCTAGTAATTGTGGCCAGTTAGGATCGGTTCGTAAGTTCTCCTCGTAATGCTAGTTGTCTTCTTCCATGATCCGCTGCACCTCAGGCGCGTTCAGGAGAATGCGTCTACCAAGATCTTCCGGTTTTTTGCCATCTCGAACGGCGCCGAAATCAAGAACCTAGACGTAGAGTATATGTTAATCGCATTATTCCATTTAAAAGAAAGAAAGAAACCGAAGAGAACCATCACCTACCTCGACATATGTCAGATTTTCCCTCTGAACAGCGGCGACACAGCGACGTTCGTCGAACCTTACTTGCCAGACCCCGCTAAGATCTGTGAGCAGGTCTTGAAGACACTCGCCCGTGCGTGTGTCCCACATCTTCAGATTCCGATCACTGCCACTTATCACTTTGCGTCCATCGTGTTGAAAACATGTGATAGCACCCGTATGTGCCGTCAACGTCGATTGACACCGTCCCATCTCCGGGTCCCAAATGCGGAGGGTGCTGTCAGCAGCGGCAGATACGAGGCGTTCATCCCGGAGGTCAAGTAGGCCAACAAGTAGAGAGTGTCCTTCCAGTGTATGGAGACACGATCCAGTCTCAAGATCCCATATCTTCACGTAACTATCCATACTCCCAGATATGCAACGATTGCGTTTGACATCTAAAACGACGCTGTAAACCTTCTGGGTATGACCTTGTAAGACGTGAACAGTTTCCCCTGTGCTGATACGCCACACACGGACGGTATTATCGTAGCTTCCACTCACTAAGGTGTCGGCATGAGCAGCAATTGCACGTACGGAATGAGTATGACCTTGTAATGTGCGGATAAAATACGGACAGTCGGCATCGTTAGCGGGTGGACCGGTTTGTATGTATCTCCTAGATCCTGCGTCGGGGAGACGCCACACGCGCAATTGACTATCCCGAGAGCCGGTTATGATCAGAGGCTTCGCGGGCATCATCACACTCTTGCCATCCTCCATCTTTCCGGTATTAGTAGGCATCAAAATCTGCAAACACCGGACAGTGCTAGTATGGCCATAAAAGACCTGGGTGCAAAGGCCCTTCTCGATGTCCCACACGCGGACTGATCGGTCAGTCGAACCAGATACTAAAACGTTGCCTTCGTATTGTAAGGCCCAAACACCGCCCTCGTGACCTTCTAGTCGCCGTCGTAACTTTCCGGTCTTGGTATCGTAAACATGTATGAGCATATCATCGCTGCCGGTGATGATTTTGTCGTCATCGAACTGCAAACAGGTAATGACATGGCGTGGATGAGCCGCAAATGCGACATGGCCAGGTTTAACCTTGCCGCTAGTCCAACTTTTACGAATCATGTAATGGCGCCTGTATAATGATTTGAACAAGTGGAGCTTCCTCAAGCTTGGTAGACCGACATGCGGATCAGGTACGGCGATGGCGGCGGCATTAGCGGCAGAAATAGGACCTTCAGACTTATGAATTTTGCTACCAGGATACGTCCTTTCATCTCTGACGTTATCTTGGTTATTGGCCCGGCGTTTCGATCTGTCGGAACTGAAGTTATTCAAAGCTCTCTTCCGCTTCGAAGATCGCAATTTTTGTAGTGGCGGGTCGGGTTTCGAGCGCAGCTCAGTTTCGGTTGAAGTTAATCGGCTTTGTAAGCTGAAATCCCGCTCGCAGCCCTCAGGTCCAACAGGATCTTGCCACCCCCAGCCTTCTCTGATGGCTCTATCCAGTTCACCAATGCCCAATGCAAACCCGTCACGGTCAAATAATTCCTTCCAGCCGGTCTCGTTGCTGTCGATAATGCCTCGCCAATACTTGGAAACCTGGGCAGCACGGCAAAGATCTCGATGGTCCAGGAAAGAGAGAACGTGAAGGGTGAGCTCCAAGGGGAGAAACTGTAGTATGTCGCAGTTCAATGCGGGGTTGACCACGTTAGCAACGATATGCAGAGTCGTCCTAGAGCATCGTTTAAGAAACTGGTACATCATGAAGGACTTCATATCCTGTGGCATGGCATTGAACGACTCGAGCATTGAACCACTATTCATATACGTCGCCTGAATTGCCTGTGTCCTTGACTCATTTTCGATTAGCATAGCAGAAGGATCGGATCCATCTGCTAGCAGATCTTGGTTCTGGCTCTCATCCCCAAGAGCGTCGGATGATTCCCCTTCGGCATGAATCCCACCATCATCACGACCGATCATTTCTAGTTGAGTCGATTGTAGAGTTGGCGATAGCCGCGGGCTAGGTAGGCTAGCGTCCTGAGTTACAAGGGTGTTGATGGGTCGTGGGTGATGTAGAGCTCGGATGGATTGCTGGAGAGACTCGTCGGCATCAACGAACGGTTCGGCTTCCACATCTGCATCTGTTACCGGGGGAGTAGCCACGTTACTGAAGGCAGTGTGAGAATCACTACCGGTCGGACTAGATATGTCAAAGAAGGACTGTTGCTGACTTAGTTCGGACTGGGGGGTCTCGAACGAATCTAGGTTTGTGCGCCGAAGCTTGGGAGGCTGATTAAGAAGGCTCAGAGGCGGATCAGTAGTGTTGGGAGTTACTGGAAGAACACTGCTGAATCTATTTGCCGCCTCGCCCTCATTCTCAGGGTTTCGGGATGTGCGAGAAAGGGTACGCCGCAGCTTGTCGGTCATGGCGTGAGAATAAGATGGCTCTTGCGATCGGACAGATAAACGAGTTGAACTCTTCTTTCCGGAGCCGCTTATGGTAGGCGAGGCGGATCTGGAAGCCATCCCAAGGGCTTTTCGGTATGATACCTGGATGGATGGAGACTGAGGTTTGAAAGACGGCGAATGAGACTCGGTGAATGAGTCGTCGAGAGCGGCACCCGTCTTCATTGTCTGAAAAGAATCATCGCTGGTTGATTGCTGGGACTGGAATGCATGTGTAAGACAAAGCCTTGAATAGGGAGGGCTGGTCAAGGGCGTGGACGAAAGGGACCATACACATACGTCTAAATGGGTTAGGCCGTCGTTATCAGCAGCAAAGGGAAAGTAGCCATGATCCTCGACATTGAAGGCGAAATGGGCGAGTTCAGGAGGTGTCGGCTTTCGGGCGAGGGGGAACTCCTTGGCGTCGAGGGAATATAGCGGTCTCGACTCGCGAACCAACAGCGGTGGATATGACCGCTTCGTAGTCGTGGTGGTGGTGACGGTTTTTGTCTCTATACATTCTGCAACGTCGAATTTTATGCGGGCGTGAGGTGAGAGGGAGTCGGCTTCGTCGAAGTTGACGGACACGGTGGTCTGGCTGGAGCGAGGGCGTTTGAGTTCCATGCCGGCGGCTAACATCCGCTGGTTCAAGACACACGGCTACTGCGAAGAAATCATGTATGCATGCACGAGGCAGAACAGACACACGTCGGGGGTATCGAGGCGGGGCACTACGCGATGTAGAGTCGTAGTCGTCGTGTAACGGTCGGGTCTGTTCAAACGTTGAGATCGTGGAACGTGGAATAAAGAACCTCCTTTAGCCAGGCTGGGTGGGAACAAGGCCACGCGAAGCCAACACACGACCGAGTCAGATCACAAAATAGACACTATAAGAAAAGGTAATAAACAAATGCTCGTGCTTTTCCGTGGTCGTAAATTAGAGGAAGCGTCTCCCGAGGGTATCCGGCGATTAGTTGAGGAAGGACTGGCTTCTGGGAGGCAAGATGATGGGTCAACGAGGGTGGTGATGATGAGTGGTGACTGAGCCTGGAATAAACGGAGGAAGCGAACTCAAAGAGGCGAGGGAAAAAGTACTACCAAAGCCTAGGAGAGCTCGCACTGTGAACTGTGAATGGCCGGCCCACTTAGGAGTTCCATTACTACATGTTGGCATTAGGAATACCGGTAGGTACGTACCTATCCACCTCATTAACTACTACCTACGTCTAGCGGTAGACGATACCCTAGCCGCTACCTTGGTTTGGAGATGTAGTTACGCTGAGTCAGGGTGTACTTAGCCCGACGCTTTCAAGTGTTTTCTACCTTTTTTTTTTTAGTGAAAAGCGAATCCAGTGGCCAACGGATTTTAGTAGGTGTCACCCAAATCTTGAATTGGCACATCGCGATAGGCAATCTATTCGCCTCAGAGTGCAGTGCCAAACTCAGAATTACGTGTTTAGCTATCCTGCCTGCACTACATAATCCAAATATAAATCCAGGTAAGGTTAACTACCCACTGACATGACAGGTAGAGGCATAAGGTAAGTAAGTACATATTCACTGCAAGGCTTGCGGCTTGCGGGATGAGGGGGAACGGCACCCGTTTCTTAAACCAGGCAGGCACAGTGTCCATAACGCGGCCAATACGCGTGGAACAGTACGAGTCTAGACAGTATGAGTAATCGCATTGGTACTATACAGACTCAACTTTTAGCAGTGTTTTAGCACTCCTCACCACTAGTACACTATCTAAATACCTAGACCCAATACCGTATCTAAGATACTGTAATTACAGTGCAGTACAGTGTACGCTACCTGTGTACTACCTCCTGGCAGCAGGTAAGACGTGATAGTGCACGTCACTACCTGATACGTAACTGAACTACTGATTCAATGGAAGCATTCAAGTTCCTTCGGGCACTTCCTTCATTCAGCACAGTGCCTCCTCCGCTCGCTCCATGGCTGGTCTCTGCAATAAGGGAGGTATCTATTGAGTACGCGCATCTGCCACCCAACGTTGCATCACTTTTCTTATGTACCAGATCACCAACTGCGCTGTGCTGTGCTGTGCTGTGCTAATATTTGCGCCTGTAAGCTGTCAGCGCTTGGGTAAGGGTGGTATGTTTCTGTGGCTGCAATATTCGCGTCTTTTCATGGAACAAGATTCAGTAATCCGCACATATGGCACATGAGACTCGCGATCTGCCGTGATGTCTTGCCCGGCTGTCTTGCGTGTATACCAGGTGGCACGCTGGTGCCACATCTCAAATCCCCATTCACTCTCTACATGGAAGTGTGAATGGCGGTCGTTAGCCACAGTATTGTATTGCCATGTGCGCGTCTGAGAGGATGCACCCGGCACGCTGGTCAACCTTTTCAGAGATGTGAGCGGGAAGTTTATTTGCCACGGGCACACTCGAGTTAACTTGGTATACGAAGGGGAGAGAACGGTGTCTCATTGGACGCGCCTGGATGAGAATTTCCATCAGATGACGAAAATCATAGTGAATATGGCACGGCTATCGATGATTGCCCGCCTCTGCCCGCCCCTCTCAGGATTCCCTGCTGCCGCAGTTCACGCGCCGTGGTACACAATATAGGTATGCGCATGCGGGGCATATGCAGACGCTGGCATACGGTCCCGAGGGTGTGCGGGCGAGGTCAAGGTCGAGGAATTGTCCATCCCAAATGAGGGATTCCTCTCCAGTGCCGGTTGACAGACGAGCACCAACCCCCGACACGGCCAGCAGACCGTCAACAAGAGCTGCAGACAAGTGATAGCGTGCCAAGCTGCCGCTGCGTAATGAGCAGTGGTGGACCACAGAGAGGCACGATGTTGACATATGAAATGACATACCTGTCTACACTATCTACTGTTCAGGCCTTTGCTAGTCCGGGCTTATGGCCAGTATTTGGGTGAATGCTGCGATTGGGGGTGCTGGGGCCGCCAAAGCCCGCCGCCGTATCGATTAGGGAGGGTTTATTGCCTTCAGGCCGACCCCTCGGTCACCGAGCTCGCTCGACTAAAGTTCCTCACCGTCACATGTCGAACCTCCCCAGACCTATCGTGGAAAACATATCAACATAAAGGGAAATAGATAAGTGAATAGCAGGTGGTTGGTAGCAGGAATGAGGATAGATAGCCCGTTGCTCCGGCCGCTCAAACTTCGCACCACGGCAAACGCACCAACCTCGTCTTGCAACTTACACAGCCTCCTGTATCCCTTCGTGCTAGGACAAGAGAACAATCATGTGGTTAGGTTGGTTTTCGTTGCACCAAACCCACTCTACATACTCGCTTGGGTCCCTTAACTCGCCAATCATTCATTCCCTCGTGCGAGTCAGATACTAAATAAAGTAGCTACTTACTTGTTTGACTAGGTTCGTTTTACCCAACACCAACCGTCCAGTAGGTATTACACTTGCTTGGGACCCATGCTAGACTATTAAGCCGTATCTGGTGTAGGCCCTTCCCCGCAATCGAGTCCGTTTCACCTGCAGTTGTGTGATGTGATTGAGCAGTTGGACGGAATGCAACAATACAGAGACGTTGTCTTTCTTTAGTAGCGTCGGATATTCCAACCTTATGTAGTTCAGATGACCGGGTATGGGATCGATCCCTCCAGATTATCCCTATTTTTGATTCGGCGAACCATGGTACATGTTCTACATTTGCAATGTCCAAGAGCTGAGGTGAGACGGAACTCACTAATGAGCTTTTCTAAATTCTTGGCATTTTAATTATATTTGTCATCCGCATTCTGTCCGCTTTAGGCCAGCACAACTAGCAATTGACGATCAAGAACGATCATCGATTTAAGACCCTAACAGATCTTTCGTACAACAATTACACTGTCTTGTTCCTAAATACGTTCAGAATACGCATACTTAGACTGCACCATAATCATCTGTTTTTCGTTTCCTGGGTAAGAATAGGTACTTGGGCAGGGTCCCTTGATATAACTATATATAGGTTATACTAGATATACACTTACCACTCAAAACGCCAAACCATGGGAAACAGGCTAGGCCAGATCCTTGTGTAGATTTCAGCTCCAGTATGATTTAACATGTTTGCGCCACGATGCAGATAAGATGAATGCACGTCACTGCCTCTTTGACTGCCTACGTGTAGATGAAAGTGATTTCCAGCATCATTTGTAATTATGCCTAGTCAGGTCTTCATTGCCCTGAAAGGTTGAAATGAACTGGACTAAAATGCACTAGAATTAACTGAGCCGAGCCTTTGTTTGAATATCCTGACGTATTTGAGATTTGCTGCCAAACGGGTTTTGATACCAGGTATCGACATTTGTCACATTTCTCAATGCCTAGCCAACAGCCACCGCCGCTTCCGCCCCGGAGCCCGAGGCCGCCGGCAACCGGGCAGGCTCCTTCACCTCGACCTCCCGCCCCGGGTTATCCACCTCCGCCGGAACTGCCACCGCGGCCTTCGGCTGCCTCACCACGCCCTGTCGGCCCCCCTCCGCCCCTGCCCCCGAGACCAGACAGCTATGAGATCAGGAGGCCAAATGACCCTAATTCTCCCCTTTCTCCCCCACTATCAACTCTTGATGCTCCGTCTAGTCCTAGTAATCAGGCTGGCTTACCTTTTCCTCTGCCACCGCCCCCTCCACTAGGGCCCCCTCCGCCTTATACGCCTTCAGGGGTAGACGCCTTTTTCTCGCCGTACCATACACCATATTCAGAGCCAGGCTCAAGCTCGGCTCATTCCGTTTCTCCTTCCCCAGCTTCCGGAGCCACGAGTCCAACTACATGGACGAAATTTCCTCCACCACCACCCGGTCCCCCTCCCCAGCCCAGTCCATATCTTGCCCCTGGGACTCCTCAGTACCCTCATACTCCTTCTCGCCCTTTGAGTCCGGCTGGATCTCCAGCTACGTTACCAATTTCACAATCCCCTTCCGAGCCTCCTGAACACCAGGACGCTCCATTTGGTACTAATCATACCCATCATAATGATTTCCAAGTTCCCACGTCTTCGGCTGAAAAGCCTCCTGCATATCAGCCACCCGCCGATATCTTAGGAATATCTCCTGGAGCTTTGGGTTCCTTTTATCCAGAAAAACAGCTGGTGAAAGAAGGACCAAGTAATTCAGTCCTATCTTCGGGGGCTACTTCAAGTCATGCTTCCGCCTCCAATGCCGAGCCTTCTGCTACCATCCCTAAGAGTCCTTCACAGACGTCATCATCTATACAGCATCCTTCTCTGGAAGAATCGATCCAGTCTTTACATCTTAATCAAGGGCCACCTGTCCCTCCTAAGTCTCCACTAGTTTCTACAACTCAGGATCATTCCGATGAATCAAATACTCCTGCTTCGGGGTCATCTCCCAGTCACAGTCCTTCTAGCCACCAAGCCCAGAGATATCAGGCTTACCATCCTCCCATCAGGACCGCTCCTTCCAACCCCACTCCTCAAGAGACACTATACCCCTATTCGCCGCACGGCCCAGCGATCTCAACACCTAGAGCAGTCACGTCATGCATTGACATCCCCATGACGTTCTCGACAGATTGGTATTGGCACCCAGAAGCACCCGAGTATCTCATCTGCTCCAGATGCTATGTAGATCACATCTACGGTAGTAGATACCGAGCAGCCTTCCAGAAGGCTCAGCTCAACGATAGCAAGCCACGCGCCTGCCGCTTCAGTAAGCCGCGGGTGAAAGACTATCTCTGGCCAGAGGCGCTTGCCACGGGGTCCCTGCAACTAGTGCTAGGATTGATGCGCAAGCGGTCCGCGATCCTAGATTGTAAGGGCGCCGACGGCGTGAAGGGGAAATTCGCGGAGGGTATCACGTGGTACACGACGCCCGAGATCCCTGCGTTCCTATCCTGTCAGGCATGCTACGAAGACAAGCTCTTGACGAACCCCAAATTCGCACCTCATTTCAAAGTTCACACCGAAACTCAGCCCGCGGACGCCCTGTGGGCTTGCGACATGCCCGTGTCGTATATAGAGCGCGAGTACGAAGAGAAGGGCAAGAAGGACGACTGGTCAGGCTTCGTAGCCGAAGCGAAGGCGCGCATCTCAGAAAGGCCTTGCCCCGGGACCAAGAAAATCCCGTCATATGGACGCAACTGGTATGTTCCCCGCGCGGGACCCGACGGACTGATACTCTGTGCCGCATGCTACTGCGACCATGTGATCCATTCCGGCGAGGAGAGCAAATGGGAGATAGCGCAAGCCCTCACGCAGTCGAGGGACCGCGAGGTGCGCTGTGCGCGCGGCGTCTTCAACATCCGGATCCTGATGGCTCAAGCTTACGAGAAGAAGGACTTTGGGCTATTCTGGCGCGCCGTCGAGCGGCTTAGGCACGAGAAGGGCTGCGAGGACACCGGCATTGTTGATGGTACATGGTATATGCTACCGTCGAACGCGGCGGGATTCGGCGTCTGCGCCGCGTGCTATGTAGCTATCCTCGAGCCGTTGGACGTCGCGCGCTTCTGGGTGCGCAAGGCTGATGTCCCGCTTGGGGCGAAGGTGCTTTGTTGCTTTAATATCACTCACCCTAGACTGTTTAGGTTCGTGCCGCGGCTGCTTGAGATGTATTTTACGCTTGATCCGAAGGCGCTTGATGAGTATGCTTCTGTCTATGCGGCGATCCCGGTTTGCTTGCGCGATGAGGATAAGCCTGGTCGTCGCTGGTATGGGTGGCAAGATTGCACTATTTGTCCTGAGTGTTATCTTGATTTCGCACGGCATAGCCCGCTGGAGAAGTTGATGGGGTTGCGCGACGCCCAAGTGGCGGAAAGCAGGAGTGAGTATCCTTCAAGTCACTTACTTTCTTTTACCTCGTCGTCTGTCTCCTTTCCCTTATTACCTCGGCTCTGGAAACACCAAAATCCTCCTTTAACTACATCCGTTGCTTTGGATCTTTCCAAGTATTAAACTCTTGAGCACTTCTTTGTAGAAAGGAGTGACTAACCTATGATATCGCAGTGTGCGAGATGTACAGCCCGCGAATGCGCAAGCTATACACAGAGTGCGGCAGCAAGAACCCGCCCGATCTCGAGCCTCTGCTAGAATACTCAGTAGAGCGACGACAGATCTACGCTGAGACGATCCCGAAAATTCGCACGATTCTGTCTCAGCAGCGCATGGCGCTGCACCAGCAAAAGTTTCTCAATACCATGAGCTCGCACCACATGGTCGCGGGCCAGCTAGATCAGATCACGTACGGGATGCCCTATACATACAGCGCACCAGGCATCGGGGCCGGCTTCGCCAATCTGAATGCATTACAGGGCGCTGCGTATGCGCAGCAGGCTACGGGAGTAGCGACGGGAATAGGAAATGGGAGTCATATGATGGCTGTGCAGCAGTTAGAGAAGCGGTGGAGGGCTGTAGAATAGACCTGGAAGAAATCCCGATAAGGCAAATATATCGCATTTCTACCCGTTGATGGTTTATTAGCGCGTCTCCTCAATCCTAAATCAGAGGCACTCGTAATCTCGAGAAACCGAACACTGAGTGATCTGAGGGCTGTAGTAAATAATCGCGAGTTGTCATATACATAGTACCACCCAGCAAAACTTTATAACCCTTGTCACGTTGGAGATTGCTGGGGAGGGCACGATATTAAGTTGGGGGCAAAGTGATATTCAACAGACTGCTTTTCTACAGTTTCACCGTTCCGACAAACGAGTCCTGACCATGACGCCTCAAATCAAGTTCCCTATACGTATCCGCGCATCACAGCCTAGCTTGCAGAGCTCCTGCCCTTTGTGACATGAACAAGCTAGTTACCAACAAATTCCGGTCAACGTAGTAGCTCACAGACAGAGCTCTCACTCACAAGGATGTGTCAAATCTCCTTCAGCCTCTTCACCACTCAACTCCCAACACCATCCATACAACCTTTCACAGTACTAGACGCTCAGTTCCAAGTCCGAATGTCCTTCTTCTGCGGCAATGGCAATGTTGACGGATTGTAGGTAGGCCGGGCTGGGAAGCCGCCAGAAGTCATATCTGTATCTGGGTGGGAATGGCGGTTCACCGGTTCCATCAATTGACGGGGTATTGATTCGATCAATTGGCACAGTAATGACTCCTTCAACTGGTGAAGTAACGGTTCGATCGACCAGCTCAAAACCTGGCAGAGCGGCTTCCTCGGATCGCTTGAAGGACTTGTAGTACGAGTAGATGAAGAAGACAGAAGCAGAAATCCAGAAGAAGACCACGACGCCCAGGATTCCAGCCAGCACCTTGAATTGATAGTCATTCATCGTGGTTTCGCGTGGGGAGAGTGCTGAAAGGATTCGGATCTGGACTTCAGGCATCTTTTCTTTCATATAAGCCAAGGAGCTCACAGTTAGACATCTGAATGGAATAGATGGAACTCACTAAGGACTTTGTGTGTGTATGTTGCTGTTCTTTATTGAGAGATGAGATGGGTGGTGTATGGTGTTGTGTCTGGAAGTCAAGAACTGAAGACAAAGTTGGAAGAGTTTCTGCAAGGGAAGAACTAAAGGAAGGGCCAGGGGAGTTTGTTTGGGCAAAGTTGGTTTATTGTGTTTTGATATTGTGTGTGAACAGCCAGTCAGTCATCGACAGTCGCCCTGGGCGCCAGACAGGTCAACACAGTCTCCGCAAATAAAAAGTGAAGGTGCTAGTAGACGCATAATTGTACAGTTATATGTATCGGCGCATATTTTGTAATTATCAGAGGCAACTACTCTACAGCCAGTATCTCAGGGTGACTTGTTGACAACTTCGTGGTCTAAAACTGCATGAGGGTCACAACTCTGGAACACATGTGTGCGTGCCCCCTTAACGATATAGCTTCCATCTTTGTTCCTATGGTAAAGGAGAACGAGGATGAAGAGGAAGTTTGAGATTAGAAATGCAAGGCTTTACCCCCAGAAAGGCATAGATGTAGTACATGCCCTGCCTATACCTATTATATCAGTGGGCAAGGCTATATTTAGCTAATGTTTAACTTTAGAGAGGTTTTTAAGACCAGGTTGGATATGGGTTATAAGATAGGTCATTTATTCTTTCCATATCATACCTAGGTTCTACAAGATTTATACGCAAAAAGGGGCTGGAATTTGGGTATCATACTCAAGGAGGCCCTAGTCTGGAATTTTCCGGAGGCTAGTTCCAACAAGACGCTCTAGAGAATTTTTTATTTCTTGGAATACGTATAGAATGCCTAATTATGTAGCTTTCTCATTGTGTGATGCGTTTATGTTAGCCTTCTTTGGTATATCTATTTTGTTAGGTGAAGAAAATGTTGCCGATAGAGTAAAGAGTGTTTGAAAGTCAGGACAGACACTCCAAGAATACACCGCTCAGTTCTTAAATGAATACAATCAAAAACTTGTTTGACCAGCTTGAAACGTTTTTATGTGCCTTGAATTAGGCCTACATTCTGCTTTGGGATATCAACCAGCTACTATTCTTATAGCAGTCATTATGGTATTTCTACATTATGCTAATATTAAATGTGTCTAGTGCATATCTAGAATAGTTGTGTAAATGAGAAGTAACATGGTCATTATAATAAAGACAGATGATGCGAACTAATAAGGAGGATATTCATGTACGGAAACAAAGAGTATTATTTCTATTATAAGAATTTTCAAGACAGCAACGTAGCTACAGTACCCAAAAGGGTGTGATAATTTCCATTGTCCACATCCAGCATAGAATCGAATGGTTGTCCTATCATCCAAACGCCTGAATATATATACCAGTAATATGAGGTTCTAGACCCGAAGAAATAAATGATAGTCGACTCATCACATTGTTCTTTTAATTCCTGAAAATATTAGCTATGTGCAAGATAGTAGAATGCAGTGTGTTATTTTAAGCGTGAGGGGCATAGGCATATATATAGAAGGAAGCATAAGGGACGGCAAGGATACAAAAAGATAAGGAAAGAGGTGACTTTACCTCTGTGATAATCTATATATGGTATCACAAAAAACTCAAAACGAAACGCTCACATGCCGTCCCTTTAGAAGCGCATCAGAATCCAACTCTATAACAGTGGAGGAAGCACACCGTAGAAGATATCTATTGTAAAAAGAACAGAGAAGAAAAAGTCATAACTGAGAGATGCGACGATATTGCGAGAGATTAAGAAGAAAAAGAATGTCAAAAGGTATACTCACAACAAAGCAAGTGTTAAATCACCGTGAATTCTCGCCTTAAGTGTGACCTCGACCTCGAGATTGAGATCTAGTCTCAATTTAAGGGTATCGCTCTTGCCACCATCACCTCCGCCGCCGCCGCCTAGGGCACCACCCAGTGCGTTGCCGGTTACGTTGCCCAGGGTGCCCTGAGCGCTGTTAACGAGGTTGTTGGCTGTCTCGCCGACATTGCCAACGGGTAGCACATCGCCAACGCCACCGCCGCCGAGGGGGAGGCCACCAAGGGGACCGCCGCCCTGCTGGCTTTGCTGCTGTGTCTGCTGGCGCCTTCGAGGTGGTGGTGCCTCGTAGTCGTCACTTTCGTACTCCTCCTTCACCCCGGGTTGAGCAGCGGGGACCTGGGAGCGGTTGCGGCGTGAGCGACGACCACCGCGGGTTCTGCTCTTGCTTTGGCTCGCGCCACTTGGACTCTGTGAAGACATGGTGGTACTGGATTATACTGCGTGGATATAGATAATAGCGGATGAGAAGAAATGTCTTCAATTTAATAGGGTATGGATGATGAAAAGAATAGAATGATTAGATGGAAAATTGGGATATATGGATTTTAAGTGCTCGATGACGGAAACTAGTCTAGATCTCGCTCCGTTGGTGTCTACGTCAGGGGATATTCAGGGTTTCCGAGAGCGGGGCGATACAAGTTGCGTTGCCTTTTGGTTTGGGAACAACGTCAGTGGTGATGACCCCGGGATTACCGGTGCAAGGGTGTCGTTAAGTCTAGTCTGCTCTTTTGCACAATCCACACCCTCTCTCATCCTTGTTATTTGGCTGTACCGGTGAAGATGGTGTGGAAGTGATCAAGGTGGCTTGACGTAAAGCCACATGAACTATGGAGATCACTCGTCCAAAGAATAATAAGCTAGGCGGCACTAGCGACAGATACGAGGACTTGTCCACCGAATGTACACCGCATGTATTCCTCAGCCCAAACTTCTGGTACAGGCATGAATTTCTAGGTGGCAGGTGGATGATGCCCTGCATATCCTGCACATGTAAGAGAAGGTTTCCCTATGTATGCGGATTTGGTTCGCAAGAATTCTATTAACTAGTCCCTAGTCATGCGACTGGACACACCTAGCTGTAATTCTCGATGGAGTTCAATTTCTACTACATCTCGAGGTGCCATTACCTCATCTAGGTCGCCGTTCTTGTCATAATAAACACACCAAGAGTTGTCGTCATTCTGAACAGCCACGAAGTACTGCTCGCCCTCGAGAATCAGATACTCCTCATCTTCTGTCCAGCTCCAAGGCCCTATTACATGGCCGACGGTGTCTTTCCTTCCTCCGTGATGGAGTAGTCCCGTATCTTTATCAGCGTAGATCCAGTTGAGCATAGGCGGATCGGCATCTATGGGTGCAACTAGGCCCTGATGCTCCTCAGGGCACGGATAGCCAAAATAGAAACCGTTGAAGCGGAATCCCGCTACGGGGCTTGCTGGATGATCTAAGTAGAGCTTCTAGAGCGTTAATTTAGCTAGCTCGACGGAATTAGATGACTCTTGCAGATTCACCTTGTTGTCTTTGAAAACCACATAAGCAGTTTGTGGCGGCGCAACGCCATCATGAGAGAACTTGGCGGTCAAGTGAAATTTGATTCTCTCTTTCGCTTGTGCGTTCTGTTTCTTCTGGGCATCTATGGCCTCTGCAACTCCAATGACTGTCGGTATCGCCCCGATAGCCAGTAAGCCTATAGTTGACAGAGCCATGGGGTGGCTGGAATCTCGTGTGATGCGCGGCTCGGTACTGCGGAATAACCCCACCGGAACTTGAGGGTGACTTCGTACTTTATCGGAGAGTGGCGATGGGACAAGCTGACAGCCTTGCGTTGAAATGTCAGGATGTGGTATGAAACAGGCTGGAAACCCTGGAGCTGATCATCGACAGATCAAAGGAGATCGTGGAAACGAACTACGCGCGCGTTCGGCCAAGGTTCTGGCCATGATCTTGTCACATATATGACCTCATTGTGGACAGGGATGCTGAATTAGTATAAGAGCACGTCCGGGGTTGCGAGTTAGGTTGTCTGGTTTGACAGGGGTCTGACGGATAACAAGGATTACCATGTTTAGGACGAGAATAAGCCCTGTCCTTTTGGAGTCCCTCGAAAGCTGCGTCATGCGTACATGCGAGTCGCTCGGATCGCTTTTCTAATTGCTGAATAAAACTAATGGTATCTGCTGGAAATTTTTGGTGGGAATACAGTAGACCCTCCAATTGTTAATTTACTTTATTGAACCACTATTCAGCCCAGCGGTGACTTTTAAATTTCGTCGCCAGCATGTCTTCAGACTCAGAAGACGATACCCACCGGCCGAACAACGAACAACAAGACCGTGAGGTACACTCGGACGATAATAACGCCAGCGAGCAAGAAAATCAGACAAGCGATCATGAGGACCAGACAAGCGGGAGGGCCGACAATACAAAACAAGATGAAGAAAAACCCGCAGAACCTGAGAAGCAGGCAACACCGCCTAAAAGCGAAAGGAAGCCAGTAAAAGAGGCGCGAGCAGAATCCGAGAAGGGTTCACGTCGGGCAAGGCGGCGCCGCAATCAACCATCCTGGTATGACTCGGACAAAGAAAATGTGCAACAGAAGCAATTAGCTCCACGTCAGCAACAGCAGCAACAGCAACAATATCAACAATACCAACGACAACAGATGCAAATGCAACAACAGCAACAGCAGATGCAGATGCAACAACCTCAGAAAGATAATGGCAAAAATCCGCTGAAATTACACCTTGACTTGAATCTTGAGGTCGAAGTCACCCTCAAGGCGCGAATTCATGGAGACTTAACACTTTCTCTTTTGTACGTACTGTTCATCTTCCCCGCCCAGCCATCGTCTTTCCGCGTGCTCCGCTCGGGACCGTGCACTCTATGATCTGGCGGTCATGGTTGTTCCGCATGCGCCTATTTTCACCCTACCTTCAAAACGAGTATCTGCCAAACTAACCGTTAAAAAAGCGACACTTCATAAAGAGAGTTTCGATGACCTCAATGCGACAGCGAAGGGTTGTGACATTTTGATAACAAGTTGTGGCTGTTAGGCAGCTTGCCAGTTGTTATATGCCAGGAAGGTAGAGCGGGCAGGACGTGGCAATCATAGTTGAGCGCCAATGATAAGAGCTAGTGGATGCAAGCGAAAGCAAACAGAAGCACTGGTGCTTTTATTTTCTCTTTTTACTGCTGGTGGTCGGGTTTAGTCGTACTGACTTTTAATATTTGCACCTGTCTCTAAGAGAATTTAGATGCAACAGAGATATTTGCCAACTTCGTGTAATAACCAGTATACTTAGTATAGTAGCGAAGGCATCAATTGCCTGTGCATTTAGAAAGCATCAACAAAAAAAGTCCTTAAGTGCATCATGTTTCAAGATCTCTAGTGCTCTTGGCAACCTTGGAACTTTTGCGGGCGGGTGCTGTTATTGAGTTTGCTAACGTATGATTGGTTTGTAATTGTACTACATGCCGAATTAGGCGATCGTCTACTAAGTAAGGTGGTAACCTTGGAACGTACTGTTACACTACCCTGACCTCTGTCGATGGTATTCAGTGGTGCATACCCGTAGGAATGAATTATACTACTCTTATGTTAGCTCTTGAATTATGCTACTCCGTATATTGTCTTCAGAATGTGTATATTGTAAATGAAGTATTACGTGATGGCTTTTGAAAGAAGGATGTAAGTTTCCAGCAAGCAAGCCACTAGTCTAAGCCAACCACCTTTTGTACACATTATGCCAGCCACCCGCGAAACATGGAATCTCTTTGCCATTGGCTCGATCATTTTATAACGCCATATGCGGTGCAAAGTAACAGCGCAGAGTAACAAAAATAAAGCTAAGGATTCCAGAAGCGAGGATAAACCGACGATTCGCTCGCAAGTCTCACGTGTGTCCAACGTACTGCAGTAAATTTTTATGACCCGATAGGGTAGGCCGGACGACAGCGTACAAACTCAAATGATACCAGCAACGCCAATTTCAACTGTTTAATATATTCCAGAGACGATTTATCGGGAGCCTGTTTATTTGATGGGTAACTATCGAGAAAATAATAAATGCACAGGTAACGAATGTGGTGTGGTGGTGATTGCTCACAAGCGACGCCGGAATGCTGCATATCCCGGACGGCCAGGGGTTGCTCCCTACTGTACTCCATCTCCATCAAGCTTGCCTCAGCCCACTTCTGCATTTGCCTACATTGCTCTCGCTAACTTGAGTCCATACAGTAGAAGCCTACAGCGACCATACCTAAGCACCTACCCGAAATAGTTGGCTCAAACCTTCAGGTTTGGTAGATAGCACGCTATGTGATTTACGGTACTGAAGGCACGTCCACTATGACGCTACCTAATACACTGCTGTAAGTAGGTACGTGCACTGCATCACTAAGGATGCTGGCTTACAGCTACTCAACACTAGTCCATAAAGTATGACGCAATTGATCTCGCATCGAATGGCAGAACCCCCCTCTTGTCGTGTCTTCTCTCCTCAAACAGCTTGAAGCAGGGTTACAGGTTACGCCTAGTCTGGTATGTCACAAATCTAATGAAGCAATCAGTGCTCTTAGGCATGTTTCATAGAACGGAACTGTGTGTCGACCCATCCATGCAGACCTTATAATACGGAAACCCTAAGCAATATTCTCATATGAGTCTCTCGGCGACCGAAATTGACCAGGTCTACAACATTATCCTCGTATTTTATCTCGTCATCTTCCTTTTCACGCGCGCGAACCAAATCCGCTACTTTGCGAGAGTCATGGCAGACACCATGGTCCCCCAGACCCCCCCCAAGAAGCTGTTCAAGCCTTCAAGCAAGACTCTAACACCGACGCGATCGCGGCCGTCCCCTCAGTCCGCGCAGCAGCCCCAGAACGGCTCGGCGCAGAAAACACCCAGGGATGCTCAGCAATCAGCCACTTCATCCGAACCGACCCTCGACAGCGTCGTCAAGTCTACAAACCTCGCGCCTCTTACGAACTCATCCGTCGCGTCGGAGCAGTCATCCGAACATCTCGGCTCCGACACCACCGAAACGCCAACCGGCCTAGTCGATAACTACATTCTGACTCCCACCGACACTGCGAGCCGAAGCACAGATGCTCGCTCTCCGCTCTCGAGAGATTCCTCACAGAATGTGCAGCGCTCTTCCAGCTTCAAGGATAAAGTAGCCCGCGCGAGAGAGTCGGCGAGGGATACCACTGATGGCTTGGCGAAGACCCTCGGTGGCGCCATCGGCGGCGCTATCAGCGGCAAATCAACAGAAGCCTCAGAGAGTGCTGAAGAGGAGAAATCTCCCTATGACATGACTTCCCCTGCCGACATAGCCAAGTATTTCAAAGACCAAGGCAACTCTGAAATGAGTAGTTTCGTGACGTCCCTGATTGGCGACCAATCCTCTGGTTCCAGTGAAGATACTCCTAGACCTGCCAAGTCTCCGGCAAATGAGACACAAAGTCAAAATAATCAAACTGATCAGGCTACCAGCGACAAGAAGGAGCAGAGCACTTCGGAAGAAACGGCGCCGGACAATAAGCTCGAAGCAGAACCCGCCGATGTTTCCAAAACGGCCGATGGAACATTTAGAGACACTGAGGATGCCGAGTCAGAAGTTCAGTCGAACAGCAAGATAGGGGAACCGAATGTGAGCCGTATCTCGCAGGCAGCCCACCCCGCTGTACCAAGCAAGACTTCGGACAGTAAAGAGCAATCTGACAATAAGACTTCTGATAAGAAGACTTCCGACAAGCAGACTTCCGACAGTAAACGGAAATCTGACAAGCCTCAGCATGATGATCAGGATAAGGATGCACATGTTGTTGATAATATGGGCCGACCGACACATGTGGAACGGACCATTGAAATCCCATTTCAGCGTCCTCAGAAGAAAGTAAATGGTGAACAAAAACCTAACGGCCAAGGAACTAAAGCCACCATCAATGATCTTGGAGACTTCGAAGACCTGCCCAAAGTCGAGAATCTACGGAGCACTGATGACCTACCAGACATACCCGAGGACTCACCGGACCCTCCCGAAGAGGTCTTAGACCCGTCGGTACACTCCACAGCGTCATCAAACATCACCCCGATTCCTAAAATACCCAAGATTGGCCATATCGACTCCTCACCCCCTGTCAATCTTCAGCGCCTAGCGCAGGGTCTAGCGGGTCATGCAATTGACGATGTCGGTAACATCGTGGATGAGTCGGGTGAAGTACTGGGCCATGCAACGGGAGATCTACCCGCAATGGTGGGCAAGAAAGTCTCAGATAGCGGTGAAATCTACAGTGACGACGGAGATATTGTTGGCTACGTGTCTGATAATTTTGTCGACCCGCCATCCCCCACTGAGATTCCTGGCGATGTTTTAGGTGGCCTTAAAGTTGATCATAAAGGCAACATTCTCGACTCTGACGGCAACATTATCGGCAAATTTCACCAGCCGCCGGGGAAGAAGAGTTCTTCGCAGAAGCCTTCCGCCAAATCAGGCCCAGAGGGGAAGTCAAAGGAGGAACGGAAACCCAAAGTGAATGCACAAACGGGCGGCAGCCCATCGGATCTCTTCTTGGACGTCAAATCCACTACAGATGGGATACAGCTAACAATACGAATCCCCACGACATTCTCACAACCGCCTCCTGAATCGTGAGTTTTAGGGGCGGAATCATGTATTATTATTATTTTGTACTTTTGAAGGATCGGTGATGTTGGGAGATTTACTCTGTTCTTATTTTAGTATCTAAGCCGAGGGATTCAAAAGTCTATAATGTGGAAGAGGTTTCTTGATTAATACATGCACCACCAAAGAGGCTGATAAGCCGGTTCGTAACAAATTAAAAGTGACCGCTTGAGGATACAGTCAGGACAGTTACAGACGGTATTGACCATGACGGAAGGTGTCAGCTGCATACGGTATTTAGCTGGCTCCTAACAGGCCCCCGCACTACCATTCCCAAAACCTACCTCCTACAACTACACCTTCTCTACCCGCCCTACAATTTTGATGCTTGTTGAGGTTGGCTGGAATATGGGCCTGGACAGTAAGTCGGGTCAAAGTAGACAGAATACCAAGAGTATACCAGTATAACATTAGCATACAATATCGCATGGTGTAGCCCTTCCTCAGCCGCTTTTGCCCCTCTTCCTCCGACACTAAGCTGTTTATGACGTTCATTTGACGTCGACCCGTTCTTGTGTGGCTTGATTTCTGTGCTTGATGGGCTCCGACAGTTCACGGAAAACCGGTTGCGAGATCTTTCCACCTCGTGGAGAGCTGACTAGGGGTGACGTTAGCTGCGTATCACTTCCCGCACCATATTCATGCCGCAGGAAACTAATGCAAGCATCAGGAGAGTGGGGTGTGCGCTATGTTTAACAGCAAGGATTACCGAGATATCTACAGGACACCACGCTCCGCTTGCATAATAAACCCTGGACATGACCGGGTAGAGCGGCGAGCGGGACACCAAGCGGCGCCGCCATCGTGCTAAACCGGCGATCTAACGGCGCTGGAGCCAACCTGGGCAGCTCGTTCAAATACCCATGGCAAGTGTGGCTGTCATGGCGTGCGTGGCTGACGAATTGCCTGAGAAACTGAACTACATGCCAGCTTCTTAGGCGGCGGTTTACCCATGTCGTGTAATGCCAAAGGACCAGCATTAATACCATTACTCGTCGAATCTTGAGATGACCCAACAAGATCGAGATCTACAGGGAGAGTATGCCGTAGTATGCCCGCGGGGCACAGGGCTACATGTGTCTTTGTGTTGGATTTCTTGTTTTATGGCTGTCTGATTCTCTCTTAGCCAATAGCATGGTTTACGTTTGAATCCAATACCCGGCTGGGTAGAAACCTACCTACCAACCGTAACAGCTGTAACTAGGTAACGGGAACTAACAGTCTGAAATCGCTAGGCTCTGCTGGGTAACATGTTGTCGGTACCCTTGGCGTGTTCCCATCTCCCTTCAGATCGACATGTTTGCCCCCACAAGGAAGTAGCCTCATCTGTGGCTAGGGATGGGATGTCGAGAGAAATGCAGATTGAACATGGGCTCTACGTGAGCCATTGTCGAATGACGTTCTGGCCATAAATCTCGAACACCTACTCGAGGAACATGACGTCGAGGGGTATGTGCGAAGGGTTCAAGGCTGTGGGGAGGGTGAGTACTAAGTAGATGGATATCGCCATCATTTAAGTGCAGTCTCTCACCAGAAAGTGACGTAAGTAGAGCCATTACTCGTCATCAGTCGAAGCTCACGACATCCCCAAATATATATCGAACCCTCAGAACCACTACACATTTGTATCTCCTTACCTATGCTTCATTACTTTGCCCACCGTCAAACTATACCCCAAACACAAGAACCTCAAAATAATACATACGTAATCAAGACCCCTACACATACACAAGAATTCACGACACACGAGAATCCAGTCACTATCATCCATCCCGCCGCCATGTCAGGAATCGAAGGATCAGTTAAGAGTGCGACCAGTCCCCTAGCGGGCAAGGCTGCGTCACAGTCCGGCCAGACAGAGAAGGGACCTCAGACCCCCAAGAACCAGACCCCCAGAAACAACCCAGAAGCGCCGAGATCCATACCAGATGTATCCGAGTCACAGCTGGAGGGCTCGAGTGGAGACAATGAAGGAGAGATGGTGCCAGCCGCTGGCCGCATCAACAATAACGGAGAGGTTATTGATGACGATGGTAACCCCATCGGCAAGGTGACGGATGGCGAAGCATCCAAGTTCGCTGGTTACATCGTCACCCAGGAAGGAGACATATTAGATGAGGACGGCGGCGTCGTCGGCAAGGCTGAACCCTTGGATGACGTAGCCTCTGATCTCAACTACACGACACGCTCCGCTAAAGACACTGCCACAGGCGAGGAACAACAAGAAGGAGAACAAGAACAACAAGGCGGCGGTGGCCTCGGAAGCGCACTTGGAGGCGTCGCCAATACTGCTGGTTCTGCCGTCGGTGTCGTAGGTGAAGCCGCCAAAGGCGCTACTTCCGCTGCTGGTGATACCGTCAAAGGTGCCGCTGATACCGCCGGCGAAGCTACCGGAACCGAAGATGTCACGGGTGCTGTCGGCGATACCGCCAAAGACGCCACGGACACTGCTGGTGAAGCTGCCGAAGGTGCCACTGGCGCAGCTGGAGATGCCGCCGAGGGCGCCACTGATGCTGTCGGAGATGTTGCCGAGGGTGCTACTTATGCCGCCGGAGATAACGCCCAGGATGCGACAGAAAAGGTTGAAGACACTGCTGAGGATGCGCCAGGCGACGTAGAGGGCGCCGCTCAAGACGCGACCGGCGACGTGGAAGACGCTGCGCAAGATGCGACTAGTGAAGTTAAAGATGCTGCCGAAGACGCACCAGGCGATGTGGAGGATGCCGCCGAGGGAGCTGCCGGAGAAGCTCAAGAAACGGCGGAGGGAGCTGCCCAGGATGCCAAAGGCACAGCTGAAGGAGCCCCCTCAGCCGACCTCGGCTCTAAGGCACAAGGGCTTACCGAACAGCAGCCCATTCCTCTTGACGAGATCCCTTCGCTATCACCTTCAGTGCGGAACAAGGTCATTGCCTTGTTCGACGGTCCCTTTACAATTGCAGATGGTGGAAAGGTGAAAGATCAGTCCGGCAAGATTCTGGGTCACCTAGCAGCCGGTTCCGATATACAGGACCTGGTCGGCAAAGATGTCAAAGGCATCGATGAAGAAGGCAATCTGCTGGGCGAGAACGATACTGTCCTCGGTAAGATTGATATCGCACCCGAGGGTTCTATCGCCGAACGAGTCAAGGAGGAGGTGCCCGAAGCAGCAGAGCGATTAAATGCTCTGGAGCAAGCCCATAAGGAAGCCCCTATTCAGATCCCGTCTTTTGCTCCATCGGTTGCCGGAAAGGTCATTGCCATGTTCCAGAGTCCGTTCAACATCAATGAGAATGGTCAGGTAACTGACCAGAACGGCAAGATCTTGGGCAAATTAGCCGAGGGACAAGACTTCCATAGTCTGATTGGAAAGGACATCAAGGGCATTGACGAGCACGGTAACCTCCTCGGAGATAACGACACCGAACTTGGCAAGGTTAACCTGGTACCCGAGGGCACCATTGTTGAACGTATCAAGGATGAGGTCCCAGAGGCTGCTGAACGCCTGGATGCCATCGAAGCCGCGAAACAGCAAGCTGAAGAAACTGCGGATCTGTCCAAGCTCGAAGGTCTGACGATCAACAAGTTGGGCAACGTTGTTGACAGAGATGGCAAGGCAGTCGGCAAGGTGAAGAGTGGCGACCTGAAGAAGCTCATTGGCAAGGTGCCTGATGCAAAGGGTCAAGTCTGGGATGATCGCGGCAACGTCATCGGAGAGGTTGAAGTCCTCCCGGACGTCGAGAGCAGCGACGCTGGTCCTTTCGAAGACTTCCCTGATGCCACCGTTGACAAGAATGGTAAGGTCATCTTCGAGGGTCGCCAGGTCGGTGTTGTTGTTGGCGATGACTGGGAGAAGTTGATCGGAAAGAAAGTCGATGCCGACGGTGACATCCTGGACAAGAACGGCAATGTCATTGGCCACGCTGAGCGCCAAGAGGAGGAAGAGCCTGAGGAGCCCGAACCGGAAGCCATCGACTACTCCGTGCTTAAAGACAAGAAGGTCAACAAGCTCGGTAACGTCGTCGATGACAAGGGTCAGGTGTGGGGCCAAGTCGTCCAGGGCATCCTCAAGCACCTTATTGGCAAGAAGGTTGGTGACAATGGTGAAATCTTCAACGACGCCGGAAAAGTCATCGGTAAAGCCGAGCCCGTTCCTGACAGTGAGCGCGATGAACCCGAGGAACCAGCCCCGTTCGAAGACTTCCCCGGTGCCACTGTTGGTGACGAAGGCGACGTTCTCTTCAATGGCGAGAAAATCGGTATTGTCGTTGAGGGTGATGCCAAGAAGCTCAAGGGCAAACAAGTCGATGCTGACGGAGATATCTTGGATCGGGCCGGCAACAGACTAGGCCGTGCCGAGCGCTGGGAACCAGAGGCCGAAGCCGAGGAGCCTGAAATCGATATGTCCTCCCTCGCCGGTAAGCGTATCAACAAGGCCGGTAACGCCGTCGATTCGCGTGGCGATATCTATGGCCGCGTGGTCGAAGGGCCGCTCGCCCGCCTCGTCGGAAAGATGTGCGACAAGCAGGGCTTTATCCGCAATGAGGGTGGTGATGTTATCGGCAAGTGCGAGCTCATTCCCGAAGCAGAGCGCGAGGGCATGAAAGAGGGTCCCTTCGCCGAGCTATCGGGCTGTACTGTCACCAAAGAGGGCAAGGTCATCACAACCGACGGCACCGTCGTCGGCAGACTGGTCTCAGGTGACCCCAACGTGCTGGCTGGCCGGCCCGTTGACGACGATGGCGATGTCATTGACAAGAACGGAAACGTCCTCGGACACGCAGAGCGCTGGCAAGAGCCCGAGGTTGAGAAAGACGTCAGCCCGATGTCTGGACGTAAAGTCAACCGCGAAGGAAACGTCGTCGACGACAGCGGCGACATCATCGGCAAGCTCACTTCTGGCGAACTCAGCGAGTGCGCCGGTAAGAAGATCGACGACGATGCTGATGTCGTGGATCAGAAGGGTAATGTTCTCGGCCACTGCTCCCTCCTCTCCGAGATCCCTGAAGAGGAGCCGGTAGAGGAGGAGACGGAAGAGGAGCGACAGGCGCGTCTGCAGCGAGAGCAGGACAGCAAGATTGCTGGCCAGATCTCTTTCTGCATCGAGCAGTCGCTTGATAAGATCAAGCCCATCTGCCGCATGATCGTGGAGGTAAGTTGAATCACTACAGATTACTTCACTTGAGTGTTATGAGTTACAGAAGCTGATCATCGTGCTATCTATAGAGAATCAACCAGGAAGAGGCTAAGAGTGAAGAAGACCGTGACGAGGAAGAGCTCGTCAAGCAAGTCCGCCCGCTAATCGAAGAAGGTGGGAAGATCCTAACCGAAGCCAACGGTGTCATCCGCGGCCTTGACCCAGACGGACGCATTTCGGCCCAGGCCAAGCACCACTCGGCCGGCCGCGAAGCCACGCCCGAAGAATACCACCTCGCTGAGCTTCTTAAGGAGCTTACGGGCACCGTCACCGAGACCATCGAGAACGCGAAGCGCAAGCTCGAGAACCTCCCCAAGGCCAAGAAGGGTATCAACCCGCTCTGGGGTCTTCTGTCCGAGCCGCTGTTCCAGATCATTGCCGCCGTTGGTCTCCTGCTCAGCGGTGTCCTAGGACTCGTCGGCAAGCTCCTCAACGGACTTGGTCTGGGTGGCCTCGTCAACAACCTTCTCGGTGGCCTTGGTCTTACTAAGGTCCTGGATGGTCTAGGACTTGGTACCATATTGGCTCCCATCACCGGTTCCAAGAAGAAATAAATGCTTCTTTAAAACCGCCAGTCACCGATGGTGGTGATTTTCCTTTACATTTAATTGTAAAAACTACGATGTACTTGTATCTTAAGTGGATGTAATGTCTATGTTTGAGACTGAGGTATTCTTTTGTACGTTTGGTGGTTATTCAGAAGGTAATGGTTTCACGAGTACATGATTTACTGTACATTTCATATATCTCTTCTGGTCAGGCAAAATTTCGATTTGTATCAATATTCTCGGTAGTCTAGTCAAAATCCCATTTCATAATTCTTCTTAATATCCGTTTCGTTCGTAATAGTTGAGCGTATATCTGCGCATTCAGCGGTTTTGTGGCAGTCGCATGACCTGTCAGAACTGTAAAGTGAGTTTCTTAGCCTCCTGAATCTGCCATGAACCTAGAATTTGGCGTGCCTAAAACAAGGATCCGGTGAAAGAGATAGCACAAAGACTAATGACGTTGAATGACGTACGCAGAAGTTCTAGAGGAGGGTGGTGGCGCGTTGGATGTGGTAGGTAGGCAGTAACAGCTCCCCCACAGGTTGTGACACCCTAATATCTGTTTGTGACCAGCTATCTAAGCACCATTTTAAGATCGTCATAGATCTTGTATCTTTGGTATAATCGCATCCTACCTCTTGACCTAAGTATAACTAATACGTACTCAAATATTTATCAAGTACATTTTTATCAAGTTATCATTAACAATTTAGATAACCAGATTGTCAGGAGAGTAGTAAAAAAGAGAATGCCGCGAACTCTTCTACTGTGCTTCCTGCACGGCTTTAAGGTGATTCTTTTTCGGCTTGCCCCCCCTTCTCCTTTATTATCTTGTTGCTACTCTTTAGAATGGGAGTTCGTTAAGTTAACACGTCGCAGGGGAACGATGACACGTTCCGTACCTTCCCAGATGATCTCAAGACGCAAGTCGCGAAACAACTGCCCGAGGATAATGTTGAGGCCGTCGTCTACCCAAAGTATGAGACGAAAGGAGAGCTGGGGCAATGCTCGGTCGCTTTTCTCTCGTGGTAAGTCTGAGATTACTGCGCTGTATAGAAGAATTAGTGAGGCTAATAGTTGATTAGGTTGAAAGAGAGGGTTATGGAGGTGCGTAAAACAAGTTGTGAGAAGCCATGGCCACCGCATGATCGAGACGTGGGCGTGATCTTGGTTGCGCATTCAATGGGGTGAGTGGTATTCGAATGTACCTGAATCTACCGAAATTAACGCGCATTACTCAGGGGCTTCGTGGCATCTGACACGCTCTTCCTCATCTTGAACGAGAGGCTAGCCGCCGAGAAGGAAGCGGCAGATTTACCTATATTCCCTCTGATACAAGGGATTCTCGCATTCGATACCCCCTTCAACGGCCTCGCGAGGTCGATGTTCGTATACGGGGCTTTTTCCAATTACCAGAAAGTAAGCAGCGTCTTCAACGTCATGACAGCTTTGTCCGCGGCCCCCGCAGCCTTCAGCAGGACGGCGTTCAGACGGTCGGCAGCGAGTCTTCCTTCCAGAGGCTCATCCAACCCAGCTTGGAAAGGGTGGCAACTGGTTGCTGTGAAGACTGGTACTGTGGGTGCCATTGCTGCTGGAGGAGTTGCTGCGTACATGAATCGACAGCAGATCTTGGACGGGATGCGGAGCATGCGTAATCTCAATAAGGAGTCGGTGAAGGGTAGGTGCTTTCCCTATTTTACGTTAATGCGTTCTACTCTTTTACAGACCGCTCAGAACGTAGACCTGATATTCTATCGCTAACTACTCGTACAGAGGGATACCAGCAGAGTGTAGATACGATCAGTCAAGGGCTGGCGTATATCAATCGCGGGAACGTCGGGAGATCTTTTGAATACATGTCCGACCACTTCACGTTCGTAGGTGCACTATTGAAGCCAAAAGAATTAGCCCAACGATTGGAGCGTATGGCGCTCCTCCAGGGCATAGGGATTCACGATTTCTACACTTCTCTCGGCGAAAACGGCATGTGGAGCGGTGGCTACTTCGTCCCAGAGCGCACGTTCTGCGCTATCCCATCCACAGACCACCAGGCGTATCACATCTTCTCACGAAGAATCATTAAAAACGTCGACGATGAAGTCCAAGCACACATGAGCATGTTCATCCGCGACAAGAATGACGAGTACGAGCAGATGACGCAAGAAGCCAGTAATCTCGCTATTCGTTGGTTTACGGACGATTCTGGTATTGTGGATGATCCCAAGTTCGCGGAACCGACACCGGAGATCGTGGAACAGCCGGTCGTTACTACACCGGATGGACAGGAGATTCCCAAGACGGACGGTATCACAGAGAGCTCAGATTCCACCGAAGAAATATTGACAGGTGGTGAATTTCCTGATGAATCGCCCCTCGATATCACTGCGGCAGCGGCAGCTGTCCCCTTACCTGACGATGGCGATGACAGTCCGCCTGTGGCAGACGCAAACGAAGCCCAAAACAGCAATTACATGCGCTATCTCATGGGCATTGCACAACAAGCCGGGACTGGGGTCAAATCGTACGTACCGACTAAGATGCCCGAGATGCCATCAGGACCGAGCTTCAAATCGTTCGTGCCGAGATCAATGCCGCAAATGCCATCTATCCCTAGGCCAAACGTCAATATTTTCGGTAGGAAGCAGCATGTGGACGCCAATAGTGGCGACGAAACTCAAAAGGGGGAAGCGGAGAACACTGATGTGAGCTCAGCTACGGCAGGTGGTCCTGAGTCCTCCGAGCCGAATGACGATACTCAAACTCCCACGGCCGTAGAGGCAACAGATCAGTCACACCAAGACGCGAACGGCCAGATATCACCGTCGCTAGCCGTGTCTTAACGAATGATGGTCTACTGAGTCATTTGCTTTGCAGTTGTGTCTTGTGTTCGGCGTTCTGGCGCCATGTTAGCGGGATTCGTTACAGCCTAAACGAGGGCTTGTGGGAAAGTTTACTGGGGGTGTTATAGATAGGATGTGATTGGCTTAAAAGGGAGATGTGTTCATAGAGTAACAAGAACTTCGATACAGGATTACTTTCTCATATTGATTGCTTAACACGGTGCAGCGGCCGCCTTCTCGGTTTCGTATTGATTCGAAAAGACATAAGGTAGAAGGAGGCCATTGTTGAGCATGTATCTATGACTTTATGCCTGCATTAGGCACCTAGGTGTATTTCAGCGACGCAAGTCGATGTTTTTCGGTGTTTTATCCGTAGTACACTTGATATTAGAGGTTAGAACACTCAATAAAGTTTGCCCAGCTCTTGTGAAACCACAACAGCTTGACGTTTCTCCGCATTTAATCCATGTGAGTCTGTGTTAGTGCTATGTACTGATAGCATCATCCCAGCATCAGTAATAATGGCCTGGTGACTCTATGACGCTTAGACTACGTCGCCAGGGCAGGCTGACACGAGGGATTCCAGTTGGGAGAGGCAACTTATTTTCTGGACCGACTGAGCGGTACATTGTATAACAACACTGAGAGTCCACGTAACGCAACTTTTCTGCACTTTACCCTGATTAAAGCTCATCATCTGAAGTTTTATTCAAGATTCTTCCGATTTTCTGATCTTAAGCCAAAGCAATTTTCGCATCTTACTATAATTTCCTAAGACTATTACCACGACCATGTCAGGTGGACAAGGCAACTCGAACAAGGGCCAGCAGGAAGGCGGACTTCTAGGCGGACTCGTCGGAGGCGTCGACAACATCCTGTCGGGTGGCGACAAAGCTCAAGGCAAGGGTGGCCTCATGGGCGGCCTTAATAGCACTGTCGGCAATACCACCGAAGGTGTTGGCAACACTCTCAACGCAACGACCGAAGGTGTCGGCAATATCGCAGGATCAACAACCGAGGGCCTCAGTAATACTGTCAGGTCAACAACAGAGGGTGTAGGCAACATCGCTGGCTCTGCGACCGAGGGCGTCGGCAATACGGCCAAGGGAGTCACAGGAACGGTGGACAACACTGTCAAAGGCGTGGCGGGCGGTCAACAGCAGCGTCGGGAGTAATGCTTCGGGAGTGACTGCGCGCGCGGGCGGGCGAATCCTGAGCTATGGTTAGTTGGACTGATGCCGGCGTTAGTCGGAACCAGATGGAGTTGCATCAAGTCACAAGAAGGGTTACGGGGATTGTTATTATGAATGTTCGGTTCATTTTCTCGATGCTATACTCTTCCACTCATTGCTCGTAATAATGTAGTATGAATCATACCGATACGAGGTATTCTGTCGACAGTACAATTGTCAATACTGTGAGATCATGTGGTGTTTTGAGAAAATGACGAGGCGTGGCCGTCGCTCCAGTTATAAGTGACCGGTCTAGAAATCAGCCCATCGTCGTCCTATTTCAATGACGCCACGAACTCGCGTATCTCTCAGGCTCACTTGGCCTTGCATGAGCAGATGCGGCGAGTATCGGGCTCCACGGCAAGACGATTTCCGGTTCCTTTTTACCCTGCATCCGATGATCTGTATCTAAGTGCACTTAACCAAACTAACTGCTCAACTAGGTGGTCTTGGAGTAGGAGAGCGGGGAATCTACTACCAGCCCATCTACACTATGTACAGTAAAGCAGTATGATAGTAATACGAGCATTTTTCTTGTTGGCAAAGGGGAGAGACAAGATAAAATAAAATAAAATAGAGAGGGAAACAAAGCTTCACGGCAGGTAATGGTAGAGATGTAGCTGTATACCAGGTTATCAGAAAACCACGTCTCCTTTTCAAGGAAACTGCATCTCCGCTGAGGCATGTCAGCGCCCTGCGATACCATCCCCTTTTCTCTTCAACGAGCCAATGATGGGATTTCCCACTGTGACATGCTCCTGCCTCTGGCGATGCCACGCTCCGCTGTGAGGTGCCGAGTACCGTGATTGGCCGTCTCAGCCTCTACTAAGTATAAGTAAGCTCAGCTACTACCCAAGCAGAACCAAACGGCAACAACTAGAAATGCAGAAGAGTTCCTTTGCCCGCATATAGGTGAGCATGTGACTGTTTGGATTTGGTGCATTTGAAACAGAGCGTGTAATGGACCAGTGTAGTGTTCCGTTCCTCTCTGACTCCTCATCACCTCGGAAGGAAGTCCTGCGAAGATCATCAGCTCCTGATGAGGGGTCCGTTTTGGTTCAACGTCATACTCTCTCAACGAAAGTGAAGCATCCTTGTAGCACGAGTGGGGGTCTTTGAGAGTCTCACAGAGTAGGTACAGTACGGTACCTGCTGTACCTACTGACAGAGGGCCTGGAAAGGGGCCTGGAAGGTCTTTAAAGAAAGTAGCCCCGTCGCGCCCCAGATTTACCCCAGGTTCTGTCCAAGCACTGTACGCTAGCGCTGCCCGCACGGGTCTCCATAGCACCCATAATAACCCAGGCTAAGCCAGTTAGGGTACCAAGCCATGCAGAATGATACGTTCTCAGCAGCGCGACTGTGGAGCTCTGCTGCCGGAGCCCAGCGCAGTGGAGGTAATCACGCCAGCAGCCCGCAGCCATCTGAACATGACAGCCTGAGGTCACGCGATGGTGCTGATAGTCGAGATGTACTGTATTTGTATCATACCACAATGGCGCATTGCGGCCAGGACTTGCTCAATTGGAATTGCTACGCGGTGCACTATCAGCAGATGTGCAATTAGCGTAGGGGCCGGTGGCACAGCGCTGAATCGTCTTGCGACCCCGCCATCATACCACGCTGGGTAATAATATTCTGAGTACCTACTTACACGACACCACGAACTGTGTCAGCTGGTCGTCAATCACTCCTTTGAGCTTCAAACCAGCTCAACTTATGTGTCATGTACTGTAGGTATGTACCTGGGCAACTGTAGTAGGTGCTGGTAGCAAATGTGTACAACAGCTTCACCCCTTGTTCCTCACCTCACCCTGGTCTAGCCGGTTCCTGCCTACGTAACAGAAGCCTACCTACCTGGTCTCTTCACCCAGCTGTGCTTGCCTACTGCTACTGTAGATACATACATACATGTAGTATACCTAGGTCTGTATGTACTCATCCCTCCTTTAATACGGCATGCCTATTATTACCCATCTCAGACATATACTTCCTATGCATGTACTCGCAGTGTTACCCTAGATACTTGTATCCAGCCAGCAGCTGCCCATCTTGTCCCTGGAACCCCTCCTTTCAAAACGCCCTTTTATTGCTCTCCGATCTTCCCCTCCTTTTGTCTCCTTCTTCTCTCTCTCCGGCTTTCACAGGCTTCTCTCTGATCTCGCATTTTATCAAGCAAACGTCTACATCATCTACGTTATTATCCGTCTCTGTTCCTGCATCGCGACAAGCAGCAGAAACAGCAGTTGCAACCGTTATCCAACATTAATTCGCCATACTGCTCACTTCTCAGCTATACTCAAGGTATGATTCATTCCGTCATCCTTATTCTTACTCCAGGCTGACAAGTTGTGTGCCGACAGCTGAATTGAGAGCTGTCCTCCCGCCTACTTCACTATCTGGTCTTCGTATTCAGAAACACATCTAATTCACCATGACGGAACCCCTCTCCAAGGTCGACTCCGCCGTTCAGGGCCTTTCATCGTCACCGCCCAAGGAGAAGGCTCATAGAAAGAGTTCTAGTGTCCCTGGGGTGCCAAGTGTGAAGGAAATGTGTAAGACTCAATCAATGATCTTAATCCTTGTGATAGGAATTGACAATCCGCAGACCATACGAAACAGTCCCTCAAAGTCACCGTGGAGACCCAGAAATCTGGATGGTGAGATCCCGATTTGTCTGCCTTGGGGCTTACACACCCGACATACTCACCCTTTGTATAGGAAAATCAACAGTTCGGCCACTTCGGTTGAAGACAAGGATATTCTCACCAAGCCGCTGGTCACCCCCTTAGTGAGAGTTATTGACCTGCAATTCCCCCTCGGTACCGTGGTCACGGCACGGAACAAGTTTGGAGTTACCATCAAAGATGCAATGGATGCAATCTACAAGACGCAAAAGAAGAAGGCAAGCTTCATCACCCAAGCCTTCGCGCTCATACAAGCCCTTTCAATTATGAATGATTTTTTTTTGGATCTACTCGAAACTAATATGTCACCTCATAGGCCGATGATGAGCTCACGGAGCCGTACCTGAAGGGTTTCGAATGGCCACCAGCACATCCTAGCTGGGAGGAGGAAATGGCAAAGGTAAAAGAAGACGAGAGAGAGCACACAAGGGAGAAGCAATGGGGGACTCTTCTCATCCATCTGTCATCCATCCCGGAGACAAGCAGCGTTGGCGGTGGCAAGAAGAAGAAGAAGGCCGCTGCTGAATAGGCGCTTTCAGACGCCCCAACATCCAAATATGTTTCATTCACAGGAGCGAATCATGTGCGCACATGTTCTCAATTCATTTTTCTCCTCCAAAGCGCACAGCGTACTGTAATGGAGTTCTGGATGGCATCAACTGTACCCGAAGCCTCTTCACTCGAAATTGGGGTTGACAGTTCTACTACAAAGCACTTACCTGTACTCATATTACCCAACCACAACGCTTTGTGTATGACTTAATCAATAATTGCAATTACCCCTCAACACGGACAAGTAACCGAGATATCACTGTATATGTTGATTGAAATTTTGCGCGTCGGTCTGAGCTCTTGTCGTCGTGACTACCTACGCTGCAATATAAAAGCACCGAATGATATGCGCAGGCCCCAAGTACGGTACCTTACTGGTACAAGTTACCAATACCGTAGTTATATTTTCATTAAGCCAGAAATTTTACCAACTTAGCCACGAACAATAATCAATAGAGAAACATCTATTAATATCACCCTAGCTGGCGATATCTGAATTCATAAATACCCAAGTTCCTATACCACTGAAGTTATAATGATCGACTACTTAAATGCGCTATGAGTGCATCCCATCAGGCATACGATCTGAATAATGGCACTCTCACACCTCAAAATACTGTCTTCGTTGCTGGTGTTCTTGGTAGTCCGGGAACATAGCAGGATAAAACTCAGTCCATCCGCCCATACGAACCCGAACCAGGTTATATTTCTCAGGATCTTCCGAAGCCTTCTGGTATGTTTCGAGATCGGCACATGTTAGAGTCACCATATTTCCGCCCACCGTACCGTCTGCGAAGTCCTGTATGAACTGTTGAAGTCGATCCAACGGGAAGTTCTCTGGGATGTTCATGTCTACGGGCGCCGCATTCGATATCTTAATCTCTACTGCTTCGTTCTTGTAACTCTCCATTGCCTCGTAGATGTTGCGGTGCGCCGGTTTCGCGGGTAGGTCCTGCGGTCCCGGAACGGGAGACATGTCTGAGGCGATCGGCAATTGGCTGCGACGGCCGTCGGCTGAGGCGCCGTAGCGGATGCCGTCGCCTACGTAGCCCTCGAATGTGCCGATGCCGGGCGTGACCAGGAACTCGAAACCTTCGCCGTGCTTCTTGTAGATGCGGTCCAGCACGTCCTTGAGGCCCGGCGCCGGCTTGCGGATGGCGTCCACGCACATCTCCATCATGTTTGAGATGAGCCACTCTCCCAGTTCGTTGATCTCCTCGCTTCGGTCCCCGCTTGCCCACTTCGGCAGGCCCAGCGCTACCGTGCGCAGCTCTTGGTACCGGACTGCGTTGGCGGCGGCGTTGGCGGGACCCAGACTCTTGTCTTGGTATGGCTCGATCATGTTGTAGCCCCAGTCGCAGATGAGGCAGTTCAGCAATTCGACCAGCGTTACGCGCGCGGTCTCGGTGTCGTAGACTAGCTTCTTGATGGCGTAGAGGGAGTCGATTGTGTTGGCTACACCGATGCATAGCGGCGCGACTATTAAACGTTAGCTTTCGGTTACGAAGGCAAAACGAGAGGCAAGAAAGGGCGAGGAGAACAGTAAGCTACATACTCATGTGGAATTTTGCACCACCAGCAGTTAGATCAAGTTTCGAGTCAAGACAGCCATCAAGAACCGCAGAGAGCAGAGGCGAGGGGCAAATGCCTACGAAGTTACCGTAGGCGGACAAGACATCGTTGTAACTGCGGTTGATGAGCCAATAGAGCTGTTTGAGGAAGATGTCCTGGAGCTGGGCGAAGGATGTGATCTTGAACGCCGGAGGGGAGCGGAACGTCTGCTTCAGACCGCGGAGATGCACCGATCCCGCGGCGCTGTAGGTCGCACCCTCATTGAGCGCCTGCTCTAGTGCGCACATGGGTTCGACATTTCCGAAGGTGAACTCCGACGCGCCCGCCATCATCGGCTCGTAGCAGCCGTCGGCCGCATAGTCGCGGGACCAGGCGCGTGTGATGGTCTTCCCGGACTGGAGAAGCCCCTCGCACAGCTTGTCGTCGTTGTAGAGGACCGGATGGGCACCGCCCGACAGGATCGACGCCGCGGCTTCGTCGGTGTATTCTTTGGGTATACCCTTGTACACGCGCAGCGAGAGACTCGGCGCGTTGACGGGGATGCGGCGCGCGGCCTTCAGACACAGGAGAGTGACTTTGTTGGCACCGCCCTCGGGAACTTCGTCGTCGGTGGCCTTGTACCCGCCGATGGTGACTTGCTGCACCCATTGGTTGATACCGCCGCCCTGGTGAAAGTTGCCGCCGAGCCCGTTGACGGACGTGGTGCCGTAGCCTCTGTAGTCGTGGATGAAGGCGCGGTTGACGAAGGCGTGCTCCCCGATCTTGATCCAGAGACAGTCTATGATATCCTGGGCGCCGTCGATGGTGATGGTTTCCTTGGCGAGATCTCGCTCGAGGAAGGGCCATAGGATCTGGTCGAGCCGGCCGAAGGCCGTGAGCTCGCCCACGAGATGCAGACAGCAGTGGAAGGAGAAGATGAGCTGGACAGCGTCGTGGAAGCTGGCGGGAGGATGATTAATGAGCCGTTCGAAGCGCTCTTTGACGTGTTTCATGTTGAGTTTGTCGCGTGCGTCAGTAGCTTGGCCGTGGGCTTGTTGCGCTATCCTTGCCCAGTTCTTGAAGTAGGCTTGCACGCCTTTGAACGAGTCGCTGGCAGAGATAAAGAATGATGCCTCTTCGGAACCAGGCTTTTCCTTTGCCGCCCGTCGGTCTAGATCTTCAATCATTCCGGCAACACCGTAGTCAATGAGGGTCTGGAAGTTGGGGACGATATGTCCCATAGCAGCCCCTTCATCGAGTTGGCACTTAAGCCACGCAGCCATGATCTCGTCGTCGTCTAGGTACGGAACGACCTCCTTTCCTCTGCCCAGAGTGAAATCGGGGAGTGCGCCAA
Source organism: Xylaria arbuscula (assembly GCA_022385695.1). Taxonomy (NCBI): domain Eukaryota; kingdom Fungi; phylum Ascomycota; class Sordariomycetes; order Xylariales; family Xylariaceae; genus Xylaria; species Xylaria arbuscula. Next base: position 5,271 of record MU279368.1, on the reverse strand, counting down.
CGACCAGCTCCTTGGGCGTAATACGAACTAAGCCGGTGTGTTTCGCGATCTTGGAGTCGGGCGAAGAAAGAATATCGGCTAGGGTCGCAAAGTTGGCAAGACCTTTACGCTCGAGGATATTCTCTGGGACCGACTCCTTGTTGAGAACTGGAAGGAGGTCTTTGAGGTGCTTCAAGCGTGGGAAATTCTCGCTCTTCATCCAACCGTCTCGCCAGTGGTTGAATGATCTCGACAGAAGACTCAAGACACGGACACTGGGCTGGTCGCCGGCGGCGTAGTACCCCTCAGCCATCTGGTGCATGTAGTCCTGCGTGTTATAGTACATGTAGCCATTGAGACTACGGACCTTCCAGTGCGGATCTTCGTACGTGTCGTCTCCGGGTGTGACACCGGTGACCTTCAGCTCGCGCGCCGATGGGATGTACCAGTAAGTGCCGCCTTCGCCTTGGACGAAGTCCAGCAGACGGTCCACGGGCCTCTCTGGGCGAGGTCCGAGCATAGCTTGCAGAATCGACTCGAATCGCTGCTGCTCGTTGCAGAAGGCCACAAACATGATGCCTTCTTCACGGCTGGCATGACGGTTGATCTTGTCGTATGGCAGGGCTTGACGCAGGAGTTTCCTCTGGTCACGATTCTCGTCCAGAGTGTGCGCGCGGTGAACGTGGGCATTTTCGGCTTTATAACGCTGCTGCGAGATGATTTCACCGTCTGGCTTCCGCCCGATCACGGCATTGAGAACTTCGCCGGGTTGGGAGTTGAGGTCGGGCCAGTCCAGGCTGAATTTCTGGGTGAAGCCGAAGGTTGAGCCGAAGGTTGGGCCGTTGTCGTCGTCCTTGCTGTAAACAAGGATGTCTTCAGCCAAACTAATGGGATCATTGGGGTTGGTAATCTGCATCGTCTCAGTATCTGTTGCCGAGATGAGGTCATTCAATACTCGTGCTTTACTTACATGGTCTACATATCTCCCGCCTATTACCCTACCGTCAGGGCGTTTACCCAACGAGAGGCGGTCAATTTTGTTCGCGAGACTGTTCAGATCTTCGATGACGAGCGATATGATCTGGGCTGCCTTCTCCTTGCTGGGAGCCTTGACATAGAGTAGGAAATCACCACCAGAATCCTCGAAATGGAGCCCGTTCTGAAGTACATCATTCGAAATCGGAATAACTCGGCCGGTCCATCGAACCCAGAGTGCTGGAGCAAAGCCGACGATGAAAGTGCTATGGGGGAAGTTCTTGATAGTCTCATCGTCTAGCTTCTGAATGAGCTTCAGGAGTTTGTCCTGCGTTTCAGTCCCAGGATCCTTGAGGTAGACAGTCAAGATGTGACCGAAGATGGGTCTCTGTTTAACCACTAGAGTCAGCAATTACCATAAAGATAGAAAAGACTTTAGGGAATTAACCATGGGAAGGCCACGCTGGGCAGCGCTAAGGCTGGAGTGAAGCACTTTGTCCATTCTATTACTAGCGACCATTGTGAGTACAGTATTTCACTTGTTAGCTTTGAGATGGTCAATGAAGTCGAAGCTGTATCATTCGGGCATCCCATCCTGTTGTTATAAGTGTATGATACCCAGTACCCAAATTGCCACCCCTCAAATAACCAAGTCAATTCAGCTCGCCATGAGCAAAAGTTCAATTACTTTTTCGATTACTCTTTCAGATATCATGGCGCACTAAGGCTTCGCCATCCATTCAAATTGAGCTGTGGTTCAACGTGCGTCCCAACTCATGCAGTTTTAGGCGACCTGTGGTGAGGGGTGAGCTGTCGAACTGAGACAGCATCGCTTTTCAGGTGTGCCAAAGACATGATCATCACATCATGGTATAAGTCAATCAAAATTGTATGCATAGTTCAGTGTCGCATCCAGCGGCAGCTGTCATGACGCCTGAGTCACCTCAGCGCTCCGAGTTCGTATCACCGCAGATAGCCATGGGTCTGCTCTCCTCGGGCACACCGATCATGTAGCAGCTCGCCGGTAGAACTGGTGGTAATTCTGTGTACGTGTCTAAGAGATGAGTTTATGATCAAGTGCTACTACCCCGCCGTACTCACCAATGTTGTCAAGCCAGGTAGTTCCGATTGACGCTGCACAACATACCTGTCACATCCTCAATCTGTACGACGGCTGTACCTGGCTGAGATATTCATGAGCCGTCAGATATATAAGTTGTACATTGAATAACGTCCTTGTCAAGTGCGATGTTGCAGCTCGAACATACGTACGAGACGGCCTCAATCAAGTCTTCCAAAACCGATTGTTTTATTAAGCTGGGAACTGTCAGACCATATTCCAGAGCAGACACAAGAAAGTAAGTGATGATTCCAAGACACAAGTTCTAAATTGATTGAGTACGGTGAAGTCGAGTCTTGGTGAAAGAGGCTGGCTGACGTCTGCAAGCAACGTCTAGGATAGCCTAGACCACCAACTCCTCAAGCACGGATCTACCGCTTCCTTACCTTGGACGGCATCTCGGCAGCAGGTGTTCCAGTTTGAGGCGTCAGACACATGCAACAACAATGAGTCTGGACGAGCCCTTATGAGTTGGTGATGGCTTGTTAGTACACAAAGACCCAGCTAAGGTTACGTATCTTGCAGTGATGGACAGCGGTGATGAGGAGTGCCAATAAAACCATTGGGATTTTCCGATGCTCTCGCATAGCAGGAATTTAATTGGTTACTACTTCGGCCTCGATCATTGTTGGCAGAGGCATTGCGCTCTATTTTATGTAATGGGTAGAGCGGCTGACTACCAACAGATTTTGGAGGGGAAAAAGATGTTGGCTGCATATTATTTCACCCACCTATGCCTACCTAGGTATATATGTAGATTTGCCAAGATAAGGGTAGTGAACATCCTCAGGTCTTGACCACTTATTTTGAGCAACAATCCTCACTTTGCGGCACTGGACTCTGATTCAGAACTCCCGATACACTTATGGCTCCTAAATTTTCTCTGTTGTTCCATTGTATTCAATAATCCAGCTACCATTATCGCCAATTGATCGAAGACTTAGGTGTTCTTGGCAAGGAGACGGACCGTTAATGAACTACAGTTTTTTAATATAATATGCTAGTCTTGATACTACACTACTAATGGGCTTGCATCATGATATGATATCCATATCACATACTAAATACCTGAATAGGGTTCATCCATCTTGTGAGTGTGTAACCCGAAATACCCTCGACCAAAAAGCGCTTGCCTGTGTCGTTGATTTTCTGCTCCCCTTGCCTCGTCACCTTCAAGCCACTGCATGTGTTACTAATAGATCAACAGCCATACGGTATCTGTGATTCCACGTCACCTAGCGTATACATAGCATGTGAGCATCCGCATCAATTCGGCTCGGCGGTGATCCGCCAAGTACATCAAGGCGTGCGGCATTGAAAAGAAAAGACATGCAGAAAAAGTGACAGGTGCTTGTGTGACCTCAGTGCATCTGAATGCGGGGGAACAGCGCAAGAGAGCCCTGAACGCCAAAACGTACCCGATATGATCTAGTTCCCGGTAATGAATGTGAGGCCACCTAGAGTGGCCGTAGGTAAATGCTGTCAGAATTAAGCGAGTCCGATTGATATGTCTTGGTTGATTGATTCAGTGTGTGTTATGTTACAATACATAAGGGAAATCTAGGTGCGCCATATAAACTATGTGTGTGTGGGTTATATTTTTAATAAAACTAGTTATATAACCTCTTAAATTTAACACACCTTTTTAAAAAGACTTTATGTAAATAAGCTTTTTTGCAAATCTTTTATATTTTAATTTATAAGTTTTAAATAATTTGATTTACTTTTTATAAAAATATTTTTAAAAGCTTTTAAAGCTTTATTATATATTTTTGTTAACTTTTTTATATTATAATATTTATAAATATTAATAAGTTTTAATTATTGTAAAAATTTATTTTATTTTGCTGCATTTAATAGCTTTGTAAAGCCATTTGCAATTATATTATTAATTAGCATATAAATAACGTATAAAGTTTTATTTTTAACCTTTTATTATAGCTAATAATTATATATATTAATATATTTTAATTTTATATATAGCATAATTATTTTTTTAATAATTAACTTAATAATTTACTAATTGTTATATTAAATAAAAATATATTAATTTATTAAAGTTATTTTTAATTTTTTAATAAAATAGCTTATAAATATAGCTTTTTTAGCTGCTTGTGTTAATATTAATAACTTAGCTTTTATAATAAATATAGTTATTATATTTTGCTTATTTGTTTATTATTTTATTATACTGCTAAATAATTTTATTATATAAATTTGTAAACTTTTTTAATTAAATATATTATTTATAAAAAAAGCATTATTAGCTATTTTAAAGTTATTTTTATTTTTAAACTAAAAAGCATAATATTAAATGCGTTTAAAATAATTTAATAAATAATTTGCATTTTTATAATATTTTAAGCTTAAATTTAAAAAAAATTAAAAAAGTTTTAAAATATTAAAAGCAATATTAAATTAAATAATTATTGCTGCATATATAATTAAATTTTTTTTTTTAATATAAATAAATTTTTTGTTTAATAGCTATTTTTATATATAAAAATAGTTTAATTATGCTTATAAAAATAAATAATAATAAAAAAGTATAATTTTTAGCTTAAAGATTTTTTTTAAATATAAAGCTTAAAATAGCTATATTAATTGTTTTTAATAATTTTATATAATTTTAATACTTAAAAATTATTATAAATTATTTTTGCTAATTATTTAATATATTTATTAAAATTGCTTTATAACTTTTTAAGCTATTAATTTATATTTTTTTTTATAAATTAATATAATATTATTAATATAAATAAAAATAAATATTCTTTTATATAAATAACAATAAAGCTTATATAATATTACTATATATTTTATTTTTATTAATATTAAAATAAGTTTTTTTTATTAAAACAAAAGTAATTTTTATAAGCTATATAATATTTTGTTAAACTATAGCATTATTTGTGCTTTTTTATAGCTAAATAATATTTTTATATATATTTTTTTATTTAATTTAGCATTTACAAATATATTAATAACATTATATTACTTTAGTTTAAAATTAAACTTAGCAACAATAATTATAAAAGTTAAAGCATATATATTTTTAATAATATTATAAAGCTATTAATTTTTTTAAATTATTAGCTTTATTTTATATTTAAAATAATAACTATATTTATTAAATTTATATATATATATTTATATATAATTAAATGTTAGCTTTTTATATATAATATTTATATTAA